>CM061231.1:41689437-42320901 GCA_030844895.1 Ambrosia x helenae | reverse complement strand
ATAACACTATTATCCAATTACTGAGATTTCTATCATCATACTATCAATATCAATCCTGACCTAGCATGATAACCCATCAAATCATCATCAAGAATCATAAAAATCCTATCTTTCTAATCATACACACCCATAACGCACGTATATTAGTTATAATCCGATTAACAACCCTTATTGACGATTTTCAGAAAGCTTTTTCGTTTATGAACAGGTCTGGACCATTAGGGATTGATTAAAAACGTTTACAAAGTATTATGGATGAGAATCAAACCTTAGGATTATGAAAGAATGATGGTTAGACCTTGAAACCTTGTGTTTTTTATCAAAATCGCCTTCCAGAGGTTGTTTATGTGTTTGGGGCGGTTATGGGACGACTAGGGTTGATATTAGGAAGTTTAGGAGGTTAAGCATTGTATTTATAGGCGTTTCTAGTCGTCCAGCACGTTATAGGCGAGTATGCAGCAGTTTCAGGCGATTAGGGCTTGTAATCGCCTGAATGTTCATGTGATTGGGGCCTACTCGCCCTTAGATACACACGAGTAGGGGCCTACTCGCCCTTAGGGTTCCCTACTCGCCTCCCCTATAGGGGAGTAGACCTCCTACTCGCCTATAGGGGTTGGTTTCGTGCGTTTTGCGCGTTAAACCCCGTTTTAACATATGTTAATACCTATTCACGTACCGACAAGTCATATAATGATTGTAAACACATAACACAAGTAAATACACATATTTACACTCGTTCACCAATTCCGGGACTCGAGACTCGTACGTTCCGTATGCCCTGACGATCCTACCGATCGTCACCGTTTGTACACTTGGTTAAGGACCGACATCTAATGAACCTCTAGACCAACATCCAATGATCCTCTAGACTAAACCAATAGTTCCCGAACTATAACCCGACTTAACTAACCCAGTTAAGTACAATATACGCGTGACTCGCTAAGGTAGACTTTCATCTAGACAACGTTGTTAACCAGAATTTGCCGGGTCTCTTCCATAATCATTAATTCAGGAAAATGAAACCGAAGGAATATTTGGATAGTACTATTGGTGCCTGACAAGGCCCACCCCTAATCGATAGCGTCGATTAAGCATCGGCGTATGCCAGGGGTGCACGTATTCTGAAATTAAGTCGTTGGGTTCCGAGAAACGATTTGGAGCGGGGCATTATTATTAGTCTTGGTTTGGTTATGGGGCTCACGGGATTGCTCATCATCATAGTTTGTAGGAGCTAGCTACTCCTTACAAAGGCCACAGGTTGTGCAGGTTTCGCACATGTTGTAAAAACGAAATATCGATCGACAAGATCCTAGTATAATTATTTAATGGGAAAATAATTATACGGTAAAGTGAGTCGAGCCGATGGTTGTGAAAATGCTGTTGTTATGAAACTAAAACCTGTGAACTCACCAATATTTTATATATTGACGTCTTTTTAAACATATCTTTCAGGTAACTAAGTGCCGAATAGATATGGGGCTAGTGCGGTGGAATTCGGGATGTCGGATACTGGTCGGGGTTTCATCCATTGTTACTTTCGGGTTGGAACCTAAACGGAAATACCCCCACATTGAAACTTAATGTCCATCGTTTTATGTAATGCTTTGTGCAATATTGTAACGAGATACTCATTTTCGACATTCTAATAAATTGATCTTTTCTAATTAAATATAGTTTGTGTTAATCTTGACTTTGATATGCTTTCGAGCGTTGCGCCACGTGTTTCCGCCATTGGCGTGGTGTGACAATTTGGCTTGGATTCAAGCATGTTATTGTGTTTAGGGTTTGAGTCTTGAAGGAGATGATGATCTCCTGATCATTACACGCACACACACACACACATTTTTTGTGTGTTTTTATTGTTTTATTATTATTAATAAAACTCACTTTGTCATTTGGCAACAATGGTCCCTCAAGTTTTGGTCTCGGTTTGCTTTTAGATTATAACATTAACTAGATTAGTATCTTGTAGTGGGTTTTAGTCTCGTTTTTATCCGTTGACTAAAACATCCACCGCTAAATTCGCTTTCGATACTTTATCAATTACGCCTAATGGCGTATTTAGGTGAAACAAGATTTCGGGGTATTACAATTAAACGTAATAAAAATAAAATAACATCACATAAATATTAAAAATCACAAATAAATATTAAAAACGCGACTATTGTTGAAAACGTGGTCTCATAGCTCTCCAAACCGCAACGTTTGGATAGTTATCGTTGTGCATGGCACACTACTCGTTACGGGCCTCCTCAATTGTCTCGTTTTCGTTTAAACCTACATTGTTGTTCAACGCACTTACGACTAACCCCTCCAATACTGTGCACTTCATCCGTAAAGCCATAAATTTTCCTGTTAACTCTTCCCTGAAACGATGGTTGTTACCCATTTATTGACGGAATCTAGTAACAACCGTGCTCCAAGTTTTCGTAGTCTCATGTCCACATTCTTGAAATGTGGTAATATAACTGTTCACCAACGCGACTTCTTCCTCCACGGTCCAACATGATATTTGGATTGGGTTTTGTGGGTGCGGGATTGGGTTTTCGTTTACCATTTAGGATTGGGTTTTAGGTAGAGGTAAATGATAATATGAATGTATGTAGAGTGGTTTGGTTTAAAAAATGAAGTGGGTATATTATGAGAGAGAGAGACCTAACCTTTTTTTAAATATTTGACCGTTGTCAAATATTCAATATCGCCAACGGTTATTTTTTTAAAATCTCACACACGGGCACGTGGCTGTAATGGTTTTCGAGAGCCACGTGGCTGGCTGCTCCGTCGCGCCAGCTCGCTCACACCCTACAACGGACAACCTTAGGGATTGTTTGATAGTCTCCTGATTGTTAGGTTAGTCGGTGCAATACTCACGCCCCCACCTTTTCCACATAGTAGCGCCCCTCCCCCTTGTTTCCTAAGCATCATTTTGGAGGGGGGGGTATTCTCTTGTCGTCGCCCATCGATCGTTTTTTGGAACATTTAATTGTTTTGACCGTTGGCCAACGGTCAAACATAAAAAAAAATTATTAATTAATTAAAAAAAACTTATATATGTACATAACTAATTCACTTATCCATACCATATTCACATTCAAACTACCTTACTACCTACCTAGAAAATCTCTAATTTTTTTATAACATGTCGGGGTTGAGTTATCCTACAAAGGCCAAAAAAATGAGAAAGGTGAGAAACCACTAGAAAGTGACATGTGTCTGAATAAACAAGTAGGATGGGTAATTTTGTCAAGAGAAGAAAAAATAATATGCATATGCAAGTCACGTGTTATTTTCACCTATATTTTTAAACGTCCGTAACTTTTTTATACGTCATCTTTTTTTAAAATAAAATTATACCATGGTCAAAGTAACGCAAATGATATATCAACGGAATGCATTTATCAAACAACCATGGTCAAAGTAAGGCCCTCCCGCGTTGCGTGAAGAGCGTAAAATTGTGCCAAGTAGCACTAATGTCACCGCCAACACTTATAAAGCTCCAAAAAAAAAAAGATAAGTAGACATAGAAACGTTACCAACACATGAAATGTACACCATAAAAAACAATAATCTAGTTGACATAGGACCCGCGATATCCCGCAGGTTGCAGCAGGTAAATCTAACTAATTGTCCGCTCATCAAATTAGAATAAATTTCACTAAGAAGTCATATAAACCAAATAAAAACAATAGCCACAAAGACTACCAAAAACGAAAGCAAAAAGTAGTTCAAGCATGCGGTCTTTCGTTTAGAGTCGGGTCATATTTAGGATAAAGCCATTGCTCACCTTAAGCCACAACAGGATCAAGTGAGTGAGCTTTAACTTTATCAGAATATCATGTCAGCGCCTACTTAATACAATATTAGAGGATCAAGTTGTGATTCAAGATGAGTCATAACACATAGTCTTCTGTGATTTTTCTCTAGCTCCTTTAATTGGCCCCAATCTTTTCCAATTAAAGGACACCACCACTGTATCTAAGGCATTTTTAGTTGTGTGCTTTTTTATGGTTTGATGTGTGTCGTGTGTGTGGAGGTTTTTAAAGATTTATGCCTTCACCAGAAAAGAAATGTAGGATTTTCTTTTAGTTGAACTTCTTTAGATTCTTGTTGTTTACCAACTTTTAACAAAATAAAAACTTAAGAATTTAAACATGCAACTTTTTAAACTTAGTCCTCAAAAGTGTAATTGAGTTAAATCATAGGGACTTTTTGGGTATATGTTGGCTACTCTTCCTTCTTAGACCATAAGGATTTGTGTGTGGAGGGAAGAAGGGGATGAAACGTCATGTGGCACTTTTGAATCCCACGTGAAGGGGATGGAAATTGTGGGGAGTGGAAGGCAGCCATGACCTGAGACGACAGTTCTCACTCCGAGTAGAGATCCTAGTGGGGTTAAGGAGAGGTTAGGTTGTTTTTAATTTATTTACTAGTTTTTATCTCGGAAACGTCCCGGGTTGGAATATTTAATATGACATAATAAAATATATTATTATTATTATTATTATATTATTTATTTTAAACAAATCTCTGCCATAAGTTATAATATTCCACAATTTTTTTTAAACTAATCCCAAACCCGACACAATACATGTCGGGTTACAAAAAATAGTCATTTTTTTCTCCGTTTTTTATATAGCACTTTGGTACTCGTTGGAAAGATAATAAAACGCTCGTTAATTTGGTGTAATTTTTTTCTTTAGAAAATCCCGTATATAAAAGATATTAACGTTTAAAAGTTATGAGAGGAAACATGAGAGAAGAAATAATAAAGGTTTAATATTTAGATTTAGTAGATTAGGTATTTAATAGATTAGGTTAAAGATTACAATAGATTAGGTTAAATTATATTTATTCCTTTTTTTTTAATTGGTTTACACTTGCCACATCACATCCTATATGTCATCTCTCAAAGGAGATATTGCATAAGATTATGACATGTAGGATTAATCCCTTTGCAATATATATATATATATATATATATATAGATTTATTTATTTTTTTGTGAAATAAGGGTTGGATTTACGGGGTTTGCCAACATAATAGCGATATAGATTGGGAAGTGATTATCTTTGTAAATGTGTAATTATTTTGTAATTATCGATTTTCATATATTGTGAAACCAATTGTATTATTTAAAGAAGACAATCAATAGAATGAAGGCAAGGAGCCAATTCTTCATGATATCATCCTCTTCTTGATTCTCCTAACCCTAATCGGCCACCTCCTTTTTCCTTTGCTTCCCCTGCCCCAAAATGTTTTTGTCTTCTCCTCATGTCAGGCTCCGATATTCCTCCTACCCCTCCCCCTTCCCCTTCCAATGTCACCGAAACAAAACTTCACCCTGCAACCAATGTTTCCAACATCAAAATTTTTATATCCATCACCCTTGAAATAGAATATAGTCAATACAATTCTTGGGCTACTCTTTTTAAAATACATTGCAATGCCTTTCTAGTTCATGACCATCTCCCCCCTAGACCCCAATCCGCCTCTTCTTCCTCCTCTACCCCAACCGACCCTAATAAACCCTTGGATAAATGGGAATGTCTGGACGCCATTGTACTACAATGGATGTATAGTACGATTTCCAATGATCTATTACACACAATCATCAACAACACCGCCACCGCTCACGAAGCTTGGGTTGCCATCGAAAATCTATTTCATGATAACAAAAGCGCTCGTGCTATTCACCTTATGCATAAATTCTCAAACACTAGTCTCGATGAGTTTCCTAATATGTCGGCTTACTGTCAAGAATTAAAAGTCTTGGCCGATCAACTTGCTAATGTTAACGCCCCCGTGGATAATGATCGGCTTGTTCTTTAACTCATTACAGGTTTAAATGAACAATAGGATGGAATAGCCACACTATTGCAAGGACAGGAACCTCTGCCGACGTTTTACACTGCCCGTTCATGACTCGTTCAAGTAGAGACTCGTAAAGCCGAACAAACATTGCAAGCATCGAAAGCGGCCGGGTCGGCCCTCACAGCCACCACCACTAGGGCTGTACACGAGCCGAGTCGAGCCGAGCCAGGCCCAGCTCGAGCTCGAGCTCGAACCTAAACCGAGCCAGCTCGGCTCGGCTCGTTTTTCTGATCGAGCTGAAAAGTCGAGCTCGAGCTCGGCTCGTAAATGTTCGAGCCGAGCTCGAGCTCGCTCGAGCCAGCTCGATATATATTTTTTTATTTTTTACAAATATTTATTAAATAAAAAACAATAAAATTAAATAAAATTACACATAATCATGTATATTTTTTTTTCTAAATTACACAAGCCTAAGTCGAGCCATATGTCGAGCCATCGAGCCGAGCCACGAGTCGAGCCATCGAGCCGAGCCACGAGCCGAGCCACGAGCTGAACACCCCTGGCTCGAGCTCGGCTCGATTACAAAACGAGCCAGCTCGGCTCGGCTCGAAAACAAAACGAGCCTCTTCGAGCCGAGCTTTTTTCGAGCGAGTTTCGAGCGAGTCTCGAGTCACGAGCTTTTTATACACCCCTAACCACCACTCGATCCTCATTTAATGAATCAAACCGGCCAGATGATCGTGGTGTTGGCAGGGGCCATGGCAGATCTGGAAAACGAGGACGGGCTGAGGAAATAGCTATAGTCGAGGTCGCTTCATGTCACAGCCATCGCAGCAGCAGTTTTACGGGCCTTGGTTTCAACCGTGGATGAATCAGCAGACATACAACCCATTTAATCAGGCCCAATTGTAACACCCCAACCGATGGCGGAAACATCGGGATGTCACGTATTGATGATTGTTCAGTAGCTCATGGTAAATAATAAATTTCATTATATGATTTAAATAAATTACATACAATTGTTCTACAAGAATTCGTACATCAAATTGAATAAAACTATGCACACATCTTCAAGCATTAATTCAAATCTTCAAGCAAGTAGAACCTGAAACATGTTAAGTTGAAAATATTTTGGGTCAACAAAAGTTGGTGAGAATTACATAGGTTTTGATAATCGAATAAAATTGTTGTGCAATTCATGTGTCATGGCAATCTAGTCCATATGTGAAAACATACTAGAAGTAAATCGAGTGCATAATCAACCCTTGTGACTATTGTATTGTGGTACATCCCATACGCTCATGGTTCACTCGTTTATATTGCAGTAACAAACACCCACGCTACCTTTGTAGGAGGCACGTATCCGGGTGGGATTGTCAGTCCAATAGATCTATCAATGTATACCGTCGGCTGATCAATGTTAATGATTATGCTAGAATTGTGCTTACCCTAGTCATGTTCAAGACATAATGCAACATAGAAAAACACATAGACACATTGATGATTGAATTGCATAAATGATGTTGTAACATGTTTCACCCCAAAAATGGTGATAAATAGAAAAGGGGCTATGTAAAACTCACCTTAGCAAAGTATTAAGTCTCGAGAAATAGAATATGTGTAGCCCCAAAGTTGCCAATTACAAGAGCTTATAATCAAAGCTTCAAGTGTAGAAGTAATAGACTATAGAAGAAAGGTATGAGGGAAAGTTTAATCGGATTGAAACAATTAGAGGTGCAAAGTATAATGGGTCATAGGTGGGTTTTTATACTAGTTTTGGATTCAATTAGCCATTAAAATTGGTCAACACCATAAAGTAAGGTTTTATGATGAATTGACTATTTGACTAAGACTTTGACTGTTTGACTAAGACTTTGACTAGGACTTTGACTATTTGACTCAAGGCTTTATTTAAAAAAAAAAATCTTGTATGTGAAAAAAAAAGAATTTAGAATCATATTATTATTATTATTATTATTTATATACATTTATGTATGTATATAAGTTGTGAGTTAGGATAAATAAAGACTTAGGCACATTTGTATAATATTAATGATAAAGGTGTAATAAAATATATATATATATATATATATATATAAGGGCTTTTTATGTATTAAAATTTTGGGGAAAATTTTGCGATGTTACACCAATGGCCTATTCCGCCATGTCCATATCCTAGCACTAATCGGCCCAACAACAACAGTCAGGCCCAATCGTTTGGTCTTCTTGGACCACGTCCAAACCAGGTCCACACTACTTACAGCCCAACAGATATTGAACATGCACTATATACCATGTCGCTGCAACAACCTGATCCCACACAGTATATGGATACGCTTCCTCTACAATGCCTCATGACTCAGGTGAATACCATTCCTTTTCTAATTTTTGCTTGTCTCAAAAAATAATTGTAGGTAATGGTCAGTCTATTTCGGTATTAGGACAGGGCACAAAATACCTACCCAAACCTGTAACACCCCAACCGATGACGGAAACATCGAGGTGTCACGTAGTGATGATTGTTCAATAGCTCATGGACTAAAGTGCAAATTTGAATACATTGATTTAAATAATTTATTACATTGAAATGAAATACAACGATTCTAACTGCCAACTAAATTGAAGTACAATGAATCAAAATCTAAATATAAATCCGAAAGCTTAAAGAATGCATCTCAAAACAACCTGAAACATGTACAAAATATTTTGGTCAATACAAAAATTGTATTGGTGAGCATACCCTGTTTAAATAAATATAGTAGAAAAGTGTTTAGCAATTCATGTGTCGTATACTGTTTGCAATTATGTAATAAGTGGTATCCGGGTCAAATCAACCCTATGAAAGGAAAGCAGATATATATAGTATGCGCTAGTAGTAATGTAATACATAGCAATGACGAGGACTCTCAACAGAGTCACAAGGGTATATACCATAGTACTATTCATTGAAATGCCAGGCCGCAACGGTTGATGATTTGACAGGTCATAGATACACAAAATGACACAAGCAAACACACATAAGAATTGCTATTTTAGTAAAAGGAAATATAAACTTGATAGTAAGTACATGAGTCACCCCAAAATAGTAAAACGGTAAAAAGGGGAAAAGATATACTCACAGTTTGCGAAAGCGATCAAAATCCACTTAAGCGGTCGTGAGATAAGTAATGGGAATTCCGAGGAATTCAACCTATAATATGTAAGAATACTAATAAGGAAGTGTCTAAAAAGTCTAAGGTAACTAGGGTCTAAGGCATTAGGGTTTGCTAAGTCGATTTGAGGAATTAGAGTTTTTTTTTTTTTTGATAAATCGAATTAACGTAAAAGTTGTATGTCAAAAATAATATATCAAAGTTTGTAAATGTGGTTTACGTAATATAATTATTACCATATGAATATTTAGATAAAATTATAATTAAGACAAAATAATTTAGTTAGTTAATTTCATTAACCAAATTAGTGTAAATAAATACAATAACCATAAATATTTAAATAAACAATTATGAATTACACAATGATCCACAAATGATAATAAAGATTTTTAAAACATAAATCTATTTCTATTTTATAAGAAAAGTATTTATAAAATAGATATTTAATAGTTTAAATAAATAAATGATTAATTATGTCTAATTAAACATAAATAAGACTAATAATTCAAAACATGATCCAAAAATGCTATTTTTATAGAAAATGGATGATTTCAGATGGAAATAATTTTCCTATAATTTTAATAAACTTATTTATATTTAAAACTGATTTAATGAGATTAAATCATGTTTAAATGATTAAAAATAGAAAAATTAATAAAATAAATGTTTTCTGAACCAAATATTTTTTATATAAGTTCATGATGATGAGAAATAATTACCCAAAAAGTTTGAGATTAAAATTATTAAAAATGAATTTTTAATCAATTAAATACGATTAAAACAAATAAATTCAATAAAAATATAAAAATATAAAAATAATACATTTTCTAGAAAATAAAAGTATGATAATTTCCTTTATGGTGTCAAGATGCTATGCCTAAATTTTCATAATTTTTGGGTAAAAATTGAATTTATTATGATTATTTCAAGTTTAAATGTATATTTATAATGAAAATCAAGAATGAATATGAAAAGGTAAAGTTTTGATAAAAAGAAAAGAAATGATCTGTGTACAATGGGACTCGAACTCGTGTCCCACGGTTCAGAGCATATGGGACTCAACCACTACACCACAAAGGCTTTTGTTGATTTTACCCAATACAAAACTTATTTATCTAATAACCAAGTAATCATCTTCTTCCCCAAATAATACTTAGAACCCTAACCCTACACCCAAATCCAATCAACCCGACCTGTACACAATAAGCGTTCTGTATAGAGGGCTTTTGACTGGAAAGCAATAGTAATTAAAACGGCAAAAAAAATAGGACTTACAATCCCGTTTTCGGACCGAACAAGAAGGAAAAGAAACCGGGTCTTAGGGGCCGATTATAGTGTCTCTGGACGCGTTTGAACTTCGTTTTTTAGTGGGTTATGTCGTGTGAAGATGCAGGAACAAGTTGGAACAATCAATTTATACAATGGACGAGTGAACAAGCGTTTATTGAAGGTGTCCTAATGTGCGAGGGTTACACCATAAATTCAATGATTAAAACCCGTTTAAAGTGTATAAAATCAATTGAAACTGATGGAGAGCGATGGAGAAACGTAAAGCAAATGATTCGGGACATTAAGACCCATTAAAACGGGGTATTAAGGTCGGCCGGAAAAAAACTCCGGTGACCGGACTTGTCACCGGATTTGCGTGAGTGACAAGGGGAGGGAAAACAGATTTAAAGTATTGAGTTATGGCAGAAATAGTCCCTCCATTTAAACTTAGTTAGTTTTATGAAATTTCAGTTAATTTTTCCTTTATAATACTTAACCAAAGTTAACTTATTTAACTTAAATATTTTTAAACTTTATGAAACTTGAATTTATAGAATCCCTTTACGAATACGTTTCAACATACGCATTTGATTAAAACTTTACCCGATCCAGATTAAATATAAATGATAAATTTTTAGTTCGCTCAAAAATTAAATTTGAAAACGGCGAAACTTACAAGGACTATAATGGAAATATTTGAAGGGCTATTATGTCAATTAGATGAAAGACGAGGGTGACGGATGTCACAAAACCCTTCCCGCCCTTTATCCTTAAAAATGTTCTATACTCCCCAAAACTTGTCAAAAACCTTATATCCGTTCGTAGATTCATAGTGGAGAATTCTGTTTCTGTTGAATTTAACCAATTTGGTTTTCTTGTGAAGGATTACAAGACCAAGAGACCACTTCTCAGATGCAACAGCAGCGGTGACCTATACCTTCTGGTGCTTGGGTCATCTCCATCTCAGCCTACCGCCCTTACTACTATTTCTGCACAACTCTGGCATCACCGTCTAGGCCACCCTGGACGCCCTTCTTTGCAGTCTTTAAAAACTACTAGTTCTATTTCGTTTAATAAACTTAATAATAATGTTTGCCAGTCTTGTGTTTTGGGTAAAAGTGTTCGTTTACCATTTTTGCTTCCAATAATTGTACTGTCCAACCTTTTGACATTATTCACAGTGATGTTTGGACTTCGCCAATTATTAGTTCATCTGGCCACAAATATTATGTCTTGATTTTGGATGATTATTCTAATTCTTGTGGACTTGCCCTATTTCAAACAAATCTAATGTATTCACATCATTTCAATAATTTGCATCCACAATAAAAACCCAATTTGAACGTACCATAAAAACGTTCCAATGTGACAATGGACGTGAATATGTCAAGTCCTCCTTCCAAACCTATTTCACCACAAAAGACATCCTTTATCGACTTTCTTGTCCCTACACCTCATCCCAAAATGGAAAAGCCGAAACAAAAATTCGCACAATAAATAACATGATATGTACCCTTCTTGCCCATGCCTCCCTACCCAACTACCTTTGGCATTTTGCCCTAGAAACCGCCACTTATCTCCTTAACATATTACCTAACACCACCTCTAAAACAAAAACCCCTACCGAAATTTTATACCACACCACTCCCACGTACGATCACCTTCGGGTTTTTGGATGCCTCTGTTACCCACTTACCCCATCCACAACAATCCACAAACTTGACCACCGCTCCCAACCTTGTGTGTTTCTCGGTTATCCCACCACTCACCGTGGATACCGATGCCTAGACCTTCAAACCAAATAAATCTTCATCTCACGCCATGTCGCGTTCGATGAAACCACCTTCTCTTTTGCTCAACAAATATGATCGACTCCCACATATGAGTTTATGACCGATCCTTTTCCATACCATTTATGTCCCTATATTCAAACCTCTTCCAATATTCAATCGCCCAGGCCAAACCAACCCCTCCACCCTACTGGACCAACCCAACATCTCAACTCACCAAATCACTTGCACATATTAGACCCACTTCCCACAACACAAATCGGCCCAATACCTACTCCTCCCACTTACAGCCCACAACCTAACACACCCCTACCCACCGTCCATTCCCAAACAATTCCACAACCAACATCTACTGCCACCTCCCAACCCAAGCCACCTCAGCAAATGCACCAACCGCCCAACACCCAGTCCACTAGAACCATACACACGCGCTCTATGAGTGGAATTCTTAAACCTAAACACCCACTAAACCTACATACCTCTACAACTCAACCAACCATCAAACCCGTTCCCAAAACCCAACTGAAGCCCTTACTATACAGGAATGGTACTCCGCCATGACTACGGAGTACAATGCATTAATTAGAAACGGAACTTGGGAGTTGGTACCTAGGTCGCCAAATATGAATGTCATTCGATGTATTTGGCTTTACAAACATAAATACAGGTCGGGCGAGTCGCTAGAACGATACAAAGCAAGGTTGGTATGTGATGGTAGATCACAATAAGTTGGAATAGACTGCGGGGAGACTTTTAGTCCCGTGGTAAAACCCGCAACGATTCGTACAGTTTTGTCTATCGCTCTCTCTAAGCAATGGTCCATTCATTAGTTGGACGTCACCAATGCTTTCTTTCATGGACATTTACATGAAACAGTTTACATGTATCAGCCAATGGGCTTCCACGACAAACAGTTTCCTGATCATGTTTGCCATCTTAAGAAGTCTCTGTACAGTCTAAAACAGGCACCCCGGGCTTGGAACCAGCGATTCACAGATTATGTTCTCTCACTGGGTTTTCAACATAGTCGATGTGACGCTTCCCTCTTCACTTTTCATCAGGGCAGTGATACAGATTTCTTACTTCTCTATGTTGATGACATCCTCTTCGTCAGCGCCTAATGTCTAGTCTTGCTCACGAATTCGCAATGAAAGATTTAGGCCCCCTCGGCTACCTTCTGGGAATCTCCATATCTAGAACCCCTCGCAGCATGTTTCTCTCTCAGCAGTCTTATGCTAATGATATCATTGCCCGCGTCGGGATGCAATCCTGCAATCCGGTTGCCACCCCGGTCGACACAAACTCAAAGCTTAGTGCCACTACCAGTGAACTATTTCACGACCCGACTCTGTATCGCAGCCTTGCCGGTGCATTACAGTATCTCACCTTTACTTGACCGGACATTACATATGTTGTACAACAAATCTGTATGCATATGCACTCTCCTCGGACTGATAACTGGAATGCGCTGAAACATATCATCAGATATATTAAAGGTACTACTTCTCTCGGTTTGATGCTGACGCCTACGACCTTTCCTTCTTTGATTTCATACACTGATGCGGACTGGGTTGGTTGCCCTGACACACGTCGTTCCACCAGCGGTTACTGCGTCTACTTTGGGGATAACCTAATTTATTGGTTTTCTAAACGGCAAAGTACTGTGTCTCACTCAAGTGCGGAGGCTAAATATTGTGGTGTCGCCAATGTAGTTATCGAAATTTGTTGGTTGCGCAACCTGCTTCTTGAGCTTCACATTCCTTTATCTCGCGCGACCCTTGTCTACTGTGACAATGTTAGCGCTATATACTTATCAGGTAGCCCAGTTCAGCATCAACGAACTAAGCACATAGAGTTGAAAATACATTTTGTTCGTGAACAGGTTCAGAGGGGTCAAGTGTGTGTGCTTCATGTGCCTTCTCGGCATCAAATTGCATGCATCTTTACCAAGGAGCTTCCACGTATCCTATTTGAAGACTTCAGGTCCAGTCTCAGCATGCGGTCTCATCCCGCTTCGACTGTGGGGGTATAATAGCGATATATATATATTAGGAAGTGATTATCTTTGTAAATGTGTAATTATTTTGTAATTATCGGTTTCCATATATTGTGGAACCGATTGTATTATTTAAAGAAGGCAATCAATAGAATGAAGGCAATGAACCAATTCTTCACAACATTTACGTTACATTTAGGTTACTAAAAAGTACAATAATAATAAATCATGCCCAGTAAATCCTATAAGTATCGAAATTACTAGCATTGCCTGGGAATAGTGAAATGTAGGTAGACCTTACATTTATCCTTTGAATTTAAGAGACTGCTTACAAAGAGATCCTCAATTCCAAAACAAACAAACAAACAGATACACAAACAAAACTAAAAAAAAGCTAGCCATAAAAAAAGGCAGTAAAGTGTTGCATAATAAAATAGATACATATATAACCTCACAAAACAACATATAGAGATTATGGTCAAGTTATCCTACACAGTGTAACAAAAAATGAGAAGGATACAAAAAAAACACAATAGATCATGAAATATGACACAATGAGCCACAAAATATAACACAATGCTAAAAAATATAACATAATGCTGAAGAAAAAAGACACAATGAATCGCAAAAATGACACAATGATGAAAATAAGAAAAAGACACAATGCTACATAAAAGACACAATGATATAACTTAAATTATAAAAACTACAAGCTAAAAATAAAAAAAGCAAAAACCTAAAAACTAAGATCCTATGATTCGATGAGACGGTTCCAATACCGCTTGAATGAGTTAAATCGGAGTCCGTTTGATACCCTTCCTATGACTTCTTATTTTTCTTTCATTGTGTATTTTATCCTAACCCATAGATAATGCTAAAATACAATCATACGCAAAGTCCATCTGAGGTGTAGAAAAATCTAAGCCCTTAGGACAAACCTAAGACACATCTAAACCTTTCCCTAAGAGTCCATAACCTTAATCATATCCTTAGAGGTGCAATTTTAGCAAATCATGTTTAATCATCTCCTCCCAAGAGTTGGTTAAAAATGCATATTCATCCCTCAATCCAGGGGCGAAGGTTTGTTAGGGCAATGGGTGCCCCCGCCCAACCAATCTTTTGTGAGCAGTGTAAATTTTTCATTTTTTTGAAATTTTTTTATATTTTGAGTTCGGCCCCCGCCGATTTGATTTTGCGTAAATATTCCTGACCCCACCGATTTTGTTGTCAAAAAAGTTTACACGTATTGAGTTATATAAATATGCGAAGAACGAGACTTTTATATAATTTTTATATCTGTTAAATATGATGGGGTTTTAGTCGAATTTAAAAGTTCAAAAAATAGAAGTTCTTAAACATGAGGGGGGGTTTTAGTCAAATCTCAAAGTTAAAAAAAAAACAATGTGAATATTAAACAAATGTTAAGTCAAATCTCACTTATCACAAATTCGTATTCGATTAACTGGATTCGAATTGAATCGAATTTGAATTTTTGATAATCGAATCGAATATTTGATAGTCGAATTTCAAAAATTTCAAATCCGAATCAAATTCTAAACACCCCTAGTGTGAGTCACAATTCTAATTCATTTATGGTTAAAGGGTTTGACAATTAGAAAAAAGTTAACAGGAAAAATGTCTATCTATGAACAACCTTCGTACTTCACAACAACAAAGAGGGGATTTTTAGTAATGAAAATATTCAAGAATCGCCTTCGCAACAAGATGGCAGATGAGTATCTCGTTAATAGTTTGGTGATTTACATAGAAAAAGAAATTGCTAATAAGTTTGATTCAGAATCTAGATATCAATGAATTCAAAGATCATAAAGGACGTCGACCTGAGTTGTAAGGTACTCACCATTTCTTTCTCGTATCATCATAGGTATTTTAGTTCTTTGTTTATTTAAAAAATAGTTTTTAGTTTTTCTTTTGTGCAAGAATCATGCTTTGAATGAATGAAGAAAATTAAGTTATATATTTAGGTCTCATGATTTTAGGCATTCACCACTATTTTTTCAAGCTTCGTCACTGCTTCAATTTGTTTCTTTATTAATGTACAACCACGACCGGACCTAAAATTAATTTCTTCACTTGGGTTATTTTTTTGGGTGTTTGAAAGTTGATTGAGTCGGTGGAAGTAAGTAACTCTTTGGTCTGGTAAATCATTTTTTTATGCATGCCTGTCTATCAACTTTACTAATTAATGTGAGATGAATCAGAAAGTTTATATAAGTTTTATCTACGATAACTGACGTTTTGTTCGTAAACTTGTGTAGTAAACTTGATTTTGTGTATTCATATTTTTAGGTTATACATTTTGCATTGCAAGTATAAAGATGTTGACTCCCTTGTAATTGTAATTAGTGTATAAATTTATGACATGAAATATGAGAGAATCAAGTAATGATTTTATAAGTTTGAATTTAGTTTAAGCAAGTTTAGGGTCCGTTTCAAATTAGACCCTCAAACATATTTAGCTAACTTGTCAAATTTGGTCCATCCCCCCCCCCCCCCCCCACACACACAACAACAAAAAAAAAACACACACACACTAGGTTTCTATTTAGTTCACAAGCCATGGAGCTAGTTTAAACTAGGGGTGGCAAAATAGGTAAGTCGGGTTGAGTTTGTTGACGCCTTGATGGGTTAGGATGAGTTTGGATCAAGATGGATACATTAAAAAAATAGGTCAGGATGAGTTAGGTCAGGATGTGTTTGAGTCTGGATGATTTGAATTAGAATAGGTTCACATCAAAATATATTAAAATTAAAAGAAAAAAAACTTAAAATAACAATAAAAAGTAAAAAATTTAAAAAGTAAAAAAAATAAAAAAAGGAAAAAAAAATAAATTAAAAAAAACAAAAATAAACTTAAAAATAAAATTTTAAGGGATCCGAAATATTTCATTTTAAACCAGACCGGTTCGACCCTATCGGACTGGTAACAACCCGGACCATTACGACCCGACTGTTTCGACCTGAGCGGTCCCGCTAGCGACCAGGACCGTTTCGACCCGGCTGAGCCCGTTAGCGATCGGAACCGTTTCGACTCGACCGGGCCCGGTAACGACTCAGACCGTTTCAACCTGACCCGTTCCGTAGCGACCCGGACGTGCCCGGTAGCGACCCAGACCATTTTGACCCGACCGGGCGCGGTAACTCTCCACACCATTTCAACCTGACCCATCCCGTAGCGACCCAGACTGTTTCGACCCGGCCGGGCCCGGTAGCGACCCGTACCGTTTCGACCCGACCGGGCTCGGTAACGACCCAGACCGTTTCAACGTGACCCGTCCCGTAGCGACCCGGACTGTTTTGACCCGACCGGGCTCACTAGCGACCCAGACCGTTTCGACCCAACCAGGCCCGGTAACGACCCAGACCGTTTCAATCTGATCCGTCCCGTACCGACCCAGACTGTTTCGACCCGAACGGGCCTGATAACGACCCTGACCTGTCCCGAAGCGACCCGGACCGTTTCGACCCGCCTGGGCCCGCTAGCGACCGGACTGTTTCGACCCGAACGGGCCTAATAACGACCGTGATCGTTTCAACCTGACCCGTCCCGTAGCGACCCGGACCGTTTCGACCCGGCCGAGCCCGGTAGCGACCCGGACCGTTTCGACCCGACCGGGCCCGGTAACGACCCATACCGTTTCAACCTAACCCGTACTGTTTCGACCTGACCGTGCCCGTTAGCATCCCGAACCGTTTCGGCCTGACCGATCCCGTTAGTAACACGGACCGTTTCGACCCGACCGGGCCCGTCAACGACCAGACCATTTCAATCCGAACGGGCCGGTCAACAACCCAGACCGTTTGCACTCGATCAAACCCCCTAACGACTCGAACCGTTTCGATGAGATCGGTCTCGTTAACGACCCATGTTGTTTCGACATTGTCGTCCGTTAACGACCCGAACGGTTTCGAACCGACTGGGGTGATCAACAAATGCAATAGATATAATTTTTTGTTTTTAATGACATTGATTTCTATGAGGCATCAACGCTTTTGGTGTTGGGTAAGTTTTAATTCAGATTTGTGTATGATTATTTAAAAATTACTATCGTGACCCATTTGTTTTTTTTTATATACTCATCCTGACCCACTTACTTATTTCCTATAATTAAAATTACCCATCCTAACCCCTTGAAAATTATAATAAACCCATTTTAACCCACAAGGTTAAATTTTAAACTTAAAACAACTCAAACTTAACTAGATGAGTTGAAATTGCCAGTTCTAGTTTAAACACTTTTAGAATTAGATTGTTAGACAAATTATTCAATATTGGATGTTAACAAGAGAGGTTGATAAAACAATATTCTTTCTTGTTGGTAATACTGGGACATGGATTAAAGTGGTAATTATTTATTTTAGTTAAAGTGGACCTCTTTTTATTTGATAGTTACACATACTTTTATCGTGTTGAATCCGCTAATAATAGAAGTCGACATATGGATCCACTTATTTAAAAGTGCGCCACTTTAACTTTTATTTTTGCTTCAATGATTAAATATGTAAGTTCTAAATAGAAAAATGAAATGATGAAATAATTTAAATGTTAAAACTATTTGAAAGGAATCTAAACATTTAGATCCTGTTACAGACTCAGTGGCGAAGCTTGACCCGAAGGTTCGGGGGGTCGGAAGTCACTAGTTTCGGGGGTTCGAAAACCAGTTTCGGAGGGTCGAAACCCTATATTTCCAAAATTTTCTATACGAATACTATATAACCGGCACTTCTACGTGAAAATTCGGGCGGGGGGGGGGGGGCGGCCGCCCCCACCGGCCCCAACTAAGCTTCGCCAGTAGCAGTGGCGAAGCTTGACCCGAAGGTTCGGGGGGTCGGAAGTCACTAGTTTCGGGGGGTCGAAACCCTATATTTCCAAAATTTTCTATACGAATATTATATAACCGGCACTTCTACGCGAAAATTCGGGGAGGGGGGGTCGGCCGCCCCCACCGGCCCCAACTAAGCTTCGCCAGTAGTTACAGTATATTATTAACAAAGCATATTCGTTTTTATCACATATGTTTTATAATCAAATATAATATACACTAGCTTTTATCCCGGGAGCGCCCCGGGGTTGAAAAATATAACAATTCTAATAATACTAATACTAATAGTAATAATTATTACTCTTGTAATTAAATAAATAAAAAATAACCTTGCTATAAGGTAACACCATGTGTTGCAGTGTTGCACGATTCTTTCTCCTAACTTCTCTTGATGAAGTATACCTATGCATCTTTAAAAGAGTAAAATTTCAATGAAAGCATAGCGATTGGGCTGAATTTCAACATCGTAGATAAGAACCTGGTTTAAAAGAAAAAAACATTATTAATGAATAACCTGAACACTTTGTGTTTTTTTCCTGTATGAACGAAACCCCACAAAACATATTCGTTTTTTGTCTCCGTTTTTTATATAACTATGGTACTCGTTGGAAAGATAATAAAACGCTCGTTAATTTGTTGTAATTTTTTTCTTTAAAAAATCTCGTATATAAAAGATATTAATGTTTAAAAATTATGGGAGAAAACATAAGAGAGAAAAATTTAAATTTGTTTTTAAATTCTTTTTTCCTAAAATAACTCAATTTAAATTTAGTAGATTAGGTTTTATATTATTATTTTTTTTTATTTGCCACATGGCATGACACATGGCACACTCAAGGAGGAGAATGCCTCCTTGAATGCCATGTCATTAAAATGGCTTTCTTAGGCCTTCGTTGAATGACAACTCATCAATCTTCAATTCTTTTATTATAAGTTACTAGCTGATTACCCCGGGAAGGTCCCGGGGTTGAAAAATCTAATTTTACGTGATAACCTATTGCAAATGGCTCAAGTTAACTAACCACAAAATCTCTCAATCATTGCATTTTCATAGTATTCTAATCAGTAATAACTCATATTCCCTAATCTAAAACCTAATCAGTAATCATCTAAAGAATTACTTATGTAAGCTGCAACTATTAAAAAACTCTCATCACATCTCTCTAATTTCTCACATTCTAATGGCTCTTATAATTCCTAACCTAATCAACTAAACAAACACTTAAGTTGGAAGTTGTAATCATTGCATCTCATTATGCCACGTGGCATAATCAAGAGATGGTTGAGGCCACCATTGAACGCCACGTCAGCAACTATCAATTCTTTCCGGGAGCGTCCCGGGGTTGAAAAATATAACCATTCTAATAATACTAATACTAATAGTAATAATTATTATTCTTGTAATTAAATAAATAAAAAAATAACCTTGCTATAAGGTGACACCATGTGTTGCAGTGTTGCGCGATTCTTTCTCCTAACTTCTCTTGATGAAGTATACCTAGTAAAATTCCAATGATAACATGGCGATTGGGCTGATTTTCAACATCGTAGATAAGAACCTGGTTTAAAAGAAAAAACATGATTAATGAATAACATGAACACTTTGTGTGTTTTTTTCCTGTATGAACGAAACCCCACAAAAAAATAGTCGATTTTTCTCCGTTTTTTATATAGGACTATGGTACTCGTTGAAAAGATAATAAAACGCTCGTTAATTTGGTGTAATTTTTTTCTTTAAAAAATCCCATATATAAAAGATATAAACGTTTAAAATTATGGGAGGAAACATGAGAGAGAAAATTTTAAATTTATTTTTAAATTCTTTTTTTCCTAAAATAACTCAATTTAATTTAGGGTTTTATGTTTATCTTTTTTTTAATTAAAAAAGGAAATAGTTCAAAAACACTAAAATCTTTGAATTATAATGCCACGTGACACTCTCAAGGGGAGGTTGAGGCCTCCATTGCACGCCACGTCAGCATATACGTTTTCTTTTATATATATATATATATAGATAGATTATAGATTATAGATTAAAACCTACAACTAAATTCATCTACAATGGTTTATTGAACAAATCATAATTATTTCAAACTCACTTTTCCTAGAGGGTGTGCTAACGGAATCATCTATCATTATTCTTAGACTGAATTACAAGTTTTGTCCTTTAACTTTATACCAAATTTCAACGGATGTCCTTTAACTTTAAAATTGATTGGTTTTGTACTTTGTGTTTTAAAATCTTGCACGTTTTGTCCTTTGAGACTAACCCAGTTAATTTTTTACGTTAAGTGGAGGGTAAAATTGTCTTTTTACTCTTCCAAGGACTATTTGTGTAAGTAAATTAAAGTTTTGGACAAAAAGTAAAATTGAAAATTAATATAACCCCCCCTCTTAATACCTGCCAACACCATAACCTACCATCACCACCGCCCGCCGACCACCACCGCCTACCTGACCACCACCACCACCTGCTGCCGACCACCACCACCACCACCTCCGCCGACCAACACCACCTGCGCCGACCAAAACCACCACTACCCCTTCCATTCCATCAAACCTCCATCGGACCACCATCACTATCCCCTTCACCTTCACCTCCATCAGACCACCATCACTATCGCCTGCACCTTCACCTCCACCAGACCACCATCACTATCCCCTTCAACTCCATCGGTCCACCTTCTTCCCTAATTATCCTAGTCAAGAACCCTAACCTTAGATCAATCTAATTAAACCTAAAATCGATTGTATAATCAACCGAAATCATAGGGTAATCAAAGAATTTGAGGAATCTACCAAGATACCAGAGATCACAGCCCCTAATGTTGCACGTTGCCACCGCCCACAACCGCACCACTATCGTTGACCCAAACCATGAGAGAGAAACGGATGGTTAGGGCTGACGACACCATCGTTCTCTTTAATCCAGTCGCCACCATCGTTCACCTTCACATATTTGCTCTGCACAGTGCTTTGAGGTTGGGCTCGTGCAGACCTTCACATATCGGCCCTCCTTTCTCTCTCTAAATAGACCCTCTCACTCTCTCTCTAACTCAACTTCTAGAAAGAGACTGATTTATAGAGGGTAGGTGTGGTTGTGGGTGGTGGCGACGAGGGAAGTTACTGGTGGCGGAGGTTTGTGGTGGTGGTGAGTGGAAAAGAAAGGTAGAGAGAGAGAGGTAGGTAGGGAGAGAGAGAGAGTGAGTGTGAGAAAAGGGTTTTATTTAATTTTTATTGTTTAAATAAATGGGTACAAAGACAATTGTACCCTCCACTTAACAATAAAAATTAACTGGGTTAGTCTCAAAGGACAAAACGTGCAAGATTTTAAAACATAAAGTACAAAACCAATCAATTTTAAAGTTAAAGAACATCCGTTGAAATTTGGTATAAAGTTAAAGGACAAAACTTGTAATTCAGTCTTATTCTTATTTATCTTAGCGTTAGAAGCTTTAAATGCGGTAATGAAAAGAGCTATAAAAACTGGGTGTTTAAAGGGGTAAATGGAGGCCCAACAATTTTGCTTATTTGTTATGCGGACGATATATATTCTTAGGGTAATAGAATGAAGAAAGCATTTTAAATTTCAACCAAATACTAAGATCTTTTTATCTATGTTTCAGCCTTAAAGTTAATTTGGTGAAACACAATTTAGTTGGGGTAGGGATACAATAAGAAGTAGAAAGAGTAGTGAATAATCTAAAGTGTAAAGTGGGTTCATTGCCTATCAAATTTTTGGGAATACTTATTGGGGCAATAAGAAGCGGGTTAAGCATTGAAAGCCGATAATAGATAAATTCAACAAAAAAAAAATAAAGAAAAAACTATTGGGTTGGAAGGCGAGCCATTTATCATTTGCTGGAAGGACCGTATTAGCAAAATCGGTCTCGGGTGCTCTATCGAATCATTATTTGTCATCTTTCAAAGCTCCAAATAAGGTAATAAATATGCTTGAAGTGAGTAGAAGAAATTTTGTTTGGGGGAGTGAAGGGGGGTAAAAACAAGATAAAACGGATAGTTTGGTCTTGCATATGTGGGTCAAAGAAACACGGGGGGTTGGGAGTTGGAGACATTCAGAATATGAATTTAGCATTGCTTGCTAAGGGTGGTGAAAGATAAAAGATGATTCGGATGCGTTATGGGCAAAGGTTATTCTAGCAATACATGGAAATAAGAGACCGGTACACAGTTTTCCGGTAAAAAAACAAGTGCGCGGGAGTTTGCAAGGACATTATGGATATGAAAAGGACTTGGAGAGCTCAAACACGTTCTTAAAAAAATAACATAATTGGCAAAGTGGGAGACGGGTTAAATAAAGTTTTGGCTAGACGTATGGTTGGGAGCCAGTACAATCAAATGGGCCTAGTTAATTTTTTTTTAAATCAACAGATGATTGTTTTTTTTTTTTTTTTTACTTTTTTTAAAATAGTTAAAATTAAGAGACAAATATTCATCATTTATCCTTTTTAGTACATAAAACATATAACTGGGTTATAAACATGAAATATAAAATAGTTAAATGAGTCGTGTTCATGTTTAGAACTTTTGTTATTCGCGTCGTCAGAGACCCGTTAAACCTGCTAAGATACGATTTGTCAGCCCTAATATGTGTATCACCAGGGCCGTCTCCAAAAAAATTAAAATATGTATGGGCCCTTGGCGAAATCAAAATCGTGTCTATACCCACAATATGGAGTAATAAACTAAACCTACAACTGTTTTTATTGGGTTTAAACTTTAAAATTTGGATTTGGCCTAGATATTGGGTTAATTTCAATTGTGAACAAATATAACATTAGTGGAATATTGGGATCTATTAAAAACTACAATTATAAAACTTGAAATCATAATGGGCCTAGTTAATTTTTTTAATATATATAATTCAAAAAAAATCAGGCTACTTAAGAGTCGGACCCTAAGCTGGTGACCACCCGGCCCATGCTCGGGCGCTATACGCCCATATACCATGGGGTATACATTGTCTATACACTCATCAATATGTATACATCTATATCCCGGTAGAATGACTGATGTAACAAGAGGATAAATACATTCAGATATAAAAATTCATACTTTGATACATGTAGTAGGACCCAATTAACGCACATTACCATGTTATGGAAAATATTAAACCTGCTTTATTCCGAATGCTAATGTTGTCGCTTGGGTGTTTTTTTTTACACGGTTTACATGTTTATTTTTACCATTTGATTTTACAAAATGTATTCTACTGATAAAGAAATTGTGCATCATGTTCCATTGTTCATTTGTTTTTGTGTAATTGTTTGTTTACACACTTGTACTTCTATTGTAAATTTGTAATTTTAAGTATTAGTATGTAAAATAATAAAATTTTGGGTTAAGTGGGTTATGTTTGTGTCAATCCGTGAATAACCGTGTTAATTATACAATGCTTAGTTTCATATGTCTTACACGATTTTCGGTTACGTATTGTGTTCGTGTTCACGTCCGTGTACATATACAAGTCCTTGTCGGGTTATAGCTAGTTAACTGGTGAACACAACCCATTTAACCCCAGTAATAATAAAATGTCATAAAATATAATGTTTAGATAAGCTTCTATTGTTTACTAGCCAAATCTTTTGGCAATTATTCCTTGAACAGAACCAACAAAGACAAATATGGCTACAAACAAGCACAGAATGGTGAAGACTCTAAGAAGACACCACTTAACAGTCCAAGGCACAACCTTTTTCTGCACAATGTACATCTCTACTGGAAAGTATACAACCAATGGCCAGAAGGTGATTGAACCAGAAAATGCCACTACTTCATTAAAGTAAGGGAATAGTATGCCTAAGGATGTTGTTAAAACAACATATGATGTTCTAAAACATAACCTTAGAGGATTCATCCTAATCTTCCAAATGTGGAAATCTTTTATGAATTCGCTTTCCGGGTACCTTTCGGCAAATGATCTTTCCACAATCGCGTATAATGCCTGACTGAATATCTGATAACACAATGGCAAAGTGGTACTAAGTTTCATCATACGGGACACACTCCCATGATATGAGGTGTCAGTTACGACTCATTTACATGACCATTTTATATCTCTACTACCTTATTAAGGAGGAGAGATGGGTAAGAAGGTAATTTCACCATCATTTTAAGATGGCATACAAAAGGTCTCATGCATAAATCTCTAACTTTTACCATTTTCTTTCATCTATACCCTTATGTACAAGTCACTAATACAAATCAATTGCACCATTCAATACATTTAACTCATGTATTAACTTTTTGTTACCTAGAACCATTACCAAGTAAAAGATTAATTCATGTAACTTTTTTTTAATGGATTAACTTTTTGTTACCAATGAAATTTGAATTATTACCACAAGAAAAGGCTAAGCCTTATTTATAAACACTTTGTAACCAGTAGGCTAAAGGCTCTTTGGTTCATGTGTGTAACTAAATGTTGCAAATAAAAATCAAGCACAGATCGGATTGGATAAATGACAGTATGGTGTATAAAGTTTTGGCAATTTAAAATGTGAATAAAAATACATACCCGCGGCAACGCGCGGACATTCCACTAGTTTAATAGTAAGATGGAGAAAATTTGAAGAGAAGGTTTAGATTAAAAAGAAATGGGTCAAAACAATGAACTAGTCAAAGGTGACAAGTGTATTTTATGCATTAAACCTCTAATGTTAGTTTATTTTTTTTGAAACTATCTAATGTTAGTTTATATATCAAAAAAGTTAAAATCATCATTATAATTATGTAATGACATTAATTAATTAACTATTTATAAAAAAAGTTGATTGTGACAGTTAGACGAATCCTATACTGTTTTGTCTTGTCCATACGCCCCACTTACGATTTGCGCATATATTGTATATATGTATGGCCCTTGGGGGGCAAAAGTAAAGTTGCACTAGTTTTAACGTTATTTTACTAATTTCGTAAAAATAACGTTAAAAACGACGGACGGTTAATCATGCATCATGTGGTGGCGTGGATAGCCAAAAGACAAAGGGGTACATGCACCGATCGGGTTTGTCCCGATTGCTAAGTGTTATGTGCCTTATGTCCAAGGCTTGATACCAAACCACATCGAGCCGGGGGTCTCACTGGAAGCATCCTCTCTATTCTTAGGGGTAGAGGTAAGGCTGTCTACATCTTACCCTCCTCAGACTCTACCTTAACTTTGCTATAGGTGGGATTAACTGAGTATGATGATGATGATGATACTTTGACTCAAATATCAGTGATAAGTTTAGGGCACATTGCAAATGTGAGGAGAACTATACAGTTAAGCATGCTTGAGTGAACACAATCCATAATGGGTTTTCACTCACGCAACAAAAAAACAAAACATTGAGCTCTTCATGTACGAAACGCACAATATTGGTTGGTATGAGGGGCGTGATGTTATGTTAATACGTCTAGATGAAAGTAGTTTGAGTTAGACCCCAACACGCTCTAACCAATTTCGACACATAACAAAATTAGCATGTAACCCATTGCCAAAATGAGTTGACCCGTCCGTTTTGCTACCTACAGATTTCACGCTTGGATTATTGGTAAATTAAGTAGAAGATTTTACCTGATATCCACCAACTAAGTGCAGAAAAACACATGCATTAGCAAAATCGATGAGGACATATGGTTCATAAAAGCCAAAGCCGGTCAAGATATTCCCAGGAGTCGAGTTCCCAAACGCCGCATAGCCAAATCCACCACAGCAGAGGTAAAAAACAGTTATGGTAAACACTGCAATTCTTGATGCTTTCATCATGGTGACTTCTACAGACGGGGGTGATTTCAGAGTACTCTATGTATTTATAAGAATTACAATATTGCACGGTCAAGGAGTGAGAAGAAAAATTGAATAACCGAAGTAAACTGAAATAACCAAACAGATCAACAAACCGATAGTTCACTTATGGTTATATTTTTTGTATAAATAACTGAACCGACATCAAATGCCAATCTTTATATTTTCTTTTTACAACTAATAAGTTATATGTCAAAGAAGTTCAATAATATGTAATCTGTCAAAGAAGTTTTATCATTCTTTTTATAAATTAACATAAATCCTCCCATGTCCAAAACCGGCAGTTAACAGTAGTTAACCGTAATAACCAATTTCCAAAAACAGAATTAACCAACGACAATGAAAATCTACATACCAAAACTTTGATTATATGTCCGGTTTTAGCCCATAACTGAACTGACCCACCCACTAACAGTTAAGTTTCCATATAAAAATGGATATGTTTCTCATCTGGATGACAGAGACAGAATTACCATCACCTGTGTTTCTAGAAAGATTAAGGGAAAAGGGTACGCAAATGCAATGTCGCCAATAGCTTGAGCAACCAACCATACTTTCTGTATTGGTTTATCAGTTGGAACTCCTCCTATGCTACCTTTGATCTTCCCATTTCCTGCAGTCTCGTTTAATATAGTTTATAGCTGAAAATGAACGGGTCAAAAGTCGCCAAACATGTACCTTTTAAGTTTTTACAAAATTGCCTTATTTCAAAAGACTAAATGATAAAATATAGTTCTGTAATAGTAACTGATACATTAATTTTTTAAAAGATGCTCAACCCGACTCATATGACTCGCACGTTGAAGATGGGTGTCCTTACCTATTGTTTGGGCTAACCCAAGTCCGGACCCAATGAAAGAGTACGCAAAGGACATAACTGCAGCAATAACCGAGAGCCATAGTGTACTACGGAAATTAGGTATTTGAGAAGCTACAACATGAATAATTCCGAAAAGAAGCATATAAAACTCTATCCCATATTCACAAGCCGCTTCATGCCCGTATTCATGGTAACAATTTGATTGCTGAATTGCTCTACCAAAAACACAAACCACCAAACAATGACAAACTCGACCGAAAACCGTTGTACATTATTACAAAAATGAAGCATACCTAATGCTGCTAGCAGATGTGATTGTATAAACAACTCCCAATTTGAACACATTGAAGAACACCAGCAATGAACAAACCAATGCACTCGAATCCCCTATACATCATGAAAGATCCTTAAAACAAGTTAAAACATACACAAGGTCAAACAATACCAACTCATGTTACCTAAAATGTTCTGTACAGCTTCCAAGTAGGAACGGTTGGTAACGGTTATGCCACTACGATGGTCAGAGTAACGATGAAACTTGGTGAGCATGGATGTGTTGAGATAAGTCACAAGTGCAAATATGACCAAAGAAACTGGACCAGCAATCCATCCAAGCTGTGCTACACTCCAGGATAATGATAATACCCCTGATCCTACAACTGCTGTTGTTATATGGGCTAAGGCTGTCCATACATTTCCTTCATCAACAATATAAGAAGTAATCATCAATGTACTTGTAATCGAATTTTAGATATTGTAGGCTCTGATACGAACTGAAGCTTTACTCAAATGGTCCAAAGATAATAATAATAATAATGCAAACTCATTCCAATTAGTTGAGGAATTTCCACAAACATCTTGTGTGCATCATCTACAAAAACCTTAACAGATGAAAGTTTCCATTATCTAATTGGGTTTTGTTAAATTTCAGATACTGTTGGATTGACTAGTGACTACTAGACTCATCCCAGTTAATAAAATTAAGGCATTTTCACAAACACCTTGTGTGCGTCATCTACAAAAACCTTGACAGATAACAGTTCTACATAATCTAATTGGGCTTTTATTAAAATAGAAGACACAATATGCAAACTACCAAACACGAATATCATCATAACGTAAAGAAAAGAACACGATTCAATACAAAAAGATTGATCAATTAAAACACAAACATCCAAGCACACACCAGTAAGCTTATGAGAATCCGGCAGCATCAACGGCAAATCTAGCTCTACCAGATCCATTAACATTAACCAATTGTTCTGCAACAATAAATATAATAATAATATCTATTAAAACATAAAAGCTAAAAAAACAAAAAAGTAGTTTTGTACCACAAAAATTATTAATGGACTGAAAGGAACAGAAAATTGACTAGATGATTGGTAAGGGCCGCGCGAACGCAGGCCCCCACTGCCACAAATTATGACGTAGGCTCGACCACTTGGGCCGACCTTAGGCGGGCACCCCTCCTAAGTGCAATGGAGGTCACCAACCTAGGCCATGGGCCTTTTTGATCACCCATTGACCCCGTCCAGGTAAGTGAGTAATCCTTTGCCCTCACTCTCCTTTTATAGGCATACCTTCCTCTCACCCTTTTATCATTCAACCGATGTGGGATCCTATCAAATTTTTAATTAAAATCAGTTAATTAATATCTTCTTTGCCAGTATAAGTTTCCAAACGTTTGTAGTTTTATACTAGAGAAAATTGCTCGAATAGTCCCTGTGGTTTGCTCAGATTTCACCTTTAGTCCCCAACTTTTAAAAATTACAAGTATAGTCCCCAACTTTTGATATTTTTTAACTCGGATAGTCCCTGAAGTTAACGGAGGTTAGATTATCCAGTTAAGTGGGTGTAAAATTACTAAACTACCCTTATTATTAAAAAAATATATAATTAAAAATTATGTGGGCCCCACCCCCTCCTCCTTCTTCTTCTTCCTCCTCCTCCACACTTCATCTTCCTCACCCATCACCTCTACAAATCACCACCACTAACACCTCCCCAAACCACCACCGCCACCACCCATCTCACTTTCACCACCACAACCACCACCACCCACTTCATCTTTCCCACCCATAACCTACGCACATCACCAACATTAATGGTCAAACTGCATATCATTTGTGATACGTGTCAAACTGCAGTCTATTCATCATGTCCATCACTGTTTGTTATAAACACCATCCTCCTCTCTTTGTCAAATATTTCATTTTCTCTTCCTTCTCTCTATAAAGGCTAAGAAAAATTAGACTTTTAGACTACTTCCCCCTCATCCTCGCCTTCATCCATCAGCTCATTCCTCTGTGAAATTTAACCCACACGGTGGCCAATCGACTCTGGTGACAGTGGTTGTCAACCCACGGTTGGCAACAATGGTTCAACAGCGGCCAGGGGACGCTTTAGACAACTAAATCAGTCTAATCTGGTGATTGTTAGGAATTCGTGAAGTAGATCGGAGACTATAACGGTGTTAAACGACATCGGTGATAAAATATCTAAGATAGACAGATCAGAAGCAGACAAAAGAGTCGAAAAACACAAACACCGACGACTAGTCTTCTGGCTCTATCATCTCCGGCACCCTCATTCGCTCTCTGGATCTGAACGAAACTGGAAAACAATATCTTAGTGGACGGATAGTTATTGTTGAAAAATTTGAAATTACCCCAAATTTTGAAACACCCATCACCTCGTCTAGGTTAAGTAACTCAATACTCCTGTTTCCATCGGAGTTAATTAGGGAAGAAGAAACAAATGACCGATTGATAAGGGATGATTTCCATTCATTAATGGTCTGTGACAGGGCTCTCTGTTTTAGGGAGGGCCACATCAGACCTTACAGTGGTGGTACTGGTGTGGTTTCTAATTGTGGTGGTTGTTTATGTGGAGGCAATGACGGAGACCAGAGAGGTGTTGGGGAGGTGTTGGAGATTTGTAGAGGTGATGGGTGAGGAAGATGAAGTGTGGAGGAGGAAGAAGAAGAAGGGGGTGGGGCCTACATAATTTTTAATTATATTTTTTTAGTAATAAGGGTAGTTTAGTAATTTTACACCCACTTAACTGGATAATCTAACCTCCGTTAACTTCAAGGACTATCCGAGTTAAAAAATGTCACAAGTTGGGGACTATACCTGTAATTTTTAAAAGTTGGGGAGTAAAGGTGAAATCTGAACAAACCACAGGGACTATTCGAGCAATTTTCTCTTTATACTATTAAAATTAACATATACTGAACAAAAATATGCACATTCATTGACAAGATACAAGTTTATAGTCTTTTTTTTTTAACATCAGAAAGAACTATATATAAATTAGAGTAAGGAAAATTACACAGTTACGTCACGAATGTTAAAGTCGCACCATCTATCCCAATTTAAAACATGAAACGCGGATATGTTTTTAGTCCATGAAAACAAGTGCTTAATAATGTTTTCCATGGTTCTTCAAATGTGTATCGAAATCTTGTTGAACTCCTTTTCATTCCTAGACTTCTAGATTCGCCAAATAGTAGACGTGAACATAATGTTAATAATCTTCGTCCAAGCCTTCGAACCAAGCACATGCCACTAGATCATCCTAGCCATGAGGCAATTCACCTAGATGTGGTTGGTCGTTTCGATAGCCAAACCACATTTGTAGCAGTCCATATTGATCACAGTAATACGGAAACAACATTGCTATTGCAGTTGTGTTTATTTAAAACCAACTATTGTGTGCTATGTTTATTTAAAACAACAAGAGCTCTTCAATTTCATATATTTGGCAGATAATCTTCGTTTTTGTTTATTATACTACAGACATCTGTCGTAGCGATAGACCCGATAGTGTGTATGCTGTTTTGAGAGGTATAACTTTCAGGGAGCTTACAAAAGATTTTCTTTTATGAATTAGACATCAATGTATGTGTAACTGGGAGAAAAAAATAATTCTAGATAAAAAGAAAACTGCAAATGAATTGGGTATACGGTCTACAAATACGAATTGGGTGTACGGTCTACAACAAGTTTGGAAGCACACTATGGATGCTTTTGTTGTTTCTTTTAGTGAAACTAACTGTGAAACTCCAAGATGGAACTGTGTTTGTGAAGAAGAAGTGCCATTTGACTTCAAAGTAGATGAAGGTGAGTGCCATTTTGGTGTTATTCTAATTATTTTGTTTATCACTAGTACAAAAAATAAGCAAAAGACGCGGTGATTTGGCCCTTTAGTCGCGGTTTCAAACCGCATCTTAATCCAGCACGACTTTAGATACTTTTAACCGCGTCTTACAGCAAACGTAACCGCGTCTTACGATAAGAGTTCTAGACAGTGGCGGACCCAGAAAATATGTTCATGGGGTGCGAAAAAATTTTAGTAGTATTTTGTCTATCGCTGTATGATAATTTTTTGGTCTGGTTTGCGTGAGATCGGGTTAGGTCATATAAAAAAGATTATCAAACTAAATAAGGATCAGTTAAAATGATAAAGAAATAAAATTAAAAGAAAGCTAAATAAAACACAAATCATATATTTACTTATAACAAAAAAAATCAAATCAAATCAAATATAAAACTCTTAATAAAATAAAATAGCAACAAAATGATAATCAAATAAAATGGCAACTAAATAGTATCGTAAAATTTTAACTTATATTTATGAAAAATAGTTCTTACACAGGATCAGCAGATACTGTGAGAAGTAATATTCAACATGATTTTCTCATTGATAATTGACCCTTATAAATAATACAACAACCTCCACTAATTATGGAGGAGAATAATTATCACTTAATTACATTGAATGAGTTTACAAATATAGTTTATTCTATTACGCCCCCGCAGTTGAAACGTCGGGAGGGCCGATGTTGAGACTGGTCCGAAAATCATCAAAGAGAACTCGCGGGAGGCCTTTTGTGAAAATGTCAGCAATCTGGTGACGGGATGGGACATGTAGAACTCGAATGTGCCCGCGTTGTACCTGTTCGCGAACAAAGTGGATATCAAGTTCGATATGTTTTGTGCGTTGATGTTGAACCGGGTTGCCTGAAAGATAAACTGCACTGACATTGTCACAATACACTAACGTAGCCCGAGATAATGGATGATGAAGCTCAAGGAGGAGATTACGCAGCCAGCAGATATCAGCAACAACGTTTGCAACACCTCGGTACTCGGCTTCAGCACTGGACCTGGAAATAGTGGACTGTCTTTTTGAAGACCAAGATATCAGATTATCTCCTAGATAGACACAATAACCGGATGTAGAGCGGCGAGTGTCGGGGCAGCCAGCCCAGTCGGCATCTGTATAGGCCACGAGTGATAGATGTGGAGCAGGACCTAAGCGGAGACCGTGATCAGCAGTACCTTGGAGGTATCTAATAATGCGTTTTAATGCATTCCAGTGATCCAGCCGGGGTGTGTGCATATGCATGCATATCTGCTGTACCGCATAAGAGATGTCCGGTCTGGTGAAAGTGAGATACTGGAGAGCACCAGCGAGACTGCGGTAAGTAGATGGGTCATCATGGAGAGGCCCGGAGTTAGCAGAGAGTTTGGACTGGGTGTCCACCGGTGTGTGAACTGGCTTGCAAGAGTCCATTGAGGCCCGATGTATGATGTCCTGAATGTAGGCCTGCTGAGAAAGGAACATACTGTTGCCCGTCCTGGTAACATGAATGCCCAAAAAATAGGAGAGAGGGCCCAAGTCTTTCATTGCGAATTCACCTGACAATGTCTGAACTAATCTGGTCCGAAGAGATGCAGTGGAAGTGGTGAGGATGATGTCGTCTACGTAGATGAGGAGATAAGCCGTGTCACGACCATCATGATAAATGAACAGAGAGTTGTCTGACTTGCTTTGACGGAACCCATGTAGAGTGACAAAATATGTGAATCGCTGGTACCAGGCTCGAGGAGCCTGTTTCAAACCGTATAGAGACTTGCAAAGACGGCAAACATGGTCTGGAAAATCCCGGTGTCTGAAGCCCATAGGCTGATGCATGTAGACGGTTTCTTCCAAGTTGCCATGAAGGAACGCATTTGTAACATCTAATTGATGAATGGGCCAGGATTTGGATAGAGCCAATGAAAGAACTAGCCGTATAGTAGACGGCTTGACGACTGGACTAAATGTTTCACCACAGTCGATGCCCGGTTGTTGCTTGCGACCATCACATACCAAGCGTGCTTTATACCGCTCCAAACTGCCATCCGACCTGTATTTATGTTTAAACAACCACATGCTACGTATAATATTCATGTCAGGGGTCCTAGGTACAAGTTCCCAGGTCTTGTTTTTAATAAGTGCACTAAATTCAGTTGACATGGCATTATACCACTCTGGAGAGGACAAGGCAACCTGTGGGTTTTTCGGGACAGGGACGATGGTAGAGGTATGTAGGTTGAGTATGTGTTTGGGTTTGGTAATGCCACTCATGGATCTTGTGTGAATGGTTCGGTTAGTGGGCTGAGGTGGAGGAGGAGGGGAAGGGGCAGGTGAATGGGCCTGGTCCGTGGAAGGTGGCTCGTGGGCTGGCTCGTGGGCTGGAGATGGGTGTAAAACAGGAGCAGGAGGTGGGATAGTGAGATTTGGGTCGTGGGCCGTAGGTGGGGATGTGTGAGTGGAGGGAGAGCTGGAGTGTTAGGCTGTGGATAAAGGTGGGGATTGGGCCGAAGGGTTGATAGGTGGGTCGGTGTGCGAATTGGGAAAAATGGGGTCAGTGTTGGTTGGGCTTGGCGAAGGGACAGAAGTGGGGTTAGGAGATTGTGAGGGAGGTGGGGTGTTTGGCTGTGGGGGGTTTTTGGTGCGATGGAGATAATCCCAAACAAGAGGATTAATGGTGGGGTTGAGGAATTCGTAAGAGGGTGGTTTAGTTGGAGATTGGATAGTGTAGGGAAAAATTGACTCCTCAAAGTGGACGTGTCGAGAGATAGTTATTTGATGAGTAGTGAGGTCTAGACACTTATACCCACGGTGATTTGTGGGGTACCCGAGGAAGACACATGGGTGAGAACGGTAGTTGAGTTTGTTGATGGTGGTGTGGGGATGGAGGGGGTAACAAAGGCACCCGAAGACACGAAGATGATCGTATTCCGGTATGCAATTGTAAAGGAGAGTGGTTGGGGATTTGTAGTTGTGAAGTTTGCTGGGTAGAATATTTAGTAGGTAGGTGGCGGTTTCAAGGGCATGATGCCACAAGTTGGGAGGAAGTGAGGATTGGGCAAGGAGGGTTCGGATCATATTGTTAATGGTGCGGATTTTGCGTTCCGCTTTGCCATTTTGGGAAGAGGTGTAGGGACAAGAGAAACGAAATTGCATTCCGTTATGATTACAAAATTTGTAAAAATGTTGATTGGCATATTCTTTCCCATTGTCACACTGAAATTGTTTTATTTTCTTGGAAAATTGGGTGTGAATGAAATTGTGAAAGTTGGCAAAGGTGTCAAACACGTGGGACTTATTTGATAAGGGGAAAGTCCATAAAAAATTAGTAAAGTCATCTAAAAATAAGATGTAATATTTATGGCCACCGGTACTAAGTACTGGGGAGGTCCATAAATCGTTGTGTACAATATCAAAGGCAGAATGAGTATCATTTACAGAATCATAAAACGGCAATTTAATGCTTTTACCAAAAATGCGAGGTTCACAATGTGATTTATTAAATTTTGCATAATCAACAAAAGATGACAGTTTCAAAGACTATAAAATATTATTGCCGGGATGACTCAATCTTTGGTGCCAACGATCTTGAGACACAGCAACAAAAGTGGATGGTTAAGTGGACTTGAGTGGGAGAGGTTTAGTCAATGGATAGAGGTCCCCAGTGCTATTGCATCGTAGGATAGGAGCCCGTGTTTGGAGATCGTTCACAAGAAAGCCAAAAGGGTCAAATTCAATAGACACTAAGTTATCGGTGGTAAGGCGACGCACAGAAATAAGTGATTTTATAATATTGGGGGGCAAACAAGACATTATTAAGTTTTAGGGGAGGGAAGGGTGGGGGTAGGACTTGGTTGCCTTGGGCCAATACAGGGATGGTCATGCCATTACCAACAATAATATTTTTATTAGTGCATTTATTAAAAGTAGACGGGGAGTATATACCTTGGGCATTTGCGGAGTGAGAGGAAGCACCCGTATCCATCAAGCCATGATCCGGTTGGTTGAGAGCAAGGGAATAAAGGGCTTGTTCGATGTCGGTTGGAGAGTAGCTAGTGTGATGGGCCTGGTCGGGGCGGGAGCCAAGAATACCCTGTGAGTTTTGGTTATTGGGCCTAGAGGGATAAGGGCAAGGGGGTTGGGTTGTGTTCTGTTGGGCCGTGGTGTTTGGATTCTGTTGGGCCGATTGGGTTTGGTTAAGGGCAGTGGCCCACTGTGAGGCAGTCCAAGAACTTGGAAAGACAATATAAGGATGGTTTAAGTTAGTGGGCTGCTGAGAAGTGTGGGATGTGCGGTTGGAGTTGGGCCTGCCGGATCGTCTACCACGACTGCCACGGCCTCGGGTGGAGGTGTGAGGGTGGGTTGCGGCTGATGTATGGTTTGACTTTGAAGAGGCGGTGGAGTTGGTGGTGTGGAGAGCCGTGGCGGCGGATTGAGAAGCCCGAGCGGCATGCCGTTTCTTTTTGTTTTCTTCTTGAGTCAGCCGCGAGCGAACATCACGAAAGTCCGGTAGAGGGTCCTGGTTTTGAAGGACTGTTGATATGCTATCGTAAGACTCGGTCAGACCCGTCAAAACTTGAAGAACTAACATTCGGTTGTCAACCGGAGAGCCGAGACTCGCAAGTTGATCAGCCAACTGTTTCGCTCTTTGACAGTACTCGTCCATAGACTCAAAGTTATCAAGGTATAAATGGGTAAATTCTTGGCTGAGAAAAATAGCCCGAGTGGTTTTGTTATCGTTGAACTCACTCTCTACAGCCATCCAGGCATCGTAGGCGGATTGGCCGGGGGTTAGAATGGTGTGTAGCAAGGGTTGGGAGATTGTAGCATAGATCCATTGCCGAATGATCGCGTCAAGACGAGACCACAGACCTTCGGAAGCGAGCAGGTCTGCCTCGGCTTTGGCTGCGGCCACCGGATCAGAAGATGTGGGGGATGGGGTGGTGACCTGTTTGGATGCGAGATAGTGAAGAACCTCATACGCTTGGCAGTGGACCCGGAAGAGGGTCTGCCAAGTCGTAAAGTGTGTCGAATCCTTCTCCAAGATAATCGGTATGTGGGCCTTAATGTTAGTCACAGTTAAGGCAAGATGAATATGTTGGGGAATCCATGGGGAAAAGATGAAGAAACAGGGGAGAACAGAGTGAAGGAGGGGAGAGGTTGCAAGGGAAGTGACCGGAGAAGAAGGGTGTTGCGGCGGAAGGTGGTTGAGGAAAGGTTTTAGGGTGATACCATGTGAGAAGTAATATTCAACATGATTTTCTCATTGATAATTGACCCCTATAAATAATACAACAACCTCCACTAATTATGGAGGAGAATAATTATCACTTAATTACATTGAATGAGTTTACAAATATAGTTTATTCTTTTAGATACAATATGCTTGGGACAGTCATTGTTGGTGCAAACCAAAACCTGTTTAAATGAATTAACATCTTTTTCATCTTCATCATCAGGTAACATCAGAGTTGGCTCAACCTTGCGATTACATGCCTCACAACCTAGGTAATATCAATCGTCGTTGGCATCCACACCCTTCACTGTACCAACAACAATAACTTGTTTGTTGACCTGCAAAAGAAAATAATATTAATGTCAACATTTAATAAAAAAATAATTCCACACAAAATGACTATTAGTGTATACATTAAAATACATATGTGATAATCTTTTGAATGGAATATAAACATTCATATTAGAGTATTATAAGTCGAAACTGATGTACCTCTGTTATTAACGGAAGATCACGAATACTGCTAAAAGGTGTCTTGTTCAGAAATTCATCTGCCAAGTTCATGCTTCCAGAGTCCAACACTTGTAGCCCAGTTGGTTGAGGGCCTAAAGTTTCTTATGGGAGGCTTGGGTTCAATTCTCACTAGCTACATTTGGAGGACACTGGTGGAGGGGAAATGAGGGATGACCCAGCCATTGGCTTGGGTTCGAGTCCTGATCCCGACCGGTTTTACCGATTATTTCACTGTCGTGCCTTCGGGCGGGTGAGTGATCGGGTTTTCCGGGGAATTGGTGGCAATTGGTGGCACGGGTACTCTCGAGTACCTGATTCGCCAAAAGGGTGCCTGAGAGTGCTCGGAAATTGATTCGTTGGCTGTTCAAAAAAAAAAAGGGCATGCTTCCAGAAGATCCGAGAGATCGTTGAGCAGAAGATGATTCAACAGAGATCAACTTTTCAATATAACTGTAAATAAAAATAAATAAAAGATTTATATATTTTTTAAAAAAAATAACAATAAATACATAAAACAAATAACAACATAAGTATATTACCTTTTCTTAAAAGCCCGAATATCATCAATGTCTTCATTAATAAAGAGTCGAGTGATATAGAAGCCATTTTGAACGCTCACATTGCCTTTAAATATAAAAAATAATTAACATGTATAAATAACCATAAAAGTAAAAATATTTAGTGTATTCAAAAAACTTAATATATGACAAACCTTTATAATTGTTAAAACTACCGAATTGAACAATCAGGACAACATGAACTTCATCTTCATTTTGCTTGATGTACCCAAACATCTGCTCGCTATACTCATCTCACAAAGAACAACTGATTTTGATCCCTCTTCATATAAACATAATGTTGGTTAAAATGAAACTATCTATTGTATAACAATTTATTGATCGTATAATATAAGCAAAGACAGCAGAAATCATTATCAAATAATAAAAGATGATTTGTAAAGATGAAACACATACTCTAAATCAATCAAAATAAGTGTCATCTTGTTTTTCAAACCGGCTTTTGTTTCGGTCGGTTCTGGTGGAGTCCATTCATCAACATAGCCAATGAAATCTTAAAAAAAAAATTAATTTATACAAATACATTATCAAAAAATTTAAAGAGTAATGCAAAAAATATTAAGTGTGATTAAACAAACCAATTCTTTGTTCCTGAGGCAGGTTGCCACTCTTAATTGACTCAAAAGAAGAAAAATTAAAACCATACTGACTTCCTTCAAACCTGCTATATTTCGAAATGCTTGTTTCAAAAGTAAACGAAGAATGTCGTTTTTATCAAAATGTTTAGTAGATTTGTTTTCAGCTAATTGGGAGTTATAGATATAGTAAGCTTGATTTTCACGTAAAAAATTTTCATGTTTCTTCATATATCTACTCCACACAATAGCTTGCATTTTGGAGCCCTGTTTAATAATTAAAACGAAACAAAATAAAGTTAATCAGAATTTTTATTAACAATAATATGTTAACAACATAAATGAAAAAATGAGTACGTTAAAAACTAACCTGTTCATCCATCAGAACCATATATAGACAAAGAGTTTCTCCCAGCATCTTTCGGTTTGGTCGCTTCCAAATCCTAAGCACCTTAACTTTGATTGTATATTGAGTCATCCTCCAATTGATGTCATTCAAAAACGTAATGTTGTTTGGATCCATAAACCTACAAGTTAATAGAATGTAAGTATTAAAACATTATATGCAAAAAAATAATTGAATTAATATGTAAAATTTGATAGACATACCTGATAGAGTTGCAGGAAATAGTTATACTAAACTTTACGAAACAAAATCTGTATTTATAATCTAAATTGCCAGATGTATTTATGTTAAGCAATTAATAATATAAAAAGGAAAATATAAAATGGAAATCAAAATTAATTTAGATTTAAATGTTGCTATAATTAAAAACTCGATTTTTTTATTTAAATTATAGACCACTTTAAAATCTAAAGGTATCAAATATAAAGATTTCAAAATACCTAAAATAAACGTAAACATATATAAAATTTCATTAACATGTTTCTATAATTAGGACAATCGAATTTTTTTTAATATATACGATTTTTAAATTATTATATGTATAAAATTTAAAGGCTAAAATCTACCAAAAAATAAGTTTATTGTTTGTTTATAAAATATAAAGATTTCAAATCGTGTAAAACAATTACTTTTAGCGGTCTTAATTTGATTGTTAGTCTAAATCTATTGACAGTTGTTAACGCTGAAAAAATTATTTTATTGTTTGTTACTATGTAAAGTTTTAAAAAAGTAAAACTGTCTCAAAAAATGGAATTTGTTAAAGAAGTCAAGCATTGTTAATAGTATAAAAAAATTGAAACTATGTTGCAGTTATGAACCAAAAACTACAAATTGATGTTTAAAAAACTTATTGAATGTTTTCTTAGAAAATTTGTGACACCCGGCATATTCAGGTCAATACTTTTATACCTTACATACATGCGTTTCGTACTTTACATGCATACGAGTCTATCTCAACGAAAACATTTCAAATAACTACTTAATATCATACTTAACTAGGGTTAATTAAGTCATGTTGATGATTCGAGAATCATCGGGAGTCGTTACAATGGTTAGAGAAACCATTGGGTGTCGGTCCATAACCACGTGTACAAGAATCGGTGATTCGTGGGATCGCCGGGTTTAACGCAACCACGCAAGTCTCGAGTCCCGGGAATTGGTGATCGGGTAGGAACGTGTCATTTATCATGTATTATATGTTTACAATCATTATGTGGCTTGTTAGTATGTGAATATGTGTTAACATATGTTAAAACGAGGTTTAACGCGCAAAACACACTAAATGGGAGGCTGCAGGCGATTAGGCAATTGGGGAGTAGCCTAATCGCCTATATAGGGGCGATTGGGTGAGACCTATAGGCGATTAGGGGCTAATCGCATGAAGGTTCATGCGATTAGGCTCCCTACTCGCGTGTATGTCTGCGTAATCGCGTGTAACATGCTGAACGACTAGAAACGCCTATAAATACCACCCTTGACCTCCAAAACATCATAACAACAACCCTAGCCGTCCCATAACATAACCCAACACCCAAACACCCTCTGGAACTCGTTTTTGCATCAAAACCACCATTTTCAAGCTTATTCCATCATCATCTCCTTATTACAAGGTGTGTTCTTCAAACCCAAACCTTTAAATGATTATGTTTTACTCCCTAAACGTCCAGACCTGACTTATAAATGTTTTTATCTTTGAAAATCCATTTAAAACCGTTTTTATACAAACCCACACCTTTACATGTGTTATATGTGTTATATATGTTTAAAGATAGGATTTTTAGGATTTAATCATGGTTGTTCTTATGATATTTTGATGATTATTGCTGAAATAAGTTAGTATGATGATGTCCTAGGAGTTTGGATGGTTTTGGTGGTGTATTATTGATATTTGATATTTTGACCCATTTGAAGGATTTTAGATGATTAAAGATGTTATGAGGTGTGTTGTTGATTGAATGATGTTAGGGTTTGCTCTAGGATGATGCTAGAACAGTAGGATGCTATCGGACAACGTGATTATGTGGTTTAATCTGGATATTTGCTATTTAGGGTAAGTTCTTGCATGTTGATGTGATGTTTACATGCTAAGTTGCCATTTTGGGAAAACGCTCGCATTCGGGACTGTTAGAATGATGAAAACTTAGGGGTTTTGCTTAGAATATGTTTGTTAATATGTTAGAATGATTATTGGGTGTTTTTACATGTTTCGGATCTGATTTGGAGTGTTCGGCGCGCGAAATACCACATCAGCTGCACTATAGGCGATTAGGGATCCTAATCGCCTATGTTATAGGCGATTGGAGGCCCACTCGCCTATAAAGCAGCCTAATCGTGTATAAAAGTGGCGATTAGGGGTCCAATTGCCTTTACTTCATGCGATTACGATCCTAATCACTAGTTAAGCCCTGAATTGCATACCTTATGACCCTACTCGCCTATATATCACACGAGTAGCCCTACTCGCCCATCATTAAGGGCGATTAGCCTTGTACTCGCATGTTGACTGACCCTAATCACATGTTGACTTTTCCTAATTGCTAGTTTGATTCCTAATCGCGTGTAATGCTGCTGTATGTGTATTTTAACATCCCGGAACATGATTTGACGCCTAGGAACATGATAGGAACCCGGGATTCACCCAATGACTTAGTAACACGTATTCGGACCTGTTTATGCGTTAAACGGACATTATGCTAGACTAGGTGAACTGTTGCGCGTATTAAGTGTTTGATTGCATATGTGGCATGATGTCTTGTATTGTCTAAACACATGGGATGTCGGGTCACCAATGGGATGTCGGGCCTTGCCTGGTACGGTCGGTTAAACGTTGGAACATCATTTCATATATACACGGTTATGGTCTGGACTATTAGGGACTAATCAACCTACGGGTTGTTAGTCTAACACCTTATATGCTCGTCATGATAGGTCACCGGTATTAGGGGCCGTCTATTGAGCAGGTTTACTTATTGTAGTGCGAAGAGCAGCATCAGGTGAGTTTCACGGCCCGTCTTATGCTTTACATTTTGGGGGAGACACATGCTTATACTTATTTCATAAATTATCATGTTATGCTAGTGGTTGATTCATTTACTTACTATACGATACGTAAAGTCCCGGGGAAACCATGAATATGCTGGATAGCATAACGGGGGAAATGTGGATAGATCTATTGGGATTGACAGACCCCCACCCGTCGGCTGGGAGCCGGGCGGGTGCATATTGTCTCGGTCGTACGCTAAATCATTTCGGGCAAAAATCATATATCGTTGTCTGTAATGGTTTCCGGTCGTAGTAGCATAATTCATGCGTCTAGCTAACGCTATTACTTTTGATATAGTGATAACATGATGGCTTTCATTACTTTAAACATTTAATTAAAAACCTGTGAACTCACCGGCATTATTTGCTGACGTTTTTAGCATGTTTGTCTCAGGTCGTTGAGGTAGCAGCTTACTATAGGCGCACGGAGTCACACGGCGTCTAGGCTTCATTTGCATTATCATATCTTTTTCAGACTTATGCACTTTTACTTTTGGGTTGTAATAAAAGTTACGCTTCCGCAGCGATTGGATTTATGAAACTTAATGTTTGTTTATTTCATTTTACGTATCATATAGTGTCGTTTATTGTGACCGTTGACTTAGATCCTGGTTTGTCATGCGCCTCGCGGTAAAACCCCCGCACGTGGAATTTGAGGGTGTGACAGATTGGTATCAGAGCCAATGGTTATAGTGAACTAGGACTGCATGTCGAGTCAAGTCTATAGCCGAGTCGCACACACACTAGACGGTCACATTCATAAAGTCATGTCATACGGGAATTTGCCGGGGTATTCGTATTACATTCGTTATTATCATTTATGCTTACATCATTTATCTATTATTCTTATCTCCTATCTTGTACTTCAACTTCGCGTTGGAAACGAGGATCCTTATTACCTTTGCACAGGCGGTGGCGTGCGTTGGAGTGACTTCGGCATTCTGCGGAGATTCGTCCAAGATTCGGACGTCTCCCATTTCTATACTCCAACGGACACACCTGCTTGCACACATTATCACACACTTGTACTTGCTGTTTGTATTTTGGACATGAGTGCCTAGTGGTTTGAAGGTCAGGCTAGGAGCACGCCTCGGGGACCATGTAGAGCGACTTATCATTTCGGGTGCACACGAAATAATAAGTTGAGATGCATGGAAATCCTGGTGGACTCTGCGTTTGATCTAATGACTATGATGGGACCCAATCCCTTGATTCACCTTATTTTACGGTTTCTTCATGATTCTTTGTTATTTGTTCTGGAATCTGATGTCTTGTCTTTGATCTTGACAGAAGATGGCAGGACGTCGTGGTGGTCGCGTTGGTGGTCGAGTTGGAGGCCGGAATGGCGGGGGACGTAATGGGGGTCGTGGCAACATCAGCATGACCCAGGCGGAGCTGAATAACCTGATCCAGGAGCACGTGGCAGCTGCTATTGCTGCACAGCAGGCCGCCCATCAGGGCCATGGTGGTAATTTAATTACTCCTACCCTCATTCCTCATCTTCTATCGTGTGTTGATCGTGTTCTGACCGTGTTGTTTTGTTGATTTAGGGGATGCTTTTCCTCCTCCACCACCTCCACCTCCTCCAGTCCACTGTACTTATAAGATGTTTCAGGATTGCAAGCCCCATAACTTCAGTGGGACTGAGGGGGCTGTGGGACTACTCCGTTGGTTGGAGAAGGTTGAGTCTGCTTTCTCCATGTGCAATTGCCCTGTGGAGTTTCGTGTGAAGTATGCTTCGGGGACGTTTGAGGACGTGCTTTGACTTGGTGGAATTCGACTGTTCAGACTATTGGTTTACTGGAGGCCCATGCGTTGCCATGGACCGAATTTGTGTTTCGTTTGAAGATGGAGTATTGTCCAGGGATGAGATCAAGAGTTTGGAACATGAGCTGTGGAATCATCAGATGGTGGGATCTGAGATAGAGGAGTATACCGTTCGCTACCATGAGCTGGCACTTTTGTGCCCGGATTCTGTGACGCCTGAATTTAAGGCTATTGAGTTCTACATCAGTGGGTTGGTGCCTGAGGTTCGCGGGTTGGTGACCGCTAATGATGCTGCTACACTTCGGGATACTATTCGATTGGCTCACAGGTTGACTAAACAGAAGGTTCAGGAGGGTCTTTTGCCTCCTAAGGGTACTGTGGTGAAGACCTCTGACAGCAACAAGAGGAAATGGGATAACACGGGTAAGGGTACAGCGCAGCCTCAGCAGCAGCAGCAGCATAAGAAGTTTGAGACTACGGGTTCGTCTTCTGGGCAAAAACAGGGTGGTTATACTGGTAGGCTGCCTAGATGTGATCGTTGTGGGTATCATCATGTGGGAAATTGTAGTTTTTGTACCCGTTGCAAGAAGAACGGGCATCTGGCCCAGACATGCAGGGTGAATCTTCAGACTCAGCAACAGGTGGTTGCCCCTACTACTACTACCACTGCTGCACCTAGGGGTAACCAGGGATGTTTTAATTGTGGGGAGACGGGGCACTTTAAGAAGGACTGCCCCAAGCTGAAGCAAGGGAATGCTGGGAGAATGACAGGGGCAACGGGGGTGGCGGCAGGAACGCGCGCGCCTTCGTCATCGGGTCGGGCGAGGCCCGTCAGGATCCGGATACTGTTACTGGTACGTTTCTTCTTTGTGATCGTTATGCCTCCGTTTTATTTGATTCGGGTGCCGACAAGAGTTTTATATCTGTTGAGTTTAGCCGACTGTTAGACATTGTACCGACTCCCTTAGAGGTCAAGTATATTATAGAATTGGCTGATGGTAAGAATATTGAGGCGACTCATATTCTTAAAGGATGCCAGTTGGAACTATCGGGGTTATCTTTTCCTATCGACCTCATGCCGGTGTCATTGGGTAGTTTCGACGTTGTAGTGGGTATGGATTGGTTGTCCTTATATCGCGCTGAGATCGTTTGCTTCGATAAAATCATTCGCCTCCCTCTCCCGGATGGAGAGACTCTGTTGGTTCATGGCGAGAAAAGTGGAGTCCCCTTGAGCATCATTTCATGTATGAAGGCATATAAGTATTTACGTAAGGGGTATTCCGCAATCTTAGCTCTTGTTTCGGTTTCATCTAACGATGAGAAGAAGATCGAGGACATTCCTGTCGTTCGTGATTTTCCCGACGTGTTTCCCGATGATTTGCCTGGCCTTCCACCTCACCGTCAGGTCGAATTTAACATTGATCTTGCGCCCGGCGCGGCACCTATTGCCCGAGCTCCTTACCGCCTTGCACCTCCTGAGATGCAAGAATTATCTAACCAACTGCAGGAGTTGTTAGAAAAGGGGTTCATTAGACCTAGTTCATCCCCGTGGGGAGCTCCTATCCTATTTGTCAAAAAGAAAGATGGGAGCCTTCGTATGTGTATTGACTATCGGGAACTGAACAAGGTAACCATCAAGAATCGTTACCCGCTTCCTCGAATTGATGATTTATTCGATCAACTCCAAGCTCCAGTTTTTATTCCAAGATAGACCTGAGGTCTGGGTATCATCAACTGCGGGTACAAGAGCTGACATTCCAAAGACCGCTTTTCGTACACGTTATGGCCACTTCGAGTTTTTGGTCATGCCCTTCGGTCTTACGAATGCACCTGCCGTTTTCATGGACTTGATGAACCGTGTTTGCAAGCCCTATCTCGATAAATTCGTTATTGTGTTTATCGACGACATTTTGGTTTATTCTAAGAACGAGACAGATCATGAGGAGCACTTACGTTTAGTTTTGGAACTTTTGAGACGGGAGCAGTTGTACGCTAAGTTCTCAAAGTGTGATTTCTGGTTACGTGAAGTACAATTCCTAGGGCATGTGGTTAATGAACTGGGAATTCATGTCGATCCGGCAAAGATTGAGGCCATTAAGGAATGGGAGGCACCAAAGACGCCATCTGAGGTGCGGCAGTTCCTAGGCCTTGCGGGTTACTATCGCCGTTTCATTGAGGGATTTTCGAAGATCGCTCAACCCCTCACCTCTCTTACCCAGAAAGACCGCAAGTTTGACTGGGGTGAACCGCAGGAATCAGCATTCCAGATGCTGAAACTTAAACTTTGCTCTGCGCCCATCTTATCCTTACCTGAGGGCACAGATGATTTTGTTGTGTACTGTGACGCTTCCATTCGTGGTCTCGGTTGTGTGTTAATGCAACGCGGGAAAGTTATTGCCTACGCCTCTCGCCAACTTAAAGTCCATGAAAGGAACTACACCACCCATGATTTAGAGTTGGGTGCGGTGATCTTTGCGTTGAAGATCTGGAGACATTACTTGTACGGTACCAAGTGCGACGTATACACCGATCACAAGAGTCTTCAGCATATCTTCGACCAGAAAGTTTTGAACATGCGGCAACGACGTTGGGTCGAACTTCTGAACGACTATGACTGCGCCATTAAGTACCATCCTGGTAAGGCGAACGTTGTGGCAGACGCCTTGAGCAGAAAGGAGTCTGTCAAACCTCGTCGTGTTCGAGCTTTACAGCTCACTATTCATTCTTCGTTGCCTGACCAAATTCGTTCGGCACAATTGGAAGCTTTGAAGGAGGAAAACCTTAAAGCTGAAACCATGCACGGTGCTGATAAACACCTCGAGCTTGGGTCGGATGGCCTGCATTACTTTGCCGAGCGCGTTTGGGTTCCTTTACTTGGGGGTTTGCGGGGGCTTGTCTTGGACGAAGCCCACAAGTCCCGATATTCTATTCATCCGGGTTCCGATAAGATGTATCAGGACCTGAAGATACTCTATTGGTGGCCTAATATGAAGGCTGACATAGCTTCGTATGTCAGCAAGTGTTTGACCTGTGCTAAGGTCAAGGTGGAGTACCAGAAGCCGTCTGGTCTTCTACAGCAACCTGAGATTCCTGAATGGAAATGGGAGCGGATTACCATGGATTTTGTGACCAAACTTCCGAGATCGCCCAGTGGTTGTGACATGATCTGGGTGATTGTCGACCGGTTGACAAAGTCCGCACATTTCCTCGCTATTAAGGAAACCGACAGTCTGGAGCGGTTGTCCCGTATCTATCTTAAGGAAGTGGTTTCCAGGCACGGGGTGCCCGTCTCTATCATCTCCGACCGTGACCCTCGTTTCGCCTCCCGTTTCTGGAAACAATTACATAAAGCGTTGGGTACTCAACTTGACATGAGCACCGCATATCATCCGCAAACTGACGGTCAGAGTGAGCGGACGATTCAGACGCTTGAAGACATGCTTCGAGCATGCGTCATCGATTTCGGTAAGAGTTGGGAGATTCACTTACCGTTGGTGGAGTTCTCTTACAACAATAGTTACCACTCTAGCATTAAGACGGCACCGTTCGAGGCTCTGTATGGACGGAAGTGCCGGTCCCCTCTTTGTTGGGCCGAAGTGGGCGAAAGCCAACTCACCGGTCCAGAATTGGTGTACGAAACTTCCGAAAAGATCGTACAAATTCGTAATCGTATGGCGGCAGCTCGTGATCGTCAGAAGAGCTACGCTGATCGTCGTCGCAAACCTTTGGAGTTCCAGGTTGGCGACAGGGTTTTATTGAAGGTATCTCCATGGAAGGGCGTTATACGCTTCGGGAAGCGCGGCAAACTTAACCCTCGTTATGTCGGACCGTTCCCCATCTTGGAACGTATTGGGCCGGTGGCATACAGACTTGACTTACCAGCCGAGCTTAGTGGCGTGCATAACGTCTTCCATGTCTCGAATCTTAAAAAGTGTTTGGCAGACGAATCTCTCGTAGTTCCTCTTGAAGAAATCAAGGTTGATGATCATTTACGTATTGTAGAGGAACCAGTTGAAATCTTAGACTATAAGATTCGTAGCCTCCGTCGGAGTAAAATCCGTATCGTTAAGGTTCGTTGGAATTCTAATCGTGGACCGGAGTTCACGTGGGAACGAGAAGATCAGATGAAGGCTAAGTACCCTCATCTATTTCCTAAGCGTGCGTTTGAATCGAACTATGTGGCCTCCAAAGAGAAATGAATCTCGGGTCGAGATTCCTTTCAACTGGGGGATGATGTAACAACGGGGAAAATTTTTCTTTTCTTTCTTCCTTTCGTCACTTCATCTACGGACTTCATTTAATTTTCGGGACGAAAATTCTTTCAACTGGGGGATGATGTGACACCCGGCATATTCAGGTCAATACTTTTATACCTTACATACATGCGTTTCGTACTTTACATGCATACGAGTCTATCTCAACGAAAACATTTCAAATAACTACTTAATATCATACTTAACTAGGGTTAATTAAGTCATGTTGATGATTCGAGAATCATCGGGAGTCGTTACAATGGTTAGAGAAACCATTGGGTGTCGGTCCATAACCACGTGTACAAGAATCGGTGATTCGTGGGATCGCCGGGTTTAACGCAACCACGCAAGTCTCGAGTCCCGGGAATTGGTGATCGGGTAGGAACGTGTCATTTATCATGTATTATATGTTTACAATCATTATGTGGCTTGTTAGTATGTGAATATGTGTTAACATATGTTAAAACGAGGTTTAACGCGCAAAACACACTAAATGGGAGGCTGCAGGCGATTAGGCAATTGGGGAGTAGCCTAATCGCCTATATAGGGGCGATTGGGTGAGACCTATAGGCGATTAGGGGCTAATCGCATGAAGGTTCATGCGATTAGGCTCCCTACTCGCGTGTATGTCTGCGTAATCGCGTGTAACATGCTGAACGACTAGAAACGCCTATAAATACCACCCTTGACCTCCAAAACATCATAACAACAACCCTAGCCGTCCCATAACATAACCCAACACCCAAACACCCTCTGGAACTCGTTTTTGCATCAAAACCACCATTTTCAAGCTTATTCCATCATCATCTCCTTATTACAAGGTGTGTTCTTCAAACCCAAACCTTTAAATGATTATGTTTTACTCCCTAAACGTCCAGACCTGACTTATAAATGTTTTTATCTTTGAAAATCCATTTAAAACCGTTTTTATACAAACCCACACCTTTACATGTGTTATATGTGTTATATATGTTTAAAGATAGGATTTTTAGGATTTAATCATGGTTGTTCTTATGATATTTTGATGATTATTGCTGAAATAAGTTAGTATGATGATGTCCTAGGAGTTTGGATGGTTTTGGTGGTGTATTATTGATATTTGATATTTGACCCATTTGAAGGATTTTAGATGATTAAAGATGTTATGAGGTGTGTTGTTGATTGAATGATGTTAGGGTTTGCTCTAGGATGATGCTAGAACAGTAGGATGCTATCGGACAACGTGATTATGTGGTTTAATCTGGATATTTGCTATTTAGGGTAAGTTCTTGCATGTTGATGTGATGTTTACATGCTAAGTTGCCATTTTGGGAAAACGCTCGCATTCGGGACTGTTAGAATGATGAAAACTTAGGGGTTTTGCTTAGAATATGTTTGTTAATATGTTAGAATGATTATTGGTGTTTTTACATGTTTCGGATCTGATTGGAGTGTTCGGCGCGCGAAATACCACATCAGCTGCACTATAGGCGATTAGGGATCCTAATCGCCTATGTTATAGGCGATTGGAGGCCCACTCGCCTATAAAGCAGCCTAATCGTGTATAAAAGTGGCGATTAGGGGTCCAATTGCCTTTACTTCATGCGATTACGATCCTAATCACTAGTTAAGCCCTGAATTGCATACCTTATGACCCTACTCGCCTATATATCACACGAGTAGCCCTACTCGCCCATCATTAAGGGCGATTAGCCTTGTACTCGCATGTTGACTGACCCTAATCACATGTTGACTTTTCCTAATTGCTAGTTTGATTCCTAATCGCGTGTAATGCTGCTGTATGTGTATTTTAACATCCCGGAACATGATTTGACGCCTAGGAACATGATAGGAACCCCGGGATTCACCCAATGACTTAGTAACACGTATTCGGACCTGTTTATGCGTTAAACGGACATTATGCTAGACTAGGTGAACTGTTGCGCGTATTAAGTGTTTGATTGCATATGTGGCATGATGTCTTGTATTGTCTAAACACATGGGATGTCGGGTCACCAATGGGATGTCGGGCCTTGCCTGGTACGGTCGGTTAAACGTTGGAACATCATTTCATATATACACGGTTATGGTCTGGACTATTAGGGACTAATCAACCTACGGTTGTTAGTCTAACACCTTATATGCTCGTCATGATAGGTCACCGGTATTAGGGGCCGTCTATTGAGCAGGTTTACTTATTGTAGTGCGAAGAGCAGCATCAGGTGAGTTTCACGGCCCCGTCTTATGCTTTACATTTTGGGGGAGACACATGCTTATACTTATTTCATAAATTATCATGTTATGCTAGTGGTTGATTCATTTACTTACTATACGATACGTAAAGTCCCGGGGAAACCATGAATATGCTGGATAGCATAACGGGGGAAATGTGGATAGATCTATTGGGATTGACAGACCCCACCCGTCGGCTGGGAGCCGGGCGGGTGCATATTGTCTCGGTCGTACGCTAAATCATTTCGGGCAAAAATCATATATCGTTGTCTGTAATGGTTTCCGGTCGTAGTAGCATAATTCATGCGTCTAGCTAACGCTATTACTTTTGATATAGTGATAACATGATGGCTTTCATTACTTTAAACATTTAATTAAAAACCTGTGAACTCACCGGCATTATTTGCTGACGTTTTTAGCATGTTTGTCTCAGGTCGTTGAGGTAGCAGCTTACTATAGGCGCACGGAGTCACACGGCGTCTAGGCTTCATTTGCATTATCATATCTTTTTCAGACTTATGCACTTTTACTTTTGGGTTGTAATAAAAGTTACGCTTCCGCAGCGATTGGATTTATGAAACTTAATGTTTGTTTATTTCATTTTACGTATCATATAGTGTCGTTTATTGTGACCGTTGACTTAGATCCTGGTTTGTCATGCGCCTCGCGGTAAAACCCCCGCACGTGGAATTTGAGGGTGTGACAAAATTTAAATGTTTCAAATTTACCAAAGAGTTGTTTAATTGTTTCTTTTTAAAACTTAAATCTACCAAATTTACCTTGCATGTTTGTTATATTTGGTTAAAAGAATTGTTAAGTGTTTGTTTTTAAAATTTGGATGCTTGGGTCAAAAACGAATTGTTTAACTATACCAAATTTACGTTAAATGTAATTGTTAAATTTGGTTGATTTTTACTAATAATGGAATTTTGAGTTTTGAAAAACAATCTACAACAATTACATTTAATAAAAGGTCAAAGGTTGCCAAAACTAAAAAAACGAATATGTTTTGAATTTTTAAAATGAAAACCGTTTAATCTTATTGTGTTTCAATTTACCAAAAATTGAGTCAAATTCAAACCTTTATTATTTAAAAAAGGTCAAACCTTCATTCTTTATTTCATAGTATTAAAGTTTTTCAATTTACCAAAAATTGACTATTAATTGGTTGGTAATTTTTTTTTATTAAACATTAATTATTGACATAAACCACCAAATAACATTCAAAGATATAAGTAAGTTTGTAACATAAAATGCAAAATATAGTCTTTTTTTACTAATAAAGATAACCCAAAATAATAGTAATTGTAAACACAAAACAACCCAAAATTCACGAATTACTACATCAGTAGTGAACGTGCAAAACTTTGTGATTACAAACGATTAAACATGTCCAAAAGTTACCCACCTAAAGTTTTTATCAAACCTAAACAATGTCAATAACTAAAGCAACTAATTACCATCACCAACCATCAATTATGTTCAAAACTTACCCACCAAAAATATTATCAGTATACCAAAAAACAACCACCAATAACCCCACTAATTACCATTACCCTTAACAACATTAGAAAGCTTGAACACACCTTGATTCTGGAAAAACAGGAAATGCATTTCATCACCAGGATGGAGTTCCTTATCAGCTACAAAAGCTGACATACCTCTTATGTAGTAACGGGGATATCTTGACTCATCTTCAATCCCAACCGACACTCCCAAGTAAAGCCCTCCTCATCACGAATGGTCAAAGCCCTCTTCTTGTTCAACTGGTTATCCTTTGCCCAATCCCTGTTCATACGCTACAAAAAAATAAAAATAAAGAATGGAACGTCATCACTTACAAGCTGGTAATTGTAATTTATGACTCATGGGCTATGTTAGAGTCATAACATAGCGACTAAAGTGCACTAAAGTCTAAACTATAAAGTCTAAACTAAAGTCTTAAGTTAGCGAATGATGGACAATGAAATCATTCCATTTATGCATAATATTATCTAACATGGTTATAATATTGTCTAACATAGTATCATAATTAGATCGGCTGCTGTTGACATTAATACTGTCAACAGCCACTACTGTTAACATAAGTTACTTTTCATCAAAGTTCGTATCAATATGTGCAGCTACGAATGAATAAAGTATAGTGTAAAAACTAAAGTCTAAAATAAAGTCTAAACATAGCAACTACTATATATTCAAAATCATTGGGTTTATGTAGTAACTTGTAAGTGTGTAGTTATAATATTGTCAACAGCCGTAGGGAACGCTATGCACATAAGTTATGTGCCATCTAAGTTTGTACCAGTTCGCGCAACTAATACAGACACACTAAAGTATAAAGACATTAATAAAAATTAGCGACTACTGTCCACATAACTTATATATCTAATTGCGGAAATAATTTTACTTACAAAGTGTTTATCAACTTTGAAAACCACCGGCACACTTACATCCTTGACATCTTCGGACTCATCATCTTCCACCTCACACGACTGTTATTTTCTGACTTAACCCAAAATCAGTAAATCATTGTAACACGGATGTGTATGCACCTATACCAATCCACAAAAAAATAATAAATAATACATATATTAATGTTTAAATGACAAAAATACGTACAAACTCAATCAAATCTTTGTATCAGAAAATCTGTACATATAAATCGATAAATAAAACATAAACCCCCAATCGAAACCTAGATCATAACAATAAATTCGTACATTTCTTAAAACATCAATTGAACCCTAAATTGAAACCTAAAACATGTCACACCCTCAAATTTCCACTGCGGGGTTTATACCGCGAGGCGCATGACAAACCAGGATCCCATAGCCATAAGTCACAGGAACGAACTCTAAATGCCCAAACCATTTAGTTCGTTTTCGAAAACCAAGTTTAGTTAAGCTGCGGAAGCGTAAACCAAATTTAAACCTTTTTAAAAACTATGCGCAAAACAATGCGCCCAAATTAAAACCATACGAAAGCATAATATATAATTTATGTGCATGCCCGAGAGCCCAAATGCAGTGAAGTGTACGGTGCTTTCTAATCCTGGCACCGGAAGCTAACTACCTGCAAAAGCATGTAAATCGTGTGTCAACATAAAGCTGGTGAGTTCACAATATAAGTAAGCGATGTAAATAAAAGTGTAGGTTCTCAAAACCCCAAAAGTCAAGTGTACAGCGTTGGTCTCTCAGACCCTGTAAACGATAGCTAATTCAAATGTCAGGGGTAGCTAGCCCACTCATGATAACTAAAACCGGCGAATACCGAACTACTAATGAACAAGTTCCCATAACCGGGATAAGGATGCCTTGCATCATTGTCCATCGACAATGATTATGTTTGAAGCTAATAGTTCACATCCGTGCTCCCAGCACGATGTGAGGTTTGTTAGACCTAATAGCGCTATCAACTAATTAACCCGCTTGCCCAACCGGCAATTGATTCGGTACTTTGAAGGACTTAAACGATGTGTTTGGTTTAGTTCATCAAGGACATATATATGAATTAGTAAAAATAGATTCACCACGTGAACCATGCACCCCAAACCCGGGATGTGTAAAAGTAGTCCCGAACCGGACTAGAAACGTTAAGTAGTTGTCTCAACCCGAGACGCATGCTTTTGAGAAAAGAGTAGTGAAACTCACCTTATCGCGTAAGCAAAGAATCCGAACAGCAAGTATTATATGCTACCGACACCCTAATAACAGTGTCACTACGTGAGTATAGGCGTAACATCATTACACCATATAACTCGTTTGTCCAAGGCGTTTTAATGTTCAAAAGTGTGTATGCGACGCCTAGTGATTCTACATGCAATAGTAAACCCTACGGACTCGTTGGTGAATGAGTTGGTTATAATTAGTTTCTACAGCCCGTATGTGTCATAAACATGTGTACTTCCGTTATATGTCAATTTTAGATCACCTAAGACCTCAAGTAATCACATAAGCACATAATACACAATCTGTGTTTTCAGGACAGATTGTGCGCCATCAAAACGAATTTATTTAAAATAGTAAACCAGTGAGTTATCCTCCCAAATTTTTACTGAATTTTCTTTGGGATTCACTTGGCAATACCTATTTTTGTTTAGTCTTAACTCCAAACACAAAAATTATGAAAATTCGTACAACACAGCTATATCCAGAAAATCTCCTCAACAGGTCAGTTTAGTAGGAAAATTCTTAAAAATTGTGTATTCATCCAAACGAGATGAATCCACTTGGAAAAGCTCTATTTTTCCAGTATTGACCTACTGGAAAATTTTCATAATCTAATTCCTTGTAAATCTCAAGTTATGACCATTTAAAGTTAGCCCAGTTTACAAATCCGAAAATCTGATATGACCCCTAATCAATTAAAATTCCAAAAACGACTCAAACGATGTCCAAATTCGATGGTTTTGCCCATTATGAAAAGCTAAGACCTTGTACGTTACAATCATGCAAAGAATCGATCAAACCAATTATTTTCAAGCCACGAAACAGACCCTACAAGTCGACATTCAGAATCTGTCCAGATTCTGATCGTGCAATATTATCAATTATATCAAACCCTAGTTGCATATTATCAATCAATAACACCTAATAATCATCATACAACTTTCCTAATACCTATTCCCATCAGATCCTATTATCAAACATGTCAAGATCAAAGCTTTTAGGATCAAAACACCAATAACTTGCGCAACAAGCATCCTATGATGTTACTACGCGTTTATTAATAGGTTTAATCCGTTTAATCTTCAAAAAGACTCATGTTTTAATGTTTATTAAACCCATTCAGACCTGGACAAACTTGTTATATGATTTTTACAATAAAACATAAAGTAAAAAGCGTAAGAAATCATGAGTTATACCCTTAGCCCTTCAAATCCATCAATCGCGCGCCTTGGAGCCTCCCAATTGATGATCTTGAGCCTTAGCAAGAGTTTTTGGAGTGAAATATTCGTGTGGGGCAGTAAGGGGGCGATTAGGGTTGAGTATGAGGGCTGCATGGGGGTTAGGGATGCTTATATACGAGTTTGAGGCGGTTTAAACCCGTCAGATAGGTTCGAGCGGCCGCTCGGAGCCTGTGAGCGGCCGCTCACAGGTCCGGGTGGCGCGCTTTTGCCTCGTTTCGCCTCCCGACGCGTTATCCTTCGACGTTTTCGTTATTTCGGACCGTAACAAGTGTAACCCCATGCATTAAGACCCTAATCAACCTCATGCTCCACTTTTAATGATTTCTATTAACGTGTTCGGTTTAGGTTCACATAATCACGTATGGTTTTCACATAAGTTTGTCAGGTATCACCGAGACACATAAGTTTATTATTCACCAACGTCCGAGGTTCACTAATCATGCAATCACACCTTGACTCATAACCATGCACGTATGTCTTATCTAACTAACCCTAGTTAAGTATAATGCAAGGAATGTAACTAGAGTTTAGTTAAAGTGAGAACCTGAATTTTCGGGGTATCACATCATCCCCAAGTTGAAAAGAATTTCGTCCCGAAATTCAGCAAGTAAACAGTAAAGCCAGCTAAAAAAAATTGTATGCTTGTTTTCCGGATGTCACATCATCCCCAAGTTGAAAGGAATTTCGCCCCGAAATTCACTTTGAGCTAGCTGCTTTATGTTTGGCATTTGATCTATGCACAGGTTCAGGTTCAGAAAAGAGGTGTGGATATTTGAGCCGCATCTGATCTCTACGCTCCCACGTGTATTCCGGTCCTAGACGGGAATTCCATTGTACGTTAATAATAGGTATAGTGTTCTGTTCGAGTTTCTTGACGCCCCGTTCAAGAATCTCCACTGGTTCTTCCATGAACCGTAGCCGATCGTCCACCTGGATCTCCTCCAGTGGCACCATCAGTGTTGTATCCAACAGGCATTTCTATAGATTCGGTACGATATATGTGGGATACATCGTGTATCCTACCAAGTTTGTTAAGCAGGTTTAACCTGTAAGCTACCAGACCAATCCCATCAACCATCTCGAATGGTCCAACGTTTTACGGGTTCACCTTCCCCCGTTTTCCAAAGCGTGTCACACCCTTTCAAGGTGACGCCTTTAATAGTACCTTGTTCCCATTCCGGAGCTCTAAAAGTTTCCTACGCTTATCAGCGTAGCTTTTCTGTCGCTCAAGAGTAGCAGCCATCCGTTTTCTGATTGCACTATCTTCTCAGAAGTTTGGTGCACAAGTTCGGAACCTGTCAGTTGGCTATCCCCAACTTCAGTCCAACATATGGGGGATTTGCACTCCCGTTCATAAAGTGCCTCAAAAAGTGCACACTGGATCGAAGTGTCATAACTATTGTTATAAGAGAATTCAATCAAAGGCAAGTGCTTGTCCCAACCGTTTCCAAAGTCCACCACGCACGCTCGCAGTAGATCTTCTAGTGTTTGGATGGTACGTTCACTCTATCCATCCGTCTGGGAGTGATAGGCTGCGCTCATGTCCAAATGAGTTCCCAAAGCAATTTGGAGAGTTTCCCAAAAATGGGAAGTAGATCGCGCGTCGTGATCCGATATGATAGAAGTTGGCATCCCATGCCTAGAGACAATTTTCGTAATACAAAAGCGGCTAGACGTTCCAACATGTCCGCCTCTCTAATTGCCATGAAATGCGCTGATTTGGTCAAACGGTCAATAATGACCCAAATTATATCGTGCCCGCTGGGCGTTTTAGGAAGCTTCATAATGAAGTCCATGGAAATCCCATCCCATTTCCACATCGGAATCTCTGGTTGTTGAAGTAGGCCTGAAGGTTTCTGATATTTAATCTTAACCTTCGCGCAAGTCAAGCACTTACTAACATAAGTGACTTTTCTCAGCTTTCATGTTTGGTCACCAGTAAAGAGTTTGAGATCTCGGTACATTTTATCCGAACTAGGATGTACCGAATAACGAGGGGTGTGTGCCCCATCGAGCACTAGTTGTCTGAGATCTCCAACACGTGGAATCCAGACTTGATTCATGAAGTGCTGAAGACCCTATGTCCTCCATTCCAGGTGCTTATCAGCACCGTGCAAGGTTTCAAGCCCGATGTTTTCCCTTTCAAAGCCACGCCCTGGGCTTTACGTATCTTAACATGAAGATTAGATTGTAGGGTAAGTTGCAAGGCTCGCACTCGTTTGGGTTTTGTTTCCTTACGACTCAGGGCATCTGCTACTACATTAGCCTTCCCTGAATGTTACTTGATGGCACTGTCATAACCATTCAGGAGTCTGACCCATCGGCGTTGTCGTATGCTTAGCACCCTCTGGTCAAATATATGCTGGAGACTTTTATGATCTGTGAAAATCGTGCACTCTGTCCCGTAGAGGTTGTGCCTCCAAATTTTGAGAGCGAAGACCTCCGCTCCCAGTTCCAAGTCGTGAGTGGGGAAATTTTCTCATGAACTTTTAGTTGTCGTGAAGCATATGTGATCACCTTTTCGCGTTGCATCAAAACACACCCTAGACCTTGGATAGATGCATCACAGTACACCACAAAGTCCTCCGTACCCTCAGGTAGTGATAATATTGGAGCACTGCAAAGTTTAGTCTTTAGTAATTGAAAAGCAGCTTCTTGGGCATCTCCCCACTTGTAGGTAATCCCCTTCTGTGTCAAAGCAGTGAGGGGTTGAGCGATTTTTGAGAATCCCTGAATGAATCTGCGATAATAATCTGCAAGGCCAAGGAATTGTCGGACCTCCGTGGGAGTCTTAGGGGCCTCCCATCTTTTAATCGCATCAATCTTAGCGGGATCGACCTGTATTCCTGCCTTGTTCACCACATGACCCAAGAATTGGACCTCACGAATCCAGAAGTCGCACTTGGAGAATTTTGCATATAACTGCTCACTTTTCAGAAGTTCCAAGATCAGTCGTAGGTGTTGCTCGTGCTCTCCCCTACTCCTGGAATAGATCAGAATGTCGTCTATGAACACTATGACAAATTTGTCTAGATAGGGTTTGCACACACGGTTCATGAGGTCCATGAACACAACTGGTGCATTGGTCAGCCCGAAGGGCATTACCAAAAATTCATAGTGCCCATAACAAGTTCGAAAGGCTGTCTTTGGCACATCCTCCTCTCGGACTCTCAGTTGGTGATACCCCGACCTTAAGTCAATCTTGGAATAGAAACTCGACCCCTGAAGCTGGTCGAATAGATCATCAATACGAGGTAAAGGGTAGCGGTTTTTAATTGTCACCTTATTTAATTCCCGGTAATCGATACACATACGGAAACTCCCATCCTTTTTCTTAACAAATAAGACTGGAGTTCCCTAAGGTGAAGAACTAGGTCTAATGAAACCCCTGTCCAATAGCTCTTGGAGTTGGGTGGATAGTTCTTGAAGTTTGCCTGGTGCAAGGCGGTATGGTGCACGCGCAACTGGGGCGGCTCCTGGTGCACGGTCAATTTGAAATTCCACTTGTCGAACAGGTGGAAGTCCGGGTAATTCCTCTGGGAAGACATCTGGAAAATCCTGAACTACAGGGATGTCCTCAATTTTTGTTTCAACTTCAGCTCGAGTATCAGAAATGTTAGCCAATATGGCTGGGTAGCCCTTCCGAATACACTTCTATGCTTTCAGGAAAGAGATGATGCCCATTATGGCACCACCAGGATCACCCTGGACAGATAAGAATTCTCCACTAGGGAGAGGGATACGAACAATCTTCTCTTGACAGAGAATTTCAGCGTGTTGCTTGGACAACCCGTCCATGCCAACCACGAGATCAAAGCTTCCTAGGGTGATAGGTAAGAGGTCGATGGCAAACAACTGTCCATCTAGTTCGAGCTTACAGTCACGATGGATGTGGGTTACCTTAACAGGCTTCCCATCAGCTAACTCTATAGAGTACGGGGTATCAAGAAGTGTAGGAACTATCCCTAGTTGTTTGCTAAGTTTTGATGACACAAAACTATAGTCTGCACCAGCATCATATAAAACAGAAGCGAGAGTGGCGTTTAAGGAACACGTATCCGTCACGCCGTTGTTATTAGTCCTGGCCTCCCCAGAGCCCATCACAAATGCTTCTCCACGAACCCCATTGTTGTTGTTCCCGTTGTGGTAGTTGTTGTTGCAGGACTTATACTTCACACTATCCCACGTTCTCTTGCTATCACCAACAGTAGAAAATGAAGCACCATGCTTCAGAATGGTACCATGATCAGCAGTCTCATCGGTGAGTTTGTGAGCCAGGTGAAAGGTTTGTTATATTCTGGGTAGGTGAGCCGTAGTAGCCATGCTACGAACCTGTGGGATAACCCCTTTGGTATGAAGCTCGATCCGTTTGTAATGTAGGTTAAATATGTGTGAGCATGTAGTAGCTAACTCCTGTAGCTTGGTAGTGTAGGCGTCAATTTCAGACCCACCCGTCTTTAGATAACAAGTTTCTAAATTTCGTCATGGGGGTTACATTCTCCACCCAAGTATCTGTAACTCATCGAGTGTGCATGTGGCATCCATTACCTCATCCTGCCTGGGACAAATGCACATGGCAAAGACTTATACTATCGAAGCAATCAGACGGTCTCCTTCAGTTCCGTTTGGAGTTATCGAGGTTTACAACCAATAAAAGGCTTGAAAATACAATGTCCGTTCAAGGTATAAGAAAGTTCAAAGGTGGAAGTCAGGGGAAAAGAATGATTTAGCAAAATAGATCTTTACTAGCTTGGAAAGATGCGAGGGCCTCAACCACCCTATCGTTGATCATAAGAACTCAGTCTTATCTAAGTTAACAAGGGAAATGAAAGAAAAGATAGGTAAGAAAAGGTAAGAGCCAATCGTTGTCATGCTCTGTCTAGATAGTAGAGCCTTCATCCTCACTTTCCATGTGCTCGTCCTGCTCAGGTTCCCCTTCCATCTCTTATCCTTCCTCTTTTGCAATGTCAGTGTTATATGGTTCGCATCACGTACAATCTCCTTCTCTAGTCCTATGTGAACCAGTTTAGTGGTAAGCTGTACCACTCGTTCCTCAAATCGTGGCCATCAGCCATTAGTAGGTTTCATCCTCCCTTGTGATGTTGCATTACATCGCAGGCTTCACGTAACTCCCCAAGGGTGTATGTAACAAGTCCCGATCTAATGTGTTCCCATGAATCTACCATATACTTATGAGAAAACGAGGATATGCCGTCATACGTTCACCCGCTCATACTAGGCGTAAGGTACTAAGGTAAGAAATAAGTTCTATTTGTGTATTCCAGTCCCGTCTGTGTTACGAATGGAAGTAAGAAGGGTCAAGTAACAAGGAACAGAAACTAATTGTCTCCCTGCAAAGTGACAAAAGATAAGTCTCAGCATTCGAATTCCTTCATAGTTGATTTAATGGTACCACGTCATGCGCATCGTGCAGCTTCCTGTGTACGTGTGCCACAACGCTCGCAAGGGCTCCCTCCCTTGTACTATAGTTGTCTCCTCGTCCATGAGATTAGTTAGGATATTACTCCCAGTAATGCGCCACCTGGTGTAACCCTAGGTTCCCACCATTGACGTGTTAAGAATTAAGTCTAGAACTAGAAGATAACATATCTCCTGAAATCATATGTTGTAGATATATGTAGCTAATAGCTAGTTGTGCACTTAAGTTGTGAGTGTACTTATGCTATGATGATTATAGACTAGACTCAACATGCAGTCCTAGTTCACTATAACCAATGGCTCTGATACCAATCTGTCACACCCTCAAATTTCCACTGCGGGGTTTATACCGCGAGGCGCATGACAAACCAGGATCCCATAGCCATAAGTCACAGGAACGAACTCTAAATGCCCAAACCATTTAGTTCGTTTTCGAAAACCAAGTTTAGTTAAGCTGCGGAAGCGTAAACCAAATTTAAACCTTTTTTAAAAACTATGCGCAAAACAATGCGCCCAAATTAAAACCATACGAAAGCATAATATATAATTTATGTGCATGCCCGAGAGCCCAAATGCAGTGAAGTGTACGGTGCTTTCTAATCCTGGCACCGGAAGCTAACTACCTGCAAAAGCATGTAAATCGTGTGTCAACATAAAGCTGGTGAGTTCACAATATAAGTAAGCGATGTAAATAAAAGTGTAGGTTCTCAAAACCCCAAAAGTCAAGTGTACAGCGTTGGTCTCTCAGACCCTGTAAACGATAGCTAATTCAAATGTCAGGGGTAGCTAGCCCACTCATGATAACTAAAACCGGCGAATACCGAACTACTAATGAACAAGTTCCCATAACCGGGATAAGGCTGCCTTGCATCATTGTCCATCGACAATGATTATGTTTGAAGCTAATAGTTCACATCCGTGCTCCCAGCACGATGTGAGGTTTGTTAGACCTAATAGCGCTATCAACTAATTAACCCGCTTGCCCAACCGGCAATTGATTCGGTACTTTGAAGGACTTAAACGATGTGTTTGGTTTAGTTCATCAAGGACATATATATGAATTAGTAAAAATAGATTCACCACGTGAACCATGCACCCCAAACCCGGGATGTGTAAAAGTAGTCCCGAACCGGACTAGAAACGTTAAGTAGTTGTCTCAACCCGAGACGCATGCTTTTGAGAAAAGAGTAGTGAAACTCACCTTATCGCGTAAGCAAAGAATCCGAACAGCAAGTATTATATGCTACCGACACCCTAATAACAGTGTCACTACGTGAGTATAGGCGTAACATCATTACACCATATAACTCGTTTGTCCAAGGCGTTTTAATGTTCAAAAGTGTGTATGCGACGCCTAGTGATTCTACATGCAATAGTAAACCCTACGGACTCGTTGGTGAATGAGTTGGTTATAATTAGTTTCTACAGCCCGTATGTGTCATAAACATGTGTACTTCCGTTATATGTCAATTTTAGATCACCTAAGACCTCAAGTAATCACATAAGCACATAATACACAATCTGTGTTTTCAGGACAGATTGTGCGCCATCAAAACGAATTTATTTAAAATAGTAAACCAGTGAGTTATCCTCCCAAATTTTTACTGAATTTTCTTTGGGATTCACTTGGCAATACCTATTTTTGTTTAGTCTTAACTCCAAACACAAAAATTATGAAAATTCGTACAACACAGCTATATCCAGAAAATCTCCTCAACAGGTCAGTTTAGTAGGAAAATTCTTAAAAATTGTGTATTCATCCAAACGAGATGAATCCACTTGGAAAAGCTCTATTTTTCCAGTATTGACCTACTGGAAAAATTTTCATAATCTAATTCCTTGTAAATCTCAAGTTATGACCATTTAAAGTTAGCCCAGTTTACAAATCCGAAAATCTGATATGACCCCTAATCAATTAAAATTCCAAAAACGACTCAAACGATGTCCAAATTCGATGGTTTTGCCCATTATGAAAAGCTAAGACCTTGTACGTTACAATCATGCAAAGAATCGATCAAACCAATTATTTTCAAGCCACGAAACAGACCCTACAAGTCGACATTCAGAATCTGTCCAGATTCTGATCGTGCAATATTATCAATTATATCAAACCCTAGTTGCATATTATCAATCAATAACACCTAATAATCATCATACAACTTTCCTAATACCTATTCCCATCAGATCCTATTATCAAACATGTCAAGATCAAAGCTTTTAGGATCAAAACACCAATAACTTGCGCAACAAGCATCCTATGATGTTACTACGCGTTTATTAATAGGTTTAATCCGTTTAATCTTCAAAAAGACTCATGTTTTAATGTTTATTAAACCCATTCAGACCTGGACAAACTTGTTATATGATTTTTACAATAAAACATAAAGTAAAAAGCGTAAGAAATCATGAGTTATACCCTTAGCCCTTCAAATCCATCAACCGCGCGCCTTGGAGCCTCCCAATTGATGATCTTGAGCCTTAGCAAGAGTTTTTGGAGTGAAATATTCGTGTGGGGCAGTAAGGGGGCGATTAGGGTTGAGTATGAGGGCTGCATGGGGGTTAGGGATGCTTATATACGAGTTTGAGGCGGTTTAAACCCGTCAGATAGGTTCGAGCGGCCGCTCGGAGCCTGTGAGCGGCCGCTCACAGGTCCGGGTGGCGCGCTTTTGCCTCGTTTCGCCTCCCGACGCGTTATCCTTCGACGTTTTCGTTATTTCGGACCGTAACAAGTGTAACCCCATGCATTAAGACCCTAGTCAACCTCATGCTCCACTTTTAATGATTTCTATTAACGTGTTCGGTTTAGGTTCACATAATCACGTATGGTTTTCACATAAGTTTGTCAGGTATCACCGAGACACATAAGTTTATTATTCACCAACGTCCGAGGTTCACTAATCATGCAATCACACCTTGACTCATAACCATGCACGTATGTCTTATCTAACTAACCCTAGTTAAGTATAATGCAAGGAATGTAACTAGAGTTTAGTTAAAGTGAGAACCTGAATTTTCGGGGTATCACAAAACATAAACCACTAAATACCAGATTTTTCAAACATATTCAATATTGTGAAGCTGTTTAATAGCTATACTCTTTATATCTTAACTGTTATTAGTAGAATACAACCCCAAATCAATCCATTCGTATCTATCTTAAAACATCAATTGAACCCTAAATCGAAAGCTAAAACATAAACCCCTAAATCAAAACCTAAAACATATATCCATTCGTATCTATCTTAAAACATCAATTGAACCCTAAATCAAAACCTAAAACATAAAGCTTTAAATCGAAACATGAAACATAAATCCATTCCTATATATATTAAAACATCAATTGAACCCTAAATAGAAACCTAAAACATAAACCACTAAATACCAGTTTTTTCAAACATATTCAACATTGTGAAACTGTTTAATAGTTGTACTCTTTATATCTTAACTGTTATTAGTAGAATACAACCCCAAATTAATACATAGATAGGTATCTTAAAACATCAATTGAACCCTAAATCGAAAGCTAAAACATAAACCCCTAAATCGAAACCTAAAACATATATCCATTCGTATCTATATTAAAGCATCAATTGAACCCTAAATCAAAACCTAAAACATAAAGCCCTAAATCTAAACATGAAACATAAATCCATTCCTATATATATATATTAAAACATCAATTGAACCCTATATAGAAACCTAAAACATAAGCCACTAAATACAAGATTTTTCAAACATATTCAACATTGTGAAACTGTTTAATAGCTATACTCTTTATATCTTAACTGTTATTAGTAGAATACAACCCCAACTCAATCCGTAGGCATCTTAAAACATCAATTGAACCCTAAATCGAAAGCTAAAACATAAACCCCTAAATCGAAACCTATAACATATATCCATTCGTATCTATCTTAAAACATCAATTGAACCCTAAATCAAAACCTAAAACATAAACCCCTAAATCGAAACATGAAACATAAACACCTATTCAGTAGGAACAATAATAAAAGAACAATAAGTCAAACCTTTAAAACATGAATTGAACACTAAAAATCCCTAAATCAAAACCTAAAACATAAATCCTAAAACATCGATACAAAATCAAAACAATTAATAACACTGAACAATAATAAACAAAAAATCAAGAACAATCAGCAAAACATAAGACATAGAAAAACAGAAATTAACCTTAATCGAAACTTTAAAGTCAGATATAGAGAATCAGTTAATGAAAAGACAGAATAAAGATAGATGAACGTAGATTAATTGAAATAAGAATCAACTTCAGATTACCTTGGATTGGAGATGTACGATTAGCTTCAATCGCCCTAGATCGCCGCTCTAGGGTTTGAGTTTGGGAATATGTATGACGCCTGACTTGTGGTTTACAAAACAAAACGTAAAAAATCTGTTTTTGAGTTTATATATTTTCATTGATTTTTGATTTAAAAAAAACGAATTTTTTATAAAAACCCACAAGGTGACACGTGGCATAGTGAGAGAAAGAGAGCTAATTGAACTTGCAATGTGGGAATGCCAAATGTCCCACATTGCTTTTAAATATTAGATGTATATATGTTATGCTAGCACGTTCCATCGAAGTTCGCTATTTATCTTGAATCGAGGTATGACTTTGAAGCGTCCAAATAATTGAGCCCTTAGTAGTCAGCACTAATTCATGACTCAATTTTTTTTCTGAGATTCGTGTTTTTCAACTTGCTAAGGTCATGATTTTTTACACTTGAAAATGCTAAGTACCTGACATCTATATTATTGTATTGTTCCTTACGGTGTCGCCTGAGTCAATTATGCTTGTAGCTAAGTATGTTGTTGCAACCAACAAGGTAGCAATATGGTTAATAAACTGTTTGGATTGAAATTAAGAGCCACCATGGGTATGAATTGGTTTGTGTTATGTGCCTTTTTATACGGAAGATTACTTTTATGAATTGGGTTGTGTTATGTGCCTTTTTATACGAAATATTACTTTTTGTGCTGCATGAATCGATGTGAAGTTTGACCAAACCGATTAGGTTTACAAGCCCAACCGATTTTGGCAAACACCCCCCCCCCCCCACCTACATCTCTAAATATAACTTTTTTTTAAAGGTATCTCTAAGGCCCTGTTTGGTACCATCTGAATGATCCCAGTCAGACATGTAGGTCTGATTCGGTCAGAGGTCTTGGTCGACGGAGTGTTTGGATGGGTATGTCTGAACGAAAAATCTTGTCTGACCAGCCACTTAACCAGTCAGATTTGAAGATCAACCTGACTGATTCAGAGGTCGATGGTTGCGGTGTTCGATCACCCCAACCTGCTGCTGCTCCTCTCGTCTCCTGCTCCGATTCAGAGGTCGATGCTTGTGTGGGCGTGTGGTGTCAAATGTGTGTGTTTCTGTGTGTTTAAGAAAAAGAAAGCAAAAAAAGAAACATGGAGAAGGAGAAGAAGAAGTTGCAGGTCTTGTGGGTTAAAGAGAGAGTCAAAGGGGTAGTTGGGTCATGGGTGTGTGTAAAGGTTTTTATATCATTTTTTATATGTGTTGTTGTTGTTGTTTTTTTTTTTTGATAAAAAAGATATAAATATTTTTATTTATTATTAGCCATTCAGATGTCCAACCAAACACTACTTAATAATTCAGCACTTAACCATTCAGAACCTCTTAACCATTCAGACCTCTTACTGGGTCATCACTTACCCATTCAGACGTTGCCAAACAACGCCTAAATGCAACTAGTCATCTAAATTTAGTACCTAGATAAATAATACCATTGTGGCCTTGTGGGAATGTGAGTTTCTTACCTTTACCAAGCCCATTATATGGCCCATCACCATAACTAGACAAGTGGACCCATCAAATAACGGCCCATTAGCTAATTGTAACCCATAGAATGATACAATACAACTACAGACGAGGTTTTAGATCTCCCGCCTCCTTAGAGTAAAACCAGTCAATAATAATAATAATATTTTTGGAACCCTAGCTTATTAGCGACAATGAAGCTCGTCAGGTACAAACTCATCATCTTCTTTACATTTTATTGTTTAATTTTGTTTTTATTGATTTGCTAGAGTGATGTGATGTTTTACCCCTTTTGAGTAATAATATTATAGGTTTTTGATGAAGTTGAACAACGAAACGGTCTCGATTGAGCTTAAAAACGGCACGGTTGTACATGGAACCATCACAGGTGACTTGTTTTCGCTCTTTATTGTTTTTGGTACCAGTTTGTGATGAATGGCTTAGCTTTTGAGTTATTAGGGTTTTGCTGAACCCTAGACTGTAGTCGAGTACATTGGGGTCTGATTATGCTTTAAGTGACTGGTATTAGGAAATTAGTTTAGTTGCAGTTGTTTTCATTGGGAGTTTATGTGAAAAATAACACAAACGAATGACTCGCCTGAGTTCTGGTGTGTCTTATGTAGACCTTCATTCCCATTAGAATTTCGCTCTATTAGTCTGTCCGGTATGGGGCGGGGATGACGTTTCCTCGCGCCTTGTCTGGGCTGTGTGGGAAATTTGAGCCCCTTCCCTTGTTGACACTGGCTTAGCTTTTATGGGGCTGGGAGGGGCGGCCGTCCCCCCCGAATTTTCGCTCAGAAGTTCCGACTATATAGTATTCGTATAGAAATTTTGGGGTATATACGGTTTCGACCCCCGAAACTGGTTTTCGACCCCCCGAAGTCTCGGGTCAAGCTTCGCCACTGCTTGTTGATGTGCATCGTCTCTGTGATGAAGATGTTGAATGGCAATTTGGATGAGGATCTGAGATGGCGTTTTCTGATTGGTTATCATACGATGTGCATAACCTTGTGAGTTGTGATATCATCTGTTTTTAGTAAAATGGAAAGAATAAATAAAAAGAGGCTGAATAGTGGTGGTGAATGATGGGTACTTTTTTGAAGCTTGAAAGATGGGGTGAAAGATGAAGGATGGTGGTGAAGTGATGTTGAGGTGGCACAGAATGGAGAATGGTGAAGCAGAAGTATACTTTATGGCTTTATCGTGACATTGATTGTTCCTGTCTGTGACTCGGCAAGACTATTGAGATCCATGGGCACACTTTTACAAGGGTCAATGATTTTTGACTTTGGTTTTAAAAATCGTGGGGCATTTAGGTCAAAAGTTAAGGCGAGAAGCTAGAGCTTCATGAAATAAACCAAAACTGCATCACTCTCACCAAAGTTTAAAAGAACGGAAACGAGCCTCGATGCGTTTTCCTTTCACCTCATGAGGCGTAAGCCTCGAGGCGAACCGAGGCATAAGCCCGAGGCGCAGTCAAAAAATAAATATAAAAATTATGCGTCTATAAAAAATAAAATACTTGACCTAGAAAAGTCTAAGACATAAAAAACACACATAAAAATGAAATAATTGACCCAAAAAGTCTAAAACACCCAAAAAAACACACACACACACGCACACACATCAAAAACACCCTAAACTACCCGAGGTGCACATTTTCTTAGCGCCTCAGCCCTTAGAGGCGTATGTACAGTGTTGTAAAAGGCGCCCTAGGCGGCCGCCTAGGCGCTAGGCTGAAGTAAAACTTGGAATTTTGCCCTAGGCGGATTTCTGGGCGATTTGGCAGTTAGGTGGAGCCTAGGCGGTCCTATGCGGGCCTAGGCGGTGTTATTTTTTATTATTTTTAATTTTTTTAAATTTTTTTATTAAATTTCTAAGTATTTCTAGGTATTTCTTAGTATTATGTGTATATATCTAAGTATTATGTGTATATATCTTAACATATTTTCAAAAAACCCCTAAATTTGTGTGTATATATATATATAATACGTATAAAATACCAAAACGCCTAATTCCGCCTAATTTTCGCCTAGTCCCGACTAGTCCCTAGGCTGGACCTCACCGCCTGCCTAGCGCCTAGCGCCTTTTACAACACTGCGTATGTAGAATTTGAACTCCATGAGGTGCGCCTCAGATTCGTTTTCTTAGAGTTACGCCTCACTCATTTTTTTAAACCATGACTCTCACCTCCATTACAGTCCTTTAATCAAGTAAACCATTTATATTCTTTTGACCTTTTTTTGTCATTTTTACATATATTAGCCTCTCTAAAACATTCTATTTGACCAATTTAGATTGCCTCATGCTCAGTCTTGCTTTTTAAAACCAGCTTGTGGGCATTTAAGATAGAGTTATTCTGATTCTGTACCTTTGGAGTTGTCATTTTGTTTATCTGCAGACTGGTGTATATGTATGTGTTTCAGTCTCCAATCTCTGTTGATGTACTGATATAGTAATTTGATTCATTTGAATCTTCATTAATTCTGTTTTTATTGCGAATAAGCCTTTCTATTTATAAAGATGCAAAGGTAACAGTATCTAATACAAGATTCATTGGTATTTGGACAAGAAATGTTAACTATGTCTGCTATTTTTGCGTTTGACACTTAATAACTTATCTGAATTTTGCTATTGGCACGAAGTGTAGAGTTTCTTCATCATTCTCATAAGGACAGTTGTTCAAAAGTCAAGTACTATGATTCAACAAGTCAACTCTGTGTGCATGTATGTTCACCTTAACTTGAAAAACACTCTTTGAGCGCTACTCTAATATGTAAAATCTGGGCTGATTTTGCCATTTCAGAAACAGTTGCTGATTCAACACTTCAAAAGATTTTCCTGGCAATCTTTTCTTGAGTTTACTATTGATTCAATTTCTCTTGATACGAAATCGTCATTTTTAGTAAAATCTGCACCTCTTGCTATTTTTTAGATTTGTTTGTATATTTTTCTGTTCACACTTTAAATTACTCAAGTAGTGTACGTTTTTGTTTCAAAAATGGTACATCATACATGAATCGTTGAATGATGTCTAGTGCTTAATGTGTATTATTAATTGTGTTTATTATTATTATGAAGGGATAAGTTGAAAATTTTATGCTTGTGAACTCAGTCTAATCTGATTGCTTTGGTATGCTGTAGGTGTTGATATTAGCATGAACACACACTTGAAGACGGTGAAGTTGACACTGAAAGGGAAAAATCCTGTAACCCTTGACCATTTGAGCGTGAGAGGCAACAATATTCGTTACTATATACTTCCTGACAGCTTGAATTTGGAGACTTTGCTAGTCGAAGAGACACCCAGAGTCAAGCCCAAGAAACCAACCGCAGGTAATTCTCATATATTTGAATGTTTCTTCTTCAACATGTTACAGCGATTGGGGTTTATATGGATTATTGGATTTGGCCTATTCAATTTGAGTCTGGATTCGGTTAATCAAAGTTATATAACTTAGGTGTAGCGCTACACACTTTTTTCATCGACTGGAAATCATGTTTCATTTATTCCAAAATAGGTAAAAAAACGGCAACATATTATACACTTACAAACACGATAGTTTTAATTAAATCTAGTCATTGCTTTTTTATATATTGATACAAGGGTAATTGTCTTTTCAAACCTTGCAAGGCATTTTCTATTTCATCATAGGCATGTTTGTGGCTTAGTTTTGGCATAAACGAAACCGGATGCATATTTGGGTAGTCTATAAAGTAGAGGATGACAATAAAGAACAAAGTTGGTGGCATTCCACATACATTTTGTCTGATATAAAATGCTTATTCGGGTTTTAGCTGTGCTAAGTTAAACCAACATAACTGAAAGCGAAACTATAAACCAATTTTTTATTTGGTTTCATCCAAACTTATATAATCCGATTCGAGAAACCTGAATAGCAAATGTATTGGACATGTTTGAGTCTTTTGTGTTATTATTTTTGACATTTTTACCTTTAATGGCAGGGCGGCCTGTGGGACGTGGTCGGGGACGAGGGCGAGGCCGTGGACGTGGCCGTGGGCGTTAGTCATGCTACTATTTTGTTATGTGTTAGTGTCGAGCTATGTGAAAGGTGGTTTGTTATGACCTTATCAGATCAGAGACTGAAAATAGTGAATTTCTTGCTGGACTGGTTTGGGCAAAGATTTGCTACTTAGTTAAATTGTAAGATGGTTTCGACGTAACTTTTCAGACATGGTAATCAAACTCTTGGTAGTTGTGTATTTTTGTTAATGTCGTATTAATCTTTTAAATGTAGTATTCCAACAGCATTGCTTAATATAATCTATTGAGAACCTTTAACTTGAGCTACATATAATGAGCTTGACATGAGGCCCCATAATGTTTTTCTAGCAGCCTCCTTTTAGCACATGATTAAGCTCAATCAATCAAGGGCTACGAACACAACACAACAGACACTATCCGTATGGACTACACATTACTGACAAGTCATACGGGTCTTACGGCTTGTAAAACATATTCTACATAGAATAGTTTACACGGCCTCTAGAAAACCAATTTTTACACGACCTTTTTACAAGTTGTTTAAGGTGGTTTGCAATAGTTGTACGTCTGGTATATTTCAACCTTTATACCCCTCTCATCGATAAGGTTTTGCACTTAAGACGAGAAAGAACGAAGTCATTTTGTATGTTAAAATAAATGTTTTTCTAGCAGCCTCCTTTTAGCACATGATTAAGCTCAATCGATCAAGGGCTACATTTAGACGTCATGTAGTCGTTGCGGATTGAGGATTGGCTGAGGGGAGTGCCATCTTGTAGCCGGGTACAAATAAGCCGGTGAAAGAGTAGTAGTTAGGACACGACGAAGCATGAGTGGTGCATAAGCGAATATAGTTCATGTGGGTTTGGGTTTGTATTATCCACTTTAGAGCTATTGAGTGACGATTGCTCCATCTATTATAAAAGGGGATACGCTCTTTTCTGATGTGTGTTATATTATTGTGACCTATTTCTGAAGGAGTGATCCGGGATTAAGCCACGTGGTGTGGATATACCCACCAAAAGAAATGAGGCCTTAATATGGATTGGAGTACGTAGAGAACTCTTTAGCACACTAAAATCTAGTGGATTGGGTTCCATATTCATGAAAAGTTTGTGGTGGAAACATGTTATGAAACTAAGACAACTTATCTTACTAATAATAAGAAAGAGTTAGGCGCATCAAAGGCCTATAAATAGAATATTCTTTCGGTCTGTATTTTTCAAAGAGAGGTAGAAGTCAAAAAGAAAGACTTTCAGTAATATGTTTTTCAAAAACAAACACTCTTTTGGATATCACCCGAAGACTTGCAACAAATTGACAACCTTATGGCTTATATGGATATGTATAACTTTACTGAAACTGGCATATATGACTGGATGTAACACTACAAAATGACCAATGGATATAACACTATAAAAGTGATACGACTCATACAACTGTCATACTATCCGTATGGCATTTGGGATAATATAGGTCCAAGGCTCCCCCTTGGCGCCTTGAGTTCGCCATATACCTTTAACAACTATGCGTACAACACCATCATTAATATATTGTTTATGCTTATTTACAAATTGTCTTTATTGTTCCACCCTTATTTTTTTTTTTTAATCAAAACATCGTTCCATTCTTAACTCTTCGATGTAGAAACAATTGGTATATTGTTGATTTTTATTCACCATCTTCGTTTTGAAACGAAAATAACAGGGGTGTTCACGGTTTGATTATAACGGTTAGGTTAGGTCAAACCCTAAGCTAAGCCATTAGAAATGGTTTTTGATCATCAAAAACCAAACCGAACCCCTGAAACTTTAACCGAACCGAATCAAACCAAACCAAAACCAAACCAAACTGAGTCGTTAATAACGGTTTAGCTTCAATTTGGCTTCATGTGAAAAATAATCAACTATCTAAATACATATGTGATGTGATATACCACTACAAAAGTTGTTTAGTTTTCATAATTTGATACCACATATTCATCTTTGAATAAATGGATTGAATTGTAAGTATACAATAATTAATCAGTTCTCATGCTTCAGCAAGCAGTCTTTAATTCTAACAAGTGCTCTAGAAAGTAGAAAACTTAGGCTAAACTCTAGTATTTTCGTAGCTCTATTCATCGTACCAGCCTTATCGGTCCACGAATCATTTGCATAGTTAGGTGATTTATTCTTTTTCAAAGCGCGATTGGTATGCGTATTAGGGAAGAAGCAAAAATGATGAAGTAGCTGTTTCAATCAGCAACTTCTCACACATCATTTACAACAATCATTTGTAGTCTGCAACGTGTAAGAAGTTGTCCCCAGAAGCCGCTGATTCGTTCAGCTACATCAGTTTGAAGTCGCGGATTCATTCAGCTACATCACTGAAGTCGCTGAATGAAACAAAGGCTTCATTCAAGATGTCTACCAAAATAAATCATACCCCGAATCATCCCTTGCCTCGCATTCTTCTTTCTTTTTCCCTTAATAGCAAAATACCATGGTAGTAGACAATCAATTTGATAATAGAAATTTAGAAGGGTTAAAAATACGCGGTGTTATTATACGGGTGTATATGAAAAAAAATGGCGGCGTTTCATAAGTTTGAATATGTGAAAAAAGGTGGAATTTTGGTGAACTTAGCGGTCGAGTTCAGTGATGTAGCTGAATGAATCAGCAACTTCAGTGATGTAGCTGAACGAATCAGCGACTTCTGGGGACAACTTCTTCACCATTTTTGCTTATTCCCTGATACGCATACCAATCACGCTTTGAAAAAGAATAAATCACCTAATTATGCAAAGGATTCATCGGTCCACTAGTCAGACCAGTTTCAAAAACCAAATGACGCCATATAACTAATTTAAATCAAAATATATACATGTAAACAAAATGTGGAGTGTAGAATAAACAAAATATGAAGCCTGAAGTTTAAATAAGTAAATGAGTTTTTGATTGAGAAAAAAAAACTAAAAAAATATATATTAAAAAATTTGAAAACCTAGTCCAAGCACGAGTCCGGTCTAACGGGTAAGACAGTACAAAGCACTCAACCAAAAAGTTAAATGAATATTATTATACGGGTGTATATGAAAAAGAATGGTGGCGTTTCATAAGTTTGAATAGGTGAAAAAAGGTGGAATTTTGGTGAAATTAGCGGTCGAGTTCAGTGATGGGGCGTTTCATAAGTTTGAATAGTGGGCCACCATGCAAAAAGCTCGTCGTTAGGCAATGTATGTACAACGGTAGTGTAAATATCCTGCACAAGCTCCTCCTGGGTGTACCACTCGGTGCGCACAACCCAGTGATCCAAAGAATAAGTATACAACTGACCAAATAACCTGAACTCGATCTCCGGATCATGCTCCTGGTCCATATCCGCACCAACCCTGAGTGACCGATAGCGGAAGGTAGATAGAAACTCTATCGTCAAAGGCCGATGCAACGACGCGTTGCAATCACCGAGCATCCGATCATAGGGCAGCCGATTCAAATCGGGCAGCGCCTTCTTGTCACTATAGTGAACAACAGATCTAACCTTCTCTCACCACGTTTAACCACGGGTCCGAAATCTTATGTGTACTCAAAACTACTTTTGAAACAAAATTACTTGCAATAATTAGTGACAATAATTATGGGTCCATGTGTATGAGAGAAAATAGATAGCTTAACAAACTTACGTAGAATACTTAATATGCTCCTTTTAACTTTGAATTGAAGGATAATTGTGGAAGTCAAAATCAGAAAGTTGCCATCTTACTTGTTAAAATGTAGAGTAGCAACAAAATTTGGCACAAGGGAGAATTTTAATCAAGCAAACTACATTTTCTTTTAAATTAAAACATTTAGAGAAAATTAAATACATATATAGGAGTGCACAAACCCTTTTTTTTTTTTTTTTTTTCAAAATCGTTCTAGGTATGGTTAGGAGGGTTGAAAAAGGGTATTGCAACAATTGAATTAGGTATGAAACTGGGGTTTGAAGATAAAGTGATCAGGTTTCTCGGTTCGGTTGTCGGTTTTGATCGGTTCAGATCGAGTAAAATTGGGTTGAAACCAATTTCAAATCCTAGGTATGGAACCGATGAACACCTGACAAGCATGGTAGGGTCGTAGGGCACATAACCTGATACGGAGGAACCCGTGTTTCTTACTACCTAGTTTTGGGCTTTTTCATGGGATAGAATATAATACGAGTTTTTTTTTCACTTCTATATTTGAATTAACATAAGTGATAAAAGTTCGAATACAAGGACTTTTAATATACAAAGCATAAAAGGATTTTCCTTCATGCGTAATTTTGATTCACGTGTAACGTTCTTTTGTAATTTTCTTCATGCGTAATTTTAATATGTAATTTTGATTTCCTTTATACGTAATTTGCAAATGTTTTGCATAATTTTGAATCCATCATGTGTAATTACTAATTGGACTGTACATTAAGTTGTCCCAATAAAATTAACTTTACTTACAGCGATAAATTATAGATAAAATTAACTTTACCTATTAAAAAGATATGTATCAGGACGCGTGTGCGCAAGCATAACTACGCACGTCAGCCATAACATGAACGAATAAGGAGCTTCTGTGGGCCCCATGCGACACCTGGGACGTGACAGCTGAAGAGATAGAATGAAAGGGACGTTTAGCCAATCAAATGAGAAAAATCTCTGCTCCATGATCTCCTACCAATCAGCTGAGTGCAACAAGGACAGAAAGGACAAGCAATAGGGGCAATCGACCAATCAGAGAAAGACAACACATTGTTCCCCAATGGTCAACACCTGTGTAAACTGAGCAAATGAGCTGCCAATCACAATAAGCCAATAGACATACATCATTCTTACTATAAATACCCCTTCCCATTATAAAAAAGGGTCGTCATTCTTAGAAGAAAAACACTAAACAACTACTCTAGATTATGATAGAAAGATTTGGTCGATTCATTGTCCATCTTCAACCGAAGTTTAGTCTTTGTAAATGTCACAGTTATAATCAATAAACATCTCCTTATTCCTCTAATATTATTATTGAGTATAATTTGGATTGATGTTTTTTTCACCTATAGAATAATAATATTGAGAGAGGCTAACATACAAAGTTTCTTAACATACAAAGTGTAAGAAGCATTCTCAGCCATTAGATTAAGGCGATGGCAAGATGGTAATTAACAATCCTAATCATATTTGGGTTAATCTAACCAAGGGTAAATTAGGAAAAACACGTTTAAATTTCTGTGAAATCATAACAACAGACATAATCGATGCAAAAATTTTCAACGATTGAACCTGATTTTTCATCGTTTTCAACTCGATTAAACGTTCAGAATGATTAAACAATCAAAAACATTCGATTACAAACAAAATCAAAACGTATTTGCAAAAATAGAAAAAAACAGAGTATGATAATTCAATCGATAAAATTGGTCGAATCATATTCAAAAATCACTATCAACGCATGTATTATTCACAAAAACGAACGATGTTGATAATAGAAGAAGAATTAAAGAAAAAAAATGGCTTTCAAAAAAGTTTCAGACGATTAAGATCAGAAACTGTTAAATAGGAAATCATAAAACGCACTTGGTTGTTTTATAAAACGCATTTGGTTTTTTAAACACTATTTACACTGGTTTTTACAAAACACACTTGGTTTTTTATAAAACGCACTTGGTTTTTGTAAAACGCATTTGGTTTTTGTAAAACGCATTTGGTTTTTTTATAAAACACATTTGGTTTTTTAAACACTATTTAAACTGGTTTTTACAAAACACACTTGGTTTTTGTAAAACGCACTTGGTTTTTGTAAAACGTGGTTTTTGTAAAACGCACTTGTTTTTTTGTAAAACGCATTTAGTATAATTAGAACTCACATTTTCCTCACTTTTTTCCCTATTTTCCTCTGTTTTTTTCCAACAAACAAACAACTATATTCACACACAGTTGGGGTAAGGTTTTATGGATTGGTTGTTTTTTTGTCTTTTTTTCTTCTTTTTCCTTTGTTTTGTGATTAGCCAGAGATACAGAGATGTTGGCTTGGTTGTCTTCTCCGAAGATAGAGGAAAGTGACTAGATCTGAGCCACGATTGAGGTTGGGTTGAAGTCGAACAACGATTGAGGTCGGGTTCGGTTCCGATTACGAAAAAAGAGAATAAAAAAGGTAAAAAGGTGGGGTTGGAAGGTGATGATGAGGAGTATAAACCATCTATATTGATGAGGGATCGAGCTCTTCTAGTGGATCAGATGATGAAGATGAAGATAAAGTTTGTGAGAAGGGTGGTTAGTTCAGATCTACCACAAAAAGGAAGGAAAGATGGGTGTTTTGAGTTAGGTATAGTTAATCATGGTTTACACGTGTCAATATGTGGTGGCTTCCTACACTTCTCACATTAAGAAACTTTGTACCCTATACTTTCTCTAATAATATTAGTTGAATGGTGATAAAATTGGTTAGCTTGGATAGCGAATAATTGATTGTTTTGAAACAACACATAACATGCAATATATAAGTAGCTTCTAACTGTTACTATTTTTAATATATAAGTGAAGCATATGTGACTTTAACAAACGTTTAATTTACTCTTTATCGAAACAATTAATTTATGCTTCTAATTCAAGAATAGTGTATCGGAAGAAAACACAAATATCACTAATTTTGTCCTAGAAATAAGAAACAAGAAATTAGGTGCAACTTAACTTATAAAAAAAGGTGTTGCTAAAGGCATTATAGCCCAACGGCATTTTAGTGATGAGACAAGACTCAGGGAACATAGTTGTTAAAGCGCCTAGGCGCACTTAAGGCGTACAGGCCGAGCCCGGAGCCTAGGCGCAAGGCGCATAAAAAACGAGGGCTTTTTATAATTAGGCGCATAGTATAAAATACATTTTTTAGGGATTTTAGAGATGTTTTAAGCTTGTTTAGGGTCACTTTAGGATGTTTTATGGTTGTTTATGACTTGTTCATGACTCCTTTAGGATGTTTTAGAGGTTTATGCAACTTTTAGCCTGAATTTGGACGGAAATCAGCCTGAAAACAGCCCTGATAGTGTGCCTCAGTGCCTAGGTGCACGCCTCACAGGGCGAAGCGCACTTGGTGTGCCTCGAGCCTAGGCGCACGCCTAGGCGCGCTTTTGACAACTATGTCAGGGACTATAAGGTCCTGGATTCGAATCTCACAAGGATGTTTTCTCATAATTATGAGTTTCCTCATGAATTGGTGACTTAGCGGTGAAATATGATCACGTGGTAACACTGATGACACGATGATACTCCAGTGGTAAGTGAGTGATTCCAATATCACCTTACCACTACGCCCTCATCCTAATTTGAATCCCTTAATGGCCCACCACATGCCACGTGTCAATTAATGCCCCATGAGGCTTAAGATTTTCATCTTACCATTACACATAGTCTCAAAGTGGACTGATGACTCAAGGAGATGGTGTGATGACGGACTATCATGGTGATGTGGTTGTGCAATGGAGGTGCAATAACCCTATGGTGTGTAATGGAGGGCCAATGTGGTTGAGCAGTGGCTTCATTTGCAAAATGTTATGATTTTACTAATCTACTTCTTGCTTCGCTTGATGACTTGTGTCAGGCAACATAAACAGACAACCAACGAGGAAAATAGGTAACCGTCTTTTTAGAAAAAAAGTAAAAAAAAAATGGCTGTCTAGGTTTCCAACCCCCCCCCCCCCCTTAGGGTTGAGTCGTTTCTCCCATTTTGCTATCTCCACTAATCAGTTTTACACATTAATGGGCCTAATAACAAACCAAGGGGACAACTGCCGCCATAAAAGTGTGTGTGGTTAAGCCCCATATACCCCCCACCCCTCCACACACACAAAAAAAAAAAGTGTTGGTTCTGGTACTGCCTTTATAATACTTTAAATGAATCAATATAGAAATCACTTCGAACTTGTATTAAAAAAACACCCGTTTTCTTATTGTAGGAGTAATGTTACGTCCTATGTAATAAACAAAATAAAGGGAAGAGACAACGTACAAAGCTTCGTTAACGTGAGAAGCGTAGGAAGGTTTCTCAGCCCTTAGATGTAGGCGGTGACATGATGGTAATTATCAACCTTAATCATGGTCGGCTTAAACAAACCAAGGGTAAATTAGGAAAACAACGATCAAATTTTTTTTGTTAAACAGACTGTAAATCAAAACTTCTTTTTCAACGATTACTAAATGTTTATACATTTCCGAAGAACAGACAATCAAACATACCAAATAAAAACCGTTACTGAACGTAAATGAAGAACAGAGAATCAAATAAAAAAACGATTATAAAGAATCATTCTAAAAAACAGAGCATGGTTACTGAACGTAAAAATAAAGAAGATGAAATGTATAAACGTAACTGAATGCTCTGATTTCAAAAACCCACCATTTGAAACATGCTCTGTTTTTTGTTTTTATAAGAAACAGAGCATGATACTGAAGAGAAAGTGAGAGATGATGAGTTGTTTTGTACATTCATTATAAACGCACACACACCAATATTTAAACGCACCTTCATTTCAAAATAAACGCACGTTGAATAAATACAAACGCACACTATATCAAAAATCACTGAATGTGCGTCCAAAAATCTATGAAGGTGCGTCTATTTGGGAAAAAAATATTCACCCTCAATTTCATCAAATAGTGAGTCCTGACCGAATCAAAATCTTGAAACTCCTCAAAGGTGAAGTCTGAAGAATTGACCTAACACATAGTCAAACAAGATCAGATCGAAATCATCGAATCAAACTTAAAAAAAAAAAAATCAGATGCCATCCTCTGTTTTGCTTCTTCACTAAATCCATCCACAACAAGGTAGCTTCTGGATACATTGAGATGCATTTATTATTGGTAGTTATAAGTAAACTTATTATTGGTAGCATGATGGTATTTAGTTGTAAGAACAATTGAAAGATAATTATGATGCCATCCTCTGTTTTGCGAACTAAAACAGAGACAACAAATTGAAACACTTCATCAAGGCTTAAGAGCCAAAAGAAAAGACCAAACTTTGCACTCTTGTCAACAACATTGGTGTCAAGCTATCCTGAAACGGTGAACAGGGATTTGGGGCGCCACTCATTCTTGGATAAGACGTCATCTTTTTTTCTTCGTCACGATCACATTCCTTCAATATAAACGCACGTCCATTCATCTATAAACGCACCTTATCACTTTGAACGCATGGTTTTGGGATTGAGTGTGTTTTGTTTAAACGCATGTTTGGTTGAATGTTCTTTGTTTAAACGCACATTTGATTGAGTATGTTTTGTTTAAACGCACCTTTAGGAAAAGATGGTATATTGTTGTTATATTGTTGTTGGTTGAATTTGTATATCAGAGTTCTAGTCACGACTCATGATTATGAGTTTGAATTTGATACGATTTAAACAGGTTTTGGGATTGAGTGTGCTTTGTTTAAACGCACGTTTGGTTAAATGCTTTTTGTTTAAAGCACATTTGATCGAGTGTGTTTTGTTTAAACGCACCTTTAGGAAAAGATGGTATACTGTTGTTATATTGTTGTTGGTTGATTTTTTATTTCAAAGTTCTAGTCATGACTCATGATTATGAGTTTGAATTTGATACGATTTAAACAGGTTTGGATTTTGTATAATTAAGGGTTTTTTGTGTTGATTTTTGACAGGGATTAGTGTTTACAGATCTGGAGTGTGCAAAGGAATGAGTGTAGCAGCTTCGATGTATATGTGTTTGAAGAACAAGTTAATGAACTTAATCAACCTTCACTTGCTAACTTTGAGAAATATTTTCGAAAGAAGATTTTATGATGGTGACGCTGATCAGTATTGATGTGGGTATATATTATATTTAATTTTTTTGTTTGCTTTTGTAAATAGGGTTCAAGTTTAGGTTGGATGTTGTTTTGTGATGGTGTATATGACATGGGAAATGGTGGTGTGGGGTTTAGGTGTTGTGGTGGTGTGGCAGTGGCGATACGGTGTCTTTCAGATGAGTCACCGGAAGGGGAGGAGTGGGAGGAGATGACGGTGGCGATACAGTGGGAAACAAAAAAAGTCTAAACTAACCCTTTTAATTAACTGTGATTGAGTTTATTAACCCTAAATATGATTTACAGGTGTTATTATATTGTGGCTTCATACACTTCCTATGTTAAGGAACTTTCTACCCTATACTTTCTCCAAAATAAAAGAAGTCTTATTTTGAAAAAGACATGAATGGAATAATATGCTTAAAAAATTTCTAACGATTATCCACCATATATATATTTTCTGTTCTAGACTTATGTGTCACAATTAACCATAAAACAACTAGAGACCAACCGTTTAGGTTGGGTGTAGACCTTCAAGAAACAATCATCCTGAAACCAAAGGTCGCAATCCACTGGGCCACCTCCAAATTTATACTCCGTATAAGTTAACCTCTTAACTAGTGTAGGCAATCCGACAATTATTAACACGATCTGGAATTCAACCTGAATCCGATACAAAAACACAGGTTTTGAATTAGTTATCACTACATCCTTTTTAATCGGTTTAGATTCGGTTTAACCCACATAAAAACGTGTTGGCCCATTTAGGTATTAAATAAAAAAACTTTTACAGCTCTTTTGTTCCGTTTTCAGTTTTTCTAAAGACACACTTGCAATTCCCAGTCTATTTTCAAGATTTTCAATAAGTTTAAAAAAATGCTTTATATCACTCCTTTTATAACCCAACAACTTCCTTATAACTCATAACATGTATGACTTATTAAAAAATAGGTTAAACAGGTCGTGTTCGGGTTAACCCGAATTTATATGTATACAGTTAGGGTGAGAACCATGGCAAGAATAATAATATGGATTGCCATAAAACGGGCAGTGCTCTAGTGGTATACAGATGACTTTCTCTAGGTGAGGTCACCGGCTGAAGTCTCGTTCGTGATATAATGTCATGCCCAAGACAAATGTTTTACTACAGTTGACCTCCAGCCGATGAATTTCCCCTCAATTGATGACGGACAAATATTACCGACAGATGTACTTGAAGTTTCAAGTGACCAAGCTTTGTTAAAACGTAAAAAATATATAAAACCATGTGTAATGGTGGGTGAAATGGGCATTTTCTTACACTTGACAATGTGGGGCCACTTGGTGGGTGAAAGAGGCCTGAAATGGACAAGGAGTGTAATGGTGGATGAAATGGGGTGAATATATAATGGTATTAAATTTGAATTAAAAAAAAAAAATGAAGTGTCACTCAATGATTGACTCATCCAACATTTAACTCACACGAAATGTTTCGCACAGCCCCATTTAATGCCCCTTTAACTTAAAGGTGGCGGTGTTCCTAGGTTAATGGGGCGCCAAATGCCCCATTTCACGCTGTACACATGGTCTAATATGGGTTGCATTACACTGGGCCCACCTCCACATTTATATAACCCAACCCTGAACCACACTAAACTCTAAGCCTAAATAATAATATAATAATAATAATCTCAAACTCATATGTCCCAACATGATCGGAACCATAACAGCCACCACCACCGGCGTTATCTCTCTCCGGTCACCACCTCCAATCTCAATAAAATCCTTATTTCACGACGTACTCAACACAAATCCATCGGTTGATCGGACGGTCATGAGAAGACCGAACAGTTTATACGAAGTGTTACGAGTTGATCGAACCGCTACACCAACGGAGATAAAGACTGCATACCGGAGTTTAGCTAAGGTTTATCATCCAGATGCTTCTGATTACAAGCAGCATGGCAACAGCAACGGTGGTGATCGTGATTTTATTGAAATTTATAATGCGTATGAGACGTTGAAAGATCCGGTTAGTCGAGCGAGTTATGATTCGAGGTGGAATGGCGGAGTTATAGGGTTGTATACGGTGGTGGGACGGAGGCGAGGGGATTATAGGTGTCGGAGGTGGGAGACTGACCAGTGTTGGTAGATTAATAGCGTTCGTTTCATGGAATGTAATGCAATGAAATTGAAATTGGAATTAGATTTCGTATTTTCGCACGGGAAATGTAATTCGATTTGGAATTTAGGAGTGTTCGTTTCATAAAATGGAATGGAATTTGGATAGAACTAAAATTTAAATTCCCTTTCGCATGTTTTTGTTATGTTACAATTTCTTCTTTTGTTGAAACGAACATAAGAAATGGAATATACATTCCAATTCAATCTGGATTCCATTCGCTAAAACGAACGCTAATGTTTGTATAGGAATAATAAGAATATATATGAATAATTAAACAAATAAACGAGTGGACGTTTGATAAAATAATCGGTGTATAGTAGAAATTTAGGGGCGGCAATTGGTGACATGACCCGAAACCCGACACGAAATAAACAGGTTTGGGTCGATTAACACGACCCTTTAAAAAAACAAGTCAGGTTTATGTCGACTCGTTTTAAAATTAGTTTGGATTGACAAGTATAAAAACGGGTTAACCCACTAACCCATTTAAGTATTTATAAAAAAAAATGTTTTATATTTTTGTTTTGGTTTTTCCGTTTCCATTTTACATGATTAGTTATAATAGTGTTACTTTTTGCATACCATTATATTATTCACCATTACACACGTTATCGATAACTCATTTACAACCGAATAACCTACTTATATAACTCGTCAAAATATATGGCTCGTTTAAAAATATGGGTTATATAGGTCGTGTTCGAGTTGACCCGAATTTATATGCGTGCGGGTTAGGGTTTGAATCTTTGACACGAATAATAATATGGGTCGGGTTTGGGTTGCAGATTTCAATCCACCAAACCGCAACCCATAAGCTCGTTAACCTGACACAATTGACACCCCTACCCCTAAGAAGAATGGTATTAACATAGGTTTTAATAATAATAATAATAATAATAATAATAATAATAATAATAATAATAATAATAATAATAATAATAAATAAATAAATAAACTAATGAAGCGTGTAAATTATGTGGCCTTCTTTACCCCCTCTTAATTTTTTTTTTCTTGACTTAATGTTGTGGTGATGAAATGATGAACGATCTCAATCAAGTAGTTAAAATTGTCACTGGCTTAAGAAAATGTTATCAACTTCTACAATTTGTATATAAAAAAAATAATGCATTAAATATATGTTGTTAACTATAATTTGCAACATCGGTGCCCAACCTTTCTATGTCGTTTACAAATGTGTGGTATACGTATAAGAGAATGATCAACCACATTGTATTCATAATTCATATAATGAGGAAGAGATGCAATCTAGCATACTATTAATAGTAATAAAACTCTCTATGACCAGGACTTGGACTTTGACTTGGAAATACATAATTACATATTCAAAATATACAATTAATAACAATGAGAATTTGGTGCATCTCTAATATGCCCTCGCAAGATGGACGACCTTGGAATAAGTCCAATCTTGTATAGAAGTAAATGGTGTCATTGTTTGAGCAAGAAAAGAAGTTGATGAAGTTGAAGATGTAAAGAAAGATGAAGTTAATTAAGCAGTTGAATCAAGAGAAAATACATTTTGTGTTTTTTTTTTTTAATATTCTAGGTGAAGAACATGAATAAAAGAGAATTTGGTGCATCTCTTATATGGATAAAATAGAGATGGTTAAAAGCCATAAAAGAGAAATAGAGAAGAATGATCAGAGGGTAAACGGAATAGGTGATAGAAGATTAAAGGTAGAGTTGGCCCGAAATATAAAGGTTGTGGCACAAACATGATAAGAGAAAATACATTTTGTGTTTTTTTTTTAATATTCTAGGTGAAGAACATGAATAAAAGAGAATTTGGTGCATCTCTTATATGAATGAAATAGAGATGGTTAAAAGCCATAAAAGAGAAATAGAGAAGAATGATCAGAGGGTAAACGGAATAGGTGATAGAAGATTAAAGGTAGAGTTGGCCCGAAATATAAAGGTTGTGGCACAAACATGATTGTAGATTTTTAAGTTTTGCAAAACCAGATAGAAGGAGAATGAGTTATGTTTGAACTTTGAAGGAGTAACAAAGTGTAATAGTGAGATAGGTTGATATTGTTGAAGGGATGAGATTAGAGTTTTGAAGATGTTGGTAGATGTGAGTTTTGGAGATGTTGGAGAGGTGATAAAAAGAAATAGTAGGGGATATTTTAAAGAAATTTAGGGGTGGTGGTGATCACGGCATAGTAGAAGATGTAAGAAGCACATAAGTGGCTAAGGTGTTAAAACACATGAGTGTTTTGAAGCAAAGTAGAAGATGGGGTTGAAAGTTGGCATGGAAGTTGTGACTTAGATTAAGAAAAAGAAGATAGTGTTTCAAGAAGAGAGGGGGATCGGTACTCGTTGGAGCAAGAATGCTCTGATACCATATAAGAGAATGACCAACCACATTTTATTCATAATTCATACAATGAGGAAGAGACACAATCTAGCATACCATTAATAGTAATAAAACTCTTTGACTAGACTTTGACTATGACTAGGACTTGAACTTTGACTTGGAAATACATAATTACATATTCAAAATATACAATTAATAACAATGATAATTTGGTGCATCTTTAATAATATGTAACACCCCAACCGATGGCGGAATCATCGAGGTGTCACGTAGTAACGATTGTTCAAAAGCACATGGTACTAAAATGTAAATATATTATTAAATAATTTAAATTGTCTTACATGGATGAAATGGGAAAAAAATACACAAGTCTGAACAAAACATGAAATTTGAAATAAATTATTAAAAGCAAGCACTAAAATCCAATGCTATGGAACTAAGATCAAACTGCACCTGAAACATGTACAAAATAAGTTTTGTCAACATATGAAATGTTGGTGAACATTCCTAGTTTTAATACATATAGTAAGTTGGAAAAATGTTATACAATTCAAGTGCAAAGCTACAGTGCATTTATGTAAACTATGTATCATACAAATGAGCGAAATCAATCCTGTGACTGTATAATGTACTAAATGAACGGCGGTGTACTTATCCAATAAATGGATAATAACTTAACAATGACCACGGATTCTCCGATGAAAAAGGGGGAGAATCAACCTAGGCGGGTTGTCAATCCAATAGCGCTATCCAATGTTAAGGTCGGCTTGTACAATGTTAATGATTTCACTAAGTACAAATGTATTCTACATGTAATGTCTAAGCATAAAGCATGTTTGTAAGCAAATGCACATAGTACTAGAATTGTATTGTAAAAATGTGAACTTGTATTTGTAGTTTGTATAAGTGTATATGTAACACCCCAAAAATGAATAAAAGCAAAAAGGGGATAGGAAATACTCACTTTCGCCAAATGACTAGATGACTAAGCGAGCGTGAAAATGCGAGCAATCCAAAGGTTCAACAACGAAACTAGTCCAATTTAGAAGAAAAGAAACCGAATAGGAAAAAATATCAAGCTTCCAATTCGCTAATTACAAGAGCTTATAATCAAAGCTTCAAATGTAGAAGTAATATACTCTAGAAGAAAGGTATAAGGGAGAGTTTAATCGAATTGAAACAATCGATTTAGAGGTGCAAAGTGTAATGTGTCATAGGTGGTTTTTATACTAGTTTTGGATTCAATTAGACTTTAAAATTGGTCAACACCATAAAGTAAGGTTTTAAAATAAGTTGACTATTTGACTAGGACTTTGACTAGGATTTTGACTAAGACTTTGACTAGGACTTTGACTAGAACTTTGACTGTCTCAGCGGACCGCGAGGGCAAAAAAAAATATTTTTTTCTAATTTAATCAATTTTAAGTTCTAGACTTGTTTCCTTCTGTTTCTAAGTTATTTTAGGACCGAAAATTAAGGGCTTTGAGTATCAAGGTCTGAAACATACGTGCTCGGGCGTAGATGTGAGTATAAAACGTGCATACTTTTACTTATAAAAATTATAAGTTTTATTAAATTGTGAGTTTTGGTCCTATTAAAATACGAGGGTTAAAAATGAAAATTTTGAAATAGTTGAGGAACCAATTATGCACATTTATGAAAAGTGAAGGGTGCAGGTTGTCACATAATACGAAGAAGCAAAGATGAGACTCAAACACGCATACCCAATGTTTAGTATAGGCGGTGTTGCCAACTAACACCGGTAACCCCCCCCCCCTCAATGGGTGTCCCGCCCTTTCTTAGATGAGGATGATCACAACATTATTATTATTATTGTTATTGTTATTCTTTTTATTCTCATTCTTATATTATTATTGTATATACTAACAATTCACATTGCGTCTACAGTCTAATTCATAATTGGTTGCTTTAGCCGGTGTGTCACATTTCAATCGGTGATTGGACCCTTTTATTTCTACACCACCCAATTAATTATATATTTAAATTCCTTTATGAATTCTACAACTAAAGTATCAAGTGCAGTGTCCCACTGTTCTGTTTTTACCATGGTTTTGAAAACCGGACCGGACCGGCCGGTCGGACCGGGCTCCGGGGCCTGGACCGGTCCGGTTCGGGTGTTCGGACCGCTGGTGCAGTGAACCGGCTTCGGACCGGTGAACCGGCCGGTCGAACCGGAAAACCGGGAGGTCGGACCGGAAAACCGGGAGGTTGGACTGGTTTTTTGTATTTTTTTTATTTTTTTTTTGTTTTTTGGCCGGTTCGTTGGACCGGTCGAACCGGTGAACCGGCCGGGGGTCCGGTTCGACGTCCGGTCCGGTTCTAAAAACCTTGGTTTTTACAACTTTCTACTTAAATTTTTGGGTCTTTTGTGATCCAAAACAAATTCAATATGTATAATTTTATAGAATTTTTTAAGAGTGTTTAATAAAATATACTATAACATAGAAACATTTTAAGATTTTTTTTCCTTAAGTTTTTGTGCCCACAATATCGTCTAATGTAAATTTCTTTGTGTGATTTTCAGTCGATTTAAAACACGTGTCAATATCATTTTGAGCATTTTAATTTCATCCGATTGCTATATCGAGTGATAATGTCGTACAACTTCGAACTGATACCGACCGAAATCTCGCTGCGTAGCGCGGGTATTTTACTAGTTATCTATATTATCTTATTAAGGAGGAGTGATGGCCAAGATTGTAATTTTGTCAAGCATCCAACTATTCAAGCAACATGTACAATTGAATTATGCTTACATGATAGGGGTAGAATTGGAACTTTATGGACATTTAAGACACTTAGAAGGGTATAATAGTAAATTTAGCATAATCCAATACCTCACATCCTAAAATCTTATCCCAATTCTACCCTCATGTCCAACATTTAGAATACAAAATACAACCTATGATGCATCTTAAATGTGAGACCTTTCAACCCCTCATAATCATTAACCTATCATAATTATCAACCTTTCATCATCATCATGATCAATTCATTAGTAACTTCTTCCTCTTATATATCTATATATTATCTATATGGGGTCAACAACAACAAGAATCACCACATAAATCACCAAACGCAATTCTTTGGTTTCTCACCTCAAAACCCTTCTATCATCACAGGTTCCTTACCGTATCTTTCATTTTATTTATCATTTTCTTTTTTTTTCTCTATGGCATTTCATTAAAGCTTGATACGCAAACATTATTTCTTTTCCGTATCTTTCATTTTATTTATTGTTTTTTTTTCTCTATGGCATTTCATTTAAGCTTGATACACAAAGATTGTGATGTTAATTAGTATTTTTTTTTTTTAGGAATCTTGATTTATATTGGAAAACAATAGTTTTTTTAAACATGAAACTGTGTTAACGGAAAAAAAATGAGTTTGTGGATTCATGGTGATTGATGATAATTGACAGGTGGGATTAACATTGTCTCTAAATTTGCAAAAGATGGATTCAAGATCACCGGGGATAACGCGAAAGGTCTCATCATCTCCTTATACTCTTATAAAGATTTTCAAAATCAGAGGTGATTTTTGTTTTAAGTGCCAATTTTTATACGTATCAAGCATTTTGCTACATGTTGTTTATAAGATTCAATACGTGTTGTCTCTTTATGTTTTTATTCCCTTAATTTTAATTCTTGACTCTTTAGTACTTTTCTATCATCATGAATTCTATATTTTCTTTGGCAAATATCGATATCTATACTATATTATAAAGCATTTGGGAAGGATGACTACAAAATTTAAGTAATTACAATATCTATATCTATACTATATATACTATATATAAAGCATGAGGGAAGGATGACGGTAAAACTTAAGTAAATACAACCTTTATTGCTTATAGTACAATGCTTGTTGAAGTCATTTAGGGGGTAAAATTGTCTTTCTACCCAACTATTAAATTGTTGAAGAAATTAATTTAAGCATAATTATAAAATTGATGAAGAAATTAACAATAATGTGGTGACTGTTTACATTCATAACCTCCATGTCTTTATTATGTTTGTATCAATGTTATAGTCTTATAAATATTATTTGGTATCTAAATAATGGGGTGACGCTTCACATACATAACTTACATATCTTTCAATTTTTATAGCCTTATAAATAGTTGTCTTTTATTTGGTATATGAAACATATCAATGAATAAAGTTCTCTCTTCCTTCATTCTTTCTTTCCATACATGATGTTTAGAGTCTTCTTCTCATGTTTATATAACTTGTATGTAGGTTGCTACTATATTGTTATTTTCCAACACTTATTAGCACAAGATTTCTTGTTGCTCTTTGTTTTAGCAATCTTAATAATGCAGTCTTAAAATCGTATTTGAAGGAGCGCAAACAGGCTGAAAAGTATGATACACGAAGATCAAGTGGTGAAACCATTTATTACATGTTGCCAGCAAAACAAGATAGATTTAATGAAACCGACATTTCTTCTGCCTAACAAGTTATTAAATTTAGAATCATTAGTACTAGGTTTGTTTTTGAAGTCACTTAATTCTTAGTTTCTTACTTAAATACTATGTTTTACTTGTAATGTAAACCACTGAGTTTTTACTATAATCACACATATACATACATTCATATTCTTTTCACGGCTAATTCTTTTATCATTAATTTTGGAGTTGTGTTTATATATAGTTAATGAATTCGGATACTTTTGTAAACAAAATAATATTAAACCCACGAGATATGTAAAATAACAAGTTAATAAATTTGCATAAAAAAATTCGTGTCTAAAATTTGTAGCAAAGACCATAGTTAAAAATACCTAGAAAAAAATGGTAATTAACATTTTCATAGCAAAAACCGTGTATAAAAATCCATAAGCAAACATTTTTGTAGCAAATTCTATAGCAAACATTTTGGTATTAAGTAAATACAACATTTATTGCTTATAGTACAATGTTGTAAGTCATTTAGCGGTAAAACTGTCTTTCTACCTAAATATTAAATTGTTGAAGAAATTAATTTAAACATAATTATAAAATTGACGAGGAAATTAATAATAATGTAGTGACTTTTTACATTCATAACATCCATGTCTTTATTACGTTTGTATAAATATTATAATCTTATAAATAGTGGTCATGTATTTGGTATATAAATAATGCGGTGACTCTTCACATACATAACTTACATATCTTTCAATGTTTATAGACGTATAAATAGTGGTCCTTTGTTTGGTAACTAACTTGTTGTACTAGCATGGAGGTCATGGGTTCAATACCCACTAACAACTAACATTAGAAAAAATTTGGCCGTTCAAAAAAAATTGGTATATGAAACATATCAATGAATAAAGTTCTATTTTCCTTTATTCTTTCTTTCCATACATGATGTCTAGAGTCTTCTTCTCATGTTTATATGACTTGTACGTTGGTTGCTACTAGATTGTTGTTTTCTAACACGTTATTAGCACGAGTTTTCTTATTGCTCTTTGTTTTTTTTTTCCACTTTGAATCCATAGTCTAACCTCGCCTTGTGCCGATACGTTTACATAACAATGTAAAAATATAACCGTCACATGTATGTTGCTGTTATAGCCACTGGAATCAAAAGTGATTAGAAATCACAATCAATCTAATCCATCTCCATTCACAATTCAAGTAATAAAAACATACCTTTTTCTTTGTGATGTATATACATAAAATACGAAAGAACAATTTTAGACGCATTTACTGATTTGTGTAAATTTTTTCTTCAATTTTAGATTACTTTTTTTTTATTCAGACCCACCTTATTTCCCTTGCAAAATTGGTTATGTTGTATTTTTTTTAATGATCTTTGTATGGTAGGATTTAAATTTAAAAAAAAAAGGTTGTTTTATTATAGCTATCTAATAATCAATCAAAATTTCCGTAGCATAATTTGTTCCCATTATTGGTTGCTAATCATAATTTGAGTATAGAAGGTGATGGGGTGAGGGTTGCTTGGTTACGTAAATATTGCAAACGGAGGCCAATAATTTTAATGGTCTGTCGTTTCTCTTTTATTGTTAATCTCAAATACTATTAAAATTCTTTAAAAGCCAATTGTTTTTTCACTCAAATTGAATGAATTAGTAATTGAGATTTTAATTAAAAAAAATTGAATTCCGGTCTGGTTCATCCGGAGCTTGAAATGTTTTGATTTTTTTTAATTTAGAAGGTAGAGATGAATAAAGATATGGAACAGTAATGACACCATGGCATAATTTTTTGTCGTCTTCTCAACCAAGTTAGTAGTTTGTTAACTAATTAATAGTTTGTTTATATTTATTTTCTACAAGTCCAAGAACCATCTTAAAAATAAAATCCATTAACAATATATTTACTAGATCTAGCACACCTTTAAAATCAAATACTACACAATATATCATGAGAGAATCGATAAACTAACAGTAACGAATATCGTGCGATAAATTGTCTTCCCGCAGCAACGCGCGGGTTCCCCACTAGTTATTAATAATGAAAGCCATTACTCTTTTCCCCAAGCTAGTATGATTACTATAACGTAAAACGCATGCCAAAATTTTTTTTGACACAATATAGTTTTCTCTTTTGGTTACACACAAACTTTTATGTACTTATAAATATATTACAAGCATAAATTTCTATTTATTATTTTGTAAATCATATATTAATACAAGTATAAATATATTACAAGTATAAATTTCTATTTATTATTTTGTAAATCATAGCTTTTCCGTTTCATCGCGTGGAAAATATACCTAGTTACATAATATAGATGTATCAATATCAAGTGGGTGGAATAATCGTGTGAAACACATAAGGCTGAATTATGTACGATAATAAAGTAACCAACCAAAGTTCCAAACACTACCGACCTATTATTTTATATAAATTATTTTTATTTATAATTATAATGCCTATGAAACATGACTCAATAACTAGTGCTCCAATTTTGACTTCGAGATAGAAAATATATTATTAAACGTCAAAAAAACGCATCACTTATTATTTTCCTATACGTGACACACGATCTTAAATAAAAAAATAGAATAAGATATTTATAACTAATCCCACTAATATGAAATAACACCAAAAACTATCAACAAAGCAATTGATTTACTTTTCAAATAATCATTTGTGGTAGCATAATCATGATTCTTCCACAAATAGAAACATAAGGTTACAAAAGAGAGTTTTAAAATACTATAATGGGATTTATCATAATGCCTCTAATATCAACTTTAAATCCCACTAAAAAAAAGGTTAATATCATGTGTCCCTTAATCCATGGGTTTCATGTAGACCTGACAATTTCAACCCGGGTGTTGCTAAATGCATTCCCTTTATATTATTTTTACTAATTACACTCCCCCTTAAAGTTTTTAAATAAACATAATTAAGCCTTATATTTTTTTTTATAGAATTTTCTCTTATATCCTGATCTAAGTTTGTCTCAAGCTATAGTAATTAAATCATAAAGATTAAAACTAACAATATTTCAGATGGGGTTTTGTACCACCGAGATGATGACGAGATTCATGGGACGGTGATGCTTCAATTATGTGATGAAGATGATGTTCATGGGGTGATAAACTTAAAAATGGTTGATTACACGAAAAAGATGAGTTACTCAAATGATTTTTTTTTTAAGTTGAAGGATAGAATTTGATAACTTTTAATCCTTTTTTTTAAAAGGGAGTGCAATTAGTAAAAAAGGGGAGTGCATTTAGCCAACCCCTTTCAACCCATCTAATTGAGTTTGAGTTGTTTTGGTTTTAAAATTTAACCTTGTGGGTTAAAATGAGTTTAGTATAATTTTTAAGGAGGTTAGGATGAGTAATTTTAATTGTAGAAAATAAGTAAGTGGGTCAGGATGGGTATATCAAAAAAAACAAATAGGTCAGGATGGGTATTTTTAGATAACCATATACAAAGCTAATTTAAAACTCACCCAAGTTGATGTCTCATAGAAATCAATGTCAATAAAAACAAACAAATATATCTTTTGCATTTGTTGATCACCCCAGTCGGTTCGAAACCGTTCGGGTCGTTAACGGACGGCAATGTCGAAACAACACGGGTCGTTAACGAGACCAATCTCATCGAAACGGTTCGAGTCCTTAGCGGGTTTGATCGAGTGCAAACGTTCTGGGTTGTTGACCGGCCTGTTCGAGTCGAAATGGTCCGGTCGTTGACGGGCCCGGTCGAGTCGAAACGGTCTGTGTTGCTAACGGGATCGGTTAGGTTGAAACGGTCCGGGTCGCTAACGGGCCCGGTCGGGTCGAAACAGTACGGGTTGCTACGAGACGGGTCAGGTTGAAACGGTCTGGGTCGTTACCCAGCCCGGTCGGTTCGAAACGGTCCGGGTCACTACCGGGACCGGCCGGGTCGTTACCCAGCCCAGACCGTTTCAACCTAACCCGTCCCATAGCGACCCGGGCCGTTTCGACCTGGCCGGGCCCGATAGCGACTCGAACCATTTCGACCCGACCGGGCCCGGTAACGACCCAGACTGTTTAAACCCGGCCGGGCCCGGTTGCTACCCGGACCATTTTGACCCGACCGGGCCCGGTAACGACCCAGACCGCTTCAACCTGACCCATCCCGTAGCGACCCAGACTGTTTCGACCCGGTCGGGCCCGTTTATGACCCAGACCGTTTCGACCCGACCGGCTCGGTAACGACCCAGACCGTTTCAACCTGACCCGTCCCGTAGCGACCCAGACCATTTCGAACTGGCCGGGCCCGTTTGTGACCCGGACCGTTTCAACCCGACTGGGCCCGGTAACGACCTAGACCGTTTCAACCTGAACTGTCCCGTAGCGACCCGAACTGTTTTGACCCGGTCGGGATCGGTAACGACATGGACCGTTTCGACCCGGCCGGGCCCGGTAATGACACAAACTGTTTCAACCTGACCCGTCCCATAGCGACCCGTATTGTTTCGACCCAACCGGTCCCCTTAGGGACCCGGATCGTTTCGGCCTGACCGTTCCCATTAGCAACCCGGACCGTTTCGACCCGACCGGGCCCCGTTAACGACCAAACCATTTCGACCCGAACGTACCGGTCAACAACCCAGACCGTTTGGACTCGATTAAGCCCGCTAACGACTCGAACCGTTTCGATGAGATCGGTTTCGTTAAGACCCATGTTGTTTCGACATGGCCATCCGTTAACGACCCGAACGCTTTCGAACCGACTGGGGTTATCAACAAATGCAAAAGATATAATTTTTTTTAAGAGTAAATTGCCAAAATGGCCCCTCAGGTTTGGCCCAAAATGCTTGTTTGGTCAGTTATCTTTTTTTTGTGCCAAAAGAACCCCTCATAGATTGAAAATTGCCATTTTGGCCCATATTTAACAGAGTTTCTAACGAGGAACAAAAACTCAGTTAATTCTGAGGGGCATTTTCGTCCTTTCATGTTCTAATGTTTTAAAACCACGTTTAAACCTATCTTCTTCATCATTTGACCTTCTTCTTCTTCCTCTCAATTCAAACCTAATTCCCAAATCATACAAACCCTAATTCCCAAATCATACATAAGTGTGGATTTCGTTTGTCTTCCAAATCATACAGGTTTCGATTAATATATACTATTGTGGATTTCGATCCTGAACACACGTATGATAGTATATATCATACAAACCCTAATTCCCAAATCATAGACGATGATATTCTGCAAATGTGGAGCTCCTACTATCATACGTGTGTCTTCCACCTCTGCAAACCCTGGTAGGCGGTTTTTCTGCTGCAACAAGAAGGGGAGGACCTGTGGTTTTGTTTGTTGGGCTAAACTACCCTTGGGTCAGATTCCTAGTACTAGCAATGATAGTGAAGAGAATGAAGAACTGAGACTCAACAACACAGCATTGCAGACCTTGGTTGGGACACTCAAATCCGAGAACAAGAAGCTGAAAACTTATCTATGGATGACTTGGTTTGTAATCATTATGTATTTTATCATGTTTTAGTTCAATGTTGGTTGTTTTGCAATGATAAGAACTCAATGTATGGTGTTTCTTATTGTAATGATCAGTTATTGTTCAAGTTGTAATGTTTGTTTGCAAATGTTCAATTTATGTTGTTTTGTAACAATCCAAGGTTTGTAATGATCAAACGAAACATAGTAAAGCATACAAAACAGAATCCACTAAAGCATCCATTTTGACCCATTTGTAATGTATGCTTGCAAACAGTCAAAGACATTGCACATTGATCAAAACAGAATCCACTAAAGCATCCATTTTGACCCATTTGTAATGTATGCTTGCAAACAGTCAAACACATTGCACATTGCTCAAACAGAATCCACTAAAGCATCCATTTTAACCCATACAAAATGTATGCTTGCAAACAGTCAAACACATTGCACATTGCTCAAACAGAATCCACTAAAGCATCCATTTTGACCCATACAAAATGTATGCTTGCAAACAGTCAAACACATTGCACATTGCTCAAACAGAATCCACTAAAGCATCCATTTTGACCCATACAAAATGTATGCTTGCAAACAGTCAAACACATTGCACATTGCTCAAACAGAAACATTGATTACCATTACAGTCATAGCAACATTGCACAATGTACATTACATACTAAACATACTAGTCTCTGTTGCAACATTGTGCATTACAATAGACATCCATATTCCATAAACCTAAACCCTATACAGTTAAGACTTGCAAATCCTATACAAAAAAGGGTCATCATATATATATTCATCCCTGATCACTATATATATGCATCAATAAGACTTGCAAATCCTATACAAAAAGGGGGCATCATATATATATTCATCCCTGATCACTATATATATGCATCAATAAGACTTGCAAATCCTATAAAAAAAAGGGGCATCATATATATATATTCATCCCTGATCACTATATATATGCATCAATAAGACTTGCAAATCTAGGTATTTGGAGCATGCTCCCATCTACCCCCCACTCGCCGTAACTTGAACTTCAGTGTTTTTGCAATGTCACCTAGTTCAGACAGCCTCTTCATCTTCAAGGATTGTCCATCTGATGTACCTTGATCATTGTCGAGTTGCATCTTTTCTTGTGACAACAAATGGCCACAATATTCAGCTAACCGATCAAAGGCATCTGGGGGCATTAGAACATTTGGAGGACGGGTAGACAACTCCATGATTCCTTCAACTGCCACCTTCTCAGCTTTGCTAAGATTGATCACGACCGCAGACGATGCCATTATGATAAGGTTTAGGGTGAAGAAAAGCAGAGGAAACAGGGGTAGCCCAAGTGTGTTTGTGTAGTGAGTTATTATTATTAGTGATAATAAAGGAAACAGGGGTAGCAGAGGAAACATGATCAAATGAAGTTGGGGGCATCCCAATAGAGATCACGTCAGCAACTGACAGGAGCCGCCATTATTGTCAATTCAAGTCTGACACCAGTGACGATTTTTCCGGCTGAAGTCAGCTCATGATTACATTATAATCAATTTCACCATTCAATGGTCTTAACCCAAAGTCTAAATCCTCACCTGGAACTTTAAAATAATACCTAAAAATGGAAATATCCTCATGTTTGAATACCCAAGTTCTAATACCATTCATCATTGTTGAACGACGAGGATGAGCAGAGAGGATGAGCAGAGAGGAAGAAGTAGAAGAACTTAAACCTTAGGCTTTTATTAGGGGATGAACATGAAAGGACGAAAATGCCCCTCAGAATTAACTGAGTTTTTGTTCCTCGTTAGAAACTCTGTTAAATATGGGCCAAAATGGCAATTTTCAATCTATGAGGGGTTCTTTTGGCACAAAAAAAGATAACTGACCAAACAAGCATTTTGAGCCAAACCTGAGGGGCCATTTTGGCAATTTACTCTTTTTTTAATGACATTGATTTCTATGAGGCATCAACGCTTTTGGTGTTGAGTGAGTTTTAATTCAGATTTGTATATTGTTATCTAAAAATACCCATCCTGACCCATTTGTTTTTTTTTTTTTTTGACATACCCATCCTGACCCACTTACTTATTTCCTACAATTGAAATTACCCATCCTAACACCCTTGAAAATTATACTAAACCCATTTTAACCCACAAGGTCAAATTTTAAACCCAAAACAACCCAAACTTAACTAGATGGGTTGAAATTGCCAGGTCTACTTGTAGCCAAAGTAAAAGAAACAATGTAGCGCGAAAGAAGACAGTAGGCAGAAAGCGACAGTCCCTACAGTGAAATTCCTTCCCACAATTATTAGGGCGTCAGGGTGCTTGTAGAAAAAAAAATTTCACTGATTTTAACTAATCCTGTTATGTCACATCACTTAACTGATTTACTTCACTGAAACACGTTTTTGTAGACACCACTCCACTGATTCTTTTATTTATTTTCATTTAAATACCCAAACTTTTTTTTTTTGCATTTTTACACGGTTTTTAACATTTAATTCTACTATTACAATCGTCCCACCAAACGGTCAGCCAAATTTAATTGTTTATCTTGGAAACCGTCGAGTAAATTGAATTAACTCACCTAAACGGTCAGCGAATTAATTCTTACAGTGCCACCGTCGCTGTATATAAAGTGATCAAACCGTGGGGGTTAAAAGCCACAATTTACCACGGTTTAAAAAACCAAACACACAAAAAATGAACCCGTGGAGCGATGAGGAAGAGATGGCCCTTGTGGTTTGCCACAAGGACGCCACAAACGACCCCGAAATTCAAGAACTACCTAGGTACGAAGGCGAAGCCTACCCCCTGGATGTGTTTTGGGCTCACGTGTTTAGCGACTTCATGCAACACGTGGGCACCAACACCACCAAGACCATCCGAGACCTCCAGGTTAATGTAACACCCCAACCGATGGCGGAATCATCGAGGTGTCACGTAGTGACGATTGTTCAAAAGCTCATGGTACTAAAATGTAAATATTATTGAATAATCCAAAATTGTCTTACATGGAAAAGGAAATTACATTGTCTAAATGAAATGTAAATATTGAAATAACTGAATTGAAATAAAACACTAAATGTCTCTTGCTAAAGCACTAGATCAAACTGCACCTGAAACATGTACAAAAATAGGTTTGGTCAACATATGAAATGTTGGTGAGCATTCCTAGATTTGATATATATAGTAGGTTAAAAAGTTATACAATTCAAGTGCAAGCTACAGTGCAAATATGTAAACTATGTATCATACAAATGAGCGAAATCAACCCTGTGACTGTATAATGTACTGTATGAACTGTAGTGTACTCAACCAATAAATGGATGATAACTTAACACTGGCCACGGATTCTCCGATGAAAAAGGGGGAGAATCAATCTAGGCGGGTTGTCAATCCAAATAGCGCTATCCAATGTTAAGGTCGGCTTGTACCATGTTAATGATTTCACTAAGTACAAATGTAATCCACATGTATTGTCTAAGCATAAAGCACGTTGTAAGCAATGCACATAGTACTAGAATTGTATTGTAAAAATGTAATCTTGTATTTGAAATTGTAATAGTGTACATGTAACACCCCAAAAATGTATAAAAGCAAAAAGGGGTAGGAATACTCACTGTATACGTAATAGCTTGTAATTGAACTGGACAACGAAATGTGCGTTGGAAATATTCCAAAGAATCAACCTAAAGAATTTTAATAATGTGTAAGGAATAACTCTAGGATACATGTATTTCTAGGGCTTCGAATTGGGGATAAATGTTTGTTTGATTATCATTAAAATATTCGCCAATTGAGAGAAATTTAGTAAATAAATAACCAAAAATCTTTTTATGAAATTTAAATTTAAGATGGTCACAAGAATGTGTTTAAAGTGTAAAAAAATAATTTTTATAAAATTATTTTCTTTAAAATAGATTATTAAATCTATTTATTACAAATTGACAAACTTTAACTTTAATAATTAAAAATACTAAAATTAAAGAATTATTATTTTAAAAATCATATTTCTGTTCTAAATGGATAGAAATAATTTATGTAAAATTTTGGTGCAAAAATATTGTAAAATGAATTTATTATGATTTAATTATGATTAAAACTAACAAAAATTGATTAAAAATATTAAATAAATGATTTTTCAAAATTAAAAATCATTTCAGTAAAGTTTCACTTAATACAAACTCAGGATAATTTTTGTAGGATTTAATAAAGTTGTTTTGATATATAAATGGATTTTTATAAATATAATAGCATAAAAATGATTTAATTATTATAAATATTAAATAAATGAATTTCTGAAAAATAAAAATTGTAATTAAAACTTTTATCTCAGATTAAACAAATATAATTTTTTTTAGAATTTATAAAATAGTTTTGATATTTTAAAATGAATTTAAAAGATTAAAAGGTTTAATATATATATATATATATATATAATTGTTTAAAAAGAAAAGAAAAGAAAAGAACAAAAACGGGGCTGTGCCGGGACTCGAACCCGGTTCCCTTTCTGTATCAAACCCAGGTCACAACCACTTGGCCTAGGCCGGTGGTTGTGATATTTCCTGTTTAAAAATAATTATATACACAACATGAAATTGAGTTTATCCCCAAATTGCATATGACGAACCCTAGAATTTGAAATCAAACGATTTAGTCAACTTGAGCCCGATTAAAGATGGGGCTTTTGTTGTTTGATTTCCGACCAACAAAACCCATAAAAAAAAATGGAACTCACAGTGTAGAATTTAGTGTAATCGTCGGGTCAAAGCAAAAGTCAACAAACACGATCAATTGCCAAGAACAGAGAATTTTTTAGAGGAATTGGAGGTAAGGAAGAGATGTTCGGCGCTGTTAGAATGTGATTTGAGGTCCAATTTATAGTGAACAGGTCTAGATGTTTGATTTGGCAAGTTTGACCATGTTTTAAAACCCACGCGTTTGAACATTTAATTCGTATGAATTGATAGCAAAATGACGTGTTCGTGGCTTGTTTCAGGCCGGAAATCATGCTACCATTAATATCTCAGTCAATTACGAGTCCAAAGGTGTGATTGCTAGATCAAAGGAAAGAAAAAAAAAGAAAGAAAAAAAATAATTATTAATCTGCTACTGCTCGCTGATGTACCAGGGAAGAAGAAAGGGCGCGCAGACAAGGGTTAAATACATTATGGATTGGAATAACAAACAAGGAAGAGGCTTGGCCTAGTGGTGGACGCGTGTGTGTTGTGTGCGGGAGGTCTCCGGTTCGAGCCTTAGGAGAGGCAGTCATTTTTTTTTAATTTAACGGAATAAAAGGAAGGAGGGGTAGGACATGTGGGCCGGGTTCTGTCTTTGGGCCGGACCTGGGCTTCAATCGTTTGGTTGAATTAAAGTCTTGGGTTAGGTATATAGCTTGGGCTTATGTAGTGTTGGGTTTGTGTTAATAGGTTATAGTGGTGTTAGTTGGGCTCAAGTATTTTTGGTGGGAAAAGGCTTGTATTTTTTTTTTATTTAAAATCATTATTATTATTATTATTATTATTATTATTATTATTATTATTATTATTAAAAAAAAATGACGGATGTCACAGTTAAGTAGGACGATCTCAATATCAAGTGTGCGAGGTGGACCACCCTCTACGAGCAAACGATGGGGACGATCCGGACCTCGATGACGAGTTGGCTATCGGCTTCACAAACTATGAGTATGAGGCTCGATACAGCCAAGAATTCAACAATGTCGAGGCATGGCGCTTGTTGCGCCAACCTTAAGTTTATTTTTCTTTGTTTTATGTATTTTTAATATTAATGTTTTATTTATGTTTTTTATTTATTTAAACTGTAAACATTTGAAGCAAACGGTAAAAACAAAAAATACTAAAACACACGGGGGTAAATTGAAAATTTTGCATTTTATAAAAACCAACAAAACAACCGGTACCAGCACGGTAAACATAACCAGCAAAACGGTCCACGGGACCACTACCAGCGTGGGTGGCGGCGGTGTTACCGTGCTGGTAGTTGGTACCCGTGGACAGTTCGGTAGGCGCCCCGTCTCCCCTTATATATAATAAAAATACCTAAAATATCTTCTTACAACTAAGGAACCATTTATATAATAAACTATATTTAAATTAAATATAGGGACCATTTATGTAAGTTACAAATTGTCGTTGACCAGCACTCTCCTCACTGGCAACCAGAACCACAACCAACATTGATGACGTGGGTACCCAAACCTCCACGTTTAAACATATTTGAGAAACTATTAGGCTCAAGCCAAGAAACTGAGAAGCTGGCGTAGAGAAGCTACACGCATCAGCTCCTCAGCTCCCTAGCACAAGACCTTTCTTACATTGGGCTAATAATAAAGGTGGGTCCAACCTTTATGGGCCAGCCTAGCTTATTACTAAAAGGCCCATTAGGGTTTGGGGTTTAAACCACCAAGTTAAGCAGGCCGAAACCACCTCGGATGCTAGCTAACCGTCGGGTTTCAACCACCACCTCTTCTCATACTTTCGATCTCTCATTTACTCCTTTGTATGACTTTTATTGGGATGAATAACTAATTCTGAGCGTCGGAGGGTGGTCCAGAGAACCGGTTTCTGGACCCTTCTAACGAGCTGTTCGTGGTGGAGGTACGAGCTCATAAGGTTATAGGTCCAACCCGAAGAGACGTCCATACCATCTCCATATTTTATCCTTGTTGTTTCAACAAACATCAAGAACTGCTAAGTAACTCAAAACTGATCAAATGATTGTCTCTCTTCAAAGATTTGAGCAATTCATTGAGTTTCAGAACACTAAGAGCTACCGACTCACAATTGCAACTTTATATTATTTTTGGTAACTTAGTGAGCGAAACACCGAGGGCCAAACCCCCAAAATTGAGCAAAACCGCTCAAATTTGACCATCCTGATGCGATTGAAGACTAGAGTGACATGAAGCCGATGTATATCAACAGAGCCGGTCCCGAAGATTTAAGTGCCTCGTACAAGTCAAAAAAAAAGGCCCTTACGCCCTAACGAAGTTTGTAAACTAATTTTGTTACACGCCAATTAACACATTATATACACACACAGTTGCGGAAGTAGAAGACGTAAACAAGTGGGTCAAGAACAATTTTTACATTTGACAGTGTACATCCCTAAACTTCTTTTAGCAATCGATATAAAAACCAACAATTGTTATTTATAGGTCCTCATGTCTTGAAACTATGGAAATTGTTTCATTTTCAAAACTTCAAAAATCATATTAGTTTTAGTCATTTTTGTAAAGTATATAAGGGTGAACCGAAAACTATCGTTCAAACCGACGTCGAAATCAAAGTTACGATACAGGGATGTTCAGTTCTCATCATATAAAAAGTGTTTACTTCATAAAAAAAAAAAAACTGAAATGAATATTTATAAATATTATTCAGTATTTATATATTAATAGAAAATACCTTATATTTTCATATCCTTAAATTTATTAAATTAAATATAAAGTTGACTAATTTTTGATGTTTGTAGGCTGAAAGTTTGCTGTAACTATAGTTTTGATTACCAATCAAAAACTTGTATTTATTCAACGAAGTTAAAGATGACAAAAAAAAAAATAAAGAACTTCACTTGAATCGAACGTGCGCGTTCTTGAAGCGAAGAGAATTGGAATCTGAACTAACAACCAACTGAGCCAGCATATACAATGCTAACTGCGGCTAGTTTTCCTCATATATACACACATAGATATATAAAATATATATAAAAATTGGTGCCCTGTGAAAAAACGGGCCTCGGACGGGGTGCGGCTCGCCCACCCCTGAGGCCGGCTCTGTATATCAAGAGCGATTGGAAGGATCAATTAAATATCTGATTACTGGCTTTCATATTTTTATTTTGTACTGAAATACGCTCACATAAACACTAAGACCCAAATTGGATGTTTAATTATAAAGATCCTAAAACCAATTGCGTGCTAAAAGACGACATCAGTAGATTTTGTTTAGGTGGTGTGCGGCTCGCTGGATATGGAAAAGTGCAGAGAAATCACCGAAGGGTTATGAGGTGGCTGGTTAAGGAGAGAAATCACCAGAGTTACTTACAGGCTCCTTAACGTCGAATTTATGAGTTTCATGACCACACGAAGACTGGAAAGCTAATACATCAAAACTACGAGTGAAGTTAGGTTAAACTACGAGTGAAAAATGTCAACAAATATGGTGTTGTGTGAAGAAGTTAAAAGACAAAGCTAATACATCAAAACTACAGTAAAAAAAAATCTCAAGTGGAACCAACATATGCAATTTCCATTACAAAAATTTCAAGACTTTGTACAAAACAATCATCTCTGAGTTACTTACAGGCTCCTTAACGCCGAATTTATGAGTTTCATGACCACACGAATACTGGAAAGCTCAGCAACTGAAGTTGTAGGAACACTCATCTGATGGTTTAGAATCGAGTGCACTTGTTCAAATATAGGCTTCACATGCATTGCGATGATCACATCCGTGGGTTTGATTTCCATCACCACATCCATCATCCAACCAAGTTTCTTAGATGTATCGTTGCCAATATCAAAAGCTAATTGCTGCAACAATGATAGCAGCACCCCTTGGCTCAGAGGAACAGGATTACTTGTTAATATCCCTTGGAGATCAACCTGTAATTTTTTTTAAACATACAAAGTGAATAAATAAAATTTAACACAAACTTGTAAGTGAATTAAAAAAAAGAAATTAAAGGATAATGTGTAATGCGGTGTATATTTAATGCACAAGACCTCCGAAATTCATTTTACTCAAAGTCGATGTTATCGAAATTATTAAAAAAATTATGTAAGCATACTTGTCATGCTGCTTTTTTTATTTAAGTAAATTTTGAAGAAAAAAATGGTTTTGGTCAACCTCCTTGGTTTAACCGGTTAAACGCACCTGAGAGCACAACCAGGAAACAATGTGAACATCACTTCTTTGCAGGGCAGCAGTAAAGGCCTCCTCAAATTTGTGCTCATATGCCAACCTAGATAGCTCTTGTGTGGGGTCTACCGGTGGTTCAATCTATATTGAAGAAAAGTACAATGATAAAATTGATAAATATATGATCTTTTAGTGATGGAATATAATGGAAGGTTAAAACCGACCTTTTCATGGAAAACACCTGAAGGCCCATTGCTTAATTGGCTTATCAATGGATTTGCGGATTTAGAATTTGCTCCAGCAGCTGCAAGAGCCACTAATTTCCTTTGACCATCAGCAAATTCACTGTTCAATGTCCGACTCAGAGATGATGCTGAATTGATGGTATCCTGAAAGAACCAGCATAACATCAACGTCCGAAATAAAGTAGAATAACATACAAGTTGGGGAAACAGCAAAGGCCGGTACTTAGGTTTTATTTCTGTTTTTGTTAACCAACCTTTTGTTAAGCCAGGATTAAAAATAATAATAATAATAATAATAATAATAATAATAATAATAATAATAATAATACATCAAACTTTCAAAGCTTTTTATTTAAGGTAATTACAAAGAATGATTCAGGCACCACTTCAGTGTTTAGCCCCACATCCGAAAAACAGACTAGGTGGTCAATAAGTTACCAAAATGTCAGCTTTCACGTCATCATTTTGACAGGTTATCAATGCAGATGACCTAAAATCAATATTCTTAAAACTAGTAATCTTCACACTTTTCGAAACTTTGTCAAATGAAAGTTGGTTACCTAAAACAGAAATTAGACACAACTTGGTTTATGCAACTAGCCCAATTATAATGATACAAAATGTTATGAATAAAACAAATTAGGATGTTGTAAGCACTTCATTATGCCATGGGCAACTTTTGAAACATTCAATAGCCAAAGTTGAAAATTTACACATCTCTCCAAATAACCAAAACATATCAGAGAACAAAACAGGTCCCAAATAAAAAATGGGGAGTTCTTACCCTCAATGTAAATGCCAAAGGAGAATGCATAGACTCAACTTGCTGCTGAATTGCAGTTGTGTGTTCCACCATTCCCTTGTAAAATGTGGAATTAACCTGGTCAAACATTGCCTTGCAAGACGCCTCAAATGCAGGAACAACAGAAGCCTCCATACTTGACCTCAGTGCTTCCTACAACATAATTATCATAAATTTTACCAAATCACCACTGAGATCAAAATAAAATCCCAGGTATAGTATAACAAAACTGGGATCTCTAGAATCTAAAACTTATGATTGTATCATTATCATACCTGTAGAGCTTGTTTGCCAGAAGTTTGGAATTGAGCTTGAATTTGCCTAGATACAGTAGCTTCCAGTTTGGAACTAACTGCTTTGTCCAGTTGATTTACAGCTTTATCACCTACTCCCCTCTATATCAAAACTCAAATTACAATTCCATCAGATGACATGCCAATACCTTTTTACAGAAAATGTGATTTACTTATGAATAGGTTAGTTTCAGTCATTTATTTTTAGAACAGGGTAAATGGAAAAAAAAAGCCCAATTGGATCGGATGCAACTCAAAGACCAAAGTATGTATTTATATATTTATGTATTGTAATAATTAAGTTCTTTGATGTAAGATTTGCTAACCTGGAAAGCCTCTGAGATAGCTGTGGAGACTGCTTTCTCAATGATAGGAATTACTGCACGCCCGACAACGGGCACCACTGCAGCCATTTCCTTCTTGAGCATTTTCTCTGATGATGCAAGAAATTCTTTGGGGAAATTCGAGGCAGAATTTGATATTTGCTGATGTTGGTCTTTGTTTGACTTTTCCTGTTTTGCAAACTCTTCTTGAAAACGTGCCCAATAAGAATCAGAATTAGCTTTATGAATTTTCTCCATGCTTTTACCAATGGCTGCCTCTATCCTTTTCCCTTCTTTTGTCATTGGTACCGTAGCAAGCACTGGAATCTGCTTCTGAATTTCCTTTTGATTGATAAAAACCTGCAGTTCAAAGAAAATTAGTTTCACCCCTCAAAGTGGTATTAGCTAATACCTGCCAGAATTTAACCAAGTTGAGCCCTGCAGTACAATTTATAACTGAAATACTCCTGTCATCGGAAAATAAGTAGGGGTGGGGGACCTCAAACAACTTATTAAATGGATCGATATGGGTTAAATTTTAATGCCGGGTGGTTAAATTTTAGCTCAGGTGAACGGTTTAAAGGTCTCCTAAAGTATATTTAAGGTTCTGACTTCTGACAACCGATTTGACCCAAGCTAGACCTTCCCATTTTGCAAACTACACCATAAAGGAATTAAGGCAGCTTCCATGCAGGGTTGTCAAATTCAGAAAAACCCAAATGCAAGTCTTGTTACTTGATGAAGCAACTGTTTTTCACACCCGATTTAGTTCAATGGTTAGGCTATAACTAACTTTTTCATTAGCAGTTAACAATTGAATCGAGTATTTTTGTGAAACCAAATGTAAATAAATGTCATTCCAATTGAATCGAGTATTACCTGATTGAGTGTGTCTTGCATGGACTGGATTTGTGAAAGTATAAAATCTGCTGAGGTAATACTTGAACTCGCTCCTAACTCATCATAAGAATTCGTTGACTTTAAGATGCCTGAAGAAGATTGACCTGATACTTGAGCATTCTTTTTCTTCTTCTTTTTTTCTCGTGAAGAGGGAGAGGGACCCACAGATTGAACTACTTCAGTCTCAAACATCTCCACAGATCCAGCTAGATCAGTTGCCACATCATCCACTTCATCCCGAGCATCTGCAATTTGATCCAATTGTTTGGACTCATTATCCCGTGCCATATCAAGCCCAAGTCCTGACGCCTGTGATGAGAAAGTTCTAGATTTTTCCTTTTCTTCATAAGCAGAGCCATTAAGTTCGACTTTCAAGGGAATATCAGCATTTTGACTAAATCCCATTTCACCGACAACCTTGACCTCCACTTCAGCATTCTGAGTATCAGATTTTACTGCCACATCACGCATACCGTCAACATGATTTACTTCAGAGGATGATGTGGCCATCAGTTCAGCAGGAGTTACCAGATGAGTTGGATGCTTAAACTTGACTGCCCAGCCATCATCATCATCCAATGAGGCAGCATTAGACATGTTTGAACGAACAGTTTCCAATTGTATTTCTTCGGTGATTTTCTGATCATCGTAACCGTTTAGTTGCTGACGTGGCTCAAACCTGCCAGATGGACTTCTGAAATCAGAAACTTTTCCCGCCAACTTAGGGCTGGATTGAACCATTGGGGATGCAATACATAAAACATCGGTATCGCTATCCTTCAGCTCATTAGGGCTGAATGTTGGGGCCCCATCTGGGCTAGGTCCTGGGCTAGCCCAAGCTATATCATCCAGTTTATCACCAGATGGTTCCAAACCAATAACCGTTGCATCATGTGAAACGGTTGAACCAGGTTTCTCGTAGACATCATAAATCGGAGGTGGCAGGCAGTGGAATAAGTCTAAAGCATATTGTTGAATGGCTTGTGTTTGGACACAGTATAACTGAACAATGTGGCACCCATTTGGTAACAGATCACTAGTGCCAGTAAAGCTCAATATTGGCATAGTAACAGTGAACTCAGCGATGTAGTCCATACGAGTTGTTTCTGGATTGGCCCCGTAATCCAAGTGTACAGCATATATAGCATTTCTCTTGGCATTTGCTAGTAAAAGAAGACCTGATTGAGATAATGCAACTACTTGATTAAAAAATGCATCTTCGATACTCGATTCAGCAGAGCTTTTTAACTCCAATGTTTGAGTACAACGCCATGAATCAGCATCACTAGGAAGCAACCATCCTTCTTCGCTTTCAGAGGCCCATATTTTCAGTTCACGATTCAATGGACCCTGTAATAACATAATATTTTAATCATATTAAACACATTACATATACATAAAACTAAAATAAGTGTTTTGTAGGTCGGGTCGGCCCAGACCATCTGACCTAGCTGTTTGGTCGATTTTAAAACTATGAAATTGAAAAAATCATTTTTATGTAAAGAAAAATGATTCAGTACATACCCCTGCCATATATATGATGTTAGATAGGTGATGTGGAGCAGTCAAGGGTTTAACAGATTTAACAGGAAAGCCATCATGTGACCTCGTACTGCAATTGGTGACGTTTCTTAAATAAAAAGCATCTGCATTAACCAATTTCTCCAAAACCCTTTACCAACCCATCTGAACTGCCTATCGTGCCACCTCTACTACCATATGGTTTGCTCCATGTTTAAATTATTAAGAAAAAAAAACGTATTTATGTAAAGAAAACTGATTCAGCACATACCCCTGTGAAGAGTATGATGTGATCTGGACGATGTGGAGCAGTTAAGAATGTTACAGAGTTAACAGGAAGGCCATCATGCGGCCTCAGTACTGCAATAGGTGACGATTTGCGATCCTCCCAAATCTTTATCTGTTCAGCCAAAATAAAACTTCCTGTTACTTTACAAGTTACTAATAAAACGGAACCAAAAAAAAAAAGAAGAAATCACACACTTTCCTTCGTCCATCACGGATATGCTTTTCGAATACAAGTATGTGTGTAATGTTTATAAGACCAGTCATGGAAATACTTCTAGTTTTAAGACAAAATAATCTGCAGCCAATTTGTGCATCTTCTTTCAGTAACTGCATATTGATGTTCTTTACAACAACAATAACAATACCTGGTACAACCCCACACATAGCCAAGTTATTGGTGGTGTCTGTGGATATACTGTTGTTCTTTGAGTGTTTTATTTTCCCTATTTGATGCTTAAAGTTTATGTCTGCTTTTTAGTCGAGTACACACATAAAGAGATGCAGTTCTTTACGTTCTGCTAGATCTACACCAAAATGGCACATAAATAAAATATATTTATAACATGTAGGGATTCCAATCATACAATTTGTTGTAGTCATTCACTGAACTTATTGATTTATCAAAATGAGCAAACATAGATGTTTCACATGTATCAGTCATCTAAGGCAAACCTTGTGACTTGTAATGTAAGGTGGACCAGATGTTATACTCTTCTACCTAATTGATAATTTTAGATCAGGGGATACAAGAAAAGTGTGAAAATATTAAGCCAGATTTAATGCGATGGAATGTGAATGTAATTGCGGAAAATGAAATGTATGATAAGCATAAACTATATCAAATATCAACTATGTACTTCACTTGTACACTAAGATATTAATGAAGTAATGAATGCCATACGAATATTTAATGACCTCAAAAGATGGGCCATCATCCAGCTGAAGTTACAGCTGACTTAAGTATTTTCTTTCAAATTGATATAACAAACGCATGCTTGCATACACAATACAATTACATAAGGAGAACAACCTATAGTTGTTTTGAGCGATAAATGAGTCTCAATAATGATATATTTAATGTTAGATTGTTGGTTCCTCAAAAAAAAAGTGAATATCAAATAGTAACACTCAGGATTAACAGACAAAAAAATTCATTGCTCGATTTTCAATTCCTACAATAATAAACCAAGCTTTCAAAACTAGAATTTGACTAATAATGGTATTAGTTTTGGTACTATAGACTATGGACGTTCAAACACCGTTGAAACCGACTGAACTGCCCAAACCATGCTAAATTGGTCAGTTCGGACAGGGTAGGAGTGAACCGGTTCGGTTTGCAGTTTATGGTTTGAAAAACTGGGTTTGAAACCGGCCGCAGGTAACCTGAACCGACCCAGATATTAAAAAGGTATATTATTTAAATAAATAAATAAATAAAATTTCACATAGGTGGAACCTACCAATTAATATGCATAATTAATTGACTCGCCGATTCGGTATTGCTAAGTTTTATTTTGTAAACCCTATAATACTAAACCAATTGATATGTTTGGTACTTAGGTCTTTTCTTAAGCCTACCAATTTACTAAACTTCGAAAGATCTATTGGTACGAGTTTGTTTAAAAAAACCAGCCCAAACTGGCAACGGCCAAAATCAAACTTTTTTGCTGACCAAGCCAACCGGCCGATTCAGAGTAGTTTATCCAAAAACCGTAATCACCATTTTGGCCCAGATATTCCATCAAAATCGGCCAAACCAAGCCGAATTATAAACATCCCTACTTTTGACTTCAATAAGCAAAACTGCATGCATGCGCGTACCCACAATACATTTACATATAGAACAAAAGCTATAGTTGTTCTGACTTCAGAGCGTTAAATGAGGTAAAAAAAAATTATATTTGCTATGTCGGTTTTTCAAAAAAGTGAATACACCTTTACGCTTTAGGATATAAGACAAAAAAGAAATTACATTGATTGATTTTAAATTCCTACAGTTGAGCTTCCAAAACCACAGGTTGACTGATATAGTATGACATTTAGTACTGCTGATTTCAAAAGCAATAACTTTTTCCCAGTATTTGGTAATCCTTTGTATGAAACGGATAATTTAGATTGTAGGTTAAATATGCAATACGAGAACTCCATTCTTTAAAAAAAAACATGAGAACTCCAATAGGGGAATACCATATATTAGTATTAAATTTCTAAAAAAAACATACATGCCGCCAATCGTAATTATTCGGGCTACAAACAATGTTTGGTGGTCCTTTGTGATGATACTGAATTACTGATTTTATGAAGTATGCCATACGAGAATATCACATCTTAGGAAGTATGCCATACAAGAATATCACATCTTAGGGATAGTAATGTATGTGATAAAAATGTTATTGATGAATTCGTATATGCTTAGCCTGAACAAACATAACAAAATTATCAAACAAGAGAACCTCTAATTTAAGTATGAACTTAAACCTAATGCCAAAACACCCTAATTGGAGAGATGATGGTTAGATATTAGACACAAGTTATCAATGCGGATGGTGGCCCATTGGCAAAGGCAAACCCTAACAAACAAACCAAAAAATTGTTAGCCAATTAAAATCTCAATTATATAATTGTGATTCATCCTGAACACAAATTTAGTCAACTAGTTGAATCTAAAATCAGCGGATGATCACTCATCTATCACTCCCAAACTTAACGTGCGCATTATATAATTGTAATTCATCCTGAACACAAATTTGGTCAACTAGTTGAATCTAAAATAGTAAAATCAGTGGATCATCACTCATCTATCACTCCCAACATAGATGTCGCTAGTTAATGCTTGTTATATATTCAGTTACATTAGTTGAGCATTATCTTTGTCTTGACTCTTGCGTACTAGTTGGTTTCTGTATCTTCATCAGCATTATAAACTTCTATCAAGCCCCTTTGCTTATGCGTTTTGAGGTAGGGTGATTATGTTTGTAAGGAATGGTAATCAATGGGCAGATGCCGCAGATTTAATCGCAAGTATATATAACATAAAACGATCATTGAATAAAATTATAAATGTGTTGTGTACACCTGCTATTTCATATGTAATGGTACAAGTTACACATATAAGATCAAATCCTCACAAAGAATCAGGCCACTTAAGATGGGACTTGGGAACTCAAAAAAATATTTTCTTGCTTTATCCTAAATAAAATCTTTGTCGATTAAACTAAATTATAGGCTATAGCTCATCAAAGCCGAGTACAGAAGAGGAAAAAAAACAAGTTTTATATAAAAATTTGAACAAAAGATATCTAGGAGAACTCACCGTTCCATCTACTGAAGCAGAAACTAGACGAGTGGTCATCCATTGACACATGGATAGATCTGTAATTTCACCATCATGCTTGCCAACAAATTGAATTCCATCAATCAACTTATCAACATGGCAGTTGAGAGGTTCATCTGCTGAATATACTTTACCTCTCCCAACCTTTGTAGTATCAAATCTAAGAACACGATTCCCAATCCCTACTACAAGAACTTCCTGCAATATATGAAAGACAACATTCAATTTTGATCCATTTACTTATTAAATAAGGCCAACTTGGGTTATGTTTAATTTCCAATGGGTCAAATGGGTGAAATTACAAAAGATAGCTACAAAAGGTAACCTGTCATATACTCCAATAAGTCTAAAGTCACCCATTTAATGGTTTAATTCATAAATCCTCCACGTATCAATTCATTAGAATGGTTGAATAATTATTGTAAATTAACACTCGTAACTGTATATCTGACAAATGTCACACATTAAATATTTAAATTAAATAATGTTTTTTAAGCAAAGGTTTTGGGCCTGGCCCGACCTGTTTCCCAACCCATGACCTGCCAACTTTGCAACCTCTACACACTTCTAAACACAATCTTGGGATAGCATTACTTGTTTATGGCAGTGCCAACAAACCCTAGGATGAACAGCTTCTCCTCCTCCTAGAATTTGGACTGCAACAGCTATTTTTTCTGTAATCTGTGGCTTATCATCCTCATCGGGAACTTCTAGAATCTTCCATACGTACACTCGTCCATCCATGCTAGCACTGCACACAATCATGTCAGTATAACCCAGAGACTAAAAAGAATACATAAAATTATAATAGTAACAAGTCCTACCTGGCTAGAAGATGAACATCCTCTGCGAAGAAACACATGTCTGTAACCCTCTGAAAAAGAAACATAAATTGTTCTATGAATATCAAAATCTGAAAAAAAAAAACAGCTGAAGATTCCAAACACAAATATAACGTATTCTACAGTAACCCTTCGCATATGCCCAACAACAATTATTTTCACCGAAAGCTAACAATCAAGGGCACAATCTATCTCAAAACAAAAATAGCAACAGATATGTTTTAGTGTTTGGCCGTCCGGGCAAACTTATTATAATTGTAATGTTCTAATAGTTAAGATTAAATAATAACATTAGTATAAGGAGCTGTAAACTGATTACAAGACAGACATTACATTACATTACATTACATTACATTACATTACATTACATTACCGGACTATCCGTAGCATCAAGAAACAACACATGTGACAAATGCTTCAACTCATAACAATCAACCCATAATTGGATACATTCTCTGGCATCCTTGGAATTCCACGAAACTGCTATTATACAGTTTTTACCCTTTCTTGATTTGGATACGTTCTCGGGCATCCTTAGAACTCCACAGTCTATTTTAAAACAATAATAAGCAATACGTGTGTAATATGACGACTCAAATCAAGAAAGGATAAAACCCCTATAATAGTAGTTTCGTGGAATTCTAAGGATTAGTCACATAATTAGTTTCTTGAAGCTACGGATAGTCCGGTAATGTAATGTTATTATAATCAGTTTACAGCTCCTTATATACTAATGTGATTATTATTTAACCCTAACTATTAGAACATCATAATCATAATCATTTACCCGAACTACCGAACACTAAAACAGATTACACAATAAGTTTACATAAATGGTACAAATGCCAAAACCAGTATAATAATAAAAAAAAACTACCTGAACAAGACCTTTAAGCAACGATCGCAACGCAGTATTAATATTAAGAACCCGAACTGTCCCCGTTTTCAACCCATAACAAATATAACTCTTATTAACAGCAATCTGCCTTCCCACAGCCAAATTCGGATCCGAACCATACTTCGTAATCGGCGTAACCTCAAGCTGCGGCTGCACCTCTCCAGGCAACCTCACATCCACATCATACAAAACACGCTCACCGACCAAATGCCGTCCCTTGGCTACCTTACTACTCAACATCCTCATCGGAGCAGACGAGGGTTGAGATGATGCATCAGGTGCAGAAGACGCTGGTGTGTTTAATAGCTCCATTAGTCTCGCCCCATGGTTAAGGTTAGGGTTAGCGTTTGTATTATTATTATTATCATTATTAATATTATTGGGAATGGGAGGTTGAATAGGGATGTTAGAATAGGGAAGAGAAAGTTGATGGTGCAAAGGGTTAAGGTTAAGGTTAGGGTTAGGGTTTGTAATATTATTATTATTATTATGAATAATATTAATATTGGGGAAGTGGTGGTGGTGAAAGTAGGGGCGTTGGTGACGGTGGGGGGAGGGTAAGAGGCGGCGGAATAAATGGTGGTAGGGTATTGGAGGGTTGGTGGTGGTGATGGAATAGGGTTGAATAAACGTTGAACGTCGAAGGGAGGTGGTTGGTTATGGTTATTATTATTTGCAGGTGAAGTCATTGAAGTGGCGGCAGGTTGTTATTATTATTGTTGTTATTGGTTGAGAGTGATGGATTGTGATGGTGATTTGTTGGGTGAGGATCGAGATATGGATGGAAGACTATGGTGGTGGTGGTGGTGGTGGTGGTGAGTGAGTGAGAGTGAGGTAGGGGGATGTAATGTGTGATTTGACTTTTTGAGAAGCAAAACTATTGATGAAGATGGCTGGATTATTTTATGTGACACCCGGCAAACTCAGGTTAGTAACGTTGACTAAACTAGTAAGTCTACATTAGCAAGTCATGCATATTACGTACTTAACGGAGTCAGTCGAGTCGGTATGATGATTCGGGGGAATCATCGGGAGTCGTTACGATGATCCGCGGGGTCATCGGGAGTCGGTCCATATCCATGGGTACAAGGATTGGTGATTCGTGGAATCACCGGGTTTAATGCACACACGAGTCTCGAGTCCCGGGAATTGGTGAACGGATGTAAACATGTTAGTTATCATGCATTATATGTTTGAAATCATTATGTGACTTATCGGTATGTGAATACGTGTTTATATATGTTAAAATAGTGTTTAACGCGCCAAAAACTCGTTCCAGCACCACAGGGGCGATTAGGACCCCTGATCGCCTATATATGGGGCGAGTAGGACACATATCAGGCGATTGGGACCTAATCGCCTGATGTTTCATGCGATTAGGCCCCCAATCGCGTGATATGAACTGCTAATCGCCTATACAGCAGGGTCCGGGTCAAAACACCTATAAATAGAACCCTTAACTCCCCAAACACCTCTAGAACAACCCTAGCTGCTCCCAAGCCACCCACACACCTTGAAACACCTCTGGAACTCTTTTTGCTACAAAAATCACCATCCCCAAGCTTACACACCTTTCTTTAGCAAAACCCAAGGTGTGTTCTTCATCCCTAACCTTTGTAAAGTTGTTATTTTGGGTTCCCCAAAGGTCCAGACCTTGTTTTACTAAGTTGTGTCTTTAAAAACCTTTCAAAAGAGTTCTAAACCAAGTCTACACCTTAATGCTTGTTATATGTGAAGTTTACATGCATATGTTGGTCTTCTTGGTGATTATAACATGATTGTTTCCAAGATATGATTGTACTTCTGCTATGTAGAGATTATTGGGAAGGTTGTCTTAGAATTTTAGCCATTATTGTGGTGTTTTGAATAAAATGTGTATTTTGACCCATTTGTATGTTCTTGAAGATTTAGGATGATTATGGTATGATTGTTGATGCAATGTTGTTAGAATTCATACTAGGAAGGTGTTAGGTCAGAGGTTTGATGATGTACAAGTTTGTAGAGATTGAAATCTGATTGTTTCCATTTAAGGAAAGATAAGGTTGGTTGGTGAAACCTAGTACTTTGCCATTTTAGGAAATAATTGCTTAGAACATGTTAGATCAGTGATATGTCGGGGGTTTTTGCTTGGAATGGGTTGGTAAATGATTTGGGTTTGATATTGGGTGTTGTTGCATGTTTCGGATCTGATTTGGAAGGTTAAACGCGCGAAAATCCGTTACACAGCAGCAGCAGGCGATTAGGAATCCTAATCGCCTGATGCTATGCGATTATGCAGACATATGGGGCGATTAGGACCCTAATCGCCTGGAACTTCATGCGATTGGGCCCCTAATCGCCTGTAGGCTGAAGCCTACTCGCGTGTGACTTTCCTAATCGCATGTACTGCTGTCGTGAACGCGTTTTGACATCCCGGAACACGATTTGACACCTAGGAACATGCTAGGAACCCCGGGATACACCCAATGACTTAGTAAGACGTATTCGGACCTGATTATGCGTTAATCGGACATTATGCTAGACTAGGTGAATCATTGCGCGTACTAAGTGTTTAATTGCATATGTTGCATGATGTCTTGCATTTATCTAACACGTGGAATGTCGGGTCACCAATGGGATGTCGGGTCTTGCTTGGCACGGTCGGTTTAACAGTTAAAGGTGTTTTCAAACGTTTATGGTCACGGTCTGGACATTCGGGGACTAGTTAGCCTGCGGGTTATTAGTCCAATACTTATACACATCTTATGATAGGTCGCCGCTATTTGGGGCTATCATAACATAATTACTTAACTGTTTTCAAGTAACGCAATCCAAGGTGAGTTTCACAGCCCCACTTTTACTGTCTTGCTTTCGGGGGGAGAAACATGCTTTGTACGAACTATTTAAAGGTCATGTTATACTATGGGCACCTTATGTTACTATACGGCTTTTATGGAAAGTCCCAGGGGGAAACCATGAATGTGCTGGAACGCACAACGGGGGAAATGTGGATAGATCTATTGGGCCTCACAAGCCCCACTCGACGGCGGGGCCGGGCGGGTGCATATTGTCTCTACCTATCGGGTTACCGAGGCATCGGTAGCCCAGTCGTCTGGGCTGGTATCATCTTTTGGTTCATGTTTAGTAATGGGTTCCCAACCGTAGTAGTAAAAACACTTAACGTCTAGCTAACGTTCTTATGACATAGTATTAACGGAAATGATCTTTGTAAACTTGTGACAACACTTTTATAAAAGAAAACCTGTGAACTCACCAGCATTATATGTTGACATTTTTGGCATGTTTTCTCAGGTCGCTAAGGTAGCAGTCAATGGGCTAGGCGCACGGAGTCATGCACAGCGTCTAATGTTTTGAAGCATATTAAACAATGTTTTGTAAACAATGATATGTCTTTTGGTTGTAAACAAGAATGCTTCCGCTGCTGGTTTACAGCTCAAAGCATGATATTTTGGTTTTAAATATAATTATGAATGCATGTTTGTTGTATGTTTATTGTGATCGTTGACTGAGATCCTGGTGTGTCACGCGCCTCGCGGTAAAACCTTGCACGTGGAATTTGAGGGTGTGACAGATTGGTATCAGAGCCAACGGTTATAGTGAACTAGGACTGCATGTGGAGTCTAGTCTATAACTGAGTCGCACACACTAGACGGTCACCATTAGTCGAGTCTTAGCAAGTGGGTAACAATATGACTTGTCGGGGGTGTCGGTGTCATCATCTTCTACGCTACATCATCTATTTACTCCATATCATCCTATTTCTTGACTCGTCCTTACTATGATCCGACGGCGAACGATATACTATTGAACTTTCTTGACGGTGGTGTACATTGGGGTAGCTTCGGCGTACTCTTGAGATCTGTCCAGGGATTTGGACATCTCCCCTCTATGCCCTAATGAACACGCTCGTTCTTATGCATATTACCTTGTACTTATACTTATGATCATATCCTGATTGGGTGCTAGTGTTCGGCGACTTGAACTTCAAACTTAAAGCGCGCCTGGAGGACCATGTGGAACAGTTTATCATGTCGGGTGCACACGAGATCATAAACTGTGATGCATGGGATCCCTGGCGGACTTTGGGCTTGAACGGATGGACCCGAGCTGGGCTCGGTCTAGCTTCTTGAAATTCCTAATGGGTTATACCACGGGCAAGCCTAAATCTTTTGTTTCATGTTGTGACAGAAGATGTCGGGAGCTCGTGGAGGTCGCAGGGGCGGCCGTGCTGGCGGTCGTGCTGGCGGCCGTGGTGGCGGCGGTGGCCGCGGGAACATTAATATGACCCAAGCTGAGTTAGATAACCTGACGCAGCAGCACGTGAATATCGCCCTGGCTGCATTCCAAGCCGCTCATAATGCTATGGGTGGTACGTTGATTCTCACCTATCCTATCTTGTTCTAGGGTACTGTACCTTTTTCTTGATTCTCACCTGCGTGTCTGTTCCAGGTGGTGCTGTCAATCCTCCTCCATCCCAGTGTTCCTACAAAAAGTTTATGGATTGCAAGCCCCACAACTTTAGTGGCACTGAAGGGGCAGTGGGACTGCTCCGCTGGTTGGAGAAAATTGAATCTGTTTTCTCGATGTGCAACTGCCCGGAAGGCGACCGGGTGAAATATGCTTCTGCGACCCTGGAGGGTCAAGCTTTGACTTGGTGGAACTCCACCACCCAGACTATGGGTATTGGGGAAGCCCACGCTATGCCCTGGGCGGGGTTCATTCAGTTGCTGAAAAATGAGTACTGCCCGAGGGATGAAATCCAGAAGCTTGAGCATGAAGTCTGGAATCATAAGATGGTGGGGTCCGAGATTGAAACTTAGACTGCTAGGCACAACGAGTTGGCGGTGTTGTGCCCCGATCTGCACGCACCCGAATACCGAAGGATTGAGCATTACGTCGCTGGGTTGGTACTGGAAATCGCAGGGTTAGTCGTTGCGGGTAATCTCACTGTTTATTCTGAGGTGGTTCGGTCGGCTCACAGGCTGACCAACATGAAGGTGACTGAAGGGGTCTTGCCTCCTCGAGGCGCTGCTGTGAAGGCTTCTGATAGTAATAAGCGGAAGTGGGAAGCCGTGGGGAAAGGCTCGAGCTCGGCTCAGCCTCAGCAGGTGAAGAAGTCTGATACTGGGGGATCGTCGTCTGAGCAAAAACCGGGGGGTTATATTGGGAAACTGCCGAAATGTGACCGGTGTGGATTTCACCACAACGGTCGTTGCGAGGACCGGAACCGTTGCCACAGGTGCCATAAGCTTGGGCACCAGGCAAAGGATTGCAGGGTTAATCTTCAGGGTAACCGGAACCCGCCTGCTACACCTACTCCGGCTCCTCCTGTCGCTGCTCCCCAGGGAAATCAGGGCAAACAGGGGTGCTACAATTGTGGTGAACTTGGTCACTACAAGCGGGAATGCCCCAAGTTGAAGCAGGGTGAAGCCGGGAAGAATGGGACGGGTAATGGAAACAATGGGGGCGGAGGCAGGAATGCTCGCGCCTTCGTGATTGGTTCGAGCGGTGCTCGACAAGATCCTGACACTGTTACTGGTACGTTTCTTCTCGATAATCGCTATGCTACGGTTTTATTCGACTCCGGTGCCGATAAGAGTTTTATATCTCTTGGGTTTAGTCAATTGCTTGATAGGGTACCTACACCTTTAGAGGCTAAGTACTTGATAGAATTGGCTGATGGTAAGAAAGTCGAGGCGACGCATGTCCTTAGGGAGTGTCACCTTGAGTTGTCGGGTTATTCCTTCCCTATTGATCTTATGCCGGTGTCCTTGGGTAGTTTCGATGTTGTCGTGGGTATGGATTGGTTGTCTCTGTACCATGCTGAGATCGTTTGTTTTGATAAAGTCATCCGACTTCCTCTCCCTGATGGAGAGATTCTGTTGGTGCACGGTGAGAAGAGCGGGGTCCCGTTGAGTATTATTTCGTGTATGAAAGCCTATAAGTATCTTCGGAAGGGGTATTCTGCCATTCTGGCACTTGTTTCGGTTTCGTCTGAAGAAGAGAAGAAGATTGAAGATATTCCTGTTGTCCGTGACTTTCCCGATGTATTTCCAGAAGACTTACCTGGTCTTCCGCCTTATCGTCAGGTCGAATTTGGTATTGAACTTGCTCCAGGTGCGGCCCCTATTGCCCGTGCCCCTTATCGTCTTGCACCTCCCGAGATGCAGGAGTTGTCGAACCAGTTGCAGGAGCTGTTAGAGAAGGGTTTTATTCGACCTAGTTCGTCCCCGTGGGGAGCCCCTATTTTGTTTGTCAAGAAGAAGGATGGAAGCCTACGGATGTGTATCGACTACCGGGAGTTGAATAAGGTTACCATCAAGAATCGCTATCCTCTTCCTCGCATCGATGACTTATTTGACCAGCTTCAAGGTTCTAGTTTCTATTCGAAGATTGATTTGAGGTCGGGGTACCATCAGTTGAGGGTTCAAGAAGCTGACATTCCGAAGACCGCCTTTCGAACTCGCTATGGCCATTTTGAATTCCTGGTCATGCCTTTTGGTCTCACCAATGCACCTGCCATCTTTATGGATCTGATGAACCGTGTTTGTAAGCCTTATCTTGATAAGTTCGTGATTGTCTTCATTGATGATATTCTAGTCTATTCCAAGAACGAGGTGGACCACCAGGAACATTTGCGTCTTGTTTTGGAACTCTTGAGGCGGGAACAGTTGTACGCCAAGTTTTCTAAGTGTAGCTTCTGGTTGCGTGAAGTCCAATTCCTTGGTCATGTTGTTAATGAGAAAGGAATCCACGTTGACCCAGCTAAGATTGAAGCCATTAAAGACTGGGAAGCACCAAAGACGCCATCTGAGGTGCGGCAATTCCTAGGCCTTGCAGGTTATTACCGTCGTTTTATCGAGGGATTTTCGAAGATCGCTCAACCCCTCACCTCGCTTACCCAGAAGGACAGAAAGTTCGACTGGGGTGATTCGCAGGAGTCGGCCTTCCAGATGTTAAAGGCTAAACTCTGTTCTGCTCCTATCTTGTCCTTGCCTGAGGGCACGGACGATTTTGTGGTTTATTGTGACGCTTCTATCCGGGGTCTCGGTTGTGTACTGATGCAGCGCGAGAAGGTCATCGCCTATGCTTCTCGTCAGCTCAAAGTTCATGAGAAAAACTACCCCACCCATGATCTGGAATTGGGTGCGGTGGTCTTTGCTTTAAAGATTTGGAGGCATTACTTGTACGGTACCAAATGCACTATTTACACCGATCACAAGAGCCTCCAGCATATCTTTGATCAGAAGGTGTTGAATATAAGACAGCGTCGCTGGGTCGAGCTTCTTAATGATTACGAGTGCGCTATTAAATACCATCCTGGCAAGGCGAATGTGGTCGCAGACGCCTTGAGCAGGAAGGAAACGGCTAAACCTCGTCGTGTTCGAGCTCTTCAGCTCACTATCCATTCCGGCTTACCTGATCGAATCCGTTCAGCGCAGCAAGAAGCTTTGAAGGAGGAAAACCTTAAAGCTGAAACCATGCATGGTGCTGATAGCCACCTTGAACTCAGGTCCGATGGGTTACACTATTTCGCTGAACGTATTTGGGTTCCCTTATTTGGGGGCTTGCGGGAGCTTGTTCTTGATGAAGCTCACAAGTCCCGGTACTCTATTCACCCTGGCTCCGATAAGATGTATCAAGACCTAAAGATACTTTATTGGTGGCCGAACATGAAGGCGGACGTGGCTTCGTACGTGAGCAAGTGCTTGACCTGTGCCAAGGTCAAGGTCGGGTATCAAAAGCCATCCGACCTTCTGCAACAGCCTGAAATTCCTGAGTGGAAGTGGGAGCGGATTACGATGGACTTTGTGACCAAACTCCCGAAATCGCCCAGTGGTTGTAACATGATCTGGGTGATTGTCGATAGGTTGACAAAGTCTGCGCACTTCCTCGCTATCAAAGATACTGATGGCCTCGAGCGTCTGGCACGGTTATATCTCAAGGAAGTGGTCTCTCGGCACGGGGTGCCTGTCTCTATTATTTCTGATCGTGATCCTCGGTTCGCCTCTAACTTCTGGAAATCTTTGCATAAGGCTCTGGGTACTCAGTTAGACATGAGCACAGCGTATCATCCGCAAACTGACGGCCAAAGTGAGCGGACAATCCAAACGCTAGAAGACATGCTTCGGGCATGTGTGATCGACTTTGGCAAGGGGTGGGAGAGTCATCTACCGTTGGTGGAATTCTCCTACAACAACAATTACCATTCTAGCATCAAGGCAGCTCCGTTCGAGGCTCTTTACGGGCGGAAATGCCGGTCTCCTCTTTGTTGGGCCGAGGTGGGTGAGAGTCAACTCACCGGCCCGGAACTTGTGTACGAGACTTCCGAGAAGATCGTACAAATCCGTAACCGCTTGGCAGCAGCTCGGGACCGTCAAAAGAGCTATGCCGATCGTCGTCGCAAGCCTTTGGAGTTTGAGGTTGGCGACAGGGTTTTGTTGAAGGTATCTCCGTGGAAGGGCGTTATACGTTTTGGGAAGCGGGGCAAATTGAATCCTCGGTATGTTGGCCCGTTCGCAATTCTGGAACGGATTGGACCGGTAGCATACAGGCTTGATCTGCCAGCTGAACTCAGTAATGTCCATAATGTCTTCCATGTTTCTAATTTGAAGAAGTGTTTGACGGATGAATCTTTGGTTGTTCCTCTCGAAGAGATCAAGGTGGATGATCGTCTACGTATCGTGGAGGAACCGGTTGAAATTCTTGACTATAAAATCCGTAGCCTTCGCCGGAGTAAAATCCGCATTGTTAAAGTCCGTTGGAACTCTGATCGTGGACCGGAGTTCACGTGGGAACGGGAAGACCAAATGAAGGCTAAGTATCCCCATTTATTTCCTAAACGCGCGTTCGAATCAAGACATGTCTCTGCTGAAGCTGAATGAATCTCGGGTCGAGATTCCTTTCAACAGGGGGATGATGTGGCAACCGGAAAATTTTTCTTCTCTTTCGTCTCTTCCTTTCTGGCCTTGGGCAATTTTCGGGACGAAAATTCTTTCAACAGGGGGATGATGTGACACCCGGCAAACTCAGGTTAGTAACGTTGACTAAACTAGTAAGTCTACCTTAGCAAGTCATGCATATTACGTACTTAACGAAGTCAGTCGAGTCGGTATGATGATTCGGGGGAATCATCGGGAGTCGTTACGATGATCCGCGGGGTCATCGGGAGTCGGTCCATATCCATGGGTACAAGGATTGGTGATTCGTGGAATCACCGGGTTTAATGCACACACGAGTCTCGAGTCCCGGGAATTGGTGAACGGATGTAAACATGTTAGTTATCATGCATTATATGTTTGAAATCATTATGTGACTTATCGGTATGTGAATACGTGTTTATATATGTTAAAATAGTGTTTAACGCGCCAAAAACTCGTTCCAGCACCACAGGGGCGATTAGGACCCCTGATCGCCTATATATGGGGCGAGTAGGACACATATCAGGCGATTGGGACCTAATCGCCTGATGTTTCATGCGATTAGGCCCCCAATCGCGTGATATGAACTGCTAATCGCCTATACAGCAGGGTCCGGGTCAAAACACCTATAAATAGAACCCTTAACTCCCCAAACACCTCTAGAACAACCCTAGCTGCTCCCAAGCCACCCACACACCTTGAAACACCTCTGGAACTCTTTTTGCTACAAAAATCACCATCCCCAAGCTTACACACCTTTCTTTAGCAAAACCCAAGGTGTGTTCTTCATCCCTAACCTTTGTAAAGTTGTTATTTTGGGTTCCCCAAAGGTCCAGACCTTGTTTTACTAAGTTGTGTCTTTAAAAACCTTTCAAAAGAGTTCTAAACCAAGTCTACACCTTAATGCTTGTTATATGTGAAGTTTACATGCATATGTTGGTCTTCTTGGTGATTATAACATGATTGTTTCCAAGATATGATTGTACTTCTGCTATGTAGAGATTATTGGGAAGGTTGTCTTAGAATTTTAGCCATTATTGTGGTGTTTTGAAGAAAATGTGTATTTTGACCCATTTGTATGTTCTTGAAGATTTAGGATGATTATGGTATGATTGTTGATGCAATGTTGTTAGAATTCATACTAGGAAGGTGTTAGGTCAGAGGTTTGATGATTTACAAGTTTGTAGAGATTGAAATCTGATTGTTTCCATTTAAGGAAAGATAAGGTTGGTTGGTGAAACCTAGTACTTTGCCATTTTAGGAAATAATTGCTTAGAACATGTTAGATCAGTGATATGTCGGGGGTTTTTGCTTGGAATGGATTGGTAAATGATTTGGGTTTGATATTGGGTGTTGTTGCATGTTTCGGATCTGATTTGGAAGGTTAAACGCGCGAAAATCCGTTACACAGCAGCAGCAGGCGATTAGGAATCCTAATCGCCTGATGCTATGCGATTATGCAGACATATGGGGCGATTAGGACCCTAATCGCCTGGAACTTCATGCGATTGGGCCCCTAATCGCCTGTAGGCTGAAGCCTACTCGCGTGTGACTTTCCTAATCGCATGTACTGCTGTCGTGAACGCGTTTTGACATCCCGGAACACGATTTGACACCTAGGAACATGCTAGGAACCCCGGGATACACCCAATGACTTAGTAAGACGTATTCGGACCTGATTATGCGTTAATCGGACATTATGCTAGACTAGGTGAATCATTGCGCGTACTAAGTGTTTAATTGCATATGTTGCATGATGTCTTGCATTTATCTAACACGTGGAATGTCGGGTCACCAATGGGATGTCGGGTCTTGCTTGGCACGGTCGGTTTAACAGTTAAAGGTGTTTTCAAACGTTTATGGTCACGGTCTGGACATTCGGGGACTAGTTAGCCTGCGGGTTATTAGTCCAATACTTATACACATCTTATGATAGGTCGCCGCTATTTGGGGCTATCATAACATAATTACTTAACTGTTTTCAAGTAACGCAATCCAAGGTGAGTTTCACAGCCCCACTTTTACTGTCTTGCTTTCGGGGGAGAAACATGCTTTGTACGAACTATTTAAAGGTCATGTTATACTATGGGCACCTTATGTTACTATACGGCTTTTATGGAAAGTCCCAGGGGGAAACCATGAATGTGCTGGAACGCACAACGGGGGAAATGTGGATAGATCTATTGGGCCTCACAAGCCCCACTCGACGGCGGGGCCGGGCGGGTGCATATTGTCTCTACCTATCGGGTTACCGAGGCATCGGTAGCCCAGTCGTCTGGGCTGGTATCATCTTTTGGTTCATGTTTAGTAATGGGTTCCCAACCGTAGTAGTAAAAACACTTAACGTCTAGCTAACGTTCTTATGACATAGTATTAACGGAAATGATCTTTGTAAACTTGTGACAACACTTTTATAAAAGAAAACCTGTGAACTCACCAGCATTATATGTTGACATTTTTGGCATGTTTTCTCAGGTCGCTAAGGTAGCAGTCAATGGGCTAGGCGCACGGAGTCATGCACAGCGTCTAATGTTTTGAAGCATATTAAACAATGTTTTGTAAACAATGATATGTCTTTTGGTTGTAAACAAGAATGCTTCCGCTGCTGGTTTACAGCTCAAAGCATGATATTTTGGTTTTAAATATAATTATGAATGCATGTTTGTTGTATGTTTATTGTGATCGTTGACTGAGATCCTGGTGTGTCACGTGCCTCGCGGTAAAACCCCGCACGTGGAATTTGAGGGTGTGACATTTTATGGGAGCATTAAATAAATTATTTATTTAACAGAAGATCTATTTAGCCGCCAATGACGTAGAACATTGGTTTCAATAGAGATCCGAAGGTTTACTCATCTTGGCAGGCTTTGAAAGGAGAAACCCTTATGGGAAATGATTCGATCCTAGGTAGGCCTGTAAACGAATCGAACGTTCATGAACTGTCTATGAACTGTTCAGTGAAAAGTTCGTTTGTGTTCGTTTATTTAAATAAATGAACGAACACGAACATAATTTTTTGTTCGTTTAATTAAACGAACGAACATGAACACATGCTTTGTTCGTTCATTTATGTTCATGAACGTTCGTTTATGTTCATTCATTTATGTTCGTTTATGTTCGTTCGTTTATTTTTGTTCATTTATGTTCGCTTAATTAAACTTAACTTTATTTTTATTATTTATTTCCTTTTGTTAAGTATCTTAATTCATATGTTCTAAAAATTTAACCATAAACCTAATATTCTAACCATATCACTTAACTTTATTTTTATTATTTATTTCCTTTTGTTAAGTATCTTAATTCATATGTTCTAAATTTTTAACCCTAAACCTAATATTCTAACCATATCACTTATCAGACGCTACCATACTTCACAGCCACACCTCACTTCTTCTCCACACTCCACAACCCTACCTTCTTATACTTCCGGTCGACCACCTCCATAGCCCCGCCTCCACTCTCCAGCCTCCAGCCTCAACAGCGTCGTCGTCTCCCTCATCCCCGTCTCCACAGACCATAGCGTCGCTGTATTTCTCATCTCCGTTATTTGGTTTTGGTTGCATTGTGATTAATCATTATTAACTTGTTTTTGTTTTTGTTTTTGTTCGTTTATGTTCATTTGTGTTCATTTATATTGATCACTTGTGTTCGTTTATGTTCATGAACAGTTCGTTTAAGTTTTAAATGAACGAACACGAACACGACAAATTTCTTAATGAACGAACACGAACACGAACACAAAAATGTGTTCGCTTATGTGTTCATGTTCGGTTAAAGTTAAATGAACAAACACGAACACGCCTGCGTTCGTGTTCGTTCAGTTCGTTTACAGGCCTAATCCTAGGCACGGGTGACTTTTTAGCTAAGGATTTACCGCCAAACACAATTTTTCAAAAAAAGAAGATCTAGTAGGTTTATGTTGCAGTCTGCCACGTGCAGGAGATTCAGCTGTCAGTAGCCGGGTCTTTTGGTTGGAGTATCTTATGGATAAGGAAAGAGGTGGTATGTACCTGAATGAAACAACTATAAATGCGACAGCAAAATCTACACAGAGGAACAAACAAAAGCAAATAGTTAGTCCGCAATAAACACCCAAATGCAGAAGGTAAGGAAAACAATATGTAGGTGTCAAAAACAGCTGGGAAACCGCACAAATGGCAGAAATTGGGGCACTAGAAACTTTTTACGTTCACATGAGATATCAATAAACATAATGCAGTGAAAGAAATAACCTAAAAAAACAACTCGGCTTCAATCCAGGGAAAAATAGAAAGACAAAAGAAAATAAAAGAAGGAGACTTGGGGCAGGGCTCAAACAAATATATATCAGACATAATGGCTTATATGCAATCATTGCAAATCCTAGTGTTACATGAAAAAGCATACATCTCCAACTTCTCAATTATAATGACCAGTACTACGTACAGTAATATGTAATATAAAAAAAAAGAAGCTAAACTCCCATCTTGTTAGCAGCGAAAGGAAGTCTGCTGACTCGTTGTTTCAGAAAGCGTCTGATCAAGCAGGTTAAAAAAATCCAGGTAAGATGTCAACATCGATCGATTCGGCAATTTGTTGCTGATGGGGCAAATAGGGCATGTAAATTTATGCGCGCATGAAAAGGACATAGGAAGTGGATATCACAGTATGCATAAGTAACTCAATTCAAAGCAACTGATTTCGACATAGACCAAAAAGTTGATTCTAAATTTCTCTGCATTTTTTCCTTGTAGCGCATAAATAAAGGCTAGGCCGGCGTTCTCATGTTAAGCGTCCCCGTGAAAGCGCAACGGTATTACACCGGAAAGACACATAAGGCTTCGGCGTGGTTTTCGCCAGTAGCTTCTCCTTTCTTTAAGTTCCTGAGGTAAGTGGATTTTGTTCCAGTTTGTCAGCCTCGTAAGAGAAATAATTTTAATAGGCAATCACCTTTAAGCCATCCGATAGGCGCAGTTGAAAGTAATCAATAAGCTACGCAAAATCTTCCTAAAAAACGCAGGTATCACAAATTACAGGAACTTAATGACCATGAACGGGTGTCCTCTCATGACACCCTACGCAGCCACAAAGCTGCGCGAATAGCCATCGTCTCAATCAATGTAGTGGACTTTTCATAGGTCGATGTGTATCTCTGTCCAAAAACGTAGAGCCAAATACAACAATCAGGTCCAAAGAAGCAAATATCATGGTGATAAGGTCCAAAGAAGCAAAAATCATGGTCTTCATCAGCAAGTTTGAGAGATCCGGCACAAAATGACACTAAAAAACTTTAATTAGTCTTCATCAGCAAGTTTGCATTGTAATAATATGATCACATAAATATAGGTATTACTTGTGTTAAAGATTGTCCATTCAATATTTATTGTTCTTTCCATGAAGATAAAAATTGTTACATGGTAAAAAAGGCAATAAACAAGCACAATTGTCAAAGAAATATGAACAAAAATAGGCAGTTAAGTTACACATTCATAGCCAATGAATTCTTACCTGTGTTTAAATGTAAACCACATTGGTCTGCTAAGGATATTCAACTAGCTGTGAAAGAAAAGTTCAAGGTGTTGATAAGTAAGTGGTTTGCATACAAGGCTAAAAGCTTTGCACACAGTTAGTTGTATGGGTCAATGAAAAAACATTACTGCAAACTAGGATCCTATTTAGAGACTTTAAGAATAGCAAATCCTAGTTCCACATTTGAGTTGATGACTGTACCACATGGATACATAAATGCAGATTCTAGTGCAACTTGTGATAGTTTTTTAGGCTGTTTGTGTGTTTTGATGGGTTGAAGAAGGGATTTTTAGCAGGCTGCAGGAAGGTGTTGTGTCTAGATGGGTGCTTTCTGAAAACATTTTTGGGGGGTATGTTATTGGCTGCAGTAGGTAGGGATGCAAATGATAAGATGTATCCACTTGCTTGGGCAGTGGTAGAAGGAGAAAACAATGATAGTTGGACATGGTTCATGAAACAGTTAAGGAGATGCTTACAGGTTGTTGATGGTGGAAAGGAATGGACATTATTATCAGATCAACAAAAGGTAACATCATCTACTTTTATAACTGAAACACTAATAGGCAGTTCATTCTAACACTTAATATATTGTTTTGTAGGGTTTGCTTAATGCTGTAGCTATGGTCTGGCCTGAAGCTGAGCATAGAAACTGTGCCAGACACATATATGCCAACTGGCATAAAAAGCATAAAAGTGATGAGTTGAAGGAGGTTTTCTGGACAGCTGTCAGAGCATACAATGAGGCTGATTACAAAAATGCCTTGAAAGAGATGAAAAGGTTGTCTACTGAAGCAGTTGAAGATTTTCTGAAAAAAGATCCTAAGTGTTTTGCAAGATGCTTTCTCAAGACACACACTAGGTGTGATGTTATCTGCAACAACATGGCAGAAACATTTAATGGGTTCATTGTGCAGTCTAGACAGAAGCATCTTATAAACATGTTGGAGGACATCAGGGTGCAAATTATGACAAGGTTAATCAACCAGAAAAGGGAGATGGAAAGAGAAGATGTTGTTGTTTGTCCTAAGATTCAGGTGAAGTTGGATCTTGAAAAGGATTGGGCTTATAGATGTGAGGTTTATCCATCCTCATTACATGTGTTCCGGGTAAGAATAAACTTAGCTTTTAGTTTTAACTAGATTGCGTCCCCCGCGCGTTGCGGCGGGGGATCTAGTGATGGTGATTTCGTTAATAGGTGATTGGATATTATATATCGGTTGTCTACCTGGCCGTATATAGTTAACTAAATCACATGACTCAGAAAGCATCACCACAACTTTAACTGTCTCAAACTCGAACCACTATGCAGCCCTATAATACATGCAATCCCATTTGCAGTTTAGCCGTCCTTCGTAGAATATGTATTTTTGTCACCAAATAGTTCTCATGTATTATTCTTTTAGTCTGGAAGTAAACTTTGAAATGTGTCGTATAATAAAACTACATAACGCATACACACAATTCCATCTGCTCATCATCTTCAATGGCCATTAGCCATCGTGTACTGCCGTCATCGTGATCCTGCTACCCAGTGAATCATCCTGGTAAAAACATAATAACCTGTCAACTATATGTAGAAGGTCCAAAATCAGGTTTATAGGAGTAAACTTGATATTAAACAAAGATAATTAAGTCAGGCGATTAAAGTAAGAAAATATTAAAATGAACAAAGTAAATCAAGAATTCCTGAAGTCGCGACCATTCGTCAGCAACAAAGTAATCGCTAGGATGAGGCTCAGAGTCTAAAAGAGTTTGTTGCGAGGTCGGTTTTAGAAGCACCGCCTTGATAGTAAGAAACCTTTCTTTTCTTATTCTATGGTTCCCAGGTTGGGCCCAATTTTTGTTGGGTCAAATATTCTCTGGAGTGGAAACTCACCAAAACTACTCTATACATGCTCTTTAGCATATTACAATTTATGCTTGTAGCAAAAAATGTAGCATGAAATTATAGACTGTGAATTAGTGGATAAAACATGACATATTCAAATTAAAATGATCACTGCGAGTACATATTATGCATGTAGCCAAATACGTACAAGTGACTTGAAATCATCATTGTTTTTTACTACGACAAACCGAAATATCATTGATGGGGGGAAAAACACGGCCAAGGAGGCTACATCAGCGGAAGCAGCGAGCACCTCTGTTGTGCCTCATAATAATTCCCTTCTTCTATAATCTTCTTTAGCTTTTCAATATCTGCAACTAATAAATCAAACAAAAATCCCCAAATCCGATTCATGCTTCATAAATTAAATCACTTTCCTTGTACTATATGCATATGAATTAAATAAATTGCTTTAAAATACTGATAATTTAAAACATGGAATATTGCAATATAAAAACATTACAAACTATAATAGATATGCCAAATGTATAATTACACTTGAGACGATCTTTGCCAAAACTGAATCATAAATGATTTTCATCCGGTTATCATATAAACGAAGTTTACACGAAACTATACAACCAACTGTTGTGTAACCCCAACGTAAAACTTTTGCGAAACTGGAACTTGTAGTATAATCATCCGAAGGCGACATGTAACAATTGCAGGCGAGAATAGTTAAACAACCAAAAAAGGCAGTGACATGAAACTGAGATCCTAAGCAAATCATTTTAGTTTGTAGGCACTATGTTGAAAATCCCACACTCATAGTCTAACCAAGTTCGAAACATAACTGGACCAAATTATTATTGGTTTTATCACTCGTTTGCCTAATAAAAATAATCTTTTTATATCTCATGATAGAGTTCTCGAAAGTCCTATGAAAGGACAACTTACCCGACTCAAAAGGGCGGCGTCGTGAATAGGCATCTATACTCGCTTCCGGGTGATATGTTGAGCAAAAGACTTGTCAGTTGACTTTAAAGCTTTCTTTATGATTAATCACTATCAAAATACAAAACCACACTATCAGTAACATAATTAACCACTGCATATTTAACACAGCAAGAATAAGCATATCCATAAACATTCGAGTGCCCACCAACATAACACTACAAAAAAAAATATAATAATAACGCAAAAAACAAACACAAACTATATAATAAACCCAATAAATTTTATATAATAAACTTTGTACCCAAATACCCGTCATGTTAACCGTCACGAATGTTTCGGGTTGTTATCCTCAATTCTTCCATGTTGCTTCCTGATTTCTTCCTACCATGGGTCAACTCAACCTGCTCAAACGGATATTTTTTTAGGCCCAATCTATTCTTTACACCTCTATTTATTTGTAATCTAGGCTAAGGGTGTAAATGTGTGGGGTCACTCGTGAGCTACTCGAGACTAGCTTCCAAAAGCTCAAATTGAGCAGAACTCATACCACCCTTCGACTCCTGGAAGTCAACAAATAACTAAGTTTCTTATTCTGCGAGTAATAGAGAAAATGAAACTGCCATAGGGAAACAAAAGGCTATGCTTTTACGAAGAACACTGACTGGACTTTGATAGGTTGTATAAATAATGGTAGATTAGGCAAAAACAGATAAATATAATAAAATAAAAATAACAATATATTGGTTATGTTCCTATGCATATGGGATTGCAATATTGTTAACTGTCTGTGTGTATATATAGAACCATATTAGCAAGAACATGATGTTGTGTGCAACTTCCTTTTGAGAGGCATCCTATTTGTAAGTTATTGATCAGATGTAATGTCCATAGGGGACAGAGTTAGAATAAACAACATTACATTAAAGAAGCAACATAGCAAAAAGCATATTCAAACGTATTAACAAAGATTAGTGTTTTTAATATATAAAAAGCCATTCTTTGTTTAAAAAAATTAACAAAGCACACGTGAGATAAGCAACACAAACGCATAACAATAACACCAGCTCTAACTGTATCATCATCAACTGAATCGAAAACATTCACATTGCCCCACTGTTACATCAGTTAAATCATGAAAACTCATCACGCAATCTGTATCCGTAAGCGGTTTAGTTACATTATCACCATCAATCTCAGCATTCTCACCAGATCTATCTGCATCATCAACAATCAAATCCACAACATTCACGTCATCCACGAAACATGAAACAATCCATATAAAAATAATCTTTGCACCATATAGTCCTTAGGTGAATATAGGGATCAGGCAAGCACCATCGGCCATAAGATTACGGCTAGAAAGGCGACCATCATTGGCAAAGCATGCAAAGGAGTCAAGCAAGGAACACAGTCCCCGTAAACAACTTAGAAGAGAGGCTCAGGCAACATAATACGAAAGACATAAGGCATTCGCATAACACCAACGCATCAAACGGTTGCAATGCGAATATACCATAAGTCACAATGCCATCACAAATAACGCGCAACACGCCAAGTATCCCATAAGCTATCCGATAAGGGTCAGAAAAATACGACACCCAAAATCAAATTAAACAAACAAAAACAAAAGAGAAAGCAAGAAAGATGCCAAAAACCTAACAAATAAAGAAGCAGATCCACAGATATCCTAACAAAATTAATAACATAGAGCATGTTTGGGATTGAGTTTAGAAACAACTTACCGCCGAATCATTTCACAGTGAACAAACGCGTGAGGAAGTTTTGGAATCCATCTCAATCTAAGCATCTTAACTTTTGTGGTTACCTCATTTACCGGTAGTAGATCACCTCATTTACCACATCTCTCACCTCCTAGCTTCAATATTCTCCAAAAAAATCTTTCCTAACAACAGAAAAAAAAAACAGAGTAACTAAAAAAGTTCTATGGTAGAGCAGGGTTTCAAAGTATCCCATTTCTTCTCCATCTCTGTCTAATAATCACGAATCAGTCACAGGAAAACGGAAGAGAAGACGAATACCTTAAAGAATCGTAGGATTACCCAGCCGCCGTTCGTATGGGAGACAAACAACAATCAAACACGACCTTAGGTCGCCGGTCACCGCCACCATAATCTTTATCCCCTCCACAACATTGTCGTGTTGACACTTCGTCCTCTACCGTCATTGCTGCTGTCAAAATCCTCGTTGTCGTCAGCCTCTACCACCGTATCGTCCTTCCTTCTTTAACGATTTCCCTTTGTCTCTCTCTCTCTAAAATTGAAGGAGTGAAGGTAAACAAATGAAAGAGAAAGATGAATGAAAACAGTAAAAAAGGACTATGATTCTCACCTTGTACCTGTCGCTAGAGAACCACTATGGTTGACCGTTGTTGGCGCCGGAGGAGCGGCGGTACTTGGCGTTCCTTGTCAGGCCTCCTTCTCTCTCACTTTCTCTCTCTATGTATGTAGATATGAATGTTGTGTGACCTTGATGCAACACATAATGACCAAATGAAGACACGTAGCAAGATGAATGGGTGAAGGTCTTATGTTTATGAGAGGGGTAGATGATCAGATCAAAACCAGAACACCTCACAAAAACTGGCCCATGGGTTTGTTAATACCACCAGTACAACATTTAAAACATATAGTACAACACATCAATGCACGAACCTTTTGCTAATTAGAATTATATAAATTGCAAAAAATTGGATCTTGACTTGATGTTCATCCTCATTACAGGTAAGAGACTTGGATGATGTATCAGTTGATCTAGGAAACAGGACATGTACATGTAGAAAGTGGGATTTGTCAGGTATCCCTTGCAAGCATGTCTGTGCAGTTGCTGGATTTCTCAATAAAAATGCTGAAATGTATGTGCATGACTGGTACCACAAGGAACAATACATGAAAGCTTATTCCTATACCATACCCCCTTTGGCTAGTGAGAAGTATTGGCCTTCTGTAGATTTGCCTCTTGACCCACCACCAATCAGGTCTCAACCAGGTAGACCAAAGAAAAACAGGAGAATGGACCCACATGAGAACCCTAAGAAACAAGGTATGAATGAATTTGTTTTACCATTCTGTTTTAGCATTATGTATGTGCATATTGTAACTTATACTTGTGAATGCCCAGGTAAGCTTAGTAGGCATGGCACTACTATGACTTGTTCTAATTGTAAGGAGAAGGGCCATAACAAAAAGGGTTGTAAGAGAACAAGGGTTGAGGTTTCAAGAATGAGGGTTGAGGTTTCAAGAATGAAGAGAGGAAGGGGAAGCAAGGGAAGGCCAAAGAGGTCAAGGTTTGAAGGGCCAGGGCAGTCATCACAAGTAACAGTCCAATCCAGTCAACCTGCCCAATCCAGTCAAGCTGCTAATTCAGGTGAACAAGTAACACAAGGGGCAGGGGCAGGGGAAAGTCAACAAGAGGAGGGTCAAGTCAAACTAGGGGTGGAAAGTCAGACAAGGGGGTTGGTTTCTGGTTTCCAGACTGTATGCATGAATGAAGGGATGTTTGAATGTTAAGGGGTTATGACTGTTAAGCTTATGACTGTTTTATGAAGTTTATGTATTTTGGTAAAATCCAGACTTTATGTAGTTGTTAAGATATGACTGTCTTATTTAGTTTTTTTGATGAATGTTGGATGTTTGAACCTAGTGTTTTTAATGTTATATGAATGTTTGATGTTTGAATCTAGTGGTTTTAGTGTTTTTGCAGCATATTTGATGTTTCTTTGTGTTTTGACCCATTGTCATTAACAAATCTGTTTTGCAGCATATATGAGTTTGTTTGTGTTTTGACCCATTGTCATGTTTGTTTGTGTTTTGACCCATTGTCAAAACACATTTTATGCAGCCTATTACATTAAGACATACACATTCAACTTTGTGTTTTTGACCCATTAACTCATTCAGGTTTCTGTGTTAAGATATGACTGTCTTATTTGATGTTTCTTTGTGTTTTGACCCATTGTCATTAACAAATCTGTAAACACATTCAAGTTAAACATCATGAAAAAGACCCATTTTCATTGCATTCAAAGAACACTTACATAACAAAAGACAATAACATGAAACATTACATATTCAAGTTGGAGGACATTACATAACAGATTACAAAAACAACAGATAATAATCCTAACACATATCCTGCATTCCATGAACGAGATTCGAGCAGCTGAACTTTGAGAAGCTTGTTTTCATCCTCCAAGATTCTGTTTTGCAATTGTAGGTTTTCAATCTTCAATTCTTCAATTGTAGGGCATCCTCCAAGATTACAATTCTGTTTTGCAGTTGGACTTTGAGAAGCTTGATTAAGCAACTTCTGCAAATCATCTTTCCATAAGAAGAACTCGCAATTTTGTTTCTACAAGAAAACAATCCAATCAAAACATACAAATGTTCACTACTAGAAAATTGGGCTTTTGTCACCACATTTTCGGTCACATAACGGTAGCAATTGCTCTGTAGCCACCATTTTGCAACCGAAAATGCGGTAGCAAAAACACCCGTGTGTGTTGCCCTAATGTCACTAAATAGCCACCACTTTTGTATTTTGCTACCATATTTTTGTTACCACAAAAACGGTTAAAAATATTGCTACCGCTTCTACAATGTTTTAGAAAGGTCTTTTGCTACCATTTTGGTACCATTTAGCCACCATTTATACACCATTTTTATTGAAAATTTACACCTTTTTTGTAACCGTTTTAGCCCATTTAGTTTGCAACCATTTAGTCACCGCTTTCATTGAGAATTTACCACCATTTAGCCACCATTTTCATTAAAAAATTGCTACCATTTAACCACCACTCAAAATTTGCTACCATTTTTCCACCTTTTTAATTGAAAATTTGCAACCATTTAGTCACCGCTTTCATTGAGAATTTACCACCATTTAGCCACCATTTTCATTAAAAAATTGCTACCATTTAACCACCACTTAAAATTTGCTACCATTTTTCCACCTTTTTAATTGAAAATTTGCAACCATTTAGCCACCACTTTCCTTGAAAATTTGCAACCATTTAACTTTGCTACAGCTTTTTTTTCCTGCTTTATTAATTCAATTACATTTCAATAAAACTATATTATATAAAACATTCAAATAATACAACATATCAAATTATATAAATCAAATTTGTTAAAGTTTTTTCAATTTTAAAATCATATAAAAGACTCTAATAGAAGCACCAATAAAAACATCAAATAACCAAAATTGTCCATGGAAAACTTCAGTACATTTATGTCTAAATGTCTATAGCCTATTTTCAACCCGTAGCTATTAGCATAGCTTCAATTTGTGCCATTCTGCTGAGCACAACCTCTTTATCTGCATTATCTTTTTCTTTTTCAGCCACCAAGCCCGTGATCGCGTGTCGAAGTGCTAATCAAAAAATTAATAAAAACTACTCCTTAGCTACAACTGACTGCAGTATAGGAAGTAGGGTTGTCGAACCTCAGGGAGTTTGTGGAAAGTGCTAAGTTACTAATTTCTAATTAAATTAAAATTAACTAAACTAATTTTTATGAAGTTGAATGTAAAAGTGCTGCAGTGCTGCAAACGAAGTGATAATAGAGTTTTATAAAAGACAATAATATGGAAAAACGGTCACTCCGGGTTTCTGATTCGGTAATTATCAACTGAATTATGTTAATACCCTATCTAGGAAATCACATAGACATGACTTTGTTTAAGTTGTTCGACCCAATTCAGCTATCATAACATTAATTGCAAAGTTAAATTAATCCTAGTGCAAGAAAACCAAGATACGATAACATAATGCAATAATATTAATCAACCAAACCGTCTAGATCAGTCAAACAAACAATTAGACGCAAAGACCGTTAAGGTGTTCACAAAATCTAATCCAAATAATAAGTATCAAACATAAAGACCATTGATAAAATACCAAATCGTTCACCCGGAGAAACCGCAAGATGATTAGCCTTGCATCTTCATGATTTTCGCTTCAAGAATTGTTCTTAATCGTACAAGCATTAACCGGGATAATTGGATCTCTTCAAGATACTCAAAAACCTCCGTTGATGCTCCAAAATTCGCCCCCTATGTTGCCTCACCGAATTAGGGTTTGTATTGTGAGTTATCCCCTTGAAAAATGCCAAAAATCTAATAAAAACTCAAATTTTTCGTCAGACAAGTCCCCCACGCACCCTGGGGAGATCCCCCAGGGTGCTCGGCGCGTTTCTTTTCCAAGTGGGCTTCCAGCTTTGGGCTTGGCCTATTTCTTTCACTTGGGCTTCATTTTTCTTGGTCCATTTAGCTTAATTCTTCAACTAAAGATCATCCTTGGCCCAATTCTTCATAACTCTTCAAAATAAATTTATTTTATCTTCAACTCTCGAGCCCGGATGTTCGGTTCCTGATATTATTTCTTCAATTCACGTCCTTTTTCGCCGAACATCTAAAATCAATAAAAATTGCATAAATAATAACTAAAAATACTAAAAATATATACAACCTATAAAATTACCAAATACTCAAAACCATGCTATAAACTCCCTAAAATACTAAATAAATGACTCGAAAAACTATTAAAATGCTAAGGAAAAATGCATGTGTTTTACAACACATCAAACTCCCCACACTTACCTTTTGCTTGTCCTCAAGCAAATCTGCTCAAAACATTACCACGAACAAGTAACAAATACCTCAAACGCCCCCGCCATGCACTAGTTAGGGTCCAAAGTCATACCCCATTCATAGATCATCATTAGATGTGTTAATTCAACAGGCAACCATGATGCACAATTTTGAAAACAGAACTCACCCAACTAAGTCTAACATGCTTTCGGTTTTTATTCTCATGCAACACACCCCTCACAATTTTTCACTCCACTCGGTTAAATATCTGGACTAGCATGTAATGCGCTAGTATTATTCACTCAAAACCAAACATGTAACTCTGTTATCATAGGCTTGTATAACAATCACACCTTAACTATAGACAATGCACATATCTAAAGGACTTACGGGTTTTGGGCTTCGGGTAAAGGTAGGATAGATTTGGCTAAAAAGTGGTCAAAATAAAGGTTTCAACACGCTTGAATGATCATCCTTATTCACTAAACACCATAATACAATAATCACACAACTTTGGGCATATTTGACCCATAACACATACTTCTATATTTTTTTTTCTTTTTTTTTTTCACGAGTTAAACATATCACAATCACTTGAACAAAACATAAACACAATGGATGTCATCAATTTATTACACAAAGGTAAACAGGTCAATTTGGGTAATAGGTTTAATCAAATGAAAGGGTATAGGCTCAACATGGGCTACTAAGGGTGATTTTAGGTAAACGGGTCAACACATAACAAATAAATGGGTATCAAAAGAAAAGGGAAAACCTAAATTGCCTTTATCATCTATGTGCATATCTAGTCTACAACCTCGGCATGTATCAAATCACACAAGTTCTGCAACAGAGAAACATCTGGCCAACACTCAACAAATGAAAATATATATGTATCAATCTATCATCTAGTAGGCTCAAGATCTCACCAAAGTGTGAAAATGGGTTACCGATGTGTGCATGTATTTATTACCGACAGCTCGTTACACCTAATCGGGTAAATTCTAAACATTTTTTTCTAAAACACCTGCTGAAAACGGTTCATATGTCTGTTCTAAAGAATTAGACCATGATTAAGGACCCACACACCACAAGCAGAGACAGAATGAAAGCATTGAAACAGTCGCTTTCATGCCCGATCAGACCGCTTTTAGGACTTTTTTTTTTTATATATGACTCGACTACAAAATCAAAACTTCGACTAACTTCCCCCCCACACTTGAATTTCACATTGTCCTCAATGGGAGAAAGTAAAAACTAAGACGCACTTAACGAACACAAAACAACTAAAAAAAATAATAATAATAGAACTAAAATAAGAAAAAGAACACAAAGTTGGAACAGACTCCCCTGATAGAATACGCGTAAACTCCTCGAATAATCCTGTTCCAAAAGCCTTCCATTCGTCCGTATAGCATTTCATTCGCGGACAAAAGCAGCAAATAACTCACCCAATTCTAACAACACTCAACAAACAGATCAAAGCATAATAATATATATTATCATAATATCAACCACCCAGCCACCCATATGGTTCCCGTACAAATGTCATAAAGTATTTAGCTTAGTACAGACCAAATGTTAATGAAAACAAAATAACCAAAAAGTACAACCAGTAATGGGCAGCTGCTGGTGCTCCATCTCTCTCAGTCCTCGTCTCCATCTCCATCTCCAGCATCCTCCTCATCCTGCTCGCCTGAATCATCCTCAGCTGGCGGGGCAAACCAATCAGGAATTTTGTGTCCCTGACACGTCAGTAAATAACGGATAGCGTCGTTCTGAAGACGAACTGCATCATCCTGGCGGTGAATAGCTGCATCCAGCTGGTCCAATCTCTGCACAATATACTCCAAAGTAACAGGCTCTGTACGAGCTTGAGCCCTATGTCGTGCCGGCCTCTCAACAATTGCCGGTCTGATCCTCGGTCTAATAGTCGGTAAAGCACCAAAATCAGCCCATCTAGGCGGATCCCCATGTGTACAAGTACCAGCCATCCTCAAATCTACCAATTTATACTTCTCTGTCTTAGGATCCCCAGTCATATGATCTCGTGGCCACCTATCAAAAACACCTAACTGCTCTGCCAACCTCCCAATATATGGCCCACAAGGTAACTGCCCATCCTTTCCTACCCGACGTGCCCTAGTCATCGAAGATAGTAACACAGTAGCTATGTTGGCCTCACGGCCCTCGATCATGCAATACATGCAAAACAAGTCAATCATATTGCACTTATCGACACCTTTGTGGCGACCGACGATAGTGCATGCAAGGATCCTATGTATATACCTCAAAATAGGATCACGAATCTGCGACTCTGAAGGATCCTTATCGTCATAGTCACCCTCTCCTATCGTCTCCCAAAAACTCCTAATCTGTGCCTCAGTCATCCCCTGTGGGTGTGCTGATACATACCTGCCCCGTAACATACTAGCAAAAGATGGCTTACGTACCTCCTCCTTTGTGTAAAAACCTACTTTTACTGCAAAGTCCGGCACACTCATCTCAAATGTCTTTCTACCAAGAGAAAATGAAACCGCATTAGGCTCTGAAAACTTCTTGTATGAGTACTTCAGTGTGGAATAGAACTCCACTGTCAACTCTCTATATTGTGGCCAGTTGCACTTCAGTGCTGAAATCCACCTCGGTCCCAACAAAGTTTCAATCCTATCCCTCTGACCCAATATATCTAGCAAATCATCATCCAAAGTCCTATGCTGTAACACCCCGAACTGTATCAATTTTTCCCGTGCCTCAAACTCTTTCGTATGGATCGAAAACTGCAATAGATTATGATGTTTAAGCTGGCGCCTCTCTAATGGAGTCGGGTCTGAATCAGGAGATGGGCAGCTCTCTCGAGTAGAATAATGTATCTGTCGGGGAGTGTAAGTGAGAGCCGGCCTCGGTGGCTCAGGCGCTCCCCGTGGCATCTTTGCTGGTCCCCTCTTCCTTTTTCCTGGTGGGTCTGCGTCAGACATCTGCACAACCCATGTTAGACAACAAATAAAACAAGTTAGAACCGAAAACAATACTTTGCGAGAAAAATTGAAAAAAATTTCGGCTACTCATTCAAGATTATTAATCGCCAGAACATCCCCGCCCGAATGGAGATTGAGTACGGGCGAGGAGCTCTACACCTGCAAAACAATTCAGTAGGCAATCCCATTCGACTCCCTAATTAACTCTAACGCACCTTCTACCCATGATAACAAATTTAATCTCCTCAATCCTCACTTCACTTAATTATCCATGCTCGCCTACTATCAAAACCTTCGCACTTGCGCTAATTAATTACTTATGACTTTACGCCTAAACATCTCATCCTTGCGACTTCAACAAAATGATCTTATTAAGTCCAAAACTTCAAACGACCCCCCACACTTAATCCCATTTGTCCTCGAATGGCCTAGACAACACATCGGCTAAGTGACTTAACATATTACCGCATTCAAAACCAAGCTAAGACCATAACGCTAGTTAACGCCAATGCACGTCAACTTATCATATGAAATGTATCAATTTTCCGCAAAAACAACCATCCACGCTCACAACATACATACTTAGAGACCTTTATAGTCACGCCCAAAACAAACTAAGGTGACATTATCGGCACTTAACCATCTCAATTCGGCATTATAACGCAACAACGACTAAAGCGCCTAACAAAAGAACCATTGTACCAAACGAACACCACGCCTTAGAATCAACACTAAAAACGCTAAACAACATCGACTCGCCACATTATAACCAAAAGAAGAATCAATATAACGAAATACGAAACGACTAAGACCCGAACAACGATAAACACCAACACAACGAAACAAAAATAAAAATAACGCAAAAGAAAAAAAAATAAATAAAAATAATAATAAATAAAAAATAAAAAAAATACCTGCTCGGTGTGACGACCAACACAGTTAACAGAAACGACAGATTTCGGGTGAAGTAGGGCCGGGTCTGCAGAGGGTTCGAGTAGAGTTGGGTCGGGTTGTGGCTGGGTTAGGTTCGTGGTCAGGAGGGTTGCAGGTCGGGTCTGTGGTCTGCTGCGGGTCGGGTTGGGTTAGGGTTGGTTGGGGTTTGGTTGTACAGCAAGGGCGTCGGGTTAAGGTTGGTTCAGAGGTGGGTCTGGGTCGGGTTAGGTTTGGTTCGGGTGGTTAGGTTTGATGGTTGCATAGAAGGGGAAGGAGAGGGCGGCGGCGGTCGGGTAGTGGTGGAAGAGGGATGTGAGATCGGAAGAGGTGGTGGTCGGGTCGGGCTTGGGTTAGGTCTAGGTTGCAGCTCGGGTCAGTAGAGGGTCGGGTTATGGCTGGGTTGGGTTGCAGTCGGGTTTGTGGTCTGCAGATGTAGAATTAGCGGGTTTAGGTGAAGGTGGTTTAGGCCGGAGAAGGAGGTGGATAGCGGCGGGTTAGATGGAGTCGTGGAAGGGTTCGGGTCTGCAAGGGGGTTAGGGTTCCGGGTTGGGCTGGTGGAAGGAAGGAAGACGGTGATGGTGTTTGAGGGTGGTGGTGATGAAGGGAAAGGAGGTGAGGTTGTTGGGTAGGGTTTGTGAAAGAAGATGGGAAGAAGAAGAAAGACCAGAGAAAGTGATCGTGTTTTTTTTTTTTTTTTTTTTTTTATAACCCCTCGAGCACCCTGGGGGGATGGGGGTACTCCCCCGAGCACCATGGCGGGTACAGATACTTCAAATTTACTTGTTTCCCTTCATACCCCATGAGGAGTGCCCAGGGTGCTCGGGCACCCTGTTTTGGGCAGAAAGTTTCTCCGTTTGAAGTCTTTTTTGCCTTAGAAAAAAAATTCTAACTCTTTTTCTCACTCAATTTTCACCTCATTAATTTTTTCTAAGTATAAAAATACATACCTAGCCACCGAAAATTCATAATTCTTCCTGTAAACGTGTACAAATCCCTGCAGAGTACTAAAAAAAACAAAAAAAAAACACAAACGAAAACAACTAAAATTGAACGAAAAATATACAAACTCTACAATTAAACATACCGGACGTTTTGTTACTTAACCTCATCATCCGGTTCACTCGTCAAGAAGCAAACCGGCTCTTCTGTTGTTCCGTGTATGTCAGCTGAATCCAAATACAGTTTAAGCCGATGTCCATTCACCACTTGACGCAAATGATCGTCAAAGTCTTCAATCTCGACATCACCGTAGCTTCCAACCCTCGTGACTAGGTATGGTCCCGTCCACTTGCTTTTCAACTTTCCTGGAAATAATTTTAAACGCGAATTGTATAACCATACCTTATGACCTACCTCGAAATTCTTCAACCGAATTTTGGCATCGTGCACCTTCTTCATTTTATCTTTATATGCCGATGCGCACTCGTATGCTTCATCTCGCAATTCTTCAAGCTCACATAAGTTCAACTTTCTTTCTTTACCTGCAACATCATAATCAGTGTTAACTTCTTTAACAGCCCATAAGGCCCTATGTGCTACTTCCACAGGTAAATGGCAACCTTTCCCATAAACCAACCGGTAAGGTGTGGTGCCAATTGGTGTCTTAAAAGCTGTACGGTAAGCCCATAACGCATCGTTTAGTTTGGATGACCAATCTTTGCGATCTGTTCTTACCGTTTTTTGTAAGATTTCTTTGATTTGTCTATTTGACACCTCAACCTGACCACTTGTTTGTGGGTGGTATGGGGTTGCAATTCTATGATCCACACCATACCGTTTGAGCAATTTTCCAAAGTTGAAATTTTTGAAATGTGATCCCCCATCACTAATGATCACACGGGGAAGTCCAAATCGTGAAAAAATGTTTGACCGCACAAAATTGCACACAACGGTATGGTCATTTTTCTTGGTGGCTATTGCTTCTACCCATTTAGACACATAGTCCACTGCCACCAAGATGTATAAATAACCACAAGAATTTGGAAATGGTCCCATGAAGTCGATTCCCCACACATCAAAGATATCAATTACGAGAATCGGCCTCATGGGCATCTCATTCCGTTTAGATATGCTGCCCATTTGTTGACACTTGATGCACTTTTTGGCAAACTCAAATGCATCCTTAAAAATTGTAGGCCAAAATAATCCAGACGATAAGACTTTGTGTCCTGTTTTCTGTCCACTGAAATGCCCTCCACAAGCAGATGAGTGCACCAATCCCAATACACATTGGACCTCGGATTCTGGAATACATCGTCGAATTATCTGGTCAGCTCCAATCTTGAACAAATCAGGTTCATCCCAAATGTACTGTTTCGCTTGAGCCTTCAAGTGAGTTCTCTTTTTCTTTGCCCAATGCTCTGGGATGATACCTGCAGCCAAATAATTAACAATGTTAGCATACCATGGTGAAGTAGATACTTCGAATAGCTGCTCATCTGGAAAGGTCTCATTGATCTCAGTAGTGACTTCAGCATCCATATGGGGCAATCTGGACAGATGATCTGCCACCACATTTTCACTACCCTTCTTGTCTCTGATTTCCAAGTCGAATTCCTGAAGCAGGAGCACCCAACGGATCAATCTGGGTTTCGCATCCTTTTTCTCCATCAGATAACGCACTGCGCTGTGATCTGAATACACAATAACCTTGCTTCCCCAAATGTAAGACCTGAACTTATCAAGAGCAAACACAACTGCAAGCAATTCTTTTTCAGTAGTAGTATAATTCAGTTGTGCCCCATCCAATGTCTTACTTGCATAATAAATGACTACTGGTTTTTTATCTACCCTTTGTCCCAAAACTGCCCCAATTGCATAGTCACTCGCGTCACACATAATTTCAAAAGGTTGTGACCAATCGGGTGCTTGCAAAATTGGGGCTTCAACCAGTTTTTCTTTCAAAGTGTTGAAAGCTTTTACACACTCTTCATCAAATACAAAAGGTTCATCTTTTAAAAGTAACTTGCAAAGCGGTTTTGTGATTGTGCTAAAACCTTTTATGAACCTTCTATAAAAACCAGCATGTCCTAGAAACGACCTAACCCCTTTAACATTTGTGGGAGGAGGTAAAGTTGAAATAGCTTTAATTTTTGCATGATCAACCTCAATCCCACGTTTTGAAATCACATGCCCTAACACCACCCCTTCTTGAACCATAAAATGGCTCTTTTCCCAGCTTAAAACTAAGTTTGTTTCAATGCATCGTTTTAAAACCTTAGTTAATTGTTCTAAGCATGATTCAAAGGAGGTTCCAAAAATTGAGAAGTCATCCATAAAAATTTCAAGTGAGTCCCCAACCATATCTGAAAAGATACTCATCATGCACCTCTGAAAGGTGGCTGGGGCATTACACAACCCAAATGGCATTCGCCTGAATGCAAAGGTACCATAAGGGCAGGTAAATGTGGTCTTTTGTTGGTCTTCAGGGTGGATGGCAATTTGATTATACCCTGAATAACCATCAAGAAAACAATAAAATTTCTGACCTGATAACTTCTCGATGATCTGATCAATGAACGGTAAAGGGAAGTGGTCCTTCGAGGTAGCTGCATTCAGCTTCCTGTAATCAATGCATATTCTCCACCCAGTAACAGGTCGGGTGGCAATTTCTTCCCCTTTTTCGTTCCTGACTATCTGAATCCCTGCTTTCTTGGGAACGGTCTGTGTTGGGCTTACCCAAGTGCTGTCAGAGATGGGATAAATGATACCCGCATCCAGCCACTTCAGAACTTCTTTCTTTACTACTTCTCTCATGTTTGGGTTAAGCCTTCTCTGTGCATCTCTTGCCGGTTTTGCTCCCTCCTCTGTTATGATTTTATGCATCACTATTGAGGGACTTATTCCTTTCAGGTCTGCAATAGTCCACCCAATTGCAGCCCGGTGTGCAACCAAAACTTCCATAAAGCTTTCTCCTGTTCCTCAGTCAAACCTGCAGAAATAATAACAGGAAGAGTATCATTAGCACCAACAAAAGCATATTTTAGATGTTTAGGTAGTTCTTTAAGTTCTAATTATGGTGGTGTCTCTAATGATGGTTTCAGCTTTGTGTCAATGTGATCTGGCAAACTCTCCACATGATAAGACCAAGGTGGTCTTCCTTCTCTTACTACCATCGCCTCCACCTTTGCATCCTCTTCCTCAAGTTCCTTGACTGTCTCAGAATATAACCTGCCAAACAAAGCACATTCTACCATGGACTCGTCCCCCTCATCATTAGGAATGTAAGGAGGAACGCGCCCGTCAATGATGTCTGCCATAAAGCATTCATCACTAACATTGGGGTTAGAAACATTACCAAAAACACTTAACCGCATCTTGCGGTTACCAAAAGTCATATCCACAGTACCTGTCCTGCAATTAATCTGAGAGTCAGAAGTAGCTAAAAATGGTCTGCCAAGAATCACAGTCGGTTGCTTGGTTTTATCAACAGAAACATAATCAAGGACCAAGAAATCGACCGGATAATAGAACTCATTAACCTTCATAATCACATCTTACAATACTCCCCGGGGTAGCTTAGGAGTCAAATCAGCCAACACCACAGTGGTATCAGCTTTCTTAAGTGGACCGAACTCATACTGGTCATACAAGCTCCCCGGTAGTATACTCACACTCGCTCCAAGATCCAAAAGGGCTCGTGTCATTTGAAAATCACCAACTTGAATTGAAATAATTGGTGCCCCTGGATCTTGTAATTTTTCAGGCAGAGTGCCTGAAATTATTGCACTCACATCTGCTGGCATGTCAAGTTTCTTTGGAATTTTATGATTTCTTTTCTGAGTGCACATATCTTTCAGGTACTTTGCATATGCAGGAATTTGTTTAATTGCATCTAAAAGAGGTAGATTGATTTTAACTTGTTTGAAAACCTCCCACATTTCATCCGATTGTGGGCCTCTTTTATTGACTGTCTTTTTCTTACCAGGATCAATGAGAGCTGCAGGAAAAGGGATGGTATTACCCTCCACACTCTTTTCTACAACCTGGTTGGAATTATTGATCAAAACACTTTTATTTTTATTTTTTTCTTTTTCTAAAGCAGTGTTAGGTGTTTTGTTCAATTCAACAAATTCCTGTTCATCTTCACTATCATCACTACCCAAATCCTCCACCACACCCTCAACAAACTGTGGTGGAGTTCCCACTTTATTATCATAAACCTTACCATTGCGCAAAATACTTACCTGGTTGATTTGCACATTCCTCGAATTCCTTGAGCTTGATTGCTGATGTTGAGGATTAATGGTGGTGTCACTTGGTAGCTTCCCTGGATCTCTCTTAGACATATCTGTAGCCAATTGCCCTACCTGCTTGGACAATGCTTCCACAGTCTTATCCCTCACTTCATTGTCTTTTCGCATTCCCTTGACCTCTTCTTGAACTGTCCTGACATCATTCTGTACAGCTTTAATGGCATCCAAGATTGCACTCAGTTGATCATTACCTCCTCCTGATGTGCCTTGTTGATTTCCTCTCTGCTGCTGACCACTCTGATTATAGGTATTCTTTGAGTAACCCCCTTGATTATATCCATACTGCCTGTTCTGAGACTGTTGTTGATTTCCTCCCTGCACATTAGAACCAGAAAAGTTAGGATTTAATTGATTATTAGGATTACCATACCTGAAGTTTGGGTGGTTTTTGAGCCCAGGATGATAGGTGTTGGAATTCATGTCATATTGCTTCCGTTCTCCATAAACTTGATTCACCTCTTCTGTATTCTCCAAAGGCCCCTGGCAGTCTTGGGCTAGATGTCCCAACTCTCCACAATCAGTACATACCGAAAAACCATTAGCCGCCTTTGCCTCACTACTCTTCCCCAAATTAAGCTGAGCTACCTGTTTTGCCAAGAGTAAATTTTGCTGCTTTAATTTTTCAATTCTTTCTTCAGCTTCATAGTCTGCTGCCTTGACAGATGATGGTCTCAACTTCCTACATGATTGTGCCTGTCTCTTTGAAGTGGCACTCATCCTTTCCAAGTGTCCCCAATCCACAGCTTCAGTGTTAGTAAAGAATGTGCCATTGCTAATGGCAGTCAAACCCCTAACATCCTCTGGTGTCAGTCCATCATAAAAAGCTTTTATTAGTTCCCATGTCTGAATCCCATGATGAGGACATTTTCTCAATAACTCTTTGAATCTAGTAAAAGCCTCATGGAATGCTTCCCCCGAATTCTGCTGAAATCCTCTTATTGCATCCCGAGCCTCAGATGTTCTGCTCATGGTGTAATACTCTTCCAAGAAAATTTGTTGCATGTCCTGCCAAGTGTATATACTACCTGGGGGGAGTGTAGCAAACCATTGCCTTGCCCTGTCCTTCAAGGTGAACTGAAACATCATCAACATTACCTGGTCCTTAGTAAACCCTGATCCTCCAATCATATTGCACACAGACTCAAATGCTGATATATGTAAGTAAGGCTCTTCAGATCTTTTTCCATAGAACTCAGGTAGATGACCCAAATATTGGGGTCTCACCTCAAATGCTCTCCCGTTCCTGCTCACCGGTGTCACTACAGCTGAAGAATTGGGTACAATGACCGGCCTAAAATGACTATCAACCCCCTGAACCGGTGCCCTCTGACGTATCTGTGGGACACCATCTACTAACTGTAACTCATCTCCTATCCCCATATTTCCAACATTAAATTGAGGAACCCCTTGTGGCGCTTGATTATTTCTGTATCCCTGAACACGGTTCCCCTGATTAACCCGCTGTGGTGGCTGCTGCTCATACTCCATGTCATGCTCATAATTACCATATCTCCCATCATACGGTTCCTGTTCATCCTCTTGATCCCATTCAGAGTCCCAAGTATGCACACTTCCCTCATCATATCTCTGTTGGTTCTGTTGTTGGTTGGGTGGGATAACTGCTACTTGTGGACGAGGTTGGTTTCTTGGATTTTGTTGGTTTTGTTGTGGACGTGGGTTAGCAGCTTGAAAATACCCACCAGGTTGGAATTGTTGTTGTGGTGGTGGTGGGTTTGGAATGGGTTGGTTGGGTTGGTTTGGTAGAGCAGGTGGAATAAGATCATTTGGTTGGTTGGGTATTTGTTCATTTTGGTTATCCTGGTCAGCCATCTCAGTAGCTGCTTCTTCAATCCTCTGAGCGACTGTTGAAGAACTTGATTGATTCTTTACTGCTGAACGAAAAACAACACGGTTTTGACGTGCTGTCTTCTCAATCTCTGGATCAAATAACAATGGAGACGACTTTTTGGAAAACCTAGTATGCATGCAACACAGAAGTCACCTGCACACACAAAAACAAGAAAACAAATAGAGTAGTACTGAACGAAGAAGAGAAATAAAATACGGAAACAAATAACTAAAAAGACAATTTTTTTTAAAAAAGAAAATAAATAAACAAACAAACTAAACTTAACTAAACTAAACACTAAGCGCACGAACTCCCCGGCAACGGCGCCATTTTGATCGCGTGTCGAAGTGCTAATCAAAAAATTAATAAAAACTACTCCTTAGCTACAACTGACTGCAGTATAGGAAGTAGGGTTGTCGAACCTCAGGGAGTTTGTGGAAAGTGTTAAGTTACTAATTTCTAATTAAATTAAAATTAACTAAACTAATTTTTATGAAGTTGAATGTAAAAGTGTTGCAGTGCTGCAAACGAAGTGATAATAGAGTTTTATAAAAGACAATAATATGGAAAAACGGTCACTCCGGGTTTCTGATTCGGTAATTATCAACTGAATTATGTTAATACCCTATCTAGGAAATCACATAGACATGACTTTGTTTAAGTTGTTCGACCCAATTCAGCTATCATAACATTAATTGCAAAGTTAAATTAATCCTAGTGCAAGAAAACCAAGATACGATAACATAATGCAATAATATTAATCAACCAAACCGTCTAGATCAGTCAAACAAACAATTAGACGCAAAGACCGTTAAGGTGTTCACAAAATCTAATCCAAATAATAAGTATCAAACATAAAGACCATTGATAAAATACCAAATCGTTCACCCGGAGAAACCGCAAGATGATTAGCCTTGCATCTTCATGATTTTCGCTTCAAGAATTGTTCTTAATCGTACAAGCATTAACCGGGATGATTGGATCTCTTCAAGATACTCAAAAACCTCCTTTGATGCTCCAAAATTCGCCCCCTATGTTGCCTCACCGAATTAGGGTTTGTATTGTGAGTTATCCCCTTGAAAAATGCCAAAAATCTAATAAAAACTCAAATTTTTCGTCAGACAAGTCCCCCACGCACCCTGGGGAGATCCCCCAGGGTGCTCGGCGCGTTTCTTTTCCAAGTGGGCTTCCAGCTTTGGGCTTGGCCTATTTCTTTCACTTGGGCTTCATTTTTCTTGGTCCATTTAGCTTAATTCTTCAACTAAAGATCATCCTTGGCCCAATTCTTCATAACTCTTCAAAATAAATTTATTTTATCTTCAACTCTCGAGCCCGGATGTTCGGTTCCTGATATTATTTCTTCAATTCACGTCCTTTTTCGCCGAACATCTAAAATCAATAAAAATTGCATAAATAATAACTAAAAATACTAAAAATATATACAACCTATAAAATTACCAAATACTCAAAACCATGCTATAAACTCCCTAAAATACTAAATAAATGACTCGAAAAACTATTAAAATGCTAAGGAAAAATGCATGTGTTTTACAACACATCAGCCCGCAATAATCTCTTCAAACCTTTCTTTATCTTCATCTTTTTCCTTATCAAGCTCTTTGATAACCAAGTTCAACTTTTCAATCTACAACAAGCAATGAATATAATCAAGAAGTCGGAATTAACAAAAACTAATAACGGGTCAATTGAGTTGCACAATAACATAATCCAATTGTGAGTTACAATTCTAATGCTAGAAGCCAAATAATGTGTTCTGATACATTTACATACTATTACTAAGAATAAAATTTTACTTAAACAATCAACAGAGATTGTCTAATCAACTCAATAAGAAATTCCTAAACATTCTCAATACATTAAAGGCATCAAACCTAACAATAAAAAAGCAAACACAAACCAAAAAATAGACACTACTAGAAAAAACACCTTTCTTGACGCGCATTGCGCGTCATGAAAGGGTGTTTATGACACGCAACAGAAAGTCGTTATAGGCATGGTCATACAATTGAAATTGTAAGATAAAATGGGTGAAGACTAGCCTGCAAGAGTCCAATGTAAATTTAGTCAACTAAATTAGGATGAATCATAATAATAAGGAATGCATACTTTATCAATATGAGGAAAATGTATATGCATTATGTGATGAGCAACCATGGTGTAGCTGAATATTATATTATCTTCTACATCATTGAAATCAAATATGTATGATTTGAAACCGACCATTACACACATAATTCTAACCAATTATATAAAAAAGTTGAGTTATGACAAAATACTAACCAACATTTTATTTCATAAAACACATTGAAATTCTTGAATTATTATTAACAGATGCTTTCAGTTTTCAGAATATACATAAACCAGTTAACTAATAAGAACATGTCAAAAGCAAGATCACATCTCATAACCAGACCTACCTAACATTGTATAAAGAATGTAATATATAAATACAGTTGTGGGAATTTTAAACACTCTCACCACAAAACCACATCCCTAATCGTCGTATTTGTAGTGGAAGAACATGATGGTTAAAAACATGATTGATTAAGCTATAGGAATGATCACTTAAGCTATAGGAAAACAGAGTTGAAGCTTCAACCAAAAACCAAACTAAAATATAAAGTGACGGACTGCGCATTAACATAATTACTTTTTAGATTTTGGAGGCTCATTAACCACAGGATCAAAATATTTACCCGAGCGCAATTGACGAGTAAAAAATTGAGCCATCCCACTGTCGTCTTAGAGCACATTTTCAACACAAAAATCCGGGTTTAGACCAAGGATAGCGCATTGGTCCGAAAAGATCTCCCATTCCCCATCCATCCAATCTTCTTGATCCTCGGCTCTGACAGCCCGGGCTTCACTTTTGAGCCGGTTTAGAATGCATTCCTTCTACGCTTCCATGATTCCATTATCCTTATTTTGCAAGCTCTACAAGAGGCATTTTACACCAATCAAGAAGTATATGCCCGGTCCCAGTGTACGTTGTTTATTAGTGGTGAAAATTTCTTCAACACCATTTACATCAGGGTACAAGTATGTGGATTTTTCTATCTTACTTTTGTTTTATTTCGTACTTTTTGTTTTTTTTCATCGTAATCATATCAACTTTGAATTGCCGGTTTGTTTCGTACTTTTGTTTTCTTCGTATTTTTATATACTGTTTATTTCGAAACTAGGACATGATCTTATACTCATCATACTCTTTTAGTATTTTCACTTAGGAATTCTATCAAACACTTCATAGGCAAAGGGTAAAAACATCAACCAATTCCATGAATAACACACATCAAAGCTTTTGGGGCAGAATTAGCTAAAGAAACAAATGAAACAACTTTATAATCTATAACCAAATGAAACCCACGTATATATTAACTAAAAAAATTGCAATTAACAAACAACACCCAACTAATAAGACTCTAAAATTAACTAACCTTGTATAAATTGGAGCTGTTTCATAAAGAAATATTAGGATCGGGCCATGGATCTATAAACAAAATGATTAATCTGAGCAAAAAGATTAATCTGAATCCCAATGTCGGCTTGGTGTAAGCGCTTGTTGTGGTGGAGATAGGTGATCCGAGTGGGGTTCGGAGCTAGTGGTTGAGGATGGTGTGAAGCGGTGATTGCTAACTGTGGTTTATAAAATCCATTTTTGGTGAAGGGTAAAATAAGGGAAAAGAGGGATTTAGGGTTTTTAAAGTTTGGATAGTGGGAAAGAAATTGGTGAAGAGGGAAACTTAAAATTTTAAAATTATTTTAAAAATTTAACATGTCAAAGATGACACACATTTGGTGGTGTCATCATTTTTTTTACTACTGATATAATTTAACAAGGAGTGGGATTGGTATTTTTTTAAGCATAATTCTAGAGTCTAGATGACGATAAGAAATTAGCGTTAGGATTTTGATTCCGTCTTTTTTGGTGAGATGGTTATGTTATAGACGCTTATTATATTTTTTTCGTTGTGCAAATTTTAGAATCTATAATTTGATTGATGACAACAATTTAGTAATATCACAATAATTTTTGTGTTTGCGTGTTTGTGTCTATAAATTTCTAACTAGTTGACCATCATTTGACCTAATTGACTATCATTGGTTCTAAGTGATAATTATTGGGTCTACCTAACCATCATTAGGCCTAACTGACCATTGTTGGATGTAGCTAACCATCATTGAGCTTACTGACCATCATTGGATCCAACTGACCATTATTGGTTCAATTAACCATCATTGGATCTAATTGACCATCATTGGATCTAATTGACCATCGTTGTGTCTATTGACCATCATCGGGTCTAATTCCACCATCATTGGGTCTACCTGACGATCATTGGTTTAATTAACCATCATTGGATCTAATTGACCATCATGGATCTAATTGACGATTATTGGTTCTAATTAACCATCATTGGATCTAATTGACGATCATTGGATCTAATTGACGATCATTGGTTCTAATTGACCATCATCGGGTCTAATTGACCATCATTGGGTCTAAGTGACAATGATTGGATATCATTGGATCTAATTAGTCATCATTAGGTGTAACTAACCATCATTAGATCTAACTGACCATGATTAGGCCTAACTGACCATCATTGTATCTAACTGACCATCATTGGGCCTAGCTGACCATCATTGATGTAATTAACCATCATTGGATCTAATTTACCATCATTGGATCTAATTGATGATCATTGGATCTAATTTACCATCATTGGATCTAATGGACGATCATTGGTTCTAATAGACCATCAATGGGCCTAATTGACTATCATCGGGTCTAATTGACCATCATCAGGTCTAAATGACCTTCATTGGGTCTAAGTGACAATGATTGAATCTAACTGACCGTCTTTGGGCCTAACTGACCATCATTAGATCCAATTGACCATCATTGGATCTAATTGACGATATAATATTTATAGTTACCAGTTTTGTTTCTTTCATTAAGCGTGGCTACTAAATGACACATTTTTTTCGTAAGGTGTGGCTAAAGGTTTCCAAAAGATGTGTTTTTGTTTCTTTCATTTGTTGTTTTTTTTTATAAATTATTATTATTTTTAATTCTTTCTTATTATTTTATCACGAATTTACCATAAAAAATAAACGGTGTCAAAATTTCAAACCGATTAGTTACCTTATCTTATAATACATATTTTGGTGTAAAATCGGTTGCTAAATTTGCTACCATTTTCTAGGTGGCATCTTTTAGTGACAACAGCCCAATTTTATCGTGGCCAATATGGTAGCAATTTAGTTTCAAAATTTACCACGGTTTAAAAAATAGGTCTCTAAATTTGCTACCGCTAAGGTGGTCACAATTCAATAGGTTTGTTGTTTTTTTATATAAATTATTATTTTTAATTCTTTCTTATTATTTTTCTCACGAATTTATCACCAAAAATAAACGGTGTCAAATTTTTCAACCGATTAGTTACCTTATCTTATAATACATATTTTGATGTAAAAATGGTTGCTAAATTTGCTACCATTTTTCTAGGTAGCAACTTTTGATGACAATAGCCCGGTTTTCTAGTAGTGGTTATTTGAAACAAACAAAATGTAATGACTTACTGGCCAGTACCGACACCCATAAAATTCTTTGCCAATTCGTGGGTTGTTTCGTTTAACCACCCATGGGATTGCAAGTACGTCGTGATGACAATAAACCTGCCCATCCAAATCGATCTTGAACTTTTTTAAGGCTTTTGTTTGATGAGGATGAAGACGACGAGCTCATCTTTAGTGTCGAAGTGTTGATTGCTATTGTTTAGGTTTGAAAATTAGGGTTCATCAATTTAGGGTTCTAGGGTTCTTAAGGTCTGATGAGTGATTTTTGGGGGAAAATGGATTTTGATCGAAGAAAGGTGATTAGTATGGTGAACGATTTGTATGTGGGCCCACGTTTTTTATTTTAAAACATTAATAAAAATCTGATTAAAACATGTGGACATGGCCCCACCTTTTTTTTTTTTTTTTTTTTACAGATAATCACTTTTTGCCACGTAGGACTGCCACGTAGGATGCCTACGTGGCACTTAACTGGAAAACCTAACGTCCGTTAGTCTGGGACCAACCAAGTAAAATAGTTGACAAGTTGGGACTGCTGTGGTACAAGTTTCAAGTTGGGACTGCTGCCTTCCAACCCCCCAAAGTTAGGATTATTAGATTCCATCCCCCCCCCCCCCCCCCAAAAAAAACTAAGTATTGAATGATTGGGTCTCTAATATTCGCGATTTAAATTTGCTATTGCCGATTGTTAGCTGATAATTTTTCGGGTTATCAAGTATTGAAGTATTACAAAAGGGATTGGATGATGTAATGTTCATCTATTTTCTCAGCCGAAGTAGATGCTGAGAAAACTATTAAATCAAGCATCAAAGAAATATATAGTAAATTGTAGATCCATAAAATAGGCTCAAAATTTAAATTGGAAAGCGTCATTAAATTGCAATATATCTAAGGGGCGTAAGTAGTTAAAATATATGAATAATTTAATCGGTTAATAATTACCAGAAAGGAGATTATAATGTTCATCTACTAGCATAAGTTTTTTTTTTCTTGTGCGAATTATACAAATTCAAAGGGCCCCAAATTTATAGTTCGCTTAGGGCCTCCAAAAACGTTGGATCGGCTCTGATTAAACATATAGGATAGTTAGCAAAAGCTTATTCTCCCTGAATTCAGAGAGATACCAAGCTACCTAGGTTCAACATGACCACAATCATAACCCGTATTTTAAAAAGTTGCACGCATGAGATCACCTTGAGCTTGTACAACCTCCATTAGTTTCACTTAAGATTCTCCTATCGTATGTTACAATATACCATACAGTTTAATTAGGGATTAGCTTGGTACCAATATCGGTATCGAAAATCGTTAAAAATGGATACTCATACAGAAAATGTTCCGTACGGTATTGGTACTTGTATTTAAAGGTAAAGTCGGTAAAATACCGGTACCGTACCGAAATTATGGGCATCAAAAATGCCAAAAAGTCGATACTGAATTAGTAAAAAAAATGTTTCGGTACGAGAAATTCGGTACATATACCCAATACCATTTTTTTCATCCCTAGTTCTAATACCTTATGATTAGTCGTTAGAATCCAACCCCTTAATCCTGTACAATAAGCTCGTGATATCTTATTTGTTAGAAATTAGAATCTTAATCTTACCATTTACAATAGAACATTAAGGGCCTGTTTGGTAGCTTCTTAATGATGCTCTGAACCATTCAGCTTTGAATGATTCAGCATTCGGACTGTTTGTTTCAACCTAAAAAAAGGCTCTGAATAGAATGATTAAGAACTGAACTATTCAGACTTGGTGCATAGCTAAATCATTCAGCACTTAATCATTCAGAGCATATTAACCATTCAGACCTCTTAATGATTCAACACTTAATCAACCAAACAACCCCTTAAGGTTTTCAGACGTTTTCCATAATTAAGGATTTGAATGGTAAGGACTCATATCCTTTTATTTTTTTTTTTGAAGGATATATACACATGGGCACATCTTTCTTTAAATCATGTGTTGTAGCTTATTTTGAACGTAAATATTATCCTCTCATATCATGTCAACTGGACGCTGACGTGACACTGGATAAGGTTTCTGCTCCACTCACTTGACCCTATTGTGGCTCACTTTGAGCAAATGATTTATCCAGTTTTTTGTTTTTTTATTTTTGTTTAGAAGACAAATTAAACAATTAGCACTTAAAAAATTAAACGTAATTAAAAATAAAATAACATCACATAAATATTAAAAACCACAAATAAATATTAAAAACGCGACTATTGTTGAAAGCGTGGTCTCATAGCTCTCCAAACTGCAACGTTCAGATAGTTATCGTTGTGCATGTCACGGCACTCGTTACAGGCCTCCTCAATCGCCTCATTTTCATTTAAACATGCATTGTTGTTCAACGCACTTACGAATAACCCCTTAAATATTGTGCACTTGGTCCGTAAAGCCATAAATTTTCCCATTAAGTCTTCCTTGGAACGATGGTTGTTACCCATTTGTTGACGGAATATAGTCACAACCGTGCTCAAAAAAAATTCGTAGTCTCATGTCCAATATAAATGTGAACCAACGTGACTTTTTCTATACATCTTTATATATAAACCAACATCAACTTTTTTTACCAACTTTACACCTTCCACAATATTCGCAATATGTTATGCTCACTTGACTCTATGATCCATTCAATCATCTATGTGTAATCATCACCAGTCAAATTTTGTAAACGAAAATGAACGATTACAAACACTTGACTACATAAATGATTCATAAAATGATGGTGTGTGTCCCTATCTTGTTCAATGCATTTGTAAATTATATTGATACAAACTATTTATCCACAACCAAAAAAAAAAATCCATCTCCCCTCACAAAACTTTGCAAATGATATTAACTTTCCTCTAGAATTCACACTTGCGTATAGAGGCGATTTTTTTAAAAAAAATTATATATCAAAGATTAAATCGAACGTGGTTTTCATTCAATAACCAAAAAGCCGATCAAGACGTAAATGAAGACATGTTGTTTGATGATATGCATATCATGCGTGTGCACTATTGTGGTGGGGATAACCATTGGGGCAATATTCGGTTTTAATATATACAATGAAGGAATTGAGAAGATCAAGAACGTCATATATTATTCTGAGTCTCATTCGTATTCACATGTAGTTATTAGCGGTAGGTCCTTTCGCTCTCCTCCTCCATTCTAATTGGTCTCCATTGAAACCTACAAAAAAGGTTACAATTAAGGGTCTCTTGTGTTTTTCATTTTCTTTACTAATGAGAAGATAATATTTGATGGTTATTATTTTAACATGAAAAAGTTTACAATGAATGCATGTTAGGTTAGGCTATCGCGAATAAATTGCGCCATATGCGAGGATGTTACCACGCTGATAGTTTAGTTAGCAGAATTCGATAAGGATTGTATAAGAATCGTCTTTTGTAAACGATACGTTTATTCATATCGCTCTATTATGATTTTTATTTTATTCGTGTAGTAATGGACGAGTATAAAGAATGCTTGCTTTCATTTGTGTAATGTTCTTAGATGTCTATCATGTCTTGTAGTGTATTCACCAATCACCATGACATTTTGTTTTTGTCTACTTAATAAATATTTTTAAAATAGCTAAAAGTGTCTCCAACTCAGAGAAGCCGACCAGTCCCAAAACCAAACCAGGCCTTGCATGTGTTGGTGGATGATGTGAAGTGAGTCCAGTTTGTTCCACCAAAATTAAACGGAACAATATGTGTGAGGACTGCACACACAAACATTATTATATAATATATATTTTTTTTATGAAAGTGATTGATTTATCGTGAAAGAAAAAATGCAACTCTTAAGATACAGCCGTAAAGGTTTGAAATGATGTGATGTGCTAAAGTGTCAGTTTGAAACTAAACCCGAGCTTAGCATTAGAGATGGACTAATTAATTAAGTATACTTATAATAACATTTCTATATGAATAACTATTTAATAAACTAGGTTTATACATCGCTCACATTGCGGCGCGCTAGACCGATTCATTTTTTATTCAATGGTTTGCGCTACACTCGGCATGAGATTGTAAGTTATACGAGACAATACTAAATATAAGAATTACATCAAATTTGGATTTATTAAAAAAATGCAGTCGGCTTACATTCACAGCCAAACCGGCTTATTTATTTCGAAACTTGAAACTTGAAGATGACACAAGCATTTGGTGTCTCACACACTTGAATGCCGCCAACACCTCAAATTGGGAAAAGTCCATGTCAATAGCATGTCTAGGCTTTCCCTTCGCAATTACGAGTGGTTGCGACCCACTACAAAAATGCATCAAGTATTGAATTTACCAAAAAACAATCACTAAAAATTAATAACCTATAATATGGAAAAATTCAATATAAAAGGTCTTGCCTTAGAAGGTATGTTGCAACCAAACATTAAACATAACACAAACACAAACACCATTATGCCGCCAACGCCTCAAATCAGGAAAAGTCCATGTCAATAGAAAGTCTAGGCTTTCCTTTTGCAATTATGAGTGGTTACAACCCACTACAAAAATGTATCGAGTATTGAATTTACCAAAAAAACAATCACTAAAAATTAATAACCTATAATATTGAAAAATTTAATATAAAAGGCCTTGCCTAATAAGGTATGTTGCAACCAAACATTAAGCATGTCACAAAGCACCATTATGCCATGCATTGGCGCACACATGCTGATTTCACTTATACGTACATGGTACTCGCACAAACATATAGAAATTAAACCATAACAACTAGAATTAGATAGTGCAACCACGTTATCCACTACAAGTGGTCAAAATGGCTCAATTAACACATCCTGAAAAACGAATCAGTATAACACGAGACACACATGAGTAACATAAGTTCAGATTTCCAATAAGTAGATGTCATAACTATTTTCCCGAATTAAAGGCATGTCCCAATTGAAAGAGTTGAAAACTTATACTTCCTCTCAATGGGTTAAACCTTCAAGCCTTCAATGTGACCTCAAACTTTATAGTTTTGAACATATTAAATAGCCGACTAATCTTTTCTTCAAATGGTTATTCATAAGGTTGCAAAAGAACCGAACAAACACGAACAAGGCCTTGTTTGTGTTCATTTGTTAAGGAAATTATGTGTTCACAAACAGTTCATGAACACTTACCGAACGAGATTTTGTGTTCGTGTTTGTTTGTGTTCGTTTGTTCATGAAAGCTCACGAACACAATCGGACATTAATGAACACAAACAAGTGGGCATGAATATAAAGTGTTCATGAACGGAAACAAACACAAAGGGGCATATATTAATTTCCAAATAATATCGAATTAACATATAATAAGAAATTAACTACATCCACCCATAATATAACCTAGTTATACAAACATACTTAACATAATAGTGGTAAAACATAATAAAGTAGTGTATATAAAAGGTAAGCTCGCATCTTAAACTTGAAGTCTTCATTAATTCGTTTTTAAACTTGAACTTTTTGTTTAATGATTATACTAAAACTAGGGTTTATTGATCTTGTATAGTCATATACTTACCCCACATAAATTATTTACTTATTTGGGTAAAATAAATAAAAATTAAAGAATGTAAAAAACATTATAAAAATTAAAAACCCTATTAAACTATCGAATATAAATGAACTTAAATGAATACTTTACCGAACGTTCACGAACATAAACAAACGAACGCGACTTTTGTTCATGTTCATTCGTTTAACTAACTGGTCAAGACCCTGTCATGAAAAACCATATGAGGCCGAACCCACTATTCGACTACCTAATGGGATCAAGAACAAAGATTGTGGTAAACAGAAGCGTATCAAGTCCAACAAGGAAAAGCAAGTTACTCGAGTGGGTAAAAGGAAGAGAACGTGCAAGATATGCGGAGAGAAAGACCATGATCGACGTAAACATCAGAGGGATGGTGGTTCAACTTAACCACAGGTTGAACAAGAGGATCAGAATGTTGAAGATGACTTTGAAGATAACGAAGATGTTGAATTAGAAGATTCTGATGATCAGGAGTAGTTTGTAGATTCATTTTTTATACACTTGCGTCTAAACAATATAAAGTGCGTTTATCGTTTGTTTTGATACACAGTTGTTTTGTAAATGTTTTAGCACATGCATTTGAATATATACAAGGTGTGTTTAGACAATTAGTACAAGTGCGTTTAAAGTAGAAATATAGTGCATCTATATCATTCAAGTCATAACAAAAACTTACATAACATCCACCATCACAAACCACCGTCACAAACCACCATCAAAAAACAACCACCATCCAACCACCCCCATAATAAAAAAGAAGTATTTACAAACTTAAAATAATACCACAAAAACCACCCAGCCCATCCATCATTTGCCACCCAAGATGTTGTCCCTTGCCTTCCGGTTTACTGCCATATTCCCCATGATGCATTTCTCTTGTTGCTTAGTGTGACAACCTACACCTTTATCTTTTAGCAAATTGTCAATTTTAGCCCTTCGTCTATTTTGAAGTTTCACCTCTAGACCTCGTCAATTATTATTTACTTTAATTTAACTTTTCTTTTAAAATGGTGTATGTATACATTTTGTATACGCACGTTTTAACATATAAAACGTACCATACTCGTATAATCGTGTTATCTTATGAAAGTCCCAGTTATTTATTTAAGTTTTAAAAGTTTAAAGTTTTGAAAGGTTAAATATGGTTAGTTGGTTAAGTTTTCTAAAGGAAAAACTAACTAAATTATAAAGAAACTAACTAGGTTAAAGATTGAGGGACCATTTCTGCCAATGCTCTAAAGTATCAAAGATGAAAAAAAAAAAAAAAAACTATATCTCACGTTTTTCCGGCAAGCACGATTCCGGCCGCCGGAATCTGCTCCGGCCAACTCAATTTATTGATATTATTGCGTTTAACGTTTTAATTTGGTACCTAGGCGTTTCTCCACAGTCATTGACTCGTTTTCAGACTTTAAAGGAGTCATTAACATGCCATTATTGGAGTTATAATTCGGGTTTGATAATATAACGGCCGGAATATTATGGGAGGATCAATGGACGTTATTTAGGCGTAATCTTCATATAATAATCATCTCATTCGTTTGCTGCACCCTTAAACTTCGTAACCCACAAAAAAAATCTTTCCAATCGCGTCCAGAATGGGTCTAGAAATCGGGTTTCTAGTCGGCTTTTGTTTCTTTCTTTTTCGATCCCAAATCGTGTTGTAAGTTTTATTTTCTGTTGTTGTTTTTGTTATTAATGAGTTCCGATCAAAAGCCCTTTAACACATAGCGTTTATCAGGTCTTGATCGTGATTATTGAAAACCTAGGGTTAGGGTTCTAAGTTTGAAAGATTTGGGGAAGAAGATAGGTTCAGTTATATTTGTTAAATATATTTTGTATCAAATTCTATAACAAAAGCATTGCTTGGTCTAGTGGTTGAGTCCCTTGTTCCTCAAACCAAAGGTCACGGGTTCAATTCCTTCCAGGCCCACATTTCTTTCATTTTTTTTATTTTCAATTATTAATCCAAATTTGATATTATATATATAACATTTCCCATCCTTAGGAATAGTAACCTCGCTAAACGCGAAATAAAAAACCAAAATAAAAAGCCTTTAGTTTCGAGGTAATTACGAAAATGCCATCACTTTACTTCTATTAGTAAATCCTCTTTTTCAAGCGGTTTAGGTGCTTTGCTCGGTGGAACGCGCACCGGCGGAACAATAGGACTCTCTACGTTGTGTTCTCCGATTACCAGACCCTCACAATACCGTGGGTGTAACTCCGCTGTTCGTCGGAAAAATCTATAGCTTTTCACGTATCAGCGCTGGTTATGTTTCTACGCCGCGCTTAGCGCGACGCGTAATTTACTAGTTATAAACATTTATAAATGCATTTAACTTAGAATATTCATAATAAATTCAATTTTTACCCAAAAATTATGAAAATTTAGGAGTAGCTTCTTGATACCTCATAGAAAATTATCCCACTTTTATTTTCTGGAAAATATTTTATTTTTATATTTTTATCGATTTAATTTGTTTTAATCATATTTAATTGATTAAAAATTCATTTTTGATGATTTTAATCTCAAAATTTTAGGATAATTATTTCTAAGCATTTTAATCTGAAATAAAAATTATTGGTTTAGAAAACATTTATTTTTATTGATTTTCCTATTTTTAGTCATTTAAACATGATTTAATCTCATTAAATCAGTTTTAAATATAAATAAGTTTATAAAAATTATGAGAAAATCATTTTCATTAATTTACATAAGAAAGCATCCAATTTCTATAAAAATAGTATTTTTGAGTCACGTCTTGTATTATTAACATTATTTATGTTTAATTAGATATAATTAAACATTTATATATTTACACTATTTAAACATCTATTTTATAAATATTTTTCTTATAAAATAGAAATGTCTTATGATTAAAAGTCTTTATTATCATTGATGGATCTTTGAGTAACTCGTAACTATTTATTTCAATATTTATGATTATTGTATTTATTTACAATAATTAGTTAAAGTAATTAACTAAATTATTTTGTCTTAATTATTTAAACATATTTTAAACTAAATACTCAATTGGTAAAAATTATATTATTTAAACCACATTTACAACCTTTCATATATTATTTGTGATATACAACTGCTACATTAACGCGACTTATCATAAAAACTCTACTTCCCCAAATCGACTTAGCAAACCCTAATGCCTTAGACCCTAGTTACCTTAGACTTTTTAGACATTTCCTTATTAGCATTATTACACATTATAGGTTGAATTCCTCGGAATTCCCATTACTTAGCTCACGCCCGCTTAAGTGGATTTTGATCGCTTTCGCAAACTGTGAGTATATCTTTCCCCTTTTTACTGTCTTACTATTTTGGGGTGACTCATGTACTTACTATCAAGTTTCTATTTCTTTTACTAAATGCAATTCTCATGTGTGTTTGCTTTATGTTAATTGGTGTGTCTATGACTTGTCAAAATCATTAACCGCTGGGCGGCCTAGCTTTTCAATGAATAGTACTATGGTATACCCCCTTGAGACTCTGTTGAGAGAATCTTGGTCATTGTCTTGTTAATTCATTATTCAGTTGGTTAGTCATGTGTTAGTCATTATTCTCAGGTTTGGTTTTGAACGGATATTACTTATTACATAATTGCAAATGGTACCGCACATGAATTGCTAAACACTTTTTCTACTATATTTATTCAAACAGGGTATGCTCACCAATACAATTTTTGTATTGACCAAATGATTTTTGTACATGTTTCAGGTTGTTTTGAGATGCATCCTTTAAGCTTTCAGATTTATATTTAAATTTTGATTCATTGTATTTCAATTTAGTTGACAGCTAGTATCGTTGTATTTCATTTCAATGTAATAAATTATTTAATCAATGTATTCAAATTTACACTTTAGTCCATGAGCTATTGAACAATCGTCACTACGTGACACCTCGATGTTTCCGCCATCGGTTGGGGTGTTACAGATTGGTATCAGAGCCATGGTTATAGGGAATTAGGTTATTAGAATGCCTTTTAGCCTAGTCTATAACTAAGCTTACATTAACGAGTCCTCTCGTGTATATTTCTCTTTATTCTTATATTTTCTTTCGAGATATTTTCGTTATGATTATTTCTCGTTATTCTTTCGATATTTTGCTTGGCGAAGAAGACACTCGTATTTCACAAACGAAACGATATCATCAAGTTAGGAGTGACATCCATACCTTGGTGGTTAGTTTCACTCCTCTATATGTTATTTATCTTTGGAATATATCTTTGAGGTAGGAGTGACATCCACACCTCAAAGAGTATTTCCTTTAAAAAGAAACTTAACCACTAAGCTGGGAGTGATATCCTTAACTTAGTGATTGGTTTCATTCCTCAATTGTTTTTAATTTTGAAATACATATTTGAGTTAGGAGTGAAATCCACATCTCAAGGATCTGTTTCTACATCTCGTTTTAAAGTCTCGCTAAAGGTTTTGAAATTTACCGGTGACGGGGTATGTGCAATCGGGAAAGATGACCGTTCACTCATAGGTTCAAGTACGCTCCCCACAAGTCACTAATAATATTTCCATTTCTTTGGCTAGTCACCAGTTTCATTAGAAATATTTTCAGTATCACATTTTTGATATATTTTTCATTTGTTGTTTGAAACTCTTATCATAATTTTCTATAATGAAGTTATTATGCTTTTTGAGTTCTCTCTATTAATAGCTATCGCTATTTGTGCATTTTTCCGTTTTCTATTATTGACTCTTAAGTTTTGTTTAACAATTGGATTTTAAGTTCCATCTCTTGATGTTTTATATACTCATTGATCATTCGCTTTTGGATTTTTTTTTTCATCATCATTATTAAAACTTTTACCCGCTATATTGTCGCATTAAAACTTACACTATTTTCATTTATGCTTTGTGATTTTTACACTATTGTCGCATTGACTTTTATCATCCACGTCATTTAAAATCTTAGTCTTTTAAAACACATTAGATTTACACATACTTCATGAAATGGTTTCATTTTGCATTTTACAAACTTGTATTGCATATTTTAAAGGTCAAATGTAAACCTTTTGTTTTCATATTACGTACCCAATATATGTTTTCGGGAGAAATTTGCAACTAATAATAAGCTTTATAACATTTTTCAAACTCGACTCCTCGTAAACACATATCTACGAAGATTTTTCCAAATGAACCTGTTTTGAATCTAAAACACACTTTGATCTCTAAAAAGTTGTCCTCATGCATTACTACCATCCTTTCAACTATATCACAAAGTTTGAGCAAAAATATGTTTTTGATAAACGAAAATTTATCTTATAACACTCGCACTCTTTCAGTCGCAAAACTTTGGTCTAACAAAATAATGGACATACCCTCTTAACCGAATGTTGCTAAATGTCTTTTATGGTATAACGCATATATGAAAAACTACTAGATTTTAACTCGCATGCCAGTAGGCTATACACCTGTTCCGTACACACTCATTTGCTGTAAATTTCGTTATTTTATTCTTGCACCATTTTTATTCATAGTTAATTCTAACACGTCATTTGTGATTATTTTCACATTGCCTGTTTGCATAAATTCAACTCGTTTACTTTCATTTTGTGCAATTGTGCGATTTACTCGATTTATGTTATACTATTCTTTCAGTCGAAATTTTATGCTATACTTATATACTTACTTGAACGCATATTTGGTATGCATATTTTCTTTCCTGTTTTGAGCAAAACCTTGTTATACTTTACATTATTTTGTTCATCATCATGGCCAACGAACATACTAGTTGATAACTCGTATGAGATCTAAGCCAGTGCCCACGTACGACTTGGATTAGAGTATTTCTTCAATCCGAGGGGAACGGTGTAAACCTCAGGGTCTATCAATATGAGTGTTTAAAGCCAACGATGTGAACAAAAGTTACTGGTTAAGGGTGAACCCGAAAGGGAAGAACCTCTAACCATGTCTTATACTTACATGTTATTCTCATTACGGTTAAAGGGAAAACCCGAAAGGGAAGGACCTCTAACCATGTCATTGTTTCATTGCAGTATCGATTACTTGGCATATCCTGATTGCACGCATTTGTTTCTAGTATTACTTAGGATAGTGTTATGGAAAAGCATAACACCCTAGTGTAAGGTAAATCGGTGATTACGGTCCGGAACGCAATCATGGGTTTACAGGTACATGGGGGTGGTATGTAATTCTATTTAGGCTATTGGTAGAAAATCAGTACGAGTCCAAAGTATCGGGAGTGTGGTGGGTCAGCTGCGGTACACCCTATATATAAGCATAAACGATATTGCGGGAGCGGACAAGGAATCTGACCAAGAACCTACCCATTACTACCTTTTCATTAGATCTTTGACTAATAACTAACATTTTCGATAAGAGCGTTCTTACACGATCCTCAATTCGCTTTCCTAGAGTCTCTTTATCGACTACCCACACAGAAAACACAAACCTTGTATACTCTTACACACTCGATTATTGAATACTTGCTGCATACTCTAACAACGTTTAGTCAGAAACTTTTCTAAAGTAGGGGAGACTGCTTCTTGAGTACCTCTGCCCCTCACCTGTTACACATTCCCAAAACTTTTCTCATTTAAAATTCTCAACTTTCTAACTTTGGGTCAACTGTCAAAGATTTTGAAACTTTTACTTTGGGTATTAGACAACTATTTTAAATTTTGTCGAATCATGACTAATGCAATTAAAAAAAAAAAAAAAAAAAAAACCTACATGGCTTTTACAACACTTTTTTAATTCATAGAAACCCCCACTTGAAATAAATTTCGAGACGAAATTTTCTAAAGTAGGGGAGACTGTGACAACCTACACCTTTATCTTTTAGCAAATTGTCAATTTTAGCCCTTCGTCTATTTTGAAGTTTCACCTCTAGACCTCGTCAATTATTATTTACTTTAATTTAACTTTTCTTTTTAAAATGGTGTATGTATACATTTTGTATACGCACATTTTAACATATAAAACGTACCATACTCGTATAATCGTGTTATCTTATGAAAGTCTCAGTTATTTATTTAAGTTTTAAAAGTTTAAAGTTTTGAAAGGTTAAATATGGTTAGTTGGTTAAGTTTTCTAAAGGAAAAACTAACTAAATTATAAAGAAACTAACTAGGTTAAAGATTGAGGGACCATTTCTGCCAATGCTCTAAAGTATCAAAGATGAAAAAAAAAAAAAAAAACTATATCTCACGTTTTTCCGGCAAGCACGATTCCGGCCGCCGGAATCTGCTCCGGCCAACTCAATTTAATGATATTATTGCGTTTAACGTTTTAATTTGGTACCTAGGTGTTTCTCCACAGTCATTGACTCGTTTTTAGACTTTAAAGGAGTCATTAACATGCCATTATTGGAGTTATAATTCGGGTTTGATAATATAACGGCCGGAATATTATGGGAGGATCAATGGACGTTATTTAGGCGTAATCTTCATATAATAATCATCTCATTCGTTTGCTGCACCCTTAAACTTCGTAACCCACAAAAAAAATCTTTCCAATCGCGTCCAGAATGGGTCTAGAAATCGGGTTTCTAGTCGGCTTTTGTTTCTTTCTTTTTCAATCCCAAATCGTGTTGTAAGTTTTATTTTCTGTTGTTGTTTTTGTTATTAATGAGTTCCGATCAAAAGCCCTTTAACACATAGCGTTTATCAGGTCTTGATTGTGATTATTGAAAACCTAGGGTTAGGGTTCTAAGTTTGAAAGATTTGGGGAAGAAGATAGGTTCAGTTATATTTGTTAAATATATTTTGTATCAAATTCTATAACAAAAGCATTGCTTGGTCTAATGGTTGAGTCCCTTGTTCCTCAAACCAAAGGTCACGGGTTCAATTCCTTCCAGGCCCACATTTCTTTCATTTTTTTTATTTTCAATTATTAATCCAAATTTGATATTATAAACATTTATAAATGCATTTAACTTAGAATATTCATAATAAATTCAATTTTTACCCAAAAATTATGAAAATTTAGGAGTAGCTTCTTGATACCTCATAGAAAATTATCCCACTTTTATTTTCTGGAAAATGTTTTATTTTTATATTTTTATGGATTTAATTTGTTTTAATCATATTTAATTGATTAAAAATTCATTTTTGATGATTTTAATCTCAAAATTTTAGGATAATTATTTCTAAGCATTTTAATCTGAAATAAAAATTATTGGTTCAGAAAACATTTATTTTTATTGATTTTCCTATTTTTAGTCATTTAAACATGATTTAATCTCATTAAATCAGTTTTAAATATAAATAAGTTTATAAAAATTATGAGAAAATCATTTTCATTAATTTACATAAGAAAGCATCCAATTTCTATAAAAATAGTATTTTTGAGTCACGTCTTGTATTATTAACATTATTTATGTTTAATTAGATATAATTAAACATTTATATATTTACACTATTTAAACATCTATTTTATAAATATTTTTCTTATAAAATAGAAATGTCTTATGATTAAAAGTCTTTATTATCATTGATGGATCTTTGAGTAACTCGTAACTATTTATTTCAATATTTATGATTATTGTATTTATTTACAATAATTAGTTAAAGTAATTAACTAAATTATTTTGTCTTAATTATTTAAACATATTTTAAACTAAATACTCAATTGGTAAAAATTATATTATTTAAACCACATTTACAACCTTTCATATATTATTTGTGATATACAACTGCTACATTAACGCGACTTATCATAAAAACTCTACTTCCCCAAATCGACTTAGCAAACCCTAATGCCTTAGACCCTAGTTACCTTAGACTTTTTAGACATTTCCTTATTAGCATTATTACACATTATAGGTTGAAGTCCTCGAATTCCCATTACTTAGCTCACGCCCGCTTAAGTGGATTTTGATCGCTTTCGCAAACTGTGAGTATATCTTTCCCCTTTTTACTGTCTTACTATTTTGGGGTGACTCATGTACTTACTATCAAGTTTCTATTTCTTTTACTAAATGCAATTCTCATGTGTGTTTGCTTTATGTTAATTGGTGTGTCTATGACTTGTCAAAATCATTAACCGCTGGGCGGCCTAGCTTTTCAATGAATAGTACTATGGTATACCCCCTTGAGACTCTGTTGAGAGAATCTTGGTCATTGTCTTGTTAATTCATTATTCAGTTGGTTAGTCATGTGTTAGTCATTATTCTCAGGTTTGGTTTTGAACGGATATTACTTATTACATAATTGCAAATGGTACCGCACATGAATTGCTAAACACTTTTTCTACTATATTTATTCAAACAGGGTATGCTCACCAATACAATTTTTGTATTGACCAAATGATTTTTGTACATGTTTCAGGTTGTTTTGAGATGCATCCTTTAAGCTTTCAGATTTATATTTAAATTTTGATTCATTGTATTTCAATTTAGTTGACAGCTAGTATCGTTGTATTTCATTTCAATGTAATAAATTATTTAATCAATGTATTCAAATTTACACTTTAGTCCATGAGCTATTGAACAATCGTCACTACGTGACACCTCGATGTTTCCGCCATCGGTTGGGGTGTTACACTTAGTGTCTGACAGATGAGATTATCAAAAGCTGCTTGGGTTTGGAGTTGCTCTATTACTGCATCCATGAATGGTGATTTCTCTTCACTGAGTAACTTCTCATGGAGATCCATGTTCTTCATAGACTCCCTTAGGACCTCATTTTGCACACCTAAAACCACACAGGAAGAGTTGATGTCATCTCTTACCTCAGAGATGGAATCCACCATGATTAGAGTTTTCACTTGAATATTGTTGATTGCATCTGTGTAGTTATCTGCCATTTTTTTAGAGTTTTTTAGTTTGTTTGTGAGGCTTATGTATTGATAGTGTTTATTTATAGACCAAAAAACTTAATTACATATGATATGTTGATTTTTTAAACCATTAATAAGCTAGACAAGTTGGATTTTTCATCATTACATGTACGTAAACAATAAAAAAATATTTTGTGTATTTGTAATTCATGTGCGTTTGGATCTTACAATAAGGGCGTTTAACATTTGCAACGTGCGTTTAAAAATATAAATGTGCGTTTGTTTTGTTTGTCGCAACAAATGAACTTTAAACGCATGTTACCTATTAACATAGATATAACGTGCGTTTAAAAACCCCTGTTATCAGATGTTTTCTTCGTCTGCAACTTTTTTAGCCTAATTTTTATGTTTAATTCTTTTTCTTGAATCAAAATCGAAAGTTTCTAACAACTAACACGAGTGTTTTATTCATAATCCTATGTTTTCGTATGATTGATCGTCCCATTTATAATACTCTGTTTTCTGATTTTTAAATTCAAATACCGATCTTATGTTTTCGTTCAATGTAATTGACTTTTTTTTTTGTTATTTTTGATCGTGTAATCATTGAGAATGTTTAATCGATTTTGAAAAATCAGGTTTCGATTAATTATGTTGTTTCGATTTGAAAAATATTTAAACGTTTTTTTTTCTAATTTACCCTTGATTAGACTAACCCAAATATGATTATAGTTGTTAATTACCATCATGCCGCCGTCTATATCGGTTGAGAATGCTTAAACCTAAATTTATTAATTTGAAAACTACTCATATAAATAACAATAACAATAATAATAATCTATAACCCCCGGATTACCATCAACAACTGCTACGGTCAAGCAGAAGCAGCTTCAACAACACAAACAAATCCAATCCAATCGAATCGTTGAACAACATGAAGATCACTGTAATGACGCCGGACGAACAAATCCTTACTCTAGAAGTGGATCAAGATGAATCTGTATAATATTCTCAAAACCCTAGAAAAATTTTCAATTTTTGTTTAAATTGTTTAATTATGTTCTTTATTGGATTAATAAAAATGTTTCTTGTATCCACAGGTTGAAAATCTCAAAGCTTTACTTGAAATTGAGGTCTGATTTCAATTTCAGTAATTACTTTCTTTTATTTATTATTATTATTATTATTATTATTATTATTATTATTGATGTTTTTAGAGGCTAGTAATTAGTTAACTTAGGTAGAATTTGATATGTGATGTATAATATTTGTTTACAATGTGATGTGTTTACAATTTAGATGAATTTTATTAAAGTTTGTGTTATGTGTTTAATAATGGACAGTCTCAAGTGCCACTTCAGCAGCAACAGTTGCTTTATAATGGGAAGGAGATGAGAAATAATGAGACACTGAGTGGTTTAGGTGTTGCTGATGGAGATTTGGTGATGATGGTTTCCAATGCTGCTGCGGCTGCTTCGAGGTGTGATTTTGATTTGAAAGATTTTTGTGCGTTAGATATATAATATATTCGGATTGGTTTAATGCTCTACGCTATTTGACTTCACTTACTATATTACTATGTTTACTAACCTTTGGCTCCATAACAAACAATAGGAAAACGAATCGAACTAAAAATATAGAAATAGAAAGTTACTAATAACAAAAGAATTGGTGACAGAGTAATGCAATAAAGGAGAAGCAGATATAACATCATAAAATAACATATAGAGATAAATACATGAAGACAATCACATGCAAAGTCCATGTAAAATGTAGGGAATCTAAGCCCTTATGGGAAAGCTAACACACATCTGCCGAAAAGTGCTTAACCTTAATCCTACGTCTCCGTTTTCCATGAACTCCATATGGCTCGACTGTACAGGAAAAATAAGTAGTTGTGGGCCTGGGCTCGGCATATCTAAGGGTCCCCAATTTCTTGATTATATACTAAATCCGTACATCATGTTTCGATTATTTGAATATGGTTCTGCTTTCTTGGTTTTGTCAACATATTAGAAAGTGTTGGGATAAGAAATTTCTGCTATGTCTTTGTGAATAATTTTGCGTTTTCACAAATCAGATATGAGCAGGTGACTTAGGGTTTAACTTCATTTAATTTTCATGTTTGACAATGAGAGCAAATAATCAATATACTTGGAAGGGTTTAATTCTTAATATATGTGAATCTGTGCTTGGATCCTAAGCAAAAAAATATCATTTTTACGGAAAGTGGCTTGATTTTAGAATATGCTTTGGGCCTCCAAAATAGTTGAGCCGCCCTTGAAATCTACTAATATTCCAATTTCCATGATAATGTTAACCTATTTTACATGTTCCCTCTTTCCTTAAAGATGAACGAACATTCATCTATGAGTATGCTAATTAGTGAGGTTTTAAAATCAGGGGTTCTAGCAATGAAGTTAGCTTGAATACGGACGGGTCTGCTGTGAACCCAGCTGCCTTCCAGCAGCAAATACGGAATAATTCAAATTTAATGGCGCAATTGTTTCAGGTAAAAGTTTAAAATTTCAGCTCTCAGTTGCATTTCTTTTTAAGATACTGTCTGTTAATTTACTGTTAATTTTGAGTAACAGAGTGATCCTGAGTTGGCACAAATTATTCTTGGGAATGACTTGAATAAGTTACAAGATGTCTTAAGGGTTCGTCACCGCCAGAGAACTGAATACAGTCGGCAACAGGAGGAAGAGATGGTAAGTGTTATTAAAAGTTTAAAACTGTGAGTTTCTTTATTGCAGTTATTATAATTTTGTATCCAACAAATGTGTTCATGGGATATGGTTTTTCCATATCATAGGCACTACTTTATGCAGACCCTTTCGATGTAGAAGCACAAAAGAAAATTGAAGCTGCAATCCGCCAGGTGTGTGACCATTTGTTTTTTTTTCTGACCAGTGAATGTTACAATGTTTATATATGGACCTATTGTTATTACTCAAAGAAACATTATTTTTCATGATGGGTGTGAGCAATAATTATCTTTCCTATATGTTTCTGTGATATCGTAAAATCTACTGTGACATTATAACTTTGTGTTGCAAATGTTTTGCTCTTATATCCATTAGTGAAATCACCGACGTTCTTGTCATTTTGGTTTCTTCTTTCTCCTGTTTTTTTTCCTTAAGTACACCTTTTCTTTTATCTTTTTTTTTTTGTATTTAAATTTTATATTTGTTATGATTTATTTTATTTTGGCTTTTGAATCGGTGCTTGTTCTTTTTTACAGAAAGGTATTGATGAAAATTGGGCTGCTGCACTTGAACACAACCCCGAAGCTTTTGCGAAAGTGGTGTGTATTATTGAATTTCGACCAGCACTTTTTTATACAACCAAAGTTTAGTTCATTGTAAATATACGTTTCTTTAATCTACTTTTCAGGTCATGTTGTATGTTGACATGGAAGTAAATGGTGTTCCCTTGAAGGTAACGATTACAAAATAGCGTGCCTTATTTTCTTTCATGGGCATTTTTATATTTCAATTTCTGTGTTCTTCAACCTTTTCATGAGCATTTTTGTAATTCAGGCGTTTGTTGATAGTGGAGCGCAGTCAACTATAATATCAAAAAGCTGTGCCGAGCGTTTGGGGTATGTACTTCTTTGCCTTTTTATGTAGTATTTTGATTTTATATTTTAAAGTGTTATTTTGCTGAAAGCATTATTTATATTTTTATCGCTAATAGCCACTATGTTGATTAGTAAGGGTAAAAGATTAACCATGGGATATATGTCCATCTCCATGAGTTTAGGATTTCTATGTTCATTGACACATCTTGTTCAAAGCTATTTGATATGTTGATCCATTTAACTTTGAGTTTGGAACATTTTTCTGTAAACCTTTTAAGAGCATAGCAGTCGAAGGCGCAAGGTGCACTCAAGGTGCAAAGGGTGAGCCTTTGGAAGATGGGCCTAGGCGCAAGGTACTTAGAAAGCGAGGGCCTGAGATAGGCAAGTCTCACAACATAAACATACCATTCTTAGGGTTTTTGTAGGTTGGTTTAGGCTGTTTTAGGTTTGTTCCAGGCCACTTTTGGATGTTTCAGAGCTGTCTAGACCGGAATTTTTGCCAGAATTTGCAGAACTTGGCTGGAAAGAACTTTTGCAAGGTTTTTTTGGTGCGCCTCGCTTGGGCGCACTCCTTTGGCGCCTTTGACTATCTAGTTTTAGGGTACCATACTACCATTTTATTGAGTCGAAGATATGTAGTTTTAGTCAATGCCTAGGATGTTCACTTGGCGACATTATTTTTCACTTTGAATGATAACCATCTAAATCTCATGTGCTTTTCAGATTGCTTAGGCTCTTAGACCAACGTTACAAAGGCATTGCTCAAGGCGTTGGCCAATCGGAGATTCTTGGTCGGATACACGTTGCTCCAATTAAAGTAATTATCTTAATTTATTTTAAATTGTTTTTTCTGTTGTATTTATAGTATCTTATTAACCTTACTAAAAATGTTCTTTTTTTAAATAATGGTAGATTGGGAACATTTTCTACCCTTGTTCCTTCTTGGTCTTGGATTCACCCAATATGGAATTTCTATTTGGATTGGATATGCTTCGTAAGCACCAGTGTATTATTGATTTGAAAGATAACGTCTTGAGAGTTGGTGGAGGAGAGGTTGCTGTACCATTTTTGCAAGGTTATTTATTGTATACATATTTTCATCATCATTAATGCGCCCTTTTACCAAATATATTTAATCATATCTGATACCTTTAACTTTGTTAATTAATGTACAGAAAAGGACATCCCAAACCGTTTCTTGGATGAGGAGAGGCAGCTGAAAGAAGCTTCTAGCTCTGGACCTCAAGTAAGATATTTTTCTGATTATGATTACAGAGGTGGTAAATGTTCGAGTCTGGCTGTTGGGTAACAACTAACAAGTCAAAGAGTCATTTTTTTTATTACAGGTCAAAACTGGTTGGGCTGACTTCAAGTTTTCTTGTAGGGAAAATCACGAAACTGACCATTGACCTCACCATTTTACGAAAATAAACATGTGAGGCGTCTAATCTTAGACGCCTCACTGAATTCCATGGTAGCGAGGAGCCGAGGAGTCTAATGTAGACGCCTCAGCCTCACTGAAGAGTCTAGTATATGCTTCAAGCTTTTGTGTTGTTTTGTTCCGATTGGTTGACATAAAAAAAGATGGAGTCTACTAGACGCTTCACTCTTCAGTGAGGAGTCTAAGGTTAGACGTCTCACATGTAGACGCCTCACGCTTATGAGTTGTTTTGTTCTTATTGGTTGACATTAAAGATGGAGTCTAGTAGACATTTCAGTGAGGAGTCTAAGGTTAGACTCTTCACTACCATGGAACTCAGTGAGGCGCTAAGATTAGACGTCTCACATGTTTATTTTTGTAAAATGGCCAGGCAATGGTGATTTTCCCTTTCTTTTATCTATTTTTTGGAATTTAGAAGTAGGTAATGTTTTAAATATAATTATAGAATCAATACTAGGAAAATAATATCCAGTTTCTTTAAGGTAATCGATGTAATAGGTTGAAAACAGTTTAATAATGGGTGACCTTCAAACCTAGTTGTTTGCTCGTTTCACTTTAGGTCAGGGATAAAACCTAAATATACCATTTTATACTATATGGCTTGGACTTGCCACCTCTAGTCGCATATTTGTTGAAGCTACTGTGATTTGTATTTACTTGTTTCGAATGTAAATTTCAGGGTACATCTGGATCAGTAACCCCACATGGTGGCCAATCTTCTGGTTAGAATTCTTTCCTTTGTTATGTAATTATGCATTCTTATTTGGAGTTGGATGAGAGTAATTTAAAGCCACTGGTCAGTGTTTTCACAAGCGTGGTTTGAGTATCGGTCAAATTCAAATGCCTAAAATACCCCTTAATAAATAGTGAAATAGGAGAATCTTGTAGACGTGAAACAGTATTATCACCATTTTTAACAGGTGGGCTAGTGGCAAACTCGACTCAGTTATTTATAAATGAATACCTACAGTTAACCCCAAAAATTTAGCTTAAAAAAGTAACAGGTCAAATTGGTGTGTAACGGGTCAAGTCAAGTACCTTAGCGGACACATTTTAACCCATTACAAAACATGTTCTGCCTGCTAAATTTGCATACATTGGTTCTCAATCAATTTTTTTTCTTTCTAAAATGTTAAGGTGACTATTGACATACCATAAACCTTTATAATACTAATTATCCATAAAGAAGATTAAATTAAGAAAGTGTTTTGGCTCAACCCAGCTCACTACCTGGCCTGTTTTAACCCATTACAGAACACATCCGGCCACTGAGTTGCCACCTCGAAATATACTATGTGTAATGTTGATGTTAAATAAGCAACCTTAGGTTTAAAAGATTCTATAAAATAAACTTCAATGTTCAATGGCATCTCAAAATGGAAGGACAATGGTGGTTAATATCTGTATTGTTTTGCTCAACTTGCAGGAGCTGTCGGTGGCAATCCCACACAGGTGAATTTCTCTATTTTATACAAAATTTATAGATTTTAGTTTTTTTTTTTGTTATTTTTTGGTAAAAGTATTTAATATAAAGTAAACAAACCTAACTTTAAGCTTGGTTTTAAAAAAATCGCGCATGAGGCGAGTGGAAAAATGCCTTAGGGTCTCGACTCTCGAGGCCGCGCCTCATGCACATGTGGGTCAAAATTAGGGTCTGGAGGTAAAAACGATCAAAAGATGAAAAAATTGTGAGTGGTGTACTTAATGAAGAGGAGGCGAGAGATGCAGGTTAATAGGTTATAGAGCAGCAACGCCTAGGTGAAGTACTCGCTAGCGCTGCAAACGAACCAATGTTCATGTTCGTTTGGTATGGAAATATGTGTTCACGAACAGTTGATGAACACTTACCAAACGAGATTTTCTGTTCGTGTTTGTTTGTTAAAAAAAACGCCCGTGTTCGTGTTCATGTATGCTCGTTTGTTAATTTTGTCCATGAACGTACACGAACACAAACGGACATGCATGAACACGGACAAGTGTTCATGAACACAAACGAACACATATAAGTGTTCATGAACGGAAACAAACACAAACACAAACAAACATATATTAACTTTCGAATAAGGTTGAATCACATATATCAAGACATTAACTAGAGCCACCCAAAATATAACCTTATTATCCGAACATACTTAGTACTTAACGTAATATTGGTAACCATAATAAAGTAGTGTTTCAAAAAACTAAGTGCACATCTTAAACTTGAAGTCTTCAAACGATCATAAATGAGCGAACATAAATGAACACGTTACCGAACGTTACGAACATAAACAAATGAACACGGCCTATGTTCATGTTCGTTTGTTTAACTAAAGGAACGGAATTCATTGCTCGTGTTCGTTCATTTATTAAACGAACAAACACAAACGAACTTCCTGCTGAATGGTTCATGAACTGTTCGCTGAAAGTTCAGTTCGTTTGCAGCCATAGCACTCGCCTCTGAGTGTCCCATGTTTTTAAAAGCAAGTCCCAAAGTTGATGCAAATGGAACATAATGTTTTTTAAATTTCAGGGAGCTGAATTTGAAGCCAAAGTCAGGAAGCTTATTGAACTAGGGTTCAGCAGAGATGCAGTAATACAAGCTCTTAAGCTTTGTGATGGCAATGAAGATCAAGCAGCCGGATATCTTTTTGGCGGCTAAAAAATGTACCCATAATTTAATTTTTTCAAGCCGCTGGTTTGAAGTTACAAGCTTTAATTTGAAATGTGTACTTTGTAACATTATTTTTTTTCTTTTTCTTAGTATTTCCGACTTTAAATGTTAAATAACATTGATTTTGCTGGTCCATGACCAGATTCGGAACCATTCATGTTTTATACTTTAGACGTCTAAATTCAATGGGATTGCCATCAATTTATAGGACTTATTTTAATGTTGATCACATATAATTTCAAATGTTTGTTTAGTCGTAACACTTTTGGTCCATGACGTTAAATGATTTTAGAACATGAACATGTTATTCTCGGAATTGCGCTGTGGCTTGTATGCAATTCTGGTCTTAAGAGTGTCTGTATATGTGAAAGATGACATATGGGCCACATAAACAAAGAAGGCGACGCACTAATCTTCACGATCTTCTCTTTCCGTCGCCTCTCATAGCAATGATTAGTGATGGCCCATAGCCGAGGACTGATCCTTCAGCACATGTCGTCCATCTCCTAACCGCAGATTGGAGGCACGTCGGCCATGTCGTGCGCACATGGTGGGTTTAGTCATTTCTTTATTTAGTGTCATTTTATATGTTGATTGACTAACTCTAATTCATATACGATAAAGTAAATTATTGAAATAATATAACTTTGTAACATAAGAAATGTTTTTACTTTTTATTAAAAGAATAACATTTTGGACAAAAGTGTATACACACAACAATTGAAAAAAAATAAACTTAATGAATAATCACTTAGAAACCATTCCAAACAGAAAGAACTTCATCAAACACTTCACCAATCAATTCCCTATCTGCACATTGTATAAATGCATTGAATTCTTCTTGGATCTCATATATCTTACCAAACTTCACAAGATATTGCATGCAACAAATCTTCAGTTTCGGTAAACGATAAAGAAATGCGATTTGGAGCCTTACGAGCACGTTCTTCGTGTCAATATCTTCAACAAGGCTTTCATGACATGCCTCTTTCAAATCCAAAACTTCATACTTATCAGCCGCTCTAAGAAGATCAAGCCGATGATTAAGAAAATCATTGTTCTCTATGTTACCATATAACGACTTGAGAAACGCTTCACAAGCTTCAATTGACATGTCGGGAATCTTAATGATGGATAACTCCTTTTCCTTTAGGTCATGGGAGAACATGCTATGAAAGACTGGTGACCGTGCAACAAGTACTGCACGGTGGGCCTCAATGATTCCATTGGAAGCATTGATGATGATATCCGTGTGAATGCTTTCTGATAACATCCGACCAAGTGAGGAGAGTGCGCTTGCCCTTGATTCCTTTTGTATCGATCCGTCCACCCAAATGGAGCAAGGTTCACCACCCTGGTTCATATGTCACACTAAACGTAAGGCAAAATGTGTATAGTTTCATATTGGAGTAATGTTATATCTTACTAAATTTCTTTTAAAAGTTCACTTATGCTGTTTTATTACGTATATATAATAAAAAACAATAGTCGACTATAATTTTATCTTTTAGTTAAATAATCGATGAGGTTTTAATGTTTTATGCATTGAAGATACACTTTGACTAGTTTAAAAGGTATCGTCACATCAACTTTATTCCCTAGGCCGTAAATGTCCATTACCACAATTTTTAGGATGTATCATTACTCTTTTGAATAGTAGGTAACATGGTGAATCAATTACGTTTGGTGATGCGGTCTTCAAGTCAAGAAATTCAACGTCGATGATGAATTTCCCCGTCAATGGAACTTCAAGTGTCCAGACAAAATCGTCGCTGGTTTTCAACTGCTTATCCCTAACTTCTGCATCCATGTTGTAGGCATATAGTAAACACAAGTTCATGGTAAAAGAAATATAGAATTTGAAACAGATTGGTTACTATATGTTTCAATTGTAATTAAAATGGAGCTGTTTGACTAAAAAGTCAAAGGTTGACTATCTTTGACTTGGAATGTAGGTACTAAATTTACCTGGATGAACCAAAACCTTACGACCTCCAAATGAAGAAATGAGGCGAATGATGAACGAAGCAATTGGAGGGCTATCTCGCGTTAAATTTGATATCTCCGGGTACAATTTAATAGACAAACTTCGATTCTTCTCCACAACTAAATGCCTGATGCAACACGAAATATGTTATGAAAATATTCACGTTTTTTGTTGACATTTTAAACCCGTTTAGTCAAGTTATCCTACTAGAGTTACTTGTTTATTTAAACTTGCTCGTTTAATAAAATAGGTAAGCCATCAACCATTCAAAACTAGAATAACGTACATACTTATATTTTATAAGATGAATCGACAACCCACCTACTTACTAACTATATTGTAACAAATGAAATGACAATTTTAATTTTTATTGCCAATAAGGAAACAATACTAACCCATTTATTACAACGCATCAGCGTTTTTATAACTTGATTAAACTTAATTACAATATGCTAGCTTATTTGCAACCTGTCAGCCCGTTTAACTACAAGATAAATAAATTACATGCTTCATATTCGGATTATACAATTTTAAGTGGACCTGATTAGGGCTGTAAACGAACCAAATGAACACGAACATAGCCTTGTTCATGTTCGTTTGTTAAGAAAATAACATGTTCACGAACTGTTCATGAACGCTTAACGAACGAGATTTCTTGTTCATGTTTGTTTGTTAAGGAAATAACGTGTTCACGAACTGTTCATGAACAATTACCGAACGAGGTTTTTGTTTGTGTTAGCTTGTTAAGGAAATGAACGTGTTCGTGTTCATTTGACTTTATTTGTTAAATTTAGGTATCGAACAAAAGCGAACACAAAAAAACATCAATGAACGTAGACGAACACAAACATGCATTAAAGAACAAAACCGAGCACAAACTAACACATATTGAATTCTGAAATTTTCATCACGAACATTATCCACCAAAAAAATGTAAAGTCTAATTACCCCAATATACTTGACATAATCTTGATCACATAATGTCTCATAAAAACACAAAATTATCGTATTAAACTTGAACTATCGAACACAAACATAAACGAACACATTACCGAACGTTCACGAACATAAATGAACGAACACAGCCTCTGTTCATGTTTGTTTGTTTAACTAAACGAACAAAATTTCGTGTTTGCGTTTGTTCATTTATTAAACGAACGAACGCAAGCAAACTTCCCGCCGAACATTTCACGAACTGTTCACCGAACGTTTGGTTTGTTTACAGCCCTAGACCTGATCACACAAACTAAATACAAGTGGACCCGACCCGACCCATTTGCCAAACTTATTACATGTTTCATATGTAAATCAACAAACTTACAAAAAGAGGTTTAGGAACAAACTTACCAGTTCCATTTCCCAATCTTAAAAGGATCGGATTTCCGATAAGTAAACGACACCATATTATCAATTCGCCATTGCGCTAGGCGCGACGTGGTATCAACACGATAAGCAGACTCATTCATCCTCGCGAAAGCCAGCGCCACGGAGATTTCATGGAAGCAGTCAAGAATTCCATCCAAAAACTCTCCGTGCTTTCCCAGATTGTCTCACCTTAGTTCTCTCCCTCTTCATACAAACACACAAACGCTACACCACCAAAATTATTATTATTATTATTATTATTATTATTATTATTATTATTATTATTATTATTATTATTATTATTATTATTATTATGTTTTATTGAATGTTTGATTGTGTTTTACGACATTGGTGACGAACCTTTTGGTGGCTTTCACTACACTTTAAGTGTTGCGTTTGGTTTATTTGAGTCGTGTCCTTATAAATACAAATTTTCGTGAATATTGTTTTCGTTGAACAGTGGTCACATGGGTCCCATGTAAATCAAACCTTCATTATTATAACTAGGGGTATTAATAGCGGCGCGTTGCGCCTAGGTACATTGTGTATTCTTTTAACTACTCTTAAGCCAGTAAACAAATAGGCAGGATGTCACAGTTGCAAGGTTTTGCCATGGTTTCTGCTTTGATGCGTGTGTTCTTCGGATAGTGGAAACGTGTTTTTCTCACCAGACAAAGTATATACCTTTTGCCTTTTCTTTTCTGCTTTATTACATGTACCAATTAAGAAATAACTATTGATTGTAATTATACAATTGATTGTGATTATATACAACTATTGATTGTGATTATACAACTTAAAAAATAGGCCTTTAAAATTGTTACTGTATATAATTATACTTTATACCTTGGCAGCACGTGTAGATATGTATAGCCTCTCGAGTTTATGATAGCTCTGCTTCATTAGTTACCATATTAATAGAACCTCCATAACCTCCACCACCAAACTGCATGAGAACCGCCTGAAATGGAAACAAATTATATTGTATAATCGTGCATTGTGATTATTTAGTATAATACCAAATCAGTAACTAACAATACAATTTCTGAGCACGTTAAGCTTCTTGGTAACCATGAGCTTCTATATATTAATTAGGAGCTCGAGGTTGATCATACGCCGACGATTAATACTTTTTCGGGTTCGCTAAAAGTTATCTGGATGATGTTAAGAGAGTGCAAATGGTTATTGCTCTTAATGTCATTGTCTTTTAATGGTTAGCTTATGTTATTAATGCCAAATTGTTAATTGGTGAGTCTATAACTAAATGAGAGGAAACAGAATCATATTATAATATAAATATGTTAATCCACTCAGACCACTCTTTCATATTTCCCCAAGAACCATCCAGTTTACCATTCTGCTACAATATCCTAGACCTGTAAGATCAATTGTTACACAATTGTTCTAAGAAGCAATAACTTAGGTAGTTAGGCACTTAGATTTAGTGTTAGGCTGTTAGAGGGACCTCCAATGACAAAAAAAAAAAAAAAAAAAAAAAAAAAACATCAAAGTTCAAGTTCCTTTAACATCGCATTTTAAAAATGACAAAAAACATCGCATTTTAAAAACATGCAAAAAAAATGTACCTGTTGTCAAATGTTTCAGGACTATCCTCACGAAAGCTTCCTGCTTCGGTATCTAGAATAGGATACATAATATTTGTATGTTATCCCAAACAAAAAAGATTGTCTGCACATATGTTTAACAGGAAGGACCAAATGTACGACACAATTTATAGTTCAAACACCTGGCCGTATTGCTGGTACGACACTTTGAAGAACTACATCTTGAAGTTGCCCAAACCTGTTCCACAGTTTATATCATGTCCTTTAAACTCACTAATCCATATCTACATCAACCCGACCCATTTTGACAAGTAAGTTCTTAACTACCTTTTCAATTTTAGACCACTTTGTTCCGCTTAGACGTGTTTCTTGTACACAAACCCAATAGATTAAGCATAAACTTGCTCATATAATGAAATATTATTATAAAATATCTACTCTATAATCATGGCTAATGTTAAACATGGTACCTGCGTCTTTGATCTATTGTGCTGCATGTTTGGCTTTCTCATTGTACCTAATGTTTCCAGCAATTGTCCCTGAAAATGTGTTAGATCACATTCATTTGCTAGAAATAAGCAATATTATTAAACTGGACAACAGATAACAGGGTCAACCCAACCCATAAGAGAACTACCAATTGTGACCCGTTAGCTAACTTATTCGTTCCCTTTACCATGTTTTATTTATTTATTTATTTTTTTGTAATAATTTCACAATAATGTATGGGGACAATTAAAAACCACGACTTTCGCCTTGGTCAATCCCACCATACTGATTTCAGGGTGGGTCAAGCACGCTGCAGGGACACTCAACTGGTTGAGAACATGATCGTTTCCACCGAGTTGTTCGACAACCAGCCAGGGAGAGGGAGGCGCATTTTAGTGGGCTACAACTGTTCGTAACATTACCTTACTTGGTGACCATCATGAACCGAATGTGTTGTTTGACATTCTAAAGACTACTTATAATCAGATTTAACAACACGACTAAATTTAACAACATGGAACGTAACTTATAAATACAACATAATAAAATGGTACCACTTAGTGTCCCCTGATCTCGGAATGGTTGTTATTGCAACTGACCTTTACTGCCACAACTCCACTGATCAAAACTAACGAATTGGGATTTCTCCCGTCCCACCACTGCTATCGCCATTGCTCGATTCTGGTTCGGAAATGGCTGGAATTGGTGCTTGTGAAGGTGGTGATGGTCATGGTCTGATAGTGACGATAAGTTAGTTTCGCCCCCAATAAGAGGACCATTAATAACTGGTTTGACCTGCACAAAAGTTAACAGTGTTCACAAAATCTACAGCTTTTGGGTCGCATTTCAATTTTTATTCAAGACACAAAATCACTACTTGTGTGCAGGAAAACAATATTTAGATAACAAAACATAACCCACTATCAAATACAACTAAATAAACCAAAGTCATCGTAAAAAAAAAGTAATTGCAAGTACCCCGTGGGTAAGAAAGCTCTCGCTAGCGGCCAATTCGTCGGGAAGTCAGGTCCAGATCTCTCCCTATATCTTCCACATCTGTGTTCCTGTCGCTGCATCTTTTGTTCGTTGTCTGCGCCGTCGGCTCTTTTGTTGTGTACTATCAACTAATCACAAAAAAAAAACGACAATATGAACAAAAATGTAATGGCTTGTTATCATAACAACAAATATGGTTCAGAGTTTTCAAAACATTGGCTGCAAGACAGGTTGCAATTTAAAAACTGCCATCTAATGTCCTAGCCAAGCCATCGTCATCAATACCGCTGAAATAGCATAAACTAAAAGTTTATGTTTTTACAAACCTGAATAAGAGTACCCCAACCCTGAACGTTTTTATCTGTATCATTTATATTCAGATCTTTACTTTTTGTAACTTGTGAGGTACATAAATTATTAGGAAACAATCGAGTTAGAGCCGTAGTTATGAGTGCTTCAGACGGTCTAACTCTTTTGTACCTAGACGAACACATGAATATGAGATTAGGAAAAAAATTATTACCTATCACATGATATAGTGTAATTATGTTCTAGTTTAGTTCTCATTTTACTTAGGTTCAGAAGGGTTTGGTTGGGTTGGGTTTGGTAAGCAAGTTAAGGGTAAGTCAGGCGTTGTTTACTCAGGCTTCGAGCGGGCTTGAGACGGGTTCGGTAATCGGGTTCAGGTGTTATGTTTGCCTATTTTTTACATATTTACAGATGAAGCAATGGAGCAAACCTGTTAGTGGTGGGAATGCAAAAACATGATAAAACCATTGGAGTAGAACATGATTTGAACCTGAACATACAAATGCAATTCAACAGACTACTAAAAGCATTTCTTGTTGGCAAGAAGCACCAATAATAACACAGTCAAATGCATATCCCATTGTGTTGACTACAGTAAAATTTGAGCCTAAATGTAATGTGTTAACTAACCTTCAAGAAGGTTCTGAGCTTAAACAGTTCAGACCATAGTTAATACTCCTTTCCACCCCATAGAGATGCATAACCAACAATGAATTTTCCTGAAATGAAAGATCACAATAGATGATGTATTAAACCTGTGATAAATGAAAGTTACTAAAACCACATTCAGATATCCAAGAAGATACCAGCAGTAAACCAAAAATGACCAGACTAACATAAGATGCATCGTATTCTTTGTCAACCCATATAGTATATTTGACTTTTATTTAATAGTGACAAATTCACCCTAGCTTCCTTCAATTGAAGATGGGGACGGAGAGTAAATCAAAGAGCTTTAGAAATTCAGCATATAAATCATATATAACAAAATCATTAATATAGTAATTTAAAATGCCTATTTCATAATGCAAACAAACCAAAACATTAAAGTACATATGAACCAAAACAGGGAAAAAAACATCCCCATAATCAGTTTCATTATCAAAACTGTAAATGTTTAACAGACAATTAGAGCTTTAAAAAAATAAAGGACCTATAGGTTTCGACGAAACCCTTCAACTTCCAAGGGTCTGCCATATCCTGAAAATGAAAAGATTCACCGTCAATTTAAAATACAAAAGGTATTTAGGAATCAAAACAAACCACTGAGTTAACAAATACCAACAAATCAGAACTCGTACTAAGAAGATTTAAATGGAAACGAAACATGCAGACCTGTAGCAGGTTACCGACATCTCGTCGGTGGTAGGGGTGGAAGTGGCCGTCAGTAACGGCGGCGCTGACGGTAGGAGTGTAGTAACAGAGAGAGGACACAAAAGTGGCGGTGAAGATTGTAGGAGAGAGGTAATGGTCTGGTTGGAGGTGTAAGTAGATTAGGAAAGAAGAAGAAAGGAAAAAGGAATGGTCAGACATGTGATATGTGTTTTGTGTTTACAGAAGACGTGTCTCATCTTGGTGAGGAGGATGAGACCGACCACAAAGGCCAATCAATATGCAACAATAGTTCAAATAATATAATAATAATAAAATTTATTTAAATGAAAAAATTAAATGGCCAAAAAACCACAATATAAAGGCTCGAGCCCAGGTGGTTTGGGTAGGAAATAGAGATTCCACCACTACACCACACAAACATAGTGAAATCAAATTCAATATAATAAGTATTTAACAAAACATAAAGAATAAAAAAATAATAAAACACTGTTCAAATGCCAAGGCTTATTATCATATTTATAATTATGTCTAATCAATTAATTATGGAAGTGACTCAAAATATAATGAGTGTGATTTTAGATTTAAAAAAAATATAGGATGTGTTCACGAGTTTCATGTGACATGTCCTGGTTGTATGGTCGTAGTTTCAGTGTTTCTATAAAAAATCATGATGGTAAACTTTTTTTTTTTTTTTTTTTAAAAACGGCCAACGAAACGTTTCTGCCCAACTACCCATGGGACCCTTTAAACTGGCGAACCCAAGAACCCCCCCCCCCCCCCCCCCCCCCAAGACTATGCAAGGGGCTGGCCAGGGTAGCCAGGCTTGCCCACGAGGTTTCCGAACCGGGGAAAACCCGATCCCCCACCCGTCCGAAGACCCGCTGTGGAGAACCGGTAAAACCCGGGCGAGATCAGGACTCCTCCTAACCATAGGTTAGGAGTCATCCCTCATTTCTCTTAATGTCCTCCAAATGTAGCTAGTGGAAATTGAACCCAAGCATCCTATAAGAAACTTAGGCTCTCAACCAACTGGGTGGACGGTAAACTTTTTTTAAGTGAAAAGAAAATACAATTATTTGGGATTTTAATTTTTTTAATATATTTTAACGTATAGACAGTTTTTTTATATGTAGAGAAAGTATAATATAGAATTATTATCAAATTTTAAAAACTTTTTAACTAATGAAGATATAAGAATAATAAAATAGAGATAGATAAGTGATCTAACTTATCTCCAAAAAATATAAAATACTGTCTATACGTTAAAATATATTAAAAATATAAAAATAATTAAAATTTTTTAAATACGTGAACCTTTTTCTTTCCTTTGGATTGGGTAATAGGAGAAATGGACGTATTATTTTATAAAAGGGACACGTGGAGGAAAACGACAGGCTAAAATGCCACCTATTGTCTTGCATTTCAAAAGGTAGGAATGGTCTTTGTAATGAAGAGTAAAGAGGGGTCATGTCTCCCAAAGGGAACAAACACTTGGCTTGTGTATATGTCATTTAATCTATAAATTAAATTTAGATAAGTGTTTGTTAATTTAAAAATAAAAATCCTTCCAATGCAGCTCAGTTGGTGACGGGCTCAAGTTATCCTCTAGGGGACTTTGGTTCGAATCCCTCTAGCTGCACTTGGGGGGATATGGGAAATGAGGGAAGACTCAGGGCCACTTGTGGTTAGGGGTTCGATTCCTGATCCCGCCAGGTTTTACCGGTTCACTACTGTCGTGCCTTCGGGCGGGTATGTGGGTCGGGTTTTCCCTGGAAGCGGACTGTCGGCGGGCTAGGGGCTTCGTGCGTTCGGGGTGGGTCGGGCTGTGCCCTTGTCTTTGCCACTGGGGGGCCGCGTACGAAGTACCTGGCGTTGTTTAGTTGGTCGTTCAAAAAAAAAAAAAATTTAAAAATAAAAAAAATAATGTATACTTTGTTTAGGATGTGAAAAAAATAAAATAAAAAAATCAACGCTAAACAATGTCGCCGGGGATCAATTCGAATAGTTTTTAAACCAAAAATATGATTTGTATCATTGTATGTGTTGATTTGGGCTCAAACCAAACCAAACCAAACCAAACCAAACCAAAATGATTGGCTTCAAGTTTTTGTTTTACATATGAATTCAATCTGGTTAGTATGAAATGTTTCTGCTTAAAAAGATTTGTCCAAGATAACAAATTTGGGTCCAAAGTATAACTGATGAATTTAGTTTTCAAACTTTTGCCTCAAAATAGTAAATTTTGGTCATATATGATATATTGAATAACAAACATTCAGACAAGTTTGATGTGATTCGGTTTTGGAACTATAATCTTCGTTTTTCAAAGAAGGAAAAATCAAGTCACCAGTTATTACTTAAATGGCTATATTACTCCAACAACTAATGTGCTACTTGTATCATGAGCAGAGTATATTGCTCGGGGCTTCAGTATAGGCTCAACAAAATGAGCCCGTTATACGCCCAATTTTCGTTTTATACACAAAGAAAACATAACAAGTAAATGTCTTGATAACGCAAACTAGACCCAACCCGATAGGTGGTTGATTTCCAGCGGACGAAACACTTGAGGATCATGATCGGGCCATCTGAATCGAGACGAGACCCTTGGAAAGGTTACGGGCCAAGCCCTGGAAGGCTGGAACGGTCTTTACCATGAAACTCGAGTATGTGTTGTGTAATGTTAAATACTACCGACAACCTGTTATGACACGTTTACAATTTGATTACAATCTATCAACCCATTTACAACCTGCCAACTCTTTCGACTCATGTAGATAAATGGGGTATAGATGTAAAACAGGCCGTGTTCATGTTACATGATTTAAGTGTGCCTAGACTAGAGTTGACCAGAAATAAATATATCAGTCGTGCGGTTTCAATCAATTAATCCATCGATTAGACCATGGTTGCAGAACTCGCTAGGCGCTACCAACTCGGCCTAGTCGGGTGAGTACTCGGGGGTCAAATCGGCATATGTAGGGAGTACTTGGAATATTCGGTCAACTCAGCTATACTCGGTGACCCACCCTGTAGCGAGTACTCGGCGAGTAATTGGTCAACAAGGACGACTTTTGCAACTATGGATCAGACACAATTACCACGCCTATATTGTTCTCGGTCATCATACAGCAATATCAATATCAATGTTATAAAATAGACACTTAAAATTAAACTTTGTGCTTCAGTTCTTGCTATTCATAGCCATCAAAAGGCTTCAGAGCCTGTATATCTGCATATAGCGCATATTACAGGTTTGCAAACGCCATCTAGTGTAACACGTTTTATTTATCATCTCCTTCGATTCAATATCTATATCATCACTAAGTAAAGGTCAGCTATAGCACTTGTCCTTAAGTAAGGCACTATATTATGCAATTCTTGATCCAAAGACACGAATAAACATCGTTATTATTCATTCAATACAAGTTATCATCATATCAAGAACATCAAACTGAAGGGAAAACAAAAATGTCTAACCTCATTCGAAAACTCCATTTCATCTACTTACAACCAATTTCACTCGGCGTCTTCGCATCAATCGACAAAGCATGTAACCCACCTTGTAACTCATCCCCCAACAACGAATAAACAAGCCTATGCCTCTTAACCATACTCTTCCCTTCAAACTCCTTCGAAACCACTTTCAACTCAAAATGCGTCTCCCCATCGTTACTACCCCTCACCCCCGCATGCCCTGCATGCTGATCCGACACATCTTTTACCTCCAACTCAATCGGATCAAGCCCGCTTTTTAATATCTCAACTATCCTCTGTCCTCTACTTCCCAAAACACCATCATCCACATCATCACCACCATCATCATCATCATGATCATGATCATCATTATTATTATTATTAGATATTGAATCCTCAACTGGGTCATCAAAACTCGAACCCAAATCGGTTTTTTCGACAGAATCATGAACAACCCCTTTCTCAGATTCAACAAACAAAGCAAAAGCCTTTTTCTGCATCAACATCAACATATTCAAGAACCCATTATTCCTAGAAGGAGTCAAACTCTGTTGCAAACCCAACAACACAATAAAATCAGGGGACACCCTCAAGATTTCTTCAACAGTATGACCAGACAAACCATTAACCAATAAAGCAGCTAAACCTTTAGTAAGCACAGAGTCAGAATCAGCCTCAAATATCACATTTTTATTAATATTATTATTATTATCAGTATCAAAGTAAGCTCTTAACCAGACCTGAGAAACACAACCTCTGACCTTATTGTCATCAGTTTTGAACTGGGGTTGAAGGGGTTTAAGATTCTTGCCATAAAACAGTAGCTGTTCATATTTGGCTCTTGGGTCTTGAACAGACTGGAAAAGGTTGATGATTTGTTGAAGGTTTTTAGGGAGTTGGTCAATGGGTTGGAGTGTGTTATTATTATTATTATTAATAATATTATTGTTTGATGAGGATTGGGATGAGTTATTATAAGATGATTGGGTGGGTATTGATTGAATTGTTATTTGTTTAATGAGTGAAAGGTTTTTAAAGGGTTTAAGGGGGAAAGAAGAGAGGGTTAGGGGTTTGAAAATTGGTAGAGAATTGGGGAAGAACAAACGGAAAGAGGAAGAGAAAGACATGGTGATGTTGTTTGGTGTCAAGAAACTAGAAAAGAGTTGATTTTGTTGTTTGGTGGATCAATGGACCATTTAGCCGGCAATCTTGACATTGGTTATTTTGTGTAACTAGTTTTTTTTTTAACGACCAACTAAAGTATTGTCGGGTACTCTGTACGCGGTCTCCATTGGCTAAAGGTAGCCTACAAGACGTATCTTGTAGCAGCCAAATCCGCACGCACGGAGCCCTCTAGCCCACCCGTCTCCTGTTTCAGGGAAAACCCGGCCCGCATACCGGCCCGAAGACACGACGGTAGCGAACCGGTAAAACCTGAAGGTATCAGGAGTCGAACCCATGACCACAAGGATCAAATGTCTCTCCCTCACTTCTCAATACCATTCCACCACAAGGGTGGGTGATATTTTGTGTAACTAGTAGTAGGTGTCTCAAAAGGGATGTAAGCGTTAAGTAGCCATCGATGTCATATTGTTGTTAGCGATCACTAAAAGTGAAAAGCTCGTAAAACAAAAAATAAAAAACGAAGAAAATAAAAGTGGACATAATGAAGACGTAAAAATGTTGAAATATACAAGTACAAAAGAAACCTCACTACAATAACACTCACACTCGTCACAGATTATTAACTTAATAATCTAATAGACAAAGAAAGGATCTACACAAGACTAGACTGATTCGAGAAGAATCAGTCGCCTAAACACAAATCTAAACTCTAACTTTTTAGAGAGAAGTGAGAGAGTCCTGGACGACTAAAAACGAAAAATGATCTAAACTCTTTAATGGCTAGGAGAGAATGACATTATATACCAGCCCCAGAAGCTTTCAAAGAAAAAGCACAAAATCATCCAATATCCACCCTTGGATGTAGAGGTGCACAAATCGGGTTTTTTTTAATACCCAGTTCCGGGTATGGTCGGGTATTACTTCGACCGGGTATTGAAAGAACCGGTTCCAGTTTTGGTTCTGGTTCCTAGCATAAAAAACCATACCCGGTATACCGGTTCGAGTTTTTAAATACCCGGTTCCGGTTTTTTCAATACCCGGTTTCAGGTATATCGGGTATTGAAAAAAATTGGGTGCACTGGGTATTGAAAAAACCCGGGTATATCGGGTATTGAATTCTTTTTATACAATCACGTCGAAGGGTAGTGCGACTTAGATGATTATAACGCGGTTATAGCATTCTTTGAGTATACTTTTTGAGTATTCGGAAAACCCGGTTCCGATTTTTTAATGCCCGGTTCCGCCTCAACATCAAAATGCCAAATAGGCTCGTCGCTTGACACATACTTTTTGAGTATTTGAAAAACCCGGTTTCGGGTATTCGGAAAACCCGGTGCCGGGTATTCTAAAAACCCGGTTCCGGGTATTTAAAAAAACCGGGTATAAATCGGGTCCGGTTCCGGGTCCGGTTTTTTACATAGAAATCTATACCCTATGCGTACCCGGCGGGTAGGATCGGGTACGGTTCCGGGTATACCCAGTTCCGGGTTTTTTTTTTTCGGTTCCAATTCCGATTCCGGTTTTTTTGTGCCCCTCTACTTGGATGTACAGAGCACACAGATCAGCATTATACACGGCCATGATTAAACTTGAATTTATAAACCATATTTGACTGGCCTTTACTCTTATAAGCTTCCAGATCAGCTAGCCCACACAACAACTCAACAGCTAGCCCAACAACATCCTCATTAGTCCATTAAGCCCAACAACATTATTAACATGAAAAAATAAAATAACCAAACATTAAAATTGACCAAATTAAAACGTGACACACTAAATTTAACATTTGAAATTCAAAGAAAATAAAAAAAAAATAAAATAATAATTAAGTAGTGCTCACTGCTATCTAGAATAATGAGTACGTATATATATTGTATTCGCAAATATGATTTTATCAACAATTTATAAAATTTATATATATTTAACGTAAGAAGCAAGCACAAATATTTATATGGACGTGATAAAGATAAAATAGATAAAAAATGTTAAAGGAAAAGAAAAACACTTTAGTTATATATGCTAAGAAAATATGTACCAAAAATAAAATTAATTTTAAGCATTTCAAAAATCAGATTAATGTGAAATTATTCATGTTTTTAACAAATACACACTTTAAGAGATCGCAAAGGTTTTGAAAACGTGACATTAATATATTTTTATTTCGAATTAGATTTTGCATTAATTATTCTAACGGGCAATCTGTAAAAAATTAAAAAAATACGTAGAAAAGATAATGATGAAATATTAAACATAGGTTAAACACGATCTTTAAAATATGGAAAGTGCAATTACCTTCCGATTCAAACGGCGATTTCATTATATATATGCGCTTTGGTATATGATATTATTATTATTATTATTCTCATTCAAACACAGTTCTTTAAAAAACCCTAACATGAATACTCGACTGGTTCTAACATGTGCGGACGATCATGGCCGGTTTAGGTGTTCCTTGTGTCACAAGTATGTCAAATCGGCCTACTCACTTTATAATCATATGTTTGATCACAGCTATTCCGATTGGCGGAAAGCGCTGCCGAAAGAGCTAAGCAACTGCAGCTCCATCGTTGTGCGTCATAAACTAACATCACCAGATTATTATGATGAAGAATCTTCTGATGATGATGATGTGCAACTGCAAGAAGGTTTAACGAGGCGAGAAGGCGGGGTGGATGATTTGATGAAGGTTTTACCGGCTTGGAAGGTGACAGGTAATGTTAAGAACAAAAGAGGCCGAGTGGTGTCCAAGAACGGTGTCGTTTTACCACCGGTGAAGAAGTTGAAGGAGGATGAAGCTGTAACAGGCGCGGCGGCAATGAAACCAAAGGTAGACATGGCGGTGGGATGTGGTGGTAATGTGGGTTTTAAGTTTGATCTCAATGAATTACCGGTCGGTGATTGAAACTGAAGATGATGAAGGCTGTTCGCAATCGTATGTTCTTACATTGGGTTAGTTATGATGATGAAGTTAGGGTGATATTAAGTAGGTGTGTTTTGTTTTGATGTTTTTATTTTAGGAGGAACTAAGTTGGTCTATGGTTGAAGTATTATTTGTAGTTAAATGTTGATTTTTTTTTTCCATCTTTAATCTTGAAAATATTTTGCAGGCACAAGTGATAAGTTCATGCTTTTGAAATTGGATATAATATCATATCATATCATATCTAGTATACCCAAGTAAATTACCTTAATATCATATATATATATAGGATTGTCAAATATATAGAAATTGTCATTATTACAGTGCTATAATCGAATCTAAAATGGCGTTTAGATCTCGTATAGGTTGTATATGGTTGCAACAATTGTTCTAGGTGGTGCAAGGGAGATGTGGTTGTGGCGAACCAATTATATTTTTATACAACTTCGACAACCACCTTCAAACTGTGTGTATATAAATCCACCATCAAATGCCACTCGCCTTACGCCTACACATGTTTCTGGAACCTTTTTTTTTTTTCGGAAAGTACACGCGATTTGGGTTGAGGCCAAAAATGCTAGCGGGTTGGCGAGGGTTGACAATTCGGGTTAAAAGGTACACACAATTTGAAGGCGATCCTAGTTTCAACTACTGTCATGTTAGGTAGCTAGAACTAAAACAGAACAAGGAGTCATTAAGATGAATCAACAAATAACAGCAAGAATGTGTTGGCCCAGTCCATATATGATTGCAGCGGATTGTTTTGATACACAAGAACAGTAAGAAACACTTGAACAAACAAATGATCGATGAATTGTATTAATAGACAGAAGTGTTTGGACAGAAAGTTTACAAGGATATTGGATTGTTTGGAATATAATCTTGATAAGAAACAAATGAAACATATTAATCCTGTCTTGAACCGATGTGTTTGTTGGCAGTTATTTGTCGAAACAACATGTCTGTTTCTGTTTTGATTGACTCCCAACGGTTCATAGTTGCCGCCTAAACCAACCATAATTAACTGTCAAGGGTAATTTGGTCTTTTCACAATATGTCCCACCATTTCCTCTTAGTATGCTGCTGTTCCTGCTTTGTTCATTGACCCATTTGCTTTGTGTGCATTTGAAACAGTCCTATATCCTTTCTGATGCAGTCTTTTGCTCATCCAAATTGATCCATATGCATAATCTTTCTATCTAGTCTTATGTATCTTGCAACTAAACTTATATCTAAAGATTAACATACTAAGATATACAATCAGAAAAAACATATGTTCAAACATAATACTAAATACAAATCACAAGTTTATATATACTAGTTTAACAGAATGTTGATGTTCATGAGTTCAAAGTTTGATTTTTAGTGCAGAGCATCCACAGCTACTAATAATAATAAAGCAAATGGTTTGGAGGGACAAGTCTTCAATTATAACAATGACAACCTGATCTAATCTAGGATGTTAGTTAATATTTCTTTAGTTAATACTTCTTTATTTATAGCTTATTTGTTGGTTCAAAATCAAAACAAGAACAAATGACCACAAGCCCACTGCCACATATAGCCATAAACTAGTGGGCTTAGAGTTTTTTTTTGAACTAAAATTTTGGGGTTAGAGGTACATAATTAAATTAGCTTTTTAATTCATCCAACATAAACACACAAACTTTTTTTTTTTTTGAACGGCCAACTAAATAATCGCCGGGTACTCTCGTACGCGACCCCCAATGGCAAAGGGAAGCCCACAGACTTGGAGCCGAACTCACGAGCCTCGTGGCGGCCCAACCCGCACGCACGAGAGCCCCTAGCCCACCCGTGTGCCAGTTCCAGGGAAAACCTGGCCCGCATACCCGCCCGAAGGCACGACGGTAGCAAACCGGTAAAACCTAAGAGTCAAGTGTCTCTCCCTCATCACCTGATACCACTCCACCACAAGGGTGGGTGGTATAAAACACAAACTATGTATCATGAATTTAATGATAAGGTAAAACATATAAAATATCTTGGCATTCTAAATAATTCATCCAACATAAAACACAAACTATGAATAAATATCAATATAAATAGAGAAAGAGAGAGAGGAAAGAAGTTACAAAGTATGAATTGTAATGTAAGGATATGAACACAACATGCGTATAACACAATAATATGCCACAATCATTTTCACTACTTCATGAGTAGCTTAGTTAATTAGTATTTGTATCCTTTCACATACAAGCTCTCAGAGGCTAACCCACCAGCACCATCGCCACCGTATGTCCCCAAAGTCGCCTCTGAGTTCGCTTTGCACCTCGCCAAGAAGTTGGCTTGCGCTGCTGCCACGTTCTCCTTCTTTCCACCCCATGTCTTCAGGGTGCTTGACTGCAATGCGCGCCCAAATGAGAACGATAGTGTCCATGGCTTCAACACATCTAGCTTGTTCATCGCGTTTAGGTTCACTGTCGCCTCTTCCTCGCTTTGCCCACCTGACAAAAATACGACCCCTGGTACTGCTGCTGGCACCGTCCTACGTAGTGTTGTCACTGTATATTCAGCTATCTCTTCTGGTGTCACCTTTTAAAATAATGACATGTGGTATTAGACAAAACACTTATAAGATATATTACAATACCAAACCACTAAACCATATTACATTAAGGCTAAACTTTGTGTCAAGATTAAATATTATAACGTGATCAAGTAAGTTACCTTAGGGCTATCAGATCCGGGTGTCACCATATTCGGTTTCAAGAGGGTTCCTTCAAGGAGCACATGTTGCTCATTTAGCGCTTTATAAACCGCAGCCAACACCATCTCGGATGCATAAGCACATTTCTTGATATCATGACTCCCATCGGTCAATATCTCCGGCTCAACAATGGGCACAAGCCCATTTTCTTGACATATGATTGCGTAGCGAGCCAACCCCTGAGCGTTCTGTTGGATAGAAAGCTCAGAGGGTTCAGTCGCTCCAATCTTAAGCACAGCTCGCCACTTGGCGAACCGTGCACCAGCCTTGTAAAAGGCTGCACAGCGGGCACCAAGACCATCAAACCCTTGGGTAGTGGTCTCACCATTGGTGCCCGCAAGGTCAACCACACCCTTATCAACCTTAATTCCTGGAAGGACATTGGCCTCTAGGAGGACATCAACAAAAGGCTTCCCATCAGCGGTTTTTTGGTATAGGGTTTCTTCGAAAAGAATGACACCCGAGAGGTAAGGTAGCGCATTTGGTGCAGTGAACAATAGTTCACGAAGGGCTTGGCGGTTTGACTCGATGTTCTCAACGTTGATGCTTGAGAGACGTTTTCCAATGGTTCCAGTGCTCTCGTCAGCTGCCAATATACCCTTGCCTGGTGTGGCGATGTACTTGGCATTCTTGATCAACTCATCTACATGGCATCAAAAGTACAAACCATTTGTTAGATTATTGATATGATAATGTTGTGTACAAATATTTGGCCTACCAAGCCAACAACTAAATACTCAGTAAAATCTCACTCACACCACAACTAACGTAGCGTTCGTTTTATGGATTGCAATGGAATTGGAATTGGAACCGGAATACGCGCGAGAGCTATTATTTGATTTGGAATTTAAATGTGTTCGTTTCATAAAACAGAATGGAATCTCGATGGAATTTAAATGTGGATTCCGTCCCCTATGTTTTTCGATTACAATTCTTTTTGTGTTGTAACGAACAACATAGAAGTCGAATGTACATTCCAATTCCAGTTGATTCCATTTCATTCCGTGAAATGAACGCTACCTAAGAGTTTGACGAGGGTGGGATGAGAGCAAATCATTCCTCTATCCTAGGGAGAGTTTGCTCCCACGGAGACACAAAAACCTTAATTTTGAATGTGTTAAGTGTGTTATCCACATAACATATAAAACGTGTCTAAAGAAATTAATGCGGCTACAAAAAAAGGTAATAATAGTATTTTTCAATAAACTACATATAACATAAGTTACATATAACGTAAGTGGTGAAAAACTATAGGAAATAAAAAGATAAAAGAGCAAACAAACGACGTATCCAACCAAGCAAACAAACAAAAGTACATGGTTAAATATCTCTCTCACACAATCTAAGGAAGCGTTAAGGGATGATGACAAACCTTCCCTCTATCGTGGTGGATAAGAGGTTGCTCTAAGCCCCAAAAGCCATAATTTTTTAACGTGCTATGTGTCAGGGGCGGATATATATAAGAACCTGGGGGACGTCTGTTACCCCTCGATTATCCTGGCGAAGTGGAAAAAATTTGTTTTTAAGGTATTTTTAAAGTTATTTTTATAAAATGTTACCCCTAAAACAAAATTTTTGTTACCCCTTAAAATATTTTTTTATAAAATGTTACCCCTTGTTTGATTTTCTATATTCGCCACTGCTATGTATAGAGATCACACAAAATAGTCTAATGGAATCAATGCGACGAAAGAGGTAATAATAGTAGTAGTAAACTACCTATAACATATAACAAAAGGAGACAATAAATTAAAAGGTAGCATGGACAAACATAAATTTAACCAAAGTGTAATCATATTATTACCGGCATACTTTCCGACGAAGGCTGACATGGCTTATAAGTGACTAGGGAGATGGTGAGTTTAAGACGAGAAAACGAGAAAGAAGAATGGGTGATCTTTATAGATTTTTAATTTCTTGAATTAAAATATTAAAATGCAAATATCATGCCAAGTGAGATTAATTATCGAACAAATGGTTGACACGTGTACTGGCCTTCAGCCTAAAGAAAGTTATCAGGGTGGGATAAGGGGAGAAATGGGTGATGATGGAATATGCCAAATGGCAAATTTGTTCTTTGCATTTGGACTCTTTGTTTATCTATCTTGTTTATGTGAACCTTATTCATAAGCTCCTCATCCAAACAAAACATAGATATATAGTCCCTCTTCCAAGATCCTTGTAAAGGAAATATGTGTACGTACTATATTCTGCATGGATATACATAAACCACAATTGCACATTGAAAAATATCAATTGATATTAGTTGATATTGGTCTTTAACTTTAGAATTGAAGAATTATATATTCAATAGTTCAAATTAGAGTTATGATGCATATCCAATTACCCATGAAATATCAAATATAAAAGTGTGTGCATACATAAATGAAGGCCTTTAAGGAGTTCATTCATACTAGGATTGTTGTCATCTAAACCCGGAGTTCTTCTCTTATACACAATCAATGCGCACAAATCTATTTATGATGTTTGGAGTTAGACATTTCTTACGCGCCCAAGAACTCTCATATCTACGACCAGTGTGTGATTTTCTTAGGCTGTTATGTTCACTCCTTATGGACTCATCCTTCTATATGATGTTGGCCCCACTATCCATATGGGTGATGCTTAAGGAGTCCCAAACACCATTTAGACTCCAAGAAGTTTATCCCCACCATCTTGAACAAAGTTGTAGACTTGTAGTAGCTTTGAATATATAACATTCGACCTCTTAACACAAACCAAAATTGTCCGTTTCCTGCCTATGAGCTCTCGAGTTTGTATGACCGATCCTGGAATTGATCCCACCAAGCACACTTAATTGTGGAGTTATCCTTTCTCCCACAACCAAAACGTCTAAAACGCGTTGTTGATATTTAAGGTCGAACATTCCATACGAGCTCGACATCTCCCATGTCCATAAACTATGTGGGATTTAGTGATTTACTAGGGGGTTACAATGACCCGATTGCTTTATAAAATAATGTAGCCCTCAAGTATATTGTAATCATATTTTTAGACCATAGGTATTTAATATCTAGGATGGGCAACAACTTGGTGGCAATTGAAACGCACCATTGTGCAAGACACAATTTCCAGTCTTCTAGAGTCATAATTTTTGGCTTCTTGCGCTTGCCTTTGGCATCTTTAATCTGTCATCGTTTTCATGTGTTGGAGTTGAATGTTTATAATTCATTCGGTAATTTATTTTTTATTTTGTAGTTCAAGTTTTGTTCACAAGTGATAGAGATTAAAAGATTCTTGAAAAAAATGACAAATTTGTATTTTATTCTATAATTTGTTTACCTCTTTGCTTTCTGTCACAATATTTGTATTTCATTTGGTATTTTCTTTGGAAAATTCATTGGCTTTTGTACATAATCTTTCTTTATCAATCTTGAATTCTTTATAGGGAACATGTAATTCATACTTGTAAGTAGCTTGAGGCTTGGGTGAAGGGTTCTAGTTATTGATATGCTGCGACCGAAAGTGGGGGGATATGTTTCTACAAATTGTAATGACTTATGTTTGTATAAATTTTCTTTGTTTTAAGAAATGATTGTTAAACTATTCGTTGTTTTAAGAGCACTAGTGACTAGTAAACACAGCTTGAAGTAGAATTAAGATATATTAGGCCCTCCGTTGTGGGAGCGCGAGCAGCACGACGCAAACGGGGTTTTAGCGCCGGTGTTCATCTCTAGCCACAACAGCCCCACGGGAACCCCGACCGTAATTGCATGCGCGAGCGAGCACAAACGATGGTAGTCGCGTGGGTTAACGGGAGAAAGTGACCTTTGGTCACGCCGATGCTCACCTCCAGCCACAACGAGGTCAAGTGACTGGGTTACTTGAGAGTCACGTTGGTGGCTCGCGCCCAGTCGCTCGCGCCTCCACAACGGACGACCTTAAACAAAAATCTTATTCATGATAGATTAGGGACTATACATATAATATGGTGGTTTATATAAACCAATTTTCCACTAATTTTCCACTAGGCGCGCGAAGTTGAGTAGCAACGGACGCGGCACCTAGCTTCAAGCTAGGTCCGCCACTGTCACCACTGCCGGCAATGAAGCTCGCTCCAATGGTTTATCCGATGCAAAAGCCCTCCAATCCATCTACTTCGTAGATTTCAATGCCCGAATTTTATTCAACAACAATAGATGGGCCATGGCTTAGGCTAATATCCAATGTGAGCCTATATCTAGTTTTAACTTGGGTTCTCTTCCTAGTGGACTAAGGCCTAAGTCAAGGTGTTTTTCAAACATAGGCCTGGTATGATCAACATTTTGCACACAATGGGCCAAGTCTAGATTAGTTTCTTTTATTAGGTTTTTCACATTTCAAGCCGGTAATTAGACAAAAATGTTATTAGTGATAGATTAGTGGTTAAACATGTAATATGTTGGTTCATATAAACCCATCTGCATAACCCTATTAATCAATAGTTATTTAATAATCAATACCACGGATACTTTCAAGATCAACGTAAAGACATATATGTTTGTATTTGTTTGAGTGAATGTTAGCAAACCCACCCTACGTTTATTCCTTGGTACCCAACAAGAATTTTTATTTGCTATAAAACTTCTCACAAAGCAAAGTAATGATCGCCCTTACAAATCGTCTCTCACATCGGCAGCGGTCAGTGGTCACCCCTTCATCAACTTCTCATTATACAGGTAGTGATTAGCCTTTTTAACACCTCACTAGTAGTTGCCGAATGTAGCACATTGATGCAACATTGAGCTTAACAATCGAGTCATGCTTACCTTGTGTTCTTTTATGTAAATAGAGTATATTGCATTTTTCGTCCTTCATGTTTCACCCAAATTTCAGATAATGTCCTTTAACTAATGACGGACCTATGTGTGGTGTAAGGGGAGCGGGCGCCCCCTTGAAAGACCGCATTCCTTAAAAGTTCAGTTAAACCCCTCGATCGCACCCCTTGAAAATCTTTCATAGGTCCACAACTACCTTTAATTAACGAAATTACTCATTTATATTTTAACATTTTTATAGATGATGTCTTTTGCTAGTTAATTTTTCATGTTATGTCTAGACACATTCAAAACATATTTGGGTCGTTTTGTCCTTTTCTTCTCCCCAATAAAAGTAGAGGTGGTATTTGTCGGTAAATATAAAGGGACATTGGGTGGCCATAGTGGTCAGGGGACATGCTGATAGAGACAGCATTATATATATTTTCGTGACGTATTACTAATCGATAATTGTTTTGAGACCGTATATGTAGTGCATGTTTGGGTAAACTTATTTTGCTATTGTAACCTTTTAATTTCTTAAGAAGTTAATTAGTGTTTGGGTCCGAAACAAATGGAATTTTATTCCATTGGCTAAAAACGCTAGTGGGGCTTGGGTTAACATTGCGCGTTTAGTGAATAAGCTAAAATTTGGTGACCGGGAATTTAAAGATTGTTTGAAGGGTAAATGTGGCGCGGGGAACTCTATCAGGTTCTGGTTGGATACCTGGATCAGCAATGAACCACTTAAAGAGTCGTTCCCTCTCCTTTTCAGCAAAGATCGAGCCAAGGACTATTTAATTAAAGATAAATGGGCTGGTACTGTCAGGAACGGAAGCTGGGATTTGGGCTTAAATCTGCAGAACATGAATGATATGGAGAATACACAGTGGGCAGCTTTACAAATACTGTTGTTGCAGGTTTCCGTGTCTGAACGTCCAGATGTTTGGACCTGGGATGCGGTTGGTAAAGACCATTTTTCTGTGCAGAATGTCAAAAGGTTGATGCAGCAACAGAAGACATATGCGGACTGGTTCAAGTTCAAATGGATTAAATGGGTCCCGCTGAAATGCAACATTCTCGCGTGGAAGGCTGAGATGAATCGGCTTCCGACGGCTATGGCGTTAGAAAAAAGAAACGTGTTCGTCAACAATCAGGTTTGTCAATTATGCAATTTTGGTGGCGAGTCTTCGGAACATCTTTTTACCGCTTGTGGTTTTTCGAATGGGGTTTGGAATGCTATTGCTGCTTGGTGTGGTATTCATAACATCTTTGCATTCGACATACGAGACTTATTAGAATGGCACAAGACGTTTCAAGGAGAGTCGAGTAAGAAATGGTTGATCCAAGGCATTATTGTTATTTCCTTTTGGGAAATTTGGGGAGCTCGGAACAAGAAGATTTTCAACAATAAAGATGCGAAAGTTCAAGAGGTGGTTCGAAATATTAAATCATCCTCGTTTTTTTTGGTCAAACATAGAAGTAGATACAAGAATATAGTTTGGAAGGATTGGGTGTTATCTCCCCTGTATATGTTGTAATTGTCTTGGTTGTTTGGTGTGGCGGTCCTCATTTTGAGGACGTTGCCGTTTTTTGAATGAAAGTCTCTTTTCAAAAAAAAAAAAAAAAAAAAAAAAAAAAAAAAAAAAAATTAGTGTTTGGGTAATGGTTTGGGACCACTTGTTGGTTAACTGACTGATTAGTTGAAATTATTTGATGAATCATTGACTAGGCGAGATTTTTACAACCATGGTTAGAGCATTCACAACAGGTTATGCAAATTTTTGTGAGTGTGTTCAACATATTTTAAAAAGTTGTTGTGAGTGGATTAGAGAGAAAATGTAACTGTTAATCTGTATATTTGGGGTGACACCATTCCCCTCGTTTATTTTTTAATATTTTTTGAAACTAGTCCTCAGTGAATGAGAAAGAAAAAGTAACGATAAAAGCAAAAAAATAAAATATTACTAAACTAAAAATGACAGGCAAAATGTAGTGGTTTTTGGTGTAATTATGTGGATGAGGGCGTGGAACCCAATGTAAATGTTCTTGCAAGCCTATGGTTAAAAAAACCACTAATATACCAAAGGGCCTTTGGTCGAGTCGTATCAAGGTGTTCGCTAAAACTTTGTCATTTCAACTGGTGAGGTGTTCAGAACCTAGGCTTGGCAATTTCAGACATGAACACGATAACACTGCACGACCTTATCATGTTTCGTGTTTGACCTTAACAGGTTTCGTGTCTTAATACATCGTGTCTGACAGGATATGCCAGCTCTTTGAGAACATATGGGTAACAAAAAATTTAACCATTAAAAAAATACTAATGAATTACTAACCGGTTACCGTTTTGATTACTTAACATGTTATTTTGTGCACCTCTGCACACACACACACTAAGAGGGTGTTTGGGATTGAATTTCAAAACAACTTATTGACTTATTGGCTTTTCCAAGAAGCCAATAAGTCAATAAGCTGTTTGTGTAACTCAAAAGCACTTTCTGTTTTGACTTTTGGCTTTTAAGAGTGAAAAAACTGTTTTTGAAAAGTTAAAAATCCTGGATTTTGGCTTTTGACTTTTGAAAAAAATTACAAGTTTACCACCCATACAACCAATATTCACAATAAGTTAAGCGAAACACACGTTTCTCATTCAAAAAGCTAATCTAAACACTTTTTTTTTTAAAACTAATTTACAAAAAGTCATAAGCCAATAATAAACACTTTTAAACAAAAACACTTATTTCCAAAATCAATCCCAAACAACCTCTAATATCTTCCTGGCTGTTTACACTATGTTCCAGAGTTTAAAAGTAGAAGGAAAGGAAAGGAAGCGGAAAGAAAGGGGGACAATTTTGTGTTCCCGAGTTTCATTAAAGGAAAGAAGTGGAGGGAAGAGGAAGGAAAATTCCTCCAAATAACAATCCTTCCAAATTGGAAGGAAGCGGGAGGAAGGGAAAATAAGAAAAATTTAAAGTAAATCATTTACCAATTTACCCTCTCATTTAACCTATAATAAAATCTTACAAGGGTATAATTGTAAAATATACGTTTCTTTTCTCTTCCTTTCAACTCGGGAACACATAAAATCTTTAGTTTCTTTTCTTTTCCCTTCAACTCGGGAACACGAAATAAAATTATATATTTTCCATTCTTTTCTCTCCTAATATCCCTTTCTCTTCTTTTCTTTTATTTAGTAAACTCGGGAACACAGCGTTACTGTTTAGGGTTATTATAGTTTGTTCCTTCAAATCCAAAGGGATTTCAAAGCAAATGGCGATTTTCGCGGGAAAATTGATATTATGTGGCAAAACATTCGAGCTCCAGTCACGGGTCTTCTTGAAACCCTGGTAAATTATTCTTCATTATTCATGTTTTTGCTAACAATTTGTTAATAAAAACTCTGTTCATTTTGTTGGTTAATTGTTTGTGAATATGTTAAATTTGAATCAGTATTTTCAGGGTGGAGACAAAGATTATAGTTAGATGCTGTTCGAATGTAGGCAAAAGCTCTAAGGACTTTCCAGTTAGGTACATTCCTAAGAAATCTTCTAATATTATTAATAAACCTAAGGATCCTGTTCCAACTCCAAAGAACTATGAGGAGGTTGAATTGCGTCGATACGCTAATGATGATTCGTCGAATGTTGAGTTTTCGAATGATTGGGAAAGGTCCAGGATTGGATCAAATTTGGATGAAACATCACTGGATTTTAAGTCAGGTATGCCTCTCTGTTTCTAGGGTTTAACTTTAGGGAAAAAAATATTAAAATATGCAAAATTGAAGCAATCTGATACGCTCGAATAAGTGAAGTTGGCTCAAGAGGTTGGAATTTAGAATGCACGAAAAATCAATCGGTCCATAAAACAACCAGTTTAATACTTATATGTGTAAGGTGCATCGTAGATTCTAGCTGACCGGATATAGCCGGCACAGAAAGAAAAGGGGGCCATATCTTAAGCGGTGTTAAAGGGGTAAATTTTTGTTAAGATATAGCTGACTATTTTGGCCGCCGGCTAAGATCTTGTAATTGCTAGATTGGCTATTCTTTAAACCATAGTTGTCAAAGTGCCTAGGCGCACTTAAGGCGCATAGGTCGAGCCCGGAGCCTAGGCGCAAGGCACAAAAAAAACGAGGGCTTTTTATAATCAGGCGCATAGTATAATAAAATACATTTTTTTTGGAGATTTTAGAGATCTTTTAGGCTTGTTTAGGGCTATATTAGGATGTTTTAGGGTTGTTTAGGACTTGTTCATAACTCATTTAGGATGTTTTAGAGGTTTGGGCAACTTTTAGCCTGAATTTGGCCGGAAATCAGCCTGAAAACAGCCCCGATAGTGCACCTCAGTGCCTAGGCGCGCGCCTCACAAGGCGCAGCGCACTTGGTGCGCCTAGGCGCGCTTTTGACAACTATGCTTTAAACCTGTTGCACTTTAGTTAGCGTTTTCTGATAGGGTGTTTTCGGATATGTCTATTTTTTAAATGCTAAAATTGATGCGTGTTTTGTTAATTTCTTGGGTCAAATTGCCTACTATAGATTTATAGTGATTGTTCCCGAACTTTATTGTTACACACTTTTTTTAGGTTTCATATTTTGGATTATTTTTTGGCCTAAAATAATAGCAAAACACCATTTTTACATGAAAATGTGAAGAAAATGGTCACTGAAGTAGATTTGGCATATGTCCAACAGGTAATTTAAGATCAAAAGAAAAGAAAATCCGTAGTTCGCCTGTGCGATCGGAGGCGTTGGAACGTAATTTGAAATGGAAAGCTGCTGAATCAAAGCCTGGGGAAGAATTTCATGCATTTGATGAAATGGAAGCTCCTGAGGATGCTTTAGATGAACTTGACTTTCATAATGGAGAATATGAAATCAAGCGCCTAGCAATTGAACCTAGTAAAGGTAAAGAAGAGGCTGAGAAGGCAGCAATTGGATTGCTTGCTGTAAGGTTAGCATCTTTGCAGATTAACTTTTCTTTTAAGTATTTTGTAGCGAGGCTACTGATGTGTTCGCATTCAATATGGTTATTTGTTTCTCCTCATGCAGGCTAACTACGTTTCTCGATAACATGCTTTACATCCTCTAGTAGCATGTGGCTTTTAATTGCAAGTTATTAGAGCATGATTTGATTATTTACTCATATTAGGGCGGTGGCGGATCTAGAAATTAATTTCAGTAGTAACGTTTTTCATTTTTTTCATTTTAGTAGTAACGTTTTCCAAATATCGTAAAAAAACAAATTTTCCACTACGCGCGCGAAGTTGAGTAGCAACGGACGCGGCACCTAGTTTCAAGCTAGGTCCGCCCCTGTATTAGGGTCTAGGTGCAAATAACAGGGAAGAAATAATCTCATTGTAGAGTCAAAGTGAATGTTCAACCTTGTATATTTCTTCTTTGATTTTCACCATTTAATTTAAAAATAATCTCATCGTCTCCAGAGCATATACTGCACTCGAGCTGAAGAAGAAACTGTTAGGGAAGAAATTCTCCCCCGACATCGTCAATGCTGTGATCTCCGACTTCCAGAACAGGTACATGATCAGTACCATGAGTCTTGAGCTTAAAATGTGGAACTCCATTTCCTCACAAATTTCATTCAGTTAACGATTCTATTGATGGTAAATTGGTAACGCATCAGTGTCTTTCTTGAAAGAGCATGGTTTAAAAAAAACGAGTGAGGCGTACGCCTCGAGGTGCGCCTCGAGGCGAAACTCTAAGGAAACGAGTTTGAGGCGCGCCTCATGGGGTTTAGATTGTACATACGCCTCTAAGGGTTGAGGCGCTAAGAAAATGTGCGCCTCGGGTGCGCCTTAGGTGGTTTAGGGTGTTTTTGATGTGCTTTTTTTGTGTTTTAGACTTTTTGGGTCAATTATTTTATTTTTGATGTGTGTTTTTGATGTTTTGGACTTTTCTAGGTTAAGTATTTTATTTTTTATAGACACGTAATTTTTATATTTATTTTTTGACAGCGCCTCGAGCTTACGCCTCGGTTCGCCTCTAGGCTTACGCCTCAAGAGGCGAAGGAAAAACGCCTCGAGGCTCGTTTCCGTTCTTTTAAACTTTGTGAAAGAGCATAATTTAATTTTCTTCCTCATGATACCTACCCTTTCTTTCGAATCTACTAACAACTGCTTTTTATTAGCTCATACTGAAGCCTCTGTAAAAATTTGTAAATATACTTTTTGAGAATTTCTTGACTTACCAAGACTGTTACAGGGGGCTGATAAATGATTTCTTGTATGCTGAAGCGTTTTCTCGATCAAGATGGTCTTCATCAAGTTGGGGCCCACATAGAATCAAGCAAGTAAGCTGTTCTTTCTGTGATCGTTTTCACAACCTGATAAGTTATAGTTGAAGACTAAGCACAAAAGATGAAATTTTACTATAGCCAAGTTGTCATATATAATAGAACCAACCAACCAACCTAACTATACTATATTGTTTCAATGTATCACATTAGTATCTAGTATGCACTATGTCTCTCTAAATTTAGGCGGGCTTTTAGTATAAGAACGTATCTTTCTCTCTTACGAGGTGTTTCTATTCTTTTTAGGCCCTGGTAAAAAAGGGGGTCAATGATGTTGATGCACAGAAAGCAATAAAGTTGGTTTTAGAAGGCGGTGAACCCATCGATGATGATCAAGTTTCAAGATTTGGATTATCAAAGTCCTCGTTTGACCATCTATTTGCACAAGCTTCAAAGCAATGGATTCGTGCTAAAGATCTCCCCAGTGAAAAACAGAAATCAAGAATCATCTCATGGCTTCGATACCGTGGCTTTAATTGGGAAATTATTAGCTTCATTTTGAACAGATTACAATCCGAGTATCCGCCTTAAGTCTTTGAGAGGTACTCGCTTGCTGGCTACTATTGTCAGCCCTACTGTGTTTACTACACCACACTAGTTTTGGGAGGAACCATCCTGCTTAACTAAATTGATAAGCTTATTTCTGTTATTAACTGGGAATTCAAATGCGAACCTAAAAAATAGCGCAAATTATTCTTGCTTAAAAGTTTTTAATACACTACCCACCTGGTGATTGTAGGAGATCATTTAGTACCAAGCTTTTATTGCTTTGCTATAAGCTGTGAGCATGGGCACATGTGAACTAGTCCCGGGTCTTAGCGATAATAATATTTGTAATATTAGTTTCCTTTATTTAGGAGATATAGTTTATTATTGATGATATATATCTCTTCTATATTTATGTGCTGGGGTTATTGTCCCTCCTTGTCTATATAAAGGGATAATCCCCATTGTAATTATTCATTCACAGTAATAATATCATAAGCACTTTTACCGGAGGTTGACTTAAGAGTGAAGAAAGAAATTTCGTTGAAATAATAAATTCTAATCGTACGCTGTCTTAACCCTTAATACCTTAGATATGAACATATGGTTCAGCATTGTTACTGAACAAAAATCTTTGAAAAGGTGTAGGAATGGTTAGACGAGGCTTGTAAGGCGATGTTCCTAGACTCCCAGTTGAGGAGTTTTTGGGTAAGTCATTGTTGCGAGCTCGGTGTAGTTTCTGGTTTGTTTCAGAATGGGCCCAACTATATTGTTTTGCCATAGTAGCAGCTTTTGAAGCTCCCTTATCAGGAATTCTACTTGATAATTGTGATGGGTAAGTTGCTAATGTCTGAACTCGTTTGAGTCATCGATGGGCGTCGGAATGCTGCAAAAGATGCTGGTTTCCGCTGCTCCCAGCATGTTACAACATTCGACAAACCCCATGCACGAAGAGTCAGAGCCTACTCTGAAAATCAAGCAACTCGAAATAGTCAAATCCTCCTAACAAAAGGTTAACTAGACAAGGATACATAAACTACATTATAAGTTTATAACTATGTAATCAAAGTAGTAGCATCTTCAATTGTTGTCTAGTAAGGAATCATAACAAAAGTTGAGGTTTTTCATTAGTTTAATATGACCAACATTTAAAAAGGATTGATGTTTTTGGAATGCGAAAATGATCAAAACTTTTAGTTAAATATTTAATGTATAAGGAGGAAAAAGTTTAGGAGGGAAATAAAAGTTAGAAGGGAAACAAAAGTTATGAAGAAAATTGAAAGACTAATTTTTTTTAAATTTTAACTAGCTAGTGAACATAAACAAACATACACGAAAGATATAAACGAACGAACGAACGTAAACAAACACACTGTTGAACGTTCACGAACGCAGTACAACGAATGAGACATTTTTTCGTGTTTGTTTAGTTAATCGAAGAATTTTTTTTTGTTCGTGTTCGTTTTTTATTAACAAACGAACATAAACGAACTTCCCGCCGAATGTTTTACGAACTGTTCACCAAACGTTTGGTTTGTTTATAGCCCTATTGGAGATATCCAACAAAAGGCGACTAAACATAAAATAAAATGGTAGTTTTATAGACCTCATCAATACTTTGACTTGTTAGAAGAGTTCAAGTTTGTGACTGATGATCCATTGATCTATACAATATTTGAAAGGGGTTTGGCTAAATACACTTTTCCTTTTACTGGTTACACCCCTTTTTAAAATAGAAAGTTTAAAAGTTATCAAATTTCAACTCTAAAAAAATATTTTTGCTTACATATATATAAATATATAAATAGATGCTTTTATTTAGTTCTTTTCCAATTTTATGATCTCTGGTTCAATTATTATTATTTTTTTATTTTATTGAAAAATTGAAGTAATCGATTTCTATTCTTCTAAATCGACTAGCATTTGAATAACTATAACTTTTAAATGATTTCCGGATGTAAAAAAATAAACTTCAACAATGACTTTTGGCTTCCACGGGGTTGCTCTCAGCTATTACTGAAGTCGTCAACTTATGGCTAGGGGGTTGTGTCCCAGGGTACTTGCTGAATTTATTGCTTCGGCCCCCCTAACACCTCTTTTGAAACCTGATAACGGGATCCGACCCATTGCAATAGGGGTCATTTGGCGCAGACTTGTATCTAAAGTGGCTATGAGGAAGGTTGGTAAGGAAATGACTGAGTATCTGGGGGACTTCCAATTCGGGGTGGGGACTCCTAATGGGGCAGAGGCGGTGCTCCACAGTGCGAACAGGTTTCTTAACTCCTTCCATGAAGATGGTTCTTTGGCTATGCTCACTGTGGATTTTTCAAACGCGTTCAACATGATTGACCGCACTGCCCTTCTTCGAGAGGTTCTTCAGCATTGCCCGTCTATCTATTTGTGGGTCCAGTTCTTATATGCCCAGCCAGCTAGGTTGTATGTTGGTAACGATTGTATAGGGGCCACTACGGGGGTTCAGCAGGGGGACCCTTTAGGTCCCCTCCTTTTCGCCTTAGCACTACACCCGATGGTTCTCCGGGTGCAAGAGAATTGTAACCTCCCGTTTCATGCGTGGTACCTTGATGATGGGACGATTATTGGGGATGCCACCGATGTGGCGAATGCCCTAGACATCATCCAGAAGGAGGGGCCATCCCTGGGGCTTCAATTGAATATTAAGAAAACTGAGGTTTTCTGGCCGTCTTGTAATGGAGTGAAACTTAGGGATGGGCTTTTCCCCAGTGGAATTGGTAGGCCTGAAAAGGGGGTGAAGCTCCTTGGGGGGCTGTTAGTCGGGACTCTTACTTTATACGGGAATTGGCAGGGCGGAGAGCCTCGCGCGCGGTTGATCTTATGAAACTTTTGCTCTGCCTTCGGGATCCTCAGAGTGAACTCCTCTTGCTTAGATCTTGTATGGGAGTCGCTAAGTTGCTTTTTGGTTTGCGGACCTGCCAACCCACCATGATGGATGAAGCGGTATCATGTTTTGACAAGGGTCCGTGGGAAGCCATTGAAGACATAGTGGTATGTGGGGGTCCATTCTTTGGCGACCTACAGTGGCGACTAACTTCCTTGCCGATGCGTTTGGGAGGATTAGGGCTTCTCTCAGCAAAGGATGTTGGGGTGTATGCTTTTGTGGCATCCCGAGCTTAGTCTTGGAATCTCCAAGACCACATCTTAAGGAATTGCGGGGTTGTCGACGTGGACTTTGTGACACCCGGCAAATTCTGGTTAACAACGTTGTCTAGATGAAAGTCTACCTTAGCGAGTCACGCGTATATTGTACTTAACTGGGTTAGTTAAGTCGTGTTATGGTTCGGGAACTGTTAGTTCAGTATAGAGGATCATCGGATGTTAGTCTAGAGGTTCATTAGATGTCAGTCCTTAACCAAGTGTACAAGTAGTGACGATTCGTAGAATCGTCAGAGCATAGGGAACATACAAGTCTCGAGTCCCGGGAATTGGTGAACGAGTGTGAATATGTTTGGTTGCAAGTGTTATGTGCTTACAATCATTATGTGACTTGTCGGTATGTGAAAATGTGTTAACATATGTTAAAACGGGGTTTAACGCGCAAAATACACGGAACCAACCCCTATAGGCGATTAGGGTTGGCTAATCGTCTATAAGGGAGGCGATTGGGCCTCATTGGAGGCGAGTAGCATGCTAATCGCATGCTCTAGGGGGCGATTAGCCCCTAAATGCATGTAATGTCATGCGATTAGCAATGCTAATCGCGTATAGCTGCTGCAAATCGCATGGAACGTGCTGGACGACTAAAAACGACTATAAATACAATACTTGACCTCCTAAACTTCATAATATCAACCCTAGTCGTCCCATAACCCGCCCCAACACACACACAACCTCTGGAACGTGATTTTGGATCAAAACACAAGGTTTCAAGCTTATTTCATCAATCTATCACAATCTAAGGTGTGATTTTCATCCATGCAATCTTTACTAACGTTTTTAATAAATCCCTAACGGTCCAGACCTGTTTTAAAACGAATAAGCTTTCTGAAAATCGTTAATAAGTATGGTTAATTGGATTTTAAATAGCATGCATGATGTATGTGGGTTTTCAATTAAAAGCTAGGGTTTTTACGATTCAAGATGGATGATTAACATGTTATTAGGTTAGCTTCAGATTAATAATGATGGCATGATGATGAGATCTGAGTTATTGTTAATTAGGGTTACGGTTTTGCATGCTAATGTGATGTTTCATGTTATGTGTATTGTCTTTAAGATACATGATGGCATTCAGGGCTGATAGATCGAGGTTAAACGAAGGATTTTGATGGAAATATGTTTGATATAGTTGTTAGGATGATATTTGATGTTTACACACGTTCTGGGATTGATTTGGAGTGTTAAACGCGCGAAAAACCGGAACAGCCATGTTGCAGGCGAGTAGCAACCCTAATCGCCTATACTATAGGCGATTAGGAGGCTAATCGCCTATGTTTCATGCAATTAGGAGCTAATTGCTAGCAGATGCATGTCTTATGAGCTAATTGCTAGCAGATGCATGTCTTATGAGCTAATTGCTAGCAGATGCATGTCTTATGAGCTAATTGCTAGCAGATGCATGTCTTATGAGCTAATTGCTAGTGGATGTATGTCTTATGACCTGATTGCTAGTAAATGCATGTCTTATGACCTAATTGCCTATAGACTCCTGAAATGCATGTCTTATGACTTAATTGCCTATAGTATAGGCAATTAGCATTCCTAAATGCCTGTTGACTTTCATAATCGCCTGTACTGCTGCTGTAAGCATATTTTGACATATCGAGACCCGATTTGACACCTAGGAACATGCTAGGAACCCCGTAACATATCTAATAACTTGGTAACATATGTTCGGACTTATTTACGTGATACTTGAACTACGTGATGTAACTTGTTGGACGTTAACGTATGTTAAGTGTGATTGCATGATTGTATGTTTGAGAGTGTAAGCATAACACGGGGAGTCTCGGGTCACCAATGGGATGTCGAGTCTTGTACTTTGGGTTAATTTAACAGTCACGGTGTTTTCAAACGAACTTGGTTATGGTCTGGACATCTAGGGACAAACTAACCTGCGGGTTATTAGTCTAAGTACTTGTAACTGTCATATGTTAGGTCGCCGCTTTACGGGACTAGCATAGCTTGCTGAGTTTATTCGTATTACGAAGTAACGCAACCTAAGGTGAGTTTACGGCCCCTCTTTTAACTGGTTTCACTTTTCGGGGGAGAAAACATGTGTTAAAACTTATGTTTGGTAACTACTGTCATACTATGGGTTTCTATGGTTTACTATACGATCTTTGGAAGTCCCGGGGGGAACCATGAATGTGCGGGTTAGCACAACGGGGAAATGTGAATAGCGCTATTGGGAGTGACCAACCCCGCTCGTCGGCTTGGAGGGCCGGGCGAGTGCATATTGTCTCAAACAGGAACAACAGGTTTACTATTCGGGCACGACATCTGGTTTGCGAGTTAGTAATGGTTTTCCAATCGTAGTAGTAACAAAACATACGCCTAGCTAGCGTACTTGGGTTTTCGATTTGTTATAGTATGGACAGGTTGAACTTGGTACTGTGATTACAAAACCTGTAAACTCACCAGCATTTTTGTGCTGACGTAAACTTTTACATGTTTTCTCAGGTCGCTAAGGTAGCACAATGGAACTAGGGCGCACGCGTCTGCACGGCGTCTAGTTAGGATTGCATGATTTTCGAACGTTGAATACTTGGTTTATTTTGGATTATGTTTTGAATAAGCTTCCGTTGTAATTGGGGATTTTCAACTATGTTTTCTTAAATTGCATATGTTCATTTAGACTTGTTTATTGTGATCGTTGGTTTGGATCCTGGTTTGTCATACGCCTAGCGGTAAAACTCCGCAAGTGGATTTTGAGGGTGTGACAGATTGGTATCAGAGCCAATGGTTATAGTGAACTAGGACTGCATGTAGAGTCTAGTCTATAGCCGAGTCGCACACACTAGACGATCACATAGTACTAAACATTATGGTGGATTACGTATGGCCTTGTCGGGGTGTCTCTAAATCATCTGACCTTCCTATGTTACATCATCCGTTCTATCTTAGGTCGGGTTACTTGTTTTCTAGGCAGTGTGGTATATTGGGGTAAATCGTGTACTCTTGAGACTTGTCCAAGGCTCGGACATCTCCCTTTCATACTCCAATAGAAACACTTGCCATAAACTACCGTAGCATTACGGTGCATAGCTAAGAGTCTATGTTCGGTGATTTGAACTTTGAACTAGGAGAACACTTGGAGGACCATGTAGAGCGGTTTATCATTTTGGGTGCACACAAAATCATAAACCGAAATGCATGAAAGCCCTAGTGAGCTCTGGGTTTGAATGGATAGTCCTGGGTTGGATCTAGCTTTGATCTTGTGAATGCTAGTGGTTACCATTAGCTGTGAAACTCAATTTTCTCGTCCTTTTTGTCAGAATCATGTCTGGAGTACGAGGAGGACGTGGAGGTGGCCGCGCTGGTGGGCGTGGTGGTGGTCGTGGTGGTGGTGGTTGTGGAGGTGTAAACCTAACACAAGAAGATCTGAACAACTTGCTGCAAGCTGCCTTTCAGTTAGGGCACAATGGTGGTGGTGGTCCTGTTAACCCACCCCCACCTATGTGTACCTACAAGATGTTTCGGGACTGTAAGCCCCAGGAATTCTCTGGCACTGAGGGTGCGGTGAGCTTGCTCAGGTGGCTGGAAAAGGTGGAGTCAGTGTTTCTGATGTGCAACTGTCTCCCAGAGGATCGAGTCAAGTATGCTGCTGCGTTATTCCAGGATGTTGCTTTGACCTGGTGGAACAATATCACCCAGAATATGGGTATAGGGGAGGCTTATGCTATGCCTTGGGAAAATTTTGTTCAACTACTGAAGCGAGAGTACTGTCCAAGGGAAGAAATTCAGAAGCTAGAGCATGAGGTGTGGAACCTCAAGATGACCGGGTCAGAGATTGAAAAGTATACGGTAAGGCGTAACGAGTTGGCAGTGTTGTGTCCTGATCTGCATGTGCCAGAATACAGGGGGATTGAACACTATATCTCGGGGCTAGTACCAGAGATCGCAGGGTTGGTGGCTGCGGGGAATCTTCCTACATACTCAGAGGTGGTCCGATCGGCTCACAGGATGACAAACTTGAAGGTGAATGAGGGTATCTTGCCTGCTAAGGCTAGACAGGATCCTGACACAGTTACCGGTACATTCCTTCTCAATAATCGCTCTGTTAGTGTTTTATTTGATTCCGGTGCCGATAAAAGTTTTATATCTATGGAAGTTAGTCGACTGCTAGATGTAGTACCCGAGCCATTAGAGGCTAAGTATTTAATTGAGTTGGCTGACGGTAAAAAGATTGAAGCTACTTGTATCCTTCGGGAGTGTCAACTAGAGTTGTCGGGTTTGTCTTTCCCCATCGACCTTATGCCGGTACCTTTGGGTAGTTTTGACGTTGTTGTAGGCATGGATTGGTTGTCTTTGTATCGCGCTGAGATCGTTTGTTACGACAAGATTATTCGGATTCCCCTCCCTGATGGAGAATTCCTTTCTGTGTACGGTATCAAGGGAGGTGCTCCGCTAAATCTCATCTCCAGCATGAAAGCCCTTAAGTATCTTCGAAAGGGTTATTCGGCCGTTTTGGCACTTTTATCTGTTTCCCCTACCGATGAGAAGAAGATCGACGATATTCCTGTTGTACGCGAGTTTCCTGATGTATTTCCCGATGATTTATCTGGTTTTCCTCCCCATCGTCAGATTTGAGGTACGGTTATCACCAGTTGCGCGTAAGGGAAGCTGACGTTGCAAAGACTGCCTTTCGTACACGTTATGGCCATTTTGAGTTCTTGGTCATGCCTTTCGGTCTCACAAACGCACCGGCGGTTTTCATGGATTTGATGAACCGCGTTTGCAAACCGTATCTTGACAAGTTCGTCATCATGTTTATTGATGACACCCTGATTTACTCCAAGAACAAGACCGAACACGAGGAACACCTGCGCTTGGTTTTGGAACTTTTGCGACGGGAACAACTTTACGCTAAGTTCTCAAAGTGTGACTTTTGGTTACGCGAAGTTCAGTTCCTAGGACATGTGGTTAATGAACTAGGAATTCATGTCGATCCAGCTAAGATCGAAGCGATCAAGGACTGGGAAGCACCAAAGACGCCAACTGAGGTGCGGCAATTCCTAGGCCTTGCGGGCTATTATCGTCGTTTCATTAAGGGGTTCTCGAAGATCGCTCAACCCCTCACCACTCTTACTCAGAAGGATAGAAAATTCGCCTGGGGTGAACCACAAGAGTCAGCATTTCAAAAACTGAAGTCTAAACTTTGTTTTGCTCCTATTTTGTCCTTGCCTGAAGGCCCTGATGATTTCGTTGTTTACTGTGATGCTTCTATTCATGGTCTCGGTTGCGTGTTGATGCAACGCGAGAAAGTGATTGCGTATGCTTCTCGGCAACTCAAGGTGCACGAGAGGAACTACACCACCCATGACTTGGAATTGGGTGCAGTGGTTTTCGCGTTGAAAATTTGGAGACATTACTTGTACGGTACCAAATGCACCATCTACACCGATCACAAGAGTCTTCAACATATTTTCGACCAACAACATTTGAACATACGACAGCGTCGTTGGATTGAACTCCTGAACGACTATGATTGCGCCATTAAGTACCATCCTGGAAGGCGAATGTAGTAGCAGACGCCTTGAGCAGGAAGGAATCAATTAATCCTCGTCGCGTTCGGGCGTTGCAGCTCACCATTCATTCCTCTCTACCTGACCAACTCCGTTCTGCTCAGTTAGAAGCTTTGAAGGAGGAAAACCTTAAAGCTGAGACTATGCACGGTGCCGACAAGCACCTCGAGCGAAGGCCTGATGGCCTGCACTACTTTGCAGAACGCATATGGGTTCCTTTATTTGGGGGACTTCGGGAGCTTGTTTTAGATGAGGCTCACAAGTCCCGGTATTCTATTCATCCTGGTTCGGATAAGATGTACCAAGATCTAAAGGTGCTTTACTGGTGGCCAAACATGAGGTCGGATATAGTCTCATACGTGAGCAAATGCTTGACCTGTGCTAAAGTCAAGGTGGAATACCAGAAACCGTCGGGTCTCTTGCAACAACCTGAAATTCCGGAGTGGAAATGGGAACGGATTACAATGGATTTTGTCACGCAACTACCTAAGTCACCGAGCGGGAATGATAAGATATGGGTGATTGTTGATCGGTTGACGAAATCAACCCATTTTCTCGCTATTAAGGAGACCGACACCATGGATCGTTTGGCTCGTCTTTATCTGAAGGAAGTTGTTTCTAAGCACGGGGTGCCGGTTTCTATTATTTCGGATCGTGACTCCCACTTTACTTCTCACTTCTGGAAGTCTTTGCACAAGGCTTTGGGTACCCAGCTAGACACGAGTACCGCTTATCACCCACAGACTGACGGTCAGAGTGAACGCACGATTCAAACCTCAGAAGACATGCTGCGGGCATGTGCGATCGATTTTGGCAAAAGTTGGGAAGCCCACCTACCGTTAGTAGAATTCTCTTACAACAACAGTTACCACACGAGCATTAAGGCAGCTCCGTTCGAGGCACTGTACGGGCGGAAATGCTGGTCTCCTCTTTGTTGGGCTGAGGTGGGTGAGAGTCAACTCACTGGGCCTGAGCTAGTGTACGAAACTTCGGAAAAGATCGTACAGATTCGTAACCGGTTGGCAGCGGCACGGGATCGACAAAAGAGTTATGCCGATCAGCGTCGCAAGCCATTGGAATTCCAAGTTGATGACAAGGTACTTCTGAAAGTTTCACCGTGGAAGGGCGTCATACGCTTTGGGAAGCGTGGCAAACTCAACCCTCGGTATGTCGGTCCATTTACGATCCTGGAACGGATTGGACCGGTGGCATATCGTCTTGATTTACCGACGGAGCTCGGTAACGTACATAACGTCTTCCATGTGTCCAACCTGAAGAAGTGTCTGGCTGACGAGTCTCTCATTGTTCCACTGGAAGAGATCAAGGTTGACGATCGTCTTCGAATTGTGGAGGAACCTGTTGAGATTCTGGATTACAAGATTCGTAGCCTACGTCATAGCAAGATTCGCATTGTAAAGGTTCGCTGGAACTCGAACCGGGACCAGAGTACACTTGGGAACGGGAGGATCAGATGAAGTCTAAGTATCCTCATCTCTTTCCAAAGGAAGCGTTCGAATCGAGATATGTCTCCATTGCAGCTGAATGAATCTCGGGGCGAGATTCCTTTTTAACGTGGGGATGATGTGACAACTCGGGTAAATCTCTCTTTTGGTTTCTATCTTTTACCTGTTTCTTTTGTTATTCCTTTTGGGTACTTGTGCAATTTTCGGGACGAAAATTCTTTTAACGTGGGGATGATGTGACACCCGGCAAATTCTGGTTAACAACGTTGTCTAGATGAAAGTCTACCTTAGCGAGTCACGCGTATATTGTACTTAACTGGGTTAGTTAAGTCGTGTTATGGTTCGGGAACTGTTAGTTCAGTATAGAGGATCATCGGATGTTAGTCTAGAGGTTCATTAGATGTCAGTCCTTAACCAAGTGTACAAGTAGTGACGATTCGTAGAATCGTCAGAGCATAGGGAACATACAAGTCTCGAGTCCCGGGAATTGGTGAACGAGTGTGAATATGTTTGGTTGCAAGTGTTATGTGCTTACAATCATTATGTGACTTGTCGGTATGTGAAAATGTGTTAACATATGTTAAAACGGGGTTTAACGCGCAAAATACACGGAACCAACCCCTATAGGCGATTAGGGTTGGCTAATCGCCTATAAGGGAGGCGATTGGGCCTCATTGGAGGCGAGTAGCATGCTAATCGCATGCTCTAGGGGGCGATTAGCCCCTAAATGCATGTAATGTCATGCGATTAGCAATGCTAATCGCGTATAGCTGCTGCAAATCGCATGGAACGTGCTGGACGACTAAAAACGACTATAAATACAATACTTGACCTCCTAAACTTCATAATATCAACCCTAGTCGTCCCATAACCCGCCCCAACACACACACAACCTCTGGAACGTGATTTTGGATCAAAACACAAGGTTTCAAGCTTATTTCATCAATCTATCACAATCTAAGGTGTGATTTTCATCCATGCAATCTTTACTAACGTTTTTAATAAATCCCTAACGGTCCAGACCTGTTTTAAAACGAATAAGCTTTCTGAAAATCGTTAATAAGTATGGTTAATTGGATTTTAAATAGCATGCATGATGTATGTGGGTTTTCAATTAAAAGCTAGGGTTTTTACGATTCAAGATGGATGATTAACATGTTATTAGGTTAGCTTCAGATTAATAATGATGGCATGATGATGAGATCTGAGTTATTGTTAATTAGGGTTACGGTTTTGCATGCTAATGTGATGTTTCATGTTATGTGTATTGTCTTTAAGATACATGATGGCATTCAGGGCTGATAGATCGAGGTTAAACGAAGGATTTTGATGGAAATATGTTTGATATAGTTGTTAGGATGATATTTGATGTTTACACACGTTCTGGGATTGATTTGGAGTGTTAAACGCGCGAAAAACCGGAACAGCCATGTTGCAGGCGAGTAGCAACCCTAATCGCCTATACTATAGGCGATTAGGAGGCTAATCGCCTATGTTTCATGCAATTAGGAGCTAATTGCTAGCAGATGCATGTCTTATGAGCTAATTGCTAGCAGATGCATGTCTTATGAGCTAATTGCTAGCAGATGCATGTCTTATGAGCTAATTGCTAGCAGATGCATGTCTTATGAGCTAATTGCTAGCAGATGCATGTCTTATGAGCTAATTGCTAGTAGATGCATGTCTTATGAGCTAATTGCTAGTAGATGTATGTCTTATGACCTGATTGCTAGTAAATGCATGTCTTATGACCTAATTGCCTATAGACTCCTGAAATGCATGTCTTATGACTTAATTGCCTATAGTATAGGCAATTAGCATTCCTAAATGCCTGTTGACTTTCATAATCGCCTGTACTGCTGCTGTAAGCATATTTTGACATATCGAGACCCGATTTGACACCTAGGAACATGCTAGGAACCCCGTAACATATCTAATAACTTGGTAACATATGTTCGGACTTATTTACGTGATACTTGAACTACGTGATGTAACTTGTTGGACGTTAACGTATGTTAAGTGTGATTGCATGATTGTATGTTTGAGAGTGTAAGCATAACACAGGGAGTCTCGGGTCACCAATGGGATGTCGAGTCTTGTACTTTGGGTTAATTTAACAGTCACGGTGTTTTCAAACGAACTTGGTTATGGTCTGGACATCTAGGGACTAACTAACCTGCGGGTTATTAGTCTAAGTACTTGTAACTGTCATATGTTAGGTCGCCGCTTTACGGGACTAGCATAGCTTGCTGAGTTTATTCGTATTACGAAGTAACGCAACCTAAGGTGAGTTTACGACCCCTCTTTTAACTGGTTTCACTTTTCGGGGGAGAAAACATGTGTTAAAACTTATGTTTGGTAACTATCGTCATACTATGGGTTTCTATGGTTTACTATACGATCTTTGGAAGTCCCGGGGGGAACCATGAATGTGCGGGTTAGCACAACGGGGAAATGTGAATAGCGCTATTGGGAGTGACCAACCCCGCTCGTCGGCTTGGAGGGCCGGGCGAGTGCATATTGTCTCAAACAGGAACAACAGGTTTACTATTCGGGCACGACATCTGGTTTGCGAGTTAGTAATGGTTTTCCAATCGTAGTAGTAACAAAACATACGCCTAGCTAGCGTACTTGGGTTTTCGATTTGTTATAGTATGGACAGGTTGAACTTGGTACTGTGATTACAAAACCTGTAAACTCACCAGCATTTTTGTGCTGACGTAAACTTTTACATGTTTTCTCAGGTCGCTAAGGTAGCACAATGGAACTAGGGCGCACGCGTCTGCACGGCGTCTAGTTAGGATTGCATGATTTTCGAACGTTGAATACTTGGTTTATTTTGGATTATGTTTTGAATAAGCTTCCGCTGTAATTGGGGATTTTAAACTATGTTTTCTTAAATTGCATATGTTCATTTAGACTTGTTTATTGTGATCGTTGGTTTGGATCCTGGTTTGTCATACGCCTAGCGGTAAAACTCCGCAAGTGGATTTTGAGGGTGTGACAGACTTGGACTACGTGCAGGCCCTTGAAAGGATAAATGACTATCTTCCAGGTTTTGATATTGACGGTTTTTTCTAACAAGGACACCGCCCCCCCAAAGCCTCAGAAAACTTTGGCGAATGCCCTTTTTGGCAAAATCGCACAGAGCCTGGGTGAAGCTTTTGATCTGTATTCCCGCCAAAAGGCAGTTATTGCATGCTTGCAAAGCCCACATGCCCAAGATTTCCTGAATGTTATCCCGATCGAAGGTTTGGGCCAAACCATGTTTGGGGTTGAATATAGGGCAATTCTCAAATATCGTTTGATGATCCCCATGTACCACGAAGATGAAGTCTGCCCGATTTGCCGTAAGGCATGCTTGGACAAATACGGGGAACACGCAGTTCACTGTAAGGAGTTGCATGGTTTCAAATATAGGCATGACCAGGTACGGGACGTTCTTTGGGATATTTTAAGAAGGGCCGGGATCTCATCCAAAAAGGAGGCGCCTATGAATTTCCTTTCGGACCCCAAAGAAGGGAGATCCACCCTGCGTCCAGCAGACCTGCTTGTCTTTGGGTGGGCCGGGGGGAAACATGCTTGTGTCGACCTAACAGGTGTATCTCCCCTGGTTGGTTTGAGGGATAATGGTTTTGTAGTAGGGCAAGCGGTGCGGAAAGCAGAGGTGAAGAAAGTTGAGAAACATGCTAAAGCTTGTGAGGAGAACCAACACGTTTTCGTACCCCTGGCATTTGATACCTTTGGCTCCCTGGCACCGGAAGCCATCCGTTTCCTGACCAGAGTCCAACGGTTTATTCATAGCAGTGTCTCGGCGCCACGAGGGCATGGATTCGTTTTTAGTAGGTTAGGGTTTGCCATTCAGAAGGGGTTGGCGGCGCAGCTTGTTGTCCACCTGCCCGCAATCTTGATGTAATTTTTCTCGGTTATGTGTTAATAATAAGAAAAGTTATTAATCTTAAAAAAAATGTTCGTTAAAAAAAGTACAGAAGGATTTTATAAAAAGTATGATATTAAGCGATAACACAATAACAAATGAATAAAAAACAAAATCTAAAAGGTTTGATATGTATTAACGTGAAACTTGAGGGAGATAATGCGTTTAGTAAAAGGGGTGCATAAGATTTCACATGTGATTAATATTTATCATAAACTAATCAATAAAATCTTTAGAATGTTCATCGAAACAAAATTTAAAAGCTTAAACTTTTTAGTGAATTATTAAGGAGTGAGATACCACTGTACTTGACAAAAATCGATAAAAAAAAAGAATGACATTAAAAACTTTTAGCATAAGCAATACCAATTACAAACTAGCTATTTAATTCAAATAAAATAATCCAAGGTATGCAGTTTGCTATATCTTAATTTGATAATACAAAATGATTATCTAGGTTGGGTTATTCTACAAAGACTACAAAAAATGAGAAGGGTGAAAATGATACAAAAAACACAATAGATCATCAAATATGACACAATGAGCCACAAAATATAACAAAGTGCCAAAAAATATAACACAACGCTGAAGAAAAAAGACACAATGAATTGAAAAAATGACACAACGATGAAAATAAGAAAAAGACACAATGGTACATAAAAGACACAATGATATAACACGTATTCTAAAAACTACAAGCTAAAACCCCAAAAAAACGAAGACCTAAAAAACTAACGACATAGGGTTCGATAAGACGATTCCAATGCCGCTTGAATGAGTTCAATCGGAGTTCGTTTGATACCCTTCCTACGCCTTCCTATTTTTCTTTCACTGTGTATTTGATCCTAACTCATGATTATCTTATATTGAAACGATACTATGTTTATAAAAGTTTAAAACACTAATCCAAATTAAGTAAATTTTTTTTGGTGTTATTATAAGGGAAAATGGATTTTAATACTCCTAACTATTGCATGTTGCCTGATAATACTCACAACTATTACTTTAGCCATTATCACTCCAAACTTTCAACTTATTTTCTTCCATCACTCCCAAACTAACGGAGGTCTAACTTTGTTAGTCTTCGTGGCCAAAATGTAAAAACCAAAACTTATATGTGGCCAAAATATAAAAAACAAAACTTAAGGGGTATTTTTAACAATAAACCTTTAACTTATAAATCTCACCCCCACCCCACCCCCTTTCTCTCTCTCTTTAAACCACCACCACCACCACACCCTACCCTACCCTACCCCCTCCTCCTCTATTTTCCAACTATATATACATATCACTAGTCCTCTGCCTCACATTGTCCCCTTCACTTTCGTAGTTCCGTTCATCATTCATAAAAACAGAGCTAGTGCATAGAGTTTTATCATTTAATACTCCTAACTATTACATGTTGCCTGATAATACTCACAACTATTACTTTGGCCATTATCACTCCAAACTTTCAACTTATTTTCTTCCATCACTCCCAAACTAACGGAGGTCTAACTTTGTTAGTCTTCGTGGCCAAAATGTAAAAACCAAAACTTATATGTGGCCAAAATATAAAAAACAAAACTTAAGGGGTATTTTTAACAATAAACCTTTAACTTATAAATCTCACCCCCACCCCACCCCCTTTCTCTCTCTCTAAACCACCACCACCACCACACCCTACCCTACCCTACCCCCTCCTCCTCTATTTTCCAACTATATATACATATCACTAGTCCTCTGCCTCACATTGTCCCCTTCACTTCCGTAGTTCCGTTCATCATTCATAAAAACAGAGCTAGTGCATAGAGTTTTATCATTTAGTCAGTAAGAAGTGATAAACAATAAAGATAGAAAAGGCCTAAACATGTGACGACACAGAAGATGGTGAGGAAGTTTGAGACAACTCGTAACATATGAATATATGCTTTTGGCTAATATTCATATAAAATGTAACCCTGCAAATTCTCATGTAAATGTTAGTAGGAGACCACTCTCTATGGTTTGTTCCTGTAACCCATCGGAACACCACATCACCACCGTGACCACCTTCTTCCTCCATCATAATGTTCACACAAAATCCTTAAATCAGAACAAAGCCCTAATCGGACCCTAGACCGCCGCCGCCGTCTTCAACGACACCACCACCGTGCTCCTCCCAACGCCACTGTGGTTTCCTTTCCCCCTCTCTCTCATCCACATTGATTTCCTCCCTTTTCAGATCTGATTCCTTCATCTCTCTTTCTCTCTCTCCCTCCCTCCCTCTCTCTCCCTCTCTCTCTCTCTCTTGCTTCTGCTCTCTCTCTCTCTCTCATAAAATATGGGGGGGGGGGGTTGATTTATAAAATTTTAAAAATAATAATAATAATTTTTTAATAATAATAAAACGTTTCATAAATATCCAAAAGTTTAAGTTTTTACATTTTGGCCACGAACACTAACCAGGTTGGACCTCAGTTAGTTTGGGAGTGATGGAAGAAAATAAGTTGAAAGTTTGGAGTGCTAATGGCCAAAGTGATAGTTGGGAGTATTATCCGCCAACAGGCGATAGTTGGGAGTATTAAAATCCATTTCCCCTTATTATAAAGATATAGTTATGCTTTTTTTTTTTATGTTACTACAAAGACATACTTGTGCCATATAGTTTAAAAGTTAAGTGTACAGATAATCTGTGTTTCTATGGTTTGCAAGAATCTTATAGATGCTTTCAGTTCATAACTTTAATCTCCGTCGTTGATGTTATAAAACTCTTATGGTCTCTTTGTTAGTTATTCGTTAGTTTTCTCTCTTATGTGACTATGAAATATCCATTTTATTTATAACCAAACCCAAAAAAAAAAAAAAAAAAAAATGTGAACCCCACCTCACCCCACCGCACATTTCCCCTTCTTCTGCTTTACCCAGTAACGCTACCATCACCAGGGCAGATCTAGGGAGGTAAAGAGGTAGTGTCCGCTACTGTCAAATTTCTTGTCAAATTAGTTTTTTAGTGCAAAACTTTTTTTTATCTTCTTCATTTTACCTACCGGCTATCCCTGAACAAGTTTGTTTAGCCTGCGCTACTCCAAAACTTTTCTTCTAAATCTGCCTTTAACAACCACCACCAATAACATCGCAATAGGTGGAGACAATAACCTACTGGATTTTTACGTTAACGTCACTGGAAGTGATGCCCTTGAAGCAGAGGCTACGCCATGGCTACTTCCTAATCCAAATGTGAATCAAAATCTCAACAAAAGCTGTAATAAATCAGATGAGTACTTCATTAACGAGATCAATCTGTACATCGATATAAATTTGAAAATACCCAAACAAATGTTGGAAAAATGGGTGAAAAGAGTATTTTCACAAATATAGGAAAATGAGTTTTTCCTAACTTTGGATTAAATATCTTTTTGAAATTGAGGTTTATTTATATATTTCTTTGTGGGTTTATGTTCTATGTTGTGAGAGCTTCACAACGAACCAAATCACGTCCAAAACGGAACTAGGATGAATGAGATATCGATGCTCAAAGTTTGTGAATGAAACACTCAATGCTGAATACTTTGGAACAAAGTGAGTAAGTGGAACTTGTCCCACATTGGAGGAATGATGATACCATGAGTGGTATATAAGTGAGAACACTCATTCCTTATTGTTTCATGGGTGTATACCACCTTATTCCCCGCAATCAAATGGCACCGCCGAACGAAAGAACCGCACATTGAAAGAAATGATGAATGCTATGTTGATCAGTTTGGGAGTGAACCGTGAAATGTGGGGGGACGCAATTTTCTCGGGTAATTATCTTTTGAATAGGATACCTCTAAAAAACTGCACATCGTTTTCTTGTATATGAATCCAAGAATCCCGATGGACACAAAAACATTATCATGGAGGTGAATCCTAATATGTTAAATATTTTGAACATGTGTTTCTTATGCTAGGACAAACATATATTAGTTCATCAAGACTGATTGAGGATGAACAAGCACATCCAACGACATCGGTTGACGATGAAGTTCATGACGAAAGCTATGAACGACTTGAAGTTGAGGAAGGTGAGCTTAGATGAAGCAAACGGTCAAGGGTTGACAAATCCTTTGGTCCAGACTTCATGAGCTATATGGTTGACAGTGAGCCCAATACTTACCGCGAAGCGGTTTTCTCATTGGAAGGACCACATTGGTAAGAAGCAGTTAAGAATGAGATTGATTCTATATTGCAAAATCATACTTGGGAGTTAGTAGATCTTTCGTCAGGTTGTAAACCGCTTGGATATCGTTGGATATTCAAGAAGAAGATGAAAACTGATGGAAGTATTGATAAATACAAGGCTAGGTTAGTGATAAAAGGATGTAGACAAAAGGAAGGTCTAGATTACTTTGATACTTACTCGCCTATGACACGAATAACCTCTATTAGATTGGTTCTTGCTATAGCAACTTTAAGAAATTTGGATGTTCACCAAATGGATGTAAAGACCGCATTTCTAAACAGCGATTTAGAAGAAGAAATTTACATGGAGCAACCCAAGGGTTTCTCTGCCCTAGGTCAAGAGGGTAAAGTATGTAAACTCGTCAAGTCTTTGTATGGCTTGAAGCAAGCTCCAAAACAATGGCACCAAAAGTTTGACCATGTCATGCTTGACAATGGTTTCAAAATTAATGAACGTGACAAGTGTGTTTATTCAAAAGACACGCCAGGAGGTTATGTCATCTTATGCCTTTATGTGGATGATATGCTTATCATTGGTAGTAATGATAAAATGATCAAATCCACTAAAGACATGTTGAAAGCGAGATTTGACATGAAAGACATGGGTCTAGCGGATGTGATTCTTGGAGTAAAAAATCATTAGAACCCAAAATGGTCTAGTGGATGTTATAGCAAGATCCACAATGGAATCTGAGTTTATCGCCTTAGATAAATCAGGAGAAGAGGCAGAGTGGCTACGTCAATTTGTGGAAGATATTCCAAGATGGACAAAACCATTGCCAGCTATTTGCATACATTGTGACAGCCAATCGGCGAGTGGTAGAGCTCAAAGCTTAATGTGCAATGGCAAATCGAGGCACATTTGTAACACCCCGACCGATGACGGAATCATCGAGGTGCTACGTAGTGATGATTGTTCAATAACTCATGGTACTAAAGTGTAAATATTGATATATTGAATAAATAGTTTATTACATTGAAATGAAATACAAAGATACATTGATTCTAAAGTTTCAAGTCAAACTTAAATACAACGAAGACAGGCCTAAATATAAATCCAAAAGCTTAAAAGAAACGTCTCAAAATAACCTGAAACATGTACAAAATAATTTTGTCAACACATATAATATATTGATGAGCATACCCTGATTTGAATAAATATATAGTAATAAAAGTGTTTAACAATTCATGCGCGGTACCATTTGCAATTATGTAATAAGTAATATCCGTTCAAAATCAACCCTAAGAATCAAGTATCAAGAATCAAGAATAAAACAACCACTTTGAAAACCATTTTTGAGTATAATGAATCACATAACAATGATCAAGGACTTAACTCAAACACGTAAGTCAACAATGGGGTATATACCATATACTATTCATTGAAATACCAGGCCCTCAAATGTTAATGATTTTGACAAGTCATAGACACACAAATTTACATAAAACAAACACACATGAGAACTGCATTTAGTGAAAGAATAACATTTAGTCATAGTGTACATAAATAGCCCCAAAAGAGTAAAACATGAAAAAAGGGGAAAGATATACTCACTTTCGCCAAATAACTAGATGACTAAGCGAGCGTGAAAATGCGAGCAATCCAAAGACTCAACCTAATGTTTCGAGTATCCCAAAATAAGTATATAAGCTTAATAAAATCTAGGGTTCTTATTCTAAGGCACTTAGGATCTTACGACTATATTTGGGATTTTTAAGTAATAATAATAATGGCGAAAAAAAATACAAACTATTAAGGTTGCTACCACGTCTTATGAAAATAATATCATGAGTTTAGTTTCCCGATCACAAATATTTTTCAAGGTTGAAATAATATATTTTATTCAAAAAATATATAAAATAAATTTAAGAATCTTAATTGTATAAAACTAAATCAACAAATAAAGTTTAGTTAAAATACAAAAATGTTTTAAAACAAAAGTAATTTGATATGATAATTATCCTAACATATTTATATACACTTCCACCAGTTTTGATGTCAAAATTATGTATTTACAATTTTATATGAATTAATCATGATTAAAAAAATGACATAAATCATAAATAAATATAAATCACTTTTGAAAATAAAAGCTTTTGTGAAATCTCAATCTTACTGACTTAGAAACCTTAAAATAAATTTTATAGGATTTTTGAGATTAAAATAGATTTAGTATAAATATTATTTGTATAAAATCTATTTAACAAATAAAAATGAAACAACATGGGAATCCGTGTCAAAATTGGTGGAAAATAACATGATAATTATCATAGCATAATGAAACATTTTTCTACAAATTTTCATAACCAAAAGTGCTAGAAATAATTTATTATTAATTAACTAAGATTAAATCATCATAAGTTAATTAAAAATTTTAATCATTGGCTAAAAATCCCAAAACTGATTCTAAAATTTCTAAATGATCATATAAGTCATCATACCAAATTTCATGATTTTTGGATCAATAACCAACGAGTTATGAATTTCTAAAGTTTACAAGTTTTTTTAAATTGAAAAATACCCAAATAAATCCTAACACCTTAGAATCCAATCGAAACCCTTAGAGACTATAATCGATATAACTGTAGCATCCTGATTTTTTTTTTCTAAATTAAGTATGAATCTATTTAGGTAAATTATAAAGATTATAGCACATCCTTTTTATGGTTTTAAATCATTAGTAATAATGATTTTATTCTTTCTAGATGAAATATATAAATTTCGGAAGAAAAAAAAATACTTAATTTTTAAAACAACCAACTTTATGAAAGATTTATGATGTTTACAATTGATTATTAGTTCTATATCAAAGTACTTTAAATAAATTATGAAACAAAAATAAATAAATATACAACTTATTGAAGGTTCAAAACCAACTCCCGCTTATGTGCACCTCCTCTATCTCGTTATCTCCAATAATCATGCCGGGAATTTCGAGTTCACCGATTAACAAAGAAGCAACCAATCAAGCCAACTGTCGCAAGACTCAATCACGCATCTTTTTGGCCAAGAAAAACTCCTTTTAATTGACCCGAATTCAGCCCACAAATCACGGCCAAAATCAATGAGTTTCCATAACGAGCATCCAACACCTCTAATAAGTTCGCAATCATACTATTGCTCATGAAACAACCATCGCAAACCTGTTTGTTTTGTCCCGAGATCCGCTGTAACACCCCAACCGATGGCGGAAACATCGGGATGTCACGTATTGATGATTGTTCAGTAGCTCATGGTGAATAATAAATTTCATTAAATGATTAAATAAGTTACATACAATTGTTCTAAAATTTGAACATCAACTTGAATAAAACTATACACATATCTTCAAGCATCAAATCAAATCTTCAAGCAAATAGAACCTGAAACATGTTAAGTTGAAAATGTTTTGGGTCAACAAAAGTTGGTGAGAATTACATAGGTTTTTGATAACTGAATAAAAATGTTGTGCAATTCATGTGTCATGTCAATCTAGTCCATATGTGAGAACATACTAGAAATAAATCGAGTGCATAATCAACCCTGATGATTGTTATAATATGATACATACCATACGCTCATGGTCCACTTGAATATGTTATACGATAACAAACACCCACGCTACCTTTGTAGGAGGCACGTATCCGGGTGGGATTGTCAGTCCAATAGATCTATCAATGTTTACCGCCGGCTTGTACGGAGTTAATGATTATGCTAGAATGGTGCTTACTCTAATCATGCTCAAGACATAATGCAACATAGGAAACACATAGACACATTGATGATTGAATTGCATAAATGATGTTGTAACATGTTTCACCCCAAAAATGGTGATAAATAGAAAAGGGGCTATGTAAAACTCACCTTGGTAAAATGTTATATCTGTTGAGAAATGTGTTGACCAAATGTATCAAGTATCACCCTAAAATGAGGTAATAAATATGTCTAAGTCTATCAAGTCTACAAATGTATAAGTTCTAGGGCTTCGAATTTGGGGATAAATGCTTGTTTGATTAATATGAAAATTGTTTAATAAATGAGAGAATATTAGTAAATAAATAACCAAAAATCTTTTTATGAAATTTAAATTTGGGATGGTCACAATAATGTGTTTAAAGTATAAAAATAATTTTTATAAAATTATTTCCTTTAAAATAGATTTTTAAATCTATTTATTACAAATTGTCAAAATTTAACTTTAATATTCAAAAATACTAAAATTAAAGAATTATTGTTTTAAAAATCATATTTCTGTTCTAAATATTTAAAAATAAATTGTATAAAATTTTGGTGCAAAAATAATGAAAATTGAATTTATTATGATTTAATTATGATTAAATCTAACATAAATTGATTAAAAATATAAAATAAATGGTTTTTCAGAATTAAAAATCATTTCTGTAAAGTTTCACTTTATACAAACTCAGGATAATTTTTGTAGAATTTAATAAAGTTGTTTTGATAATTTAATGGATTTTTATAAATATAATAGTATAAAATTGAATTAATTATTATAAATATTAAATAAATGAATTTCAGAAAAATAAAAATTGTGAATAAAACTTTTGACTCAGATTTGTTAAAAATAATTTTTTTAGAATTTATAAAATAGTTTTAATATTTAAAAATGAATTTATAAGTTTTAAATGTAATATATATATATATAATAGAATTGGTTGTTAAAAAAAAAATAAAGAAAACAAAAAGAATGGCCGAAGCCGGACTCGAACCCAGGCTCGAAGCCGGTTCTGTGGTCTTAAGCAAACAAGCATTACCAACTGATCTGAGGATCAGTTTGGTGATTGATGCTGATTTGTTTTAAATTTAAGCAATGTCTGCAACGTATCATCATCCCCAAATCGAAATAACAAGGAACCCTAGCTATTCAATTGTACTACAAACGCGATAATAAGCAAACTGATTAGGGGGTTATGGACCGGAACAGAAGAATAAACTCAGATGTGGGTTTGATTGAGACTTACCAGGCTCGAGCCTATCGATTTAGACAAGTCAACAGGAAAGTCAAAGCATCAAACTTAAGCAATATAGGACGTTTGTAAGCGTAATTACAGAGGAGATTAAGTGTTTTCGGCGCTGTTAGGTTGTAAACAAGGATTCAATTTATAGTGCCATCGTCTTGAACATCAAATTGGTAACCATTGACCATTCATGAATGATATACGCGTTTATTGTTAATTTTGGTATCAATTGACTGGAATTAATCATATTGCTGTATCATAGATGGCCGAATATCGTGTAGTGTTACCATCTATAGCCTAATTACGAGTTAGAATTGATGTTGATTGCCAATCGCGTAGCACAGTTGACTTTCAAGTCAACTGTGAGGGTTAAATGCTAAGGATATAAGAAAAATGTATTGGATTTAAATCAAATACGAAGGCTAGAGCAGATGGTAATTGTGTGTGGGTGTGATGGCTGTGACTCGGGTTCGAAACCCGGGTGGAACAAAATTTTTTTGTTTTTAAAAAAATGCAGTAAGGGGAAGGGGTAGTTGGGCCGGACCCAATAAGGGGGGAATGGGCTGAGTTCTTTGGGGCGCTAATCTGGGCTTCAGATTAAGGAAAAGGGTGGTTTTGGGCTTTGGGTTTGGTTTAGGTTTGTTTATAAAGGTGTAGTTTAAATGTGGGTATTATTATTATTATTATTATTATTATTATTATTACTATTATTATTATTATTATTATTATTATTATTATTATATAAAAAAAAATGCATTATATATGTGTGTATATATATATATATATGTTGTGAGTTAGGGAAAGTAAATATAGACTTGGGCACATTAGTATAGAATTAAGGATAATAAGGGTTTTTTTCGTATAAAAATCCGTGAAAATTTTGCGATGTTACAGTCTCCCCTACTTTTAGGAACTTCGTCCCGAAGTTAAGAGAAACACTAGGTTTACAATTGGTCAACCACCGGAAACCTTGATAAAATTTCACACTACCTTAACGTACCTGTAAATTCATGATTACGTTCCGGACCGTAATTATCAATTTACCTTACATTAAGGTTTTGTGTCCTTTTATGACTCAACCGATTGTTGAGCAGGTTTGATAGTCTCCACCAGTCGTTGAGCAGGTGGTAGGGCCTCTCCCGACTGTTGGAAGACATGATAACCTCTACCAATCGTTGAGTAGATTGTTTGGTAGTTTAACTAATTGTTGTACAAGTAAGCAAGTATGATTATAGATATAGCAATCAGTTCACATTCAGACAAGCATGCACACAGATGTTATGATAATACTTGAATTTATTACTTGAATCCATAAAGTGTCAATACAAAGAATTAAAAGCAAACAACATTCAAATGGTGGGACTTTGCTGTTAAGTAGCTGGAGGGTCTTGATCTCGGTTTAGTTTAGGGCATCGGTTACGGAAGTGATTTGGGTCTCCACATTCATAGCATTTACCATAGTTGTATTGATTAGGGTTAGCAGCTTGAGCAGGGTTGGTGGGTTGATTGGCATTAGGGTTTGGGGTCTCGCGACATGTGTTGGCCAGATGGCCATACCTACCACAATTGGTGCACACGCGACATGCTGAAACAGTGGGATGGTGTCGATTGCATGTGTTACACAATGGAAAGTTTCTTGTATAAGGCTTCTTGTTAGAGGCTTGTGTAGTGAGGTTTACATTAGGATTCCTGGTCTTACGCTTCTGGTTCTTGGTAGTTACCGTGGCCACAATACTTGTTTTCTTGCTTTTCCGAACTAAGGTTCCGTTCTTTATGTGATTTCCATCGCCATTTCCATTTCTATTGCCGTTCCCATTCATTGGGATGACTTGAGCCAACAAGTTAGAAACCAGAGTTGTGATTTGTTGTGCCAATTGTTGAGAAATAATCGTAGCTAGTTGGGCATCACCTCCATTGTTAGTGTTGTGGTCGGGATTGTGATTGCTGCTCTCTTCTTCATGATTGTCACCACTGTTAATGCGAGTGTTGTGACGTGGAGACATGATCTGTAGGAGACACAATGAAATGAATGAGGTTATATATAAGGAATGTAATCATTTATTCATTAATTAAAACGAATAAACGAAAACGTTGACTTATCAAAGATTCTCGATTCTAATAACATATGAAGACATGCTTTAGCCTATAAGTGAACACTCATCCCGAGAATTCCCAGGTAGGCATCCGGGTCCCTCGTCTGATTGGGATATATGCGCAATGCCAGCCTAGACAGAAGACTCAGAATACAGGCGTTCACCCTTCCAGATTGCACGTGTTCGTTATTAAGATCTAGAACTTCGACGAGATCTCAAGGGGGTTCAGGTTAAACCTGAGGAATTTGTCCTATTAGTCTAAAAGTAGATCCACTGATGGAGAGAAATTTTCTTGTAAGGATGAAAGTAGGGATAAGAAGTAGGAGGGAGATAGAGAATAGCAAGTAAAAGAAGCAAGTACTTGTTAAATCCTATGGTTATAGACTAGATTATTTTTCTAATAACCTAATTCCCTATAACCATGGCTCTGATACCAATCTGTAACACCCCAACCGATGGCGGAAACATCGGGATGTCACGTATTGATGATTGTTCAGTAGCTCATGGTGAATAATAAATTTCATTAAATGATTAAATAAGTTACATACAATTGTTCTAAAATTTGAACATCAACTTGAATAAAACTATACACATATCTTCAAGCATCAAATCAAATCTTCAAGCAAATAGAACCTGAAACATGTTAAGTTGAAAATGTTTTGGGTCAACAAAAGTTGGTGAGAATTACATAGGTTTTTGATAACTGAATAAAAATGTTGTGCAATTCATGTGTCATGTCAATCTAGTCCATATGTGAGAACATACTAGAAATAAATCGAGTGCATAATCAACCCTGATGACTGTTATAATATGATACATACCATACGCTCATGGTCCACTTGAATATGTTATACGATAACAAACACCCACGCTACCTTTGTAGGAGGCACGTATCCGGGTGGGATTGTCAGTCCAATAGATCTATCAATGTTTACCGCCGGCTTGTACGGAGTTAATGATTATGCTAGAATGGTGCTTACTCTAATCATGCTCAAGACATAATGCAACATAGAAAACACATAGACACATTGATGATTGAATTGCATAAATGATGTTGTAACATGTTTCACCCCAAAAATGGTGATAAATAGAAAATGGGCTATGTAAAACTCACCTTGGTAAAATGTTATATCTGTTGAGAAATGTGTTGACCAAATGTATCAAGTATCACCCTAAAATGAGGTAATAAATATGTCTAAGTCTATCAAGTCTACAAATGTATAAGTTCTAGGGCTTCGAATTTGGGGATAAATGCTTGTTTGATTAATATGAAAATTGTTTAATAAATGAGAGAATATTAGTAAATAAATAACCAAAAATCTTTTTATGAAATTTAAATTTGGGATGGTCACAATAATGTGTTTGAAGTATAAAAATAATTTTTATAAAATTATTTCCTTTAAAAAAGATTTTTAAATCTATTTATTACAAATTGTCAAAATTTAACTTTAATATTCAAAAATACTAAAATTAAAGAATTATTGTTTTAAAAATCATATTTCTGTTCTAAATATTTAAAAATAAATTGTATAAAATTTTGGTGCAAAAATAATGAAAATTGAATTTATTATGATTTAATTATGATTAAATCTAACATAAATTGATTAAAAATATAAAATAAATGGTTTTTCAGAATTAAAAATCATTTCTGTAAAGTTTCACTTTATACAAACTCAGGATAATTTTTGTAGAATTTAATAAAGTTGTTTTGATAATTTAATGGATTTTTATAAATATAATAGTATAAAATTGAATTAATTATTATAAATATTAAATAAATGAATTTCAGAAAAATAAAAAATGTGAATAAAACTTTTGACTCAGATTTGTTAAAAATAATTTTTTTAGAATTTATAAAATAGTTTTAATATTTAAAAATGAATTTATAAGTTTTAAATGTAATATATATATAATAGAATAGGTTGTTAAAAAAAAAATAAAGAAAACAAAAAGAATGGCCGAAGCCGGACTCGAACCCAGGCTCGAAGCCGGTTCTGTGGTCTTAAGCAAACAAGCATTACCAACTGATCTGAGGATCAGTTTGGTGATTGATGCTGATTTGTTTTAAATTTAAGCAATGTCTGCAACGTATCATCATCCCCAAATCGAAATAACAAGGAACCCTAGCTATTCAATTGTACTACAAACGCGATAATAAGCAAACTGATTAGGGGGTTATGGACCGGAACAGAAGAATAAACTCAGATGTGGGTTTGATTGAGACTTACCAGGCTCGAGCCTATCGATTTAGACAAGTCAACAGGAAAGTCAAAGCATCAAACTTAAGCAATATAGGACGTTTGTAAGCGTAATTACAGAGGAGATTAAGTGTTTTCGGCGCTGTTAGGTTGTAAACAAGGATTCAATTTATAGTGCCATCGTCTTGAACATCAAATTGGTAACCATTGACCATTCATGAATGATATACGCGTTTATTGTTAATTTTGGTATCAATTGACTGGAATTAATCATATTGCTGTATCATAGATGGCCGAATATCGTGTAGTGTTACCATCTATAGCCTAATTACGAGTTAGAATTGATGTTGATTGCCAATCGCGTAGCACAGTTGACTTTCAAGTCAACTGTGAGGGTTAAATGCTAAGGATATAAGAAAAATGTATTGGATTTAAATCAAATACGAAGGCTAGAGCAGATGGTAATTGTGTGTGGGTGTGATGGCTGTGACTCGGGTTCGAAACCCGGGTGGAACAAAATTTTTTTGTTTTTAAAAAAATGCAGTAAGGGGAAGGGGTAGTTGGGCCGGACCCAATAAGGGGGGAATGGGCTGAGTTCTTTGGGCCGCTAATCTGGGCTTCAGATTAAGGAAAAGGGTGGTTTTGGGCTTTGGGTTTGGTTTGGGTTTGTTTATAAAGGTGTAGTTTAAATGTGGGTATTATTATTATTATTATTATTATTACTATTACTATTATTATTATTATTATTATTATTATTATATAAAAAAAATGCATTATATATGTGTGTATATATATATATATGTTGTGAGTTAGGGAAAGTAAATATAGACTTGGGCACATTAGTATAGAATTAAGGATAATAAGGGTTTTTTTCGTATAAAAATCCGTGAAAATTTTGCGATGTTACAGTCTCCCCTACTTTTAGGAACTTCGTCCCGAAGTTAAGAGAAACACTAGGTTTACAATTGGTCAACCACCGGAAACCTTGATAAAATTTCACACTACCTTAACGTACCTGTAAATTCATGATTACGTTCCGGACCGTAATTATCAATTTACCTTACATTAAGGTTTTGTGTCCTTTTATGACTCAACCGATTGTTGAGCAGGTTTGATAGTCTCCACCAGTCGTTGAGCAGGTGGTAGGGCCTCTCCCGACTGTTGGAAGACATGATAACCTCTACCAATCGTTGAGTAGATTGTTTGGTAGTTTAACTAATTGTTGTACAAGTAAGCAAGTATGATTATAGATATAGCAATCAGTTCACATTCAGACAAGCATGCACACAGATGTTATGATAATACTTGAATTTATTACTTGAATCCATAAAGTGTCAATACAAAGAATTAAAAGCAAACAACATTCAAATGGTGGGACTTTGCTGTTAAGTAGCTGGAGGGACTTGATCTCGTTTTAGTTTAGGGCATCGGTTACGAAAGTGATTTGGGTCTCCACATTCATAGCATTGACCATAGTTGTATTGATTAGGGTTAGCAGCTTGAGCAGGGTTGGTGGGTTGATTGGCATTAGGGTTTGGGGTCTCGCGACATGTGTTGGCCAGATGGCCATACCTACCACAATTGGTGCACACGCGACATGCTGAAACAGTGGGATGGTGTCGATTGCATGTGTTACACAATGGAAAGTTTCTTGTATAAGGCTTCTTGTTAGAGGCTTGTGTAGTGAGGTTTACATTAGGATTCCTGGTCTTACGCTTCTGGTTCTTGGTAGTTACCGTGGCCACAATACTTGTTTTCTTGCTTTTCCGAACTAAGGTTCCGTTCTTTATGTGATTTCCATCGCCATTTCCATTTCTATTGCCGTTCCCATTCATTGGGATGACTTGAGCCAACAAGTTAGAAACCAGAGTTGTGATTTGTTGTGCCAATTGTTGAGAAATAATCGTAGCTAGTTGGGCATCACCTCCATTGTTAGTGTTGTGGTCGGGATTGTGATTGCTGCTCTCTTCTTCATGATTGTCACCACTGTTAATGCGAGTGTTGTGACGTGGAGACATGATCTGTAGGAGACACAATGAAATGAATGAGGTTATATATAAGGAATGTAATCATTTATTCATTAATTAAAACGAATAAACGAAAACGTTGACTTATCAAAGATTCTCGATTCTAATAACATATGAAGACATGCTTTAGCCTATAAGTGAACACTCATCCCGAGAATTCCCAGGTAGGCATCCGGGTCCCTCGTCTGATTGGGATATATGCGCAATGCCAGCCTAGACAGAAGACTCAGAATACAGGCGTTCACCCTTCCAGATTGCACGTGTTCGTTATTAAGATCTAGAACTTCGACGAGATCTCAAGGGGGTTCAGGTTAAACCTGAGGAATTTGTCCTATTAGTCTAAAAGTAGATCCACTGATGGAGAGAAATTTTCTTGTAAGGATGAAAGTAGGGATAAGAAGTAGGAGGGAGATAGAGAATAGCAAGTAAAAGAAGCAAGTACTTGTTAAATCCTATGGTTATAGACTAGATTATTTTTCTAATAACCTAATTCCCTATAACCATGGCTCTGATACCAATCTGTAACACCCCAACCGATGGCGGAAACATCGGGATGTCACGTATTGATGATTGTTCAGTAGCTCATGGTGAATAATAAATTTCATTAAATGATTAAATAAGTTACATACAATTGTTCTAAAATTTGAACATCAACTTGAATAAAACTATACACATATCTTCAAGCATCAAATCAAATCTTCAAGCAAATAGAACCTGAAACATGTTAAGTTGAAAATGTTTTGGGTCAACAAAAGTTGGTGAGAATTACATAGGTTTTTGATAACTGAATAAAAATGTTGTGCAATTCATGTGTCATGTCAATCTAGTCCATATGTGAGAACATACTAGAAATAAATCGAGTGCATAATCAACCCTGATGACTGTTATAATATGATACATACCATACGCTCATGGTCCACTTGAATATGTTATACGATAACAAACACCCACGCTACCTTTGTAGGAGGCACGTATCCGGGTGGGATTGTCAGTCCAATAGATCTATCAATGTTTACCGCCGGCTTGTACGGAGTTAATGATTATGCTAGAATGGTGCTTACTCTAATCATGCTCAAGACATAATGCAACATAGAAAACACATAGACACATTGATGATTGAATTGCATAAATGATGTTGTAACATGTTTCACCCCAAAAATGGTGATAAATAGAAAATGGGCTATGTAAAACTCACCTTGGTAAAATGTTATATCTGTTGAGAAATGTGTTGACCAAATGTATCAAGTATCACCCTAAAATGAGGTAATAAATATGTCTAAGTCTATCAAGTCTACAAATGTATAAGTTCTAGGGCTTCGAATTTGGGGATAAATGCTTGTTTGATTAATATGAAAATTGTTTAATAAATGAGAGAATATTAGTAAATAAATAACCAAAAATCTTTTTATGAAATTTAAATTTGGGATGGTCACAATAATGTGTTTGAAGTATAAAAATAATTTTTATAAAATTATTTCCTTTAAAAAAGATTTTTAAATCTATTTATTACAAATTGTCAAAATTTAACTTTAATATTCAAAAATACTAAAATTAAAGAATTATTGTTTTAAAAATCATATTTCTGTTCTAAATATTTAAAAATAAATTGTATAAAATTTTGGTGCAAAAATAATGAAAATTGAATTTATTATGATTTAATTATGATTAAATCTAACATAAATTGATTAAAAATATAAAATAAATGGTTTTTCAGAATTAAAAATCATTTCTGTAAAGTTTCACTTTATACAAACTCAGGATAATTTTTGTAGAATTTAATAAAGTTGTTTTGATAATTTAATGGATTTTTATAAATATAATAGTATAAAATTGAATTAATTATTATAAATATTAAATAAATGAATTTCAGAAAAATAAAAAATGTGAATAAAACTTTTGACTCAGATTTGTTAAAAATAATTTTTTTAGAATTTATAAAATAGTTTTAATATTTAAAAATGAATTTATAAGTTTTAAATGTAATATATATATAATAGAATAGGTTGTTAAAAAAAAAATAAAGAAAACAAAAAGAATGGCCGAAGCCGGACTCGAACCCAGGCTCGAAGCCGGTTCTGTGGTCTTAAGCAAACAAGCATTACCAACTGATCTGAGGATCAGTTTGGTGATTGATGCTGATTTGTTTTAAATTTAAGCAATGTCTGCAACGTATCATCATCCCCAAATCGAAATAACAAGGAACCCTAGCTATTCAATTGTACTACAAACGCGATAATAAGCAAACTGATTAGGGGGTTATGGACCGGAACAGAAGAATAAACTCAGATGTGGGTTTGATTGAGACTTACCAGGCTCGAGCCTATCGATTTAGACAAGTCAACAGGAAAGTCAAAGCATCAAACTTAAGCAATATAGGACGTTTGTAAGCGTAATTACAGAGGAGATTAAGTGTTTTCGGCGCTGTTAGGTTGTAAACAAGGATTCAATTTATAGTGCCATCGTCTTGAACATCAAATTGGTAACCATTGACCATTCATGAATGATATACGCGTTTATTGTTAATTTTGGTATCAATTGACTGGAATTAATCATATTGCTGTATCATAGATGGCCGAATATCGTGTAGTGTTACCATCTATAGCCTAATTACGAGTTAGAATTGATGTTGATTGCCAATCGCGTAGCACAGTTGACTTTCAAGTCAACTGTGAGGGTTAAATGCTAAGGATATAAGAAAAATGTATTGGATTTAAATCAAATACGAAGGCTAGAGCAGATGGTAATTGTGTGTGGGTGTGATGGCTGTGACTCGGGTTCGAAACCCGGGTGGAACAAAATTTTTTTGTTTTTAAAAAAATGCAGTAAGGGGAAGGGGTAGTTGGGCCGGACCCAATAAGGGGGGAATGGGCTGAGTTCTTTGGGCCGCTAATCTGGGCTTCAGATTAAGGAAAAGGGTGGTTTTGGGCTTTGGGTTTGGTTTGGGTTTGTTTATAAAGGTGTAGTTTAAATGTGGGTATTATTATTATTATTATTACTATTATTATTATTATTATTATATAAAAAAAATGCATTATATATGTGTGTATATATATATATATATGTTGTGAGTTAGGGAAAGTAAATATAGACTTGGGCACATTAGTATAGAATTAAGGATAATAAGGGTTTTTTTCGTATAAAAATCCGTGAAAATTTTGCGATGTTACATCCGCCACCACCACTCTCTCGTGACCACCACACATCCATACCCCACCGATGTTAGAACCGCCACTGCACTTCTTGTTCCTGCCAGTTCGAAGCCACCAAACCATTCACCACACCACCATTGCTCAAATGTCCACAACGAACTGGATCGATTGTTGCCGCTTATTCATGACCGCCGACACTGCGCTTGCTCGGACCGACTTTGACCGCCGCACCTCCGACGGAACATTTCTTTTTCTTGCATGGTAACGCTTATTTTTCATTCTCTAGCTACATTCAATTAATGACAATTCATACGTTGAGTCCAAAATTAGGTGAATTAATATTTAAACCACCTGTGTATTTATCATTGAGGAGATGAAGTATGTGTTGTTAATGGAATGTTTGGTCATATGCACATTACTCAATCTATTATTTTGGTGACACATGCACCATCACAAAGTTTATTATTATTTTTTTTTTTACACAAATAGGCATTGAAGTTTGTAAGTAATAATACCAATAACAATAAAATAATAATGTCTCTTTTCCTTAAATTGCAAACATTTGCGTTTTCGTTTTACTATTATTATGGTCATTTAAAAATTGAATCGATATTATTTTTAATAAATGCTTACATATCTATATTCTTAAGATATGTAAATGTTTGAAAAAAGTCTATACGTGTTTGATACTAATTTAAATTTAAATAATTGGACTTGATTTTAACTAAGATACAAATCTAGTATATGTTATATGCATCTAAAAAAAAATCAAAAGCTTACGAATTAGTATTTTATGGAAACTGTTTTAAGAACTAAATCAACTATTTGAATAAAAGTAATAACAAATTTGCATGAACGCTACAACTATAGAGTAACTTGATAGATACTAAATCATCGTTCTTAACCTACCTAGGAGCAAGCATAATTCTTTGATTTTCGTCATTTTCTTGCAAGATCATCGTCACAATCAATGTGAGTATTCCTATCCCCTTTTGCTTTTATACATTTTTGGGGTGTTACATGTACACTATTACAATTTCAAATACAAGTTTACATTTTTTTACAATACAATTCTAGTACTATGTGCATTGCTTACAACGTGCTTTATGCTTAGACAATACATGTGGATTGCATTTGTACTTAGTGAAATCATTAACATGGTACAAGCCGACCTTAACATTGGATAGCGCTATTTGGATTGACAACCCGCCTAGATTGATTCTCCCCCTTTTTCATCGGAGAATCCGTGGTCATTGTTAAGTTATTATCCATTTATTGGATAAGTACACCGCTGTTCATTTAGTACATTATACAGTCACAGGATTGATTTCGCTCATTTGTATGATACATAGTTTACATAATTGCACTGTAGCTTTGCACTTGAATTGTATACCATTTTTTCCAACTTACTATATGTATTAAAACTAGGAATGCTCACCAACATTTCTTATGTTGACAAAACCTATTTTGTACATGTTTCAGGTACAGTTTGATCTTAGTTCCATAGCATTGGATTTTAGTGCTTGCTTTTAATAAGTTATTTCAAATTTCATGTTTCGTTCAGACTTTTGTATTTTTTTTCATTTCATCTATGTAAGACAATTTAAATTATTCAATAATATATTTACATTTTAGTACCATGTGCTTTTGAACAATCGTCACTACGTGACACCTCGATGATTCCGCCATCGGTCGGGGTGTTACAGATTGGTATCAGAGCCATGGTTATAGGGAATTAGATTATTAGAATGCCTTTTAGCCTAGTCTATAACCAAGCTTACATTCACGAGTCCTCTCGTGTTTATTTCTCTTTATCCTATTATTTTCTTTCAAGATATTTTTGCTATGATTCTTTCTCGTTATTCTTTCGGTGTGTTGTTTAAAGAAGAAGATACTCGTATTTCACAAATGAAACGATATCACCAAGTTAGGAGTGACATCCATACCTTGGTGATTAGTTTCACTCCTCTATATGTTATTTATCTTAGGAATATATCTTTGAGATAGGAGTGACATCCACACCTCAAAGAGTATTTCTTTCAAAAAGGAACTTAACCACTAAGCTAGGAGTGATATCCTTAACTTAGTGATTGGTTTCATTCCACAATCGTTTTCAATTTTGAAATACATCTTTGAGTTAGGAGTGAAATCCAAATCTCAAGGATCTATTTTTGCATCTCGTTTTTTAATCTCGCTAAAGTTTTGGAATTCACTAGTGACGGGGCACGTGCATTCTGGAAGGGTAAGCGCCTGTATCCTGAGTTTTCTGTCTAGGCCTGGTATTTCGTATAAATCCCAATCAGACAAGGGACCCATATACTTACCTGGGAACTCTTGAGATGAGCATTCACTTATAGGCTAAAGTACGCCCCACAAGTTACTAGGAAATTTCAAATACTTGAGCTGGTCAAAGTTTCCTATGGAAATAATTCCAATGTTTTATATCATTGATATTTATGTTTGTTTATCATTTGAAGACTCAATTTAATCACTTGTTGTTTTCATATGCCATTATTCATTGGTCATTCTCTTTTGAATCCTTATCATCATTACTAAAACTTTTGTTCGATATATTATCGCATTAAAGCTTACACTATTTCACTTATGCTCATGATTTTTACACTATAAGGTATTACTCGTTTTGCATTAAAACATTTTTACTCACGACTTAAGTTTTAAACTCTGTGTTTAACTTTGATCACATCCTAATTTTAGGAATGTTGCGTCATCATACAGTTAAAAAATGAACATGGTTTTTCCAAACTTATTATTTCAACCTGTTTTATACCTTCATGTTTACAAACTTACTTGATCGAAGTCACAGTATATCCTCATATACCTAATACTAATATTGCTGCACCTAGTCTCCTAAGCCATAGCCAACTACCATTAGTTAGAACTTCTTAGTCAGGCTAAACTCATACATAAATGCCTACTTACACGATACGCACTAGTACACTACTCTCTAAAACGATTAATTTGACAACTTATTCTATAAGTCTTTTCACAAAGCCTATTCGCCAAATTAGAACACGCTTTTCATACACCTTGTGCCTTGAAACAAATAGCCCGCCATGAGCCCAAAGAGATGCCTTAACGATCCTGCAAATAAATGATCTTTCAATGTATAAATTGCGTAAAAGTTTGAAAATTTAAAAGGTTTCAAGCTTACCCAATCCTAATGGGTAACATTTGACTTTCTCAAAAATCGAAAACTTTCAACTTTAACAAAATTTAAACTTAGAAGTTAAAGAAATGTTTAAATACAGAAAAATCCTATTTTCCAAAATTCGTCGAGGCATCCAGGATCATATTTAACCTCATACATACCCTACCCACACCTTCCTAAACATTATCAAAGAGAATCAACCCAAACCAAACCAAACCAGATTCTCCATTTGTATTCAACTCATAAACTTCTACCATATTATCAAAAATACCGAGCCGATTTACTCAATCAACGCATCATGAGAAATTTGTGCGTCGTGAACTTTCAACGTTGATTTGGGTTTTGAAGCTAGGTTACCAGTTGATAGTTGAGGCACAAACCCCACACATTATTCACAACCCTTAGCATTTCCTTTTCTATGACTCGATCATCCTTTTAAAACTTAAAGCCTATTTTCAGAAATGTTATGATTTTAAGCTTTTCCTATCCACGTTCTTTCGAAGCATTGAATTTTTAAATATTTGTAAATCTCTTTGTATCATATACGTTGGTTATTCTTACCCATGTCATTTTTTAAAACAGTGGTCTTTTGAAAGCACAATTAATCTATACTTCATGAAATTGTTTTCTATTGCGTTCTATAACTAGTTTTGCATATTTACAAGTCAAGTGTAAACCATTTTATTTTCACATAACAGACCCAATGCATATTTCCGGAAGAAAAAAAAATGAGGAAACTTACGACTAATAATACGCCATATGGCAATTTTCAACCTGACTTCTCGTGAACACATGAAAGTGTGTACTTGCAAAGTCCTTTTTGCGAGCTTGCTTTTGAATCTAAAACATTTTTTTTTCTTTCGATCTCTAAATAGTTATTCTCATGCTTCATTACTACTATTCATTCAACTATATCGCAAGGTTCGGGGCACCCATGTTTTATAAACGAAAATTTATCTTTTTACACTTAAATTTTTCAAATCACAAAACTTTTGGCTAACATATCTCTATTGAGATGTCTTCTATCATCTAGTACATATTTGCAAAACTACTAAATTTTAACTCACATGCCAGTATGCTATACGCCTGTTCTGTGCACTCTCATTTGCAGTAAATTTCATTATTTTATTCTTACACCATTTTATTTGTAGTTATTCTCACGCATTATCTTATTTATGATTATTCTCACATTATTCTTTTATTGGTGGTTATTCTTATGCGTTGTTTGCGGTTATTCTCGCACTATTTATTAGCAGTTATTTTTACATCACTGATTTTGAACTTTAATTCCACTCATTTACTTTCATTTTGCGTAATCGTGATTTAATCGATTTATATTATATCATTCTTTCAATCGAAATTTTATATACTTATATATACTTACATGAACGCATATTTTGTATGCATATTTTTCCTGTTGTGAGCAAGACCATGTTATATTTTCTCATTATTTTGTACAACACCATGGTCAATGAACATACTAATTGATAACTCGCATGAGGTCTAAGCCAGTGCCCTCGTATCACTCGGGTCGGAGTACTCCTCTAAGCCGAGGGGAAATGGTGTAATCCGTAGAGCCTATCAATATGGGTGTTTAGAGCCAAACGATTTGAACAAAAATTGACTGGTTATTTATGCAGGTGAACCCGTAAGGGGAAGGACCGCTAACCGTGCTTGATACTTACACCTTATTCTCATTACGGTTATTCGGGTGAACCCGAAAGGGGGAGGACCTCTAACCGCATCTTATACTTGAGCAATACTTATTACTTAACACATTTTAGTTGCAGGCATTGTGTCTGTATCATTTATGTTAGTGTCGTGGAAAAGCATAACACTCTAGTGTAAGGTAAACCGGTGATTACGGTCCGGAACGTAATCATGGGTTTACAGGTACATGGGGGTGGTGGGTGATTTCACTTAGGCTATTGGTAGACAACCAGTACAAGTCCAAAGTATCGGTAGTGTGATGGGTTAGCTGCGGTACACCCTATATATAAGCACTAACGATTCTGTGGAAGCGGACTGGGAGTCTGACCAAGAACCTATCTATTATTATTTTTTTACATTTTCACATTTTGGGCTATTTAATGGCATTGGACCCGACCCCTTTAATAATTCATTGACCAACGGTTATCAGTTTCTTTTCCTTTTTTCTTTCGTCAAGAAATTTATTTTTTTACGCAAACTTCAATTCGTCTTCCTTGAAATCTTTATTTTAACCACACACACAAATAAAAGTCAGTCAGAAACTTTTATAAAGTAGGGGAGACTGCTTCATTAGTACCTCTGCCCTTCACCAGTTACACATTCCCAAAACCCTTCTCATTTACACTCTCAAGATCCTAACCTCGGGTCAAACGTCAAAGATATTCGCTTTAAACACTTACTTCAAAATTTGTCAAATCAACTCATGCATTTCTTTTAGGATTCCTAAAACTTAAAGTTTAGTACTTTGCTAGATTCTCATTCTTCTTGCTATTTCAGACGAACCTAATCCAATCCTTAAAACTCACATATCAAACCTCTTATTCAAAGTATTCGAAACAGTTTACTCTGTTACCTATAAATTCATGTCGTGCCTTAATTTTCCAAACCACACTTGTCTTAATTTCTACCCAATCAACCTTGACCTTATGTTTCTAATAACTTCGGGACGAAGTTTCCAAAAATAGGGAGACTGTAGCATCCTGATTTTTTTTTTCTAAATTAAGTATGAATCTATTTAGGTAAATTATAAAGATTATAGCACATCCTTTTTATGGTTTTAAATCATTAGTAATAATGATTTTATTCTTTCTAGATGAAATATATAAATTTCGGAAGAAAAAAAAATACTTAATTTTTAAAACAACCAACTTTATGAAAGATTTATGATGTTTACAATTGATTATTAGTTCTATATCAAAGTACTTTAAATAAATTATGAAACAAAAATAAATAAATATACAACTTATTGAAGGTTCAAAACCAACTCCCGCTTATGTGCACCTCCTCCATCTCGTTATCTCACATAATCATGCCGGGAATTTCGAGTTCACCGATTAACAAAGAAGCAACCAATCAAGCCAACTGTCGCAAGACTCAATCACGCATCTTTTTGGCCAAGAAAAACTCCTTTTAATTGACCCGAATTCAGCCCACAAATCACGGCCAAAATCAATGAGTTTCCATAACGAGCATCCAACACCTCTAATAAGTTCGCAATCATACTATTGCTCATGAAACAACCATCGCAAACCTGTTTGTTTTGTCCCGAGATCCGCCACCACCACTCTCTCGTGACCACCACACATCCATACCCCACCGATGTTAGAACCGCCACTGCACTTCTTGTTCCTGCCAGTTCGAAGCCACCAAACCATTCACCACACCACCATTGCTCAAATGTCCACAACGAACTGGATCGATTGTTGCCGCTTATTCATGACCGCCGACACTGCGCTTGCTTGGACCGACTTTGACAGCCGCACCTCCGACGGAACATTTCTTTTTCTTGCATGGTAACGCTTATTTTTCATTCTCTAGCTACATTCAATTAATGACAATTCATACGTTGAGTCCAAAATTAGGTGAATTAATATTTAAACCACCTGTGTATTTATCATTGAGGAGATGAAGTATGTGTTGTTAATGGAATGTTTGGTCATATGCACATTACTCAATCTATTATTTTGGTGACACATGCACCATCACAAAGTTTATTATTATTTTTTTTTACACAAATAGGCATTGAAGTTTGTAAGTAATAATACCAATAACAATAAAATAATAATGTCTCTTTTCCTTAAATTGCAAACATTTGCGTTTTCGTTTTACTATTATTATGGTCATTTAAAAATTGAATCGATATTATTTTTAATAAATGCTTACATATCTATATTCTCAAGATATGTAAATGTTTGAAAAAAGTCTATACGTGTTTGATACTAATTTAAATTTAAATAATTGGACTTGATTTTAACTAAGATACAAATCTAGTATATGTTATATGCATCTAAAAAAAAATCAAAAGCTTACAAATTAGTATTTTATGGAAACTGTTTTAAGAACTAAATCAACTATTTGAATAAAAGTAATAACAAATTTGCATGAACGCTACAACTATAGAGTAACTTGATAGATACTAAATCATCGTTCTTAACCTACCTAGGAGCAAGCATAATTCTTTGATTTTCGTCATTTTCTTGCAAGATCATCGTCACAATCAATGTGAGTATTCCTATCCCCTTTTGCTTTTATACATTTTTGGGGTGTTACATGTACACTATTACAATTTCAAATACATGTTTACATTTTTTTACAATACAATTCTAGTACTATGTGCATTGCTTACAACGTGCTTTATGCTTAGACAATACATGTGGATTGCATTTGTACTTAGTGAAATCATTAACATGGTACAAGCCGACCTTAACATTGGATAACGCTATTTGGATTGACAACCCGCCTAGATTGATTCTCCCCCTTTTTCATCGGAGAATCCGTGGTCATTGTTAAGTTATTATCCATTTATTGGATAAGTTCACCGCTGTTCATTTAGTACATTATACAGTCACAGGATTGATTTCGCTCATTTGTATGATACATAGTTTACATAATTGCACTATAGCTTTGCACTTGAATTGTATACCATTTTTTCCAACTTACTATATGTATTAAAACTAGGAATGCTCACCAACATTTCTTATGTTGACAAAACCTATTTTGTACATGTTTCAGGTACAGTTTGATCTTAGTTCCATAGCATTGGATTTTAGTGCTTGCTTTTAATAAGTTATTTCAAATTTCATGTTTCGTTCAGACTTTTGTATTTTTTTTTCATTTCATCTATGTAAGACAATTTAAATTATTCAATAATATATTTACATTTTAGTACCATGTGCTTTTGAACAATCGTCACTACGTGACACCTCGATGATTCCGCCATCGGTCGGGGTGTTACAATAACAAGTAGAGGGCTATTGTTCTACGGATAATAATGAATCAAAATTCAAAAGGAATTAGAAAAACTCACGAATTTGATATCCCAAAATTATAAAATAAAAACCTAAAAATATCAAGAAAATAAGCTTCCAATTCGTCTTGGATATGAGATAGACTATAGAAGAAAGGTATGAGGGAGAGTTTAATCGAATTGAAACAATCGATTTAGAGGTGCAAAGTGTAATGGGTCATAGGTGGGTTTTTATACTAGTTTTGGATTCAATTAGCCATTAAAATTGGTCAACCCCATAAAGTAAGTTTTTAAGATAATTGACTGTTTGACTAGGACTTTGACTGTTTGACTGGGACTTTGACTGTCTCCGCGGACTGCGAGAGCTAAAAAAATCAAATTTTCTAATTTAATCAATTTTAAGTTCCGGACTTGTTTCCTTCGGTTTCTAAGTTGTTTTAGGACCGAAAATTAAGGGTTTTGAGTATCAAGGTCTGAAACATACGTGCTCGGGTGTAGATGTGAGTATAAAACATGCATACTTTTAGTTATAAAAATTAGAGAAAATTGCTCGAATGGTCCCTGTGGTTTGCACATTTTTCACCTATAGTCCCTAAGTTTTCAAAATTACAGCCATAGTCCTGAAACAGTGAATTTTTTTTAACTCGGATAGTCCCTGGAGCTAACTGAGGTTAAATAATCCAGTTAAGTGGGTGTGAAATTACAAAACTACCCTTACTTTAATAAAAAAATATAATAATTAATGTGGGTCCCACACTTCATCTTCCCCACTTCATCTTCTTCACCTCATTACCTCCACAAACCACCACCACCCATCTCCACCTTCCACCACCACCCACCGTATCTCATCACCATCACCATCTGTATTAGAGAGACCTGATCGTCAAACCCTAACCCCAGGACCTTCAAATTCAATAACCCCTCAAAACCCTAACCCTAAAAAACTCAACCGGTTGTGGGTACTGAAGTTTAGTGGTGGAGCTCGACGAGGATGGTAGCTGTGATAGTGGTTCCTGGCCGATGGTGGTGGTAATGGTGGTATACCGGAAGAAGACGACCGACAGCGATGACAGTGGGTGTCTATTTCACGTTAGTGGCTCGAACGATGGTTGCAGTCGTGGTTATGGTGGTTTCGTTTGACTGTTAATCTCGTTGGGAGGTGGTGGTTCGTTATGGTGCAGTACAGGGTGAAGCTTGACGGGGAGTGGTGGTGGTTGTTAGCAGGTCAGAGGTGGTGTTGGGGGTAACTTACTGGTTGTCTGATGGTGGTGTTGGTTCTCCAGATCTGATGGGTTCAAGAACTCGGCTTAGTGTTTGGTCTGATGGTGGTTTCCGGTGGACCTTGGTGGTGTTTGGCCGATGATGATGGTGGCTGTGGTGGTTGAAAGAAGCAGCAGCGGCGGTGGTAGTTTTGGTTCGGGATTGGACTGATCGGGTATGGTCCGGGTGGTAGTGCTCGGGTGTGGTTTGGGTTTTGGTTTGAGTGGGTGGTTGCTGGTTGTTGTTGGTGGTGGGTGGTGGTGATAGGGTGGGGAAGATGAAGTTGGTGATGGTGGTGGTGTAGGGATTAAGGGTTGTTTTATATATTTAATTATAAAACGTGGGGCCCACGAGTGTTTTAGTTTATTTGTTTTATAGAAAGGGTAGTTTTGTAATTTCACACACACTTAACTGGATTATTTAACCTCAGTTAGCTCTAGGGACTATCCGAGTTAAAAAAATTCACTGTTTCAGGACTATGGCTGTAATTTTGAAAACTTGGGGACTATAGGTGAAAAGAGTGCAAACCACAGGGACTATTCGAGCAATTTTCTCTAAAAATTATAAGTTTTGGTCCTGTTAAAATACAAGGGTTAAAAATGAAAATTTTGAAATAGTTGAGGGACCAATTATGCACATTTATGAAAAGTGAATGGTGCAGGTTGTCACAACATTAGACGTAGACATAACACGATACGACAACTACTCTCAACGGGTGTTATCACGATTGACTATGTGAAGTCAAAAGCTAACATTGCGGACCCGTTAACGAATGGCTTAAGCAGAGAGTTAGTATATAAGTCGTCAAAAGGAATGGGACTAAAGCCCGTGGAAAAAGAGAATATGAGGGAAACCGAACCTAGTTGACTGGAGATCCCAAGATCTAGGTTCAATAGGCAAACTTAATCATATGACCAAAGGGAGTCACTATGGGGGAGTACCCCAACACTAAATAAAGGGAGTGCATACTTCCTAGCCCATTCTAATGAGTGACATATTGGTGAGGTTAAGCAAATTGAAGTTAATGATTGTGTAAATCAATTTAACTGTTGCTTTTAATGATTCACGGGAATCACCTATGTTAGAGCAAAGTAGGGTCACTTCGAATGGATTTGTGGGGAGGCGCAAATCCTAGAGCTCTCGCAGAACCAAGATAGTGTTCCATGACCATAAAAGGACACAACAATGATGGGTTGGCTAAACCAGGGAGAGTGTTGTGTGAAGTGTATTGTCGTTTACACAAATGGGGGTATGTTCAGAGATGCCACATCTATTGCTAGTAAGCTAAGTATGCTTCACAAAGAAAGGTTCAAAGGAGGCACCTACCTATCCTGCAATGCTCAACTGTCGAATTGTATCACTGAAACTTGGAAGAACGGATCGATCTCCAATCATGTGGGGGAGTGTTGGAAAAATGGGTGAAAAGAGTATTTTCACAAATATAGGAAAATGAGTTTTTTTCCTGTAACACCCCAACCGATGGCGGAAACATCGAGGTGTCACGTAGTGACAATTGTTCAAAAGCCCATGGTACTAAAGTGTAAATATTATTAAGTTCAAGATTCAAATGTCAAACAAAAAAAAACAAGAAATACATCAAGTCTCAAAACAACTCATGAAATATGTTTGTTTTATTCAACTAAGTCTCAATGCCTATATGATATCATCAAGCGTCTCCTGAAACATGTACAAAATACAACGTCAACAATAATTGTCACACCCTCAAATTTCCACTTGCGGAGTTTTACCGCGAGGCACATGACAAACCAGGATCCAAGTCAACGGTCACAATAAACAACTCTATATGAAGATACATGACGTCAAAAAGACATAGTTTTCATAAACTTAAAATCAGTAGCGGAAGCATTTAACAAGTTACAATCCATAGATCCAACTGTACCAAGTGTTTATTACAAAACATGAACTAAGTCTAGACGCCAATGCAGACCCGTGCGCCTAGTTCCATTTGTTGCTACCTTAGCGACCTGAGAAAAACATGCCAAAAAGACGTCAACATATAATGCTGGTGAGTTCACAGGTTTGTTCAATATGTTACCAAGTGTTACCAAAACGTTACCATGTCCATACTATATCAATGTTACCAAGTACGCTAGCTAGGCGTATGTTTTATTACTACTACGATTGGAAACCATTACTAGACACGTTTAGCAATGTTTAGCATATGTTTAAGCAGCCCGAATGTTCAGCATGATACCAATGTTCCAGTTCGAGACAACATGCACCCGCCCGGCCCTCCAAGCCGACGAGTGGGGCAGGTCACGCCCAATAGATCTATCCACATTTCCCCCGTTGTGCATCCCCGCACATTCATGGTTTCCCCCGGGACTTCCAAAGATCGTATAGCAATACAAAGTTAAAAACCATAGTATGACATATGTTACCAAAATAGGTTAGCGCATGTTTTCTCCCCCAAAAGTTAAAGCAGTAAAAGTGGGGCCGTGAACTCACCTTAGATAGCGTTCTTCGGTTACAAGTAAAATGCTAAGCCCTTGATAATCCCTCTACCGGAGATCTATCAATATGTTCACATAAGTGTTCCGACTAATAACCATAAGGTTATCTAGTCCCCGATTGTCCAGATCGTAACCAAGTATGTTTTAAAGCGTGTTTAAATGTTTAACCGACACACTAGACCGACCCGACATCCCGTTGGTGACTCATTACCCTAACTAATCAAGTACACATAGATTACACACAAGGTTCAAGCATAAAACACTTAGTTTGTATCAAAAATCTCATTTCTGCATCAGAACGGTCGAACCAGTCAGATAAAATCTCCTTCGCCCGTTTTTAAGTCTCCTTCGCCCATTTTACCACGTTCGACCGTTTTGATGTCTCCTTCGACCGTTTTACCATGTTCGCCCAAACATAATCCAGGTTCGACCCTGGATTCTCTCCTTCATCCATTCGATCGGTCGAAGGAGTCCAGGTTCGCCCCTGTTGTACAAATTTTCCTAAAAACGCTTCAAACACACTCGAAACACCTCGAAACATCATCAAACACAGCAGTCAAGTATGGACAACTTATCCCTAGAAAACCCCACCAATTTCACCAAAAAAATACATCCATTTCAGCCCTTTCCCAAAATGGTAAAAATTATGAAAACGTCACAATCATGCATGGATTCTTTACCCAATTTGGAAACTTTTGAAATCAATCCATATTTAACTTAAAATGCTCAGTTTGTCGAGTGTTCGATTTTTCCCTATTAGTTCTATTGATCATAAATATCATGCATCAAGTCTAGATTCGTTAAAACCCCAAAAATACCCATAACATCACCATCTATCCAATTCTAACCTAAACAACCATAACCCAGCATCAATAACAATCCTATATCATGTTTCTATCATAGATACAGCAGCAAATCATTGAACAACACATAGCACCACATAATACGCAATTAACATATGTTTATCATCATGAAAACCTATGTTCAATGATAAGGTTTTGATTTAGAAAGATGTTAAAAAGGTTTTTAATCATGAAAACACCCTTAGAACAAATCCGGACATTTAGGGTTAGATGAAAACGAATTAAAATGCTTTAAAAGGATTTAGGATCAAGAACACACCTTGGATTCTTGTTTAGACGTTGTAGATAGGTTAGATTATGCAAAAGAAAAGCAAAAACTCCTTCCTTAGTGATTAAAATCGTTTGAGAGTGTTTTGAGACGGTTAGGGTTTGTGAAATGGTGAAAAATGACAAAGTTTGGTATTTATACTAATCCTCCTTCGCCCCCTGTCAGTGGTCGAAGGTAGCCTCCTTCGACCCTTCCACAGGGTCGAATGAGCCCTGTCCTGGTCGAAGGGAATTCTTTCAATTCCACATCCCAGGTTCGCCCATTTACAAAGGGTCGAACCAAAACAAAATTCCTCCTTCGACCACTCGAAGTGGTCGAACCAGAACCCATGTTTATCTAGTTTTCCAGTTTGTCGTGTTTAACGCATTTTAACGCACCTTAACACATGAGCATGCAACCTTAGTCTATGTTTAACATATCTAAGCACGGATGATCATCTACACATCATTTAAACACATTCATGTGTATAATCCACCACATAACCCATAATCTACACATACACTTAATTAGTTTACGTAATGTCACCAACAATGGAACCTGGTACTAGTGTATTCCCAAAACGACTCCCAATGATCCTCCAGATCATTGAACCCTGGACAATCCTAACTTGACCTGACTCAACTAACACAGTTAAGTCCGATTATAAACGTTTCCCGCTAAGGTAGACTTAGATGTTACTAAAATGTTTAAGCCAAATATGCCGGGTGTCACAATAATGCTGGTGAGTACACTTAGTTTTGTGTACATATAGTATAAGTATAAAAAAATGTTTACAATTCAAGTGTCATGAATCATTCAAGGAAAATATGGAAACACGTAAGTATATAATGCGAGTCAAAATCAAACCTCTTATGTGACAAAGATTAAAGCATTAACAATGACCTAGGACTTCCCACACACATAGGTACTTTCCACTAGGCGGGTTGTCAATCCAAATAGCGCTATCCATTGTTAAAGTCGGCTAGCTAAGTTGATGATTTTGTAATGATTGCAAGTATACTACGTTTATGTTTAAGCATAAAGCACAAGAATTCAAGCATCACACGTATATGAATTGTATGTAGAATGTTTATGAATAAGTGGACGTGTATGTTTAATATGTGTACATGAATCACCCCAAAAGTGTAAAAATGAAAAATGGGATAAGTATACTCACCTTGTTAGTAGTAGTGCAATGTATTACTTGAAAATAGTGAAACAGGGCGGAACGAATCTACTCGTGTCCTACAATAAGAAGGACCCTAATAAGGTCTATGACTAAACCCGAAAGTAAACTTTGAAATTATGAAACACGTCACTCAAAGAAATCTTTATTCGATGTTTGTATTTTAGTAACGTGGCGAATGATTTGTGATAACTTTTGTAACGTGTAAAATATATATTTCTACGTGACTATTATAAAACGTTTGGATGTTCGAGTTAGAGTTGAAAGCTAACAAATTGTAATTTACGAACTTTTGATACCCTAGTGTATTAAATAACGATTTATTGATTGTCCTCTAAAATTTTTAATTAATGAATACATGTTTAATGTCATAAAACCCTTATAAACCATAAATAGTATTTGCTAAGTAAATAAATAATTACATAATATAACTGAAATATGTCTTTCATGATTTATTTATTAAATCGTAACATCCTCATTTCAAGAAACAAGAAATGCATATTTGCTTTTGAGGAAACAATAATTTCCATAAGTCCTTGTTGTTTTTTAAGAACCAAAAGCTACATTTTTATCAAATTGTTAGATAAAACACATTAAATAAAAGTTTAAAACTTGTAAACATTAATTAATTAGATAAAATTATTATTATTATTATTATTATTTTATATCTAACGAAATACGAATATTAGACTTTAAAAGGTAATATACTAGTCTAGTTTAACTAGTAGATTCATGTACCAAATATATATTAAAACATTCCATGTGAAGGACTTTTACTACAAACTTTGAGAATTGAACAATAATAATACATATAATTGCTTTTGAATGATTGGTTGGGTTCATATTGATGAGTACGATATTGAGAGTTAATTGGTATTGCCTGGAAATATTAGGAGAGGTTACCTCAAATAATAAATGTATGGTGTACGCTTGCCTAGAAAATATGTTGTGGTGATGTCAACCGGTATCGAACAACTCGTGAGTGATTAGCATTGACACTGAGCATCGATCACGGGTGGCTAAACCTTAGCGTAGGATTGTCGGGTCTCCACATGTACATTGGCAAGGTGAAACAAGCCGAATTAGAAAAAAATGCATGGTAACAAAGAAGGGGTTCGTTGTTACCTTTCATCGATGTATACAATGGTGAAAGTACTGTAGAATAGGATGGGCTAATACAATTTTGTTAGGTGAATGGATTAGGCAAAGAGGGTAATTTGTGAAGACACTTGTTTTCTTTAGCTACACAACCATTTTCCTACCATATATATATATATATATATATGTATAAGTTGTTAATATGATTAAATAATCATTAATTAAATAATAATATGATTTATTAACCCTTTTTAATGTTACATTTATGTTTCTTTGAATGTCAAATTAACTAAAATCATAAATTCATTTATCAAGTAACACCCTTTTTATTGAATAACATAACTTTAATTTACTTGTTAGTAGTTTTTACCTTAGTTCAAATCAAATACATAAATTAAGCAAAGTAACTCTTTTTTTATATATATATTAAAATTAAAAATGTTCAAAGTACGAAGACTGAAATTGTAAATTCAATATAGTTTAGAAAACACGCACATGTCACATTTACTAACTTTGAACTAAATATATATTTGAAACGAAGGTTTATTTATATATTTCTTTGTAGGTTTATGTTCTATGTTGGGAGAGTTTCGCAACGAACCAAACCACGTCCAAAACGGAGCTAAGATGAATGAGATATCGATGCTCAAAGTTTGGTGAATGAAACACTCAATGCTGAATACTTTGGAACAAAGTGGGTAAGTGGAACTTGTCCCACATTGGAGGAATGATGAAACCATGAGTGGTATATAAGTGAGAACACACATTCCTTATTGTTTCATGGGAGCACACACTATGGAACTCGCGAAGGGTGCGGAGCAAACACGCATCACCGCGAGCCGCTTGAGAGCCGCCTTAGTATTTTCGAACGTGGGCTTGTGGTCAAGTACTTGGGTTGTGATGAACAAGTGGCGGGTGAGGTGTGTGGTCCGTGGGATGCCACTCCGCGTGACGTAGAACGTCAATAACGTTCCGCGCAGACCCGTGGGTCTGCTCCGCCTGACTTAGAATGGGATTAACGTGTTGCGCGGATCCGTCGAGCGCACGTCATCTCATAGCTTCCAGAACCTGCTGTTTCAGTATGCGTGTTGTAATAGACGAGTCAACTGTAACTGTTAGAAATTAAGACATAATTAAAAGACATTGAAAACGTTCAATGCACTTTAATTTTCGTTTTTAATTTCTTTGACCGTTTGACCGTTTGACTCAAGACTCCTCTATAAAAGAAAGGATCGTTTGCTTTGGAGGAAACAGTAGAATTCACCAACATACAAACTTCTCTCTGAAACTCTTCAACATCTCAGTTCTTCGCTTCAAGGTACCATTCGGGTTCTAAAGCCAACTCCGGCTGATGTACCCTGGGAAACAAAACGAGCTCGTAACAGACTCAGAATTTGTTTTAAGGGCCCCGTGTTCAACACGATTCTCAGCCACATTATTCTACTTCTACCCATTTCTTGTATTTTCGCTTATTTCAGTTGCAATTTGTATTGTAATATTTGCTTTCATTTCTTTTGTAATAGTAATAAAATTGTTTATTTTTATTTTATATACGAACAGTTCTTCCAACAAATACCTAAATTGAACGTTTATCGATACGATTCTCCAACCAACGGAGTTGTTAAGGTGCAGAACAAGATCAATAATTACCATTGCAATATTCAACAACAAGCATGCACACATGCAAATGCTTTCGAATACGCTAGTTCAAATGTAGTAGAAGGATTACCTGCATACGAGATTAATTACACAGGATCTAACCAAGGTTTGTCACCACAAAGTTTTTTTTAGATCGGGTGGTGGTGGTCATGGTGGAGATGGGCAACTTCATTGTTGCAAGTGGTGGTAACTGGTAAGTGAAAAGATGGGGCCCTTAAGTACTTTAATATTATGTTTTCATGTTTTTAAAACAAGAGCAATCTAGTCCTCTCATACCAATTTAATTGAGAAAGTTTACTTTCATTCAAGTCAAAGACCACCTATATTTAAGTCAAGGACCATCTATACATAGTTTTTGCTAAGCATAGGGATTCATGCACTTAATTAACTTTACTTTAAATTTTTGTCTAGTGTTGGTGTCTGGATTGTTTTCCGTTTCAGTTGATTTTTTTTTTGGACATACCTTTTAGACATGGACAAATTGTCAAAAGAAAGGTAGCACAAGACACCAAATTGTTAATGTAGTAACTCTGAAATTTTATATTAAAATAATTGTAATAATTGAAATGATAGTGGTTCGGCCCTAGAAAAAGGTAATAATTGACATGATGAACTAATAATAGTGTAACAATTATAACCAAGTCATATTTGAACTCCCATGTGTTGCATGTTACAAATTTCTGATAAATAGTTTTTGCTATTAATGAAGCCAATATTATATATATATATATACACATATATATATATAATTATATGAATAAATGGGGGTTAATTGTTTATTTAAATTAATCAGATAGGTTAATTGATAGCAGTAATAAGGAGTTTCTGATTGCTCCTTTTTCTAGGTTGGAAATCAAAGAAGCAGTTTTCGGATGTGGATCGAACAAAGCTCCGGGTCCCGATGGTTTCAATTTCAGATTTGTTAAGAGGTATTGGAATCTTCTCGAAGATGATTTTTATAATATATTGTGTGACTTTCACAGGTCGGGTGTCATTAATGAAGGATGTGGATCGGCTTTTATCACCTTGATACCTAAAGTTAAAACTCCTTTGGGCCTCAAGGATTACCGGCCTATTACTCTTATTGGGCTGATTAGTAAAGTAGTGTCAAAAGTTCTTGCTAATCGTCTAAGAAGAGTTATGGGTCATCTTATATCCGATTCACAATCGGCTTTTCTATCAGATCGGTTTATTCTTGATGGGCCGCTCGTGGTTAGTGAAGTTTTGGAATGGTTGAAACGAAGAAGACGGAAAGCTTTTATGTTAAAGATAGATTTCGAAAAAGCGTACGACAATGTTAATTGGAAATTCCTTTTATCTACTATGTCACAAATGGGTTTTCCGTCTTTATGGTGTGACTGGATTAAAGGGCTTCTTGAATCTTCTAGAGCCGCAGTACTTGTCAATGGCTCACCTACGTTCGAATTTAAGTGTGAAAAGGGTCTACGGCAAGGTGATCTGATTTCGTCGTTTCTCTTCCTCTTAGTCATGGAAGTGTTGTCTTGGTTGTTGGAGAAAGCTAAAGATATTGGGGTTTTCAACGGTATAACAATGTCGGATGCTAATATTATCATTTCTCACCTATTTTACGCGGATGATGCGCTTATTTTGGGTGATTGGTCGCGGGAGAATATTCAAAGTATAGCCCGTGTTTTGCGCATTTTCTACCTTTGCTCGGGCCTTAGAATCAACATACATAAGTCGAATTTATTCGGGATTGGAGTTGATGAAGTTGAAATCGATGAAATGATGCAAGTTTTGGGATGCAAGAGGGGAGGTACTCCATTCGTTTATCTTGGTATTCAAGTTGGTGCCAAGATGACCCGTATTAATAATTGGAACCCGGTGGTGGATGTTGTTAGTAATCGTCTTTCCTCCTGGAAGGCGAGAAACCTTTCGATGGGTGGTCGCCTGATTCTTATCAAATCGGTTCTTTCGAGTTTACCGATTTATTATCTTTCTCTTTATAAAGCTCCTATATCGGTAATAGATAATATGGATGCTATTATGAGACGATTTCTGTGGGCGGGATCTAGTAATGAGAAAAAAATTCCATGGGTGGCTTGGGATGATATTGCTAAACCAAAAAAGAAAGGCGGCTTGGGTTTGACTAAATTAAAAGATATGAACGACGCGCTTCTTTTAAAATGGACATGGCGTTTCAAAAAAGAAGGCAATAGTTTATGGAAAAACATAATTATGAGTTGTCACGGTTCGAGTAGACCTTGGACGATGCTTCCGTGTAGTGCCTCGGCGAGTGGATGTTGGAAACAAATTGTCAAAATCGGAGAACAAAAAATTCCTAATGGTGACTCGTTAAACTCGTATTTTGCTGCTACCCTTGGTGACGGTTCTTCTTTGAACTTTTGGATAGATTTGTGGATTGGTGATGCTCCACTAAGAGTCCGCTACCCGAATCTATTTACTCTTGAACGTAACAAATGGGTCAAGATCTCTGAACGAGTGCTGTTTGTGAATAATGGTATTACGATGATTTGGAATTGGAAGCGTCAGCCGGCCTCTTATCAGGAAGTTACAGAGATGTTCGCTCTGCTTGATGAAATCTTTGAGGTTAAAAGACATGAAGGTGCTGATATGTGGAAGTGGAAAGGTAGCAAGGATGGTATGTTCTCAGTTGCGTCAGCTAGACAACTCATTTCTGACCATGTTCCGGTAGATAATAGCACGAAGATCCATTGGAAATCATGGGTTCCGCTCAAGTGCAAGTTAATGGTGTGGCGGGCAGCTAGAAATCGTCTTCCCACAGCGGAGGAGCTCCTTAAAAGAAACGTTACTCTGCAGCAGCCGGAATGTACTTTCTGTCTCTCTGTTACAGATTCAAATACGCATCTTTTTACAGGTTGCATGTTTTCTGTCGAAGTGTGGAACAGGGTGGAACAATGGTGCAGGATACCTCCCTCTTTCTTTTTCGATGTGCATGATCTTATTTTGTTAGCGGAGAACTCGTCTTTCTCAAAGGACAAAAGACATATATTACGAGGCATTGTATATACTACTCTATGGGTTATATGGAATGAACGAAATGCTCGGATTTTCTCAACAAATAAACGAAGACCTATCGAGTTAGTGGAGATCGTCAAATCGACGTCGTATTTTTGGTGTCGTCATAGATCTAGATGGAAAGATATTGTTTGGCATGATTGGTGTAATTGCCCTTTGACTTGATGTATTTCGTTTGTTTTTGCCAGGGGGTCCTCGCTTTGAGGACCGCTTGTGGCGTTTAATGAAGTTCTCCTTTCAAAAAAAAAAAAAGGTTTTAAATAAATTAAATATTTGCATGAAGTTTTGACAAAATGAACTAGAACTATAGTTACACGAAAATAAAGTAAAATATTTACATGAAGTTTTAACAAAATAGACTAGAACGATAGTTACAACAAAAGAAATAGAGTTAATAGCTGAAATCGTCCATGAGGTTTGACCAGTTTTGCTACATCAGTTCAAAATTGATTCTTTTTACGTCTGGGTCCTTTGGTTTTACATTTTGTTACCAAAGAAGTCCCTGAAACTAACCCAGTTAAATATTGTCGTTAAGTTGGGGAGTATTTCTGACTTTTTACCTAGAAAATTAAGGGCATTTTGGACATTTTGTTTACTTTACTTATTTTAAATTTTGTATTTCTTTTTTAGCCTTTAAACACAAAAAAAAAAAAAAAAAAAACCCTCTTTTAACTCTCTCCCCTGCATTCAAAGTTCAAACCACTACCATCACTACCATCACCATTCCACTATCAACCACCACCATCACCCCACCACCACGCTCACCTTCCTTCTCCCTTTCTGAATTTACAACCATCAACCGAAACCCTGCAAAGAATCGATTTTATTCACCACCTCACCTTCCTCCTCGCCTTCTGAATCTACCATCACCATTCCACTATCAACCTCTCTGGCGGCGTCCTCTCTTTCTCCCTCTTCGACGACCGTCCCTCACCTTCCTCCTCCCTTTCTGAATCTACAACCATGAACTGAAACCCTCACCTTTCTCCTTCCATTTTCCTTCTATTTTCAGTTAAATGATTACCCAATCCTCCCTTATGATATTATTAAGCGATTGATAATCAAACTCAAAATTTGTCCTTTAATTCTGATACCCACACACACATCGATGTGTGTATGGCATATCATCCTTGTTGGGTGAGATGTGGATCAGACGGTGGTGGTTAGGTGGGTGTGGATAAAAGGGATGATGAGGTTAGGGTTTGGATGAAGGGGGTGCGACGAGTGAGGTAGTTGTATTGGTGGGTGGTGGTTGTGTGAGGGTGAAGGTTGGAGGTTATGGTAGTGGCGGTGGTGGGTAGTCTAAGGACCAAAGAGGGAGATCGAGAGTGAGGGGAAGCGGGGTTAGGGTAAGAAGTCAGGTGTAGGGTTGAAGAGATCTAGAGGTAGAAGAAGGTGGGGAGGTGGGTCTCACTTATTAAAAAAATATTAAAAATAAATGGGTAAGCAAAAAGTCAGAAATACCCCCCAACTTAACGATAATATTTAACTGGGTTAGTTTTAGAGACGAATTTGACAACAAAATGTAAAACTGAAGGGCCCAAATGTAAAAAGAATCAATTTTGAACTGATGTAGCAAAACTACCCAAACCTCATAGAAGATTTTGGCCATTAACTCAAAGAAATATACTTAGTTAACTTGACTTTATTTCATTATAAACAAATAGTCTAGAATTATAAAGTTAATAGCCATATGCTTCATTGAATTATAAAGACCTATTGAATAAAAATAATTTTATTTAAATATTCATAAGGGCACTCACATCCCATCCACCAAATGTATCTGAGTGTGTCTATCAAATTATATGGGGTGAGTGTAAGTGGTTGTGAGTGATAGAGAGAGAAAATATTTGGTGGAAGCACTGTTCCACCCTAAATATGAAAAGCTACTGTTCACCCATATATATATTTTAATATTTTTGTAAGTAGTTGTGAGTGAGGAGAAAGAAAATGTAATGATAAAAGTATGAAAAAATATTATTATTTTAATTCGGAGAGAGAAGATTTAAGGGTGAAGTAGTGATTTTTAGTGTAATTTGATGGAAGAGATTTGGTGGAGGGATGTGAATGCTCTAAGGTAAATGATATCTATAATTATTTAAATAATGTGATGTGGTCTTGTGGTATGGTTGAATGGTTTTTGTTGTGGTTTTGTAGATTGGTTTGTATATATACTATGCTATTTATTGAAATTGAAAAAAAAAAACTAATCGTTGAATTAGCCGTTGGAGAGGAGGAGGAGAGAGACGTTGGGGAGAGAGAGGTGGCAAGTTTTGATTGGTTGTTGCTTTCAATTGTCCAGCGTTAAAAATTTAAGGCCCTCGTCCCTTTTTCCATTTTGGCGCCCGTCGGTAATGGTGTAGGGGGTGAATGGGTAGCTAAATTTGTTTTAAGACCCCTATATGCGCTCCATTATGCATGATCTTAAGAGCCCCAATGCCATTGCTTGACTGTATGAAGCATCTTTTACAATTAATTAAGCACATTGAGAATCTACCTTTTGATCTATGAATTAAGGTACCCACGTGTCTTAATCTTAGTTTAAGTAATTTAAATGTAAGAGTTAAACTGAGCTCTGAATCAAAGTATCAAACAACATGATAAATTGATAACCGGTGAGTATAGGTACATGTGACCATGCGTAATCATGATTGTGCCCTCCATGACGGTCTTCACTACCCCTCCAAACATATCATGTTACAAATTTTATAAAAAAATATATAACATTATTATTTAGACAAAATTATGTCTCCTTACCCACTTGTAGTTTTTTTTTCTTTTTTCATTTTAGTTCATTGTCGTTGTACACGGGGGCGGACCTAGCTAAAGGCTAGAGGCCTCGCCCGTTGCCCTTGGGTTTTCGTTGGTAGTGGAACTTTTTTTACGATTTTTTAAAAACGTTAATGCTAAAATAAAATTTACGTTAATATTAAAATTTAATATACGTTACTGCTAAAAGAAATTATACGTTACTACGTTACGTTACTCGAAAAAAACATTTATCGAATTCGAGTAATAATAACCCAAAAAAATTAACTAATCTAAACAAGCCCAAAATCCCAAATTATAAAACAAGCCCACCCCAACTCTTAACAAGCCCGTCCCACCCCATCAAGCCCACTTTCATCTTCACTTAGACAAAAAATAAAATAAAAAAATTGATGTTGTTTTTGTTCCGCAACCAGCAACAGCCAGCAGCCACAGGCGCCACAAAACCCTACCCCGCCTCCCGTCCTCTGTCCTCCATCGGCCCAGCCAGGCAACGCCGGCCTTGCAGGCTGCAATTGAACTTGTGAATTGTTAGTTATTTTTTTTTTAATTTAAAGGAATTGCTCATGTGTTTTATAACTTGTGTTTTGGATGTTTTACAATTTTTGCATTAAACTAGGAATTTAGTAATTATCAATTAGGTTTTAGATGTTATAATTGACTAGTAGGAAACCTGTGCATTGCTGCGAGACTATTAAACCGAACAAAAAATAGACGAAAAGTCAACCATTGAGGTTGGTGGTCCCGTGGTAAGGCAAAGCCTTTTAAAAGACTCAAATGTGAGGTCTCGGGTTCAAATATCAAATTCACTGTTGAAAAAATAGTTATATAAATTTAATAATTTTTATTTAAAATCTATAATCTATAATCTATAATCTATAACTATTAATAAAAGAATTGACTTATGATGATGTGGCATTCAATAGATGCCTCAACCCCCCCCATTGAATGTGCCACGTGGCACGTTGAGGTGGGAGGTTTAATAGAACATTTATTTAAAAATAAATAAAAGAAAATATGCATATCTTCTAATTGAAAATATTTAAAATTTAAATATTATTTTTGATATATACTATATATAAATATTGTTATCGAATTATGTATAAGGATTAACTTAAAAATTTAAATATTTATTTGTTTACAGTAAGTTTAATAAAATATTTATTTAAAAATAAATAAAAGAATATATGCATATCTTCTAATTTAAAATAAAAGATTTTATTTACAAATTCATTTAATATAGAATTATTGAGTAGCCATTATAAATAAATGATTACATTAACATCAAACTATTCATTCTTAAAAAGTTCTGAATTCTCCTTCTGTTCATCAAGAAGTAAGTGTTAAATTTTTTTAAAAGATTTTGAAGTTTTTTCTTCTTCGTTGATTATTGAAAGTGATTTATGTTTAGATTAATAAACATTTATTAATCTAAATTCATGTATTCAAAAAAAATTCGTATATGCTTTTCTTTATGTGACATCCGTCACTTTTATTTATAATGATAATAATAATAATAATAATAATAATAATAATAATAATAATAATGATAATAAAAATATTAGTCTAGACTAACCCTTAAACCCAAACCATTACCCTAATCCATTTAACCAACACAACCCAAACCCACTTCAAACCTTGTGAATTTTCGGGCCCACCAGAAACAAGATCCGGCCCATCAGCAGCCCAAGAAACTAAGCCCAACTCCCCTCTCCCTTTCCTTACTGTTTAAAAAAAAAAAAAATTGTTTTGTCCCTGCCGGGACTCGAACCCGGGCAGGTGGCCGGTTCAGAACACAACACCAGCACAGCGAACCATCTGAGCTACGGCTCATCTTTGTTTCAATCCCAGCCAATATAATATTTAACCCTTGTCGCTGTCTTCCTTTTTTCCCTCCTTCGCTGCTGTTGCGAGCAGCAGCATGAATTACCAAAAAAAAAACTCCATTTGACTTATTTGATTTACATGATTTTGGGAAGATTGAATACGTTTAACTGCTGTTGACTCACTATAACGATTATCACGCGAGCATTCAACACCAATCCATTCGATTTCGAGCATAATCCGCGCATACATATTTATACATGGTCAAAACTTTCCAAATCGTTCACCCGAGTGTAGCCTATAAATTGAACGCGTCCAAACCATCTACACTCGCCGATTTCACACACTCAACCTCCAATTTCTATTACTAAATCATCTTTCAAAGCAATCGTGCACGTGTTGACTTTTCTGTTGACTGAGCAATATTTACGATTTCTTGTTGTAAGTCCTATTTTATTAGTGGGTTTTGATCTTCGGCAATCACACAACAATAACCCTATGATTAATTGGGTTATTGTTGTGTGAATCACTCTATTGGAAAAATTAGGGCTCGAAATCAATGATTTGGGGAAGAACACTTATGCTTAAAATGTATAAAATTATTTCGAAACAAAAAGTATTACAAATCTGATCCTCAGACCAGTTGGTTGAGGTGTTTGGCTGAAATAATCGAACCGGGTTTGAACCCAGGTTCGAGTCCCATAAACAACATTTTTTTTCTTTTCTTTTTAAAATCCCTTTATTTATACATTTAACCTTCTAATAAAATAGATTAAAAATACCAAATATGATTTGTAAATTCTACAAAATTTATTTTATGTTTTTCCACTGATAAAGTTCATCATCCAATTTTTAGTTTTTCAAAAATAATTTATTTAATATATATTATTAATAATACAAGTTTATTCATTTATATTTATTAAATTCAATAAAAATATCTAAACGATTTTATTAAATCTCACAAAAATTATCCTAAATTTGTATAACAATATACATTTCAGAAATAATTTTTATTTCTGAAAAACCGTTTATTTTATATTTTTAATTAATTTTTGTTAGTTTTAATCATAAATAATTCATAATAAATTCATTTTACAATATTTTTGTACCAAAATTTTACATAAATTATTGCTTTTCATATAGAACTGAAATACAATTTTTAATTTAGAAATTCTTTGATTTTAATATTTTTAGATATAAAAGTCATATTTTGACAATTTGAAATAATTAGATTAAATATTCTATTTTCAAGAAAATAATTTTATAAAAATTATTTTCATACTCAAAACCTTATGTTATGATTATATTCAACTTAAAATTTTACAAAAAGACTTTTATTCATTTATTTATTAAATTTCTTATATTTAATAAACAATTAGTTTATTAAACAAATAAAACGTTTATCCCCAATTCGAAACCCTAGAATTCCATGTATCCTAGAGTTATTCCTTACACATTATTAAATTCTTTAGGTTGATTCTTTGGGATATTTCCAACGCATATTTCGTTGTCCAGTTCAATTACAAGCTATTACGTAAACAGTGAGTACTTCCTACCCCTTTTTGCTTTTATACATTTTTGGGGTGTTACATGTACACTATTACAATTTCAAATACAAGTTTACATTTTTACAATACAATTCTAGTACTATGTGCATTGCTTACAACGTGCTTTATGCTTAGACATTACATGTGGATTACATTTGTACTTAGTGAAATCATTAACATGGTACAAGCCGACCTTAACATTGGATAGCGCTATTTGGATTGACAACCCGCCTAGATTGATTCTCCCCCTTTTTCATCGGAGAATCCGTGGCCATTGTTAAGTTTTTATCCATTTATTGGATAAGTACACTACAGTTCATACAGTACATTATACAGTCACAGGGTTGATTTCGCTCATTTGTATGATACATAGTTTACATAATTGCACTGTAGCTTGCACTTGAATTGTATATCTTTTAACCTACTATATATATCAAAACTAGGAATGCTCACCAACATTTCTTATGTTGACCAAATCTATTTCGTACATGTTTCAGGTGCAGTTTGATATAGTGCTTTAACAAGAGACATTTAGTGCTTTATTTTAATTCAGATGTTTCAATATTTACATTTCATTTAGACAATGTATTCCCTTCTCCATGTAAGACAAATTTTGGATTATTCAATAACATTTACATTTTAGTACCATGAGCTTTTGAACAATCGTCACTACGTGGCACCTCGATGATTCCGCCATCGGTTGGGGTGTTACAGATTGGTATCAGAGCCATGGTTATAGGGAACTAGGTTATTAGATAAAATGGCCTAGACTATAACCGAACTTTCATGCATAATATTTCCTAAATTACCTTACCCTCATTTCCCTCTACTTTCCTTCTTCTATCCTTCCCTTCTTCTCTCTCTCCATTCTCTCATCTTCCATCATGGTGCATAGAGAAGGTGTCCTACAAGGAGTGGAAAGTCTACATCATCATGGAACAAGAGCAGTACCTTCCATGAAGACACTCTTAGGCATAATACCTACTCTTATTTTACTCCTTCGAAGTTGTTGAACTTTAATGAGTGTGATAAGGACACGTGCAATCTGGAAGGGTGGACGCCTGTACACTGGGTTTTCTGGCATAGGCAAGCATAGCGCATAAATCCATTTACGGACCTGTTATGCTTACCTGGGGATTCCTGGAGTGAGTGTCCACTTATAGGCTAAAGCATGTCTTCTTTGATCACCATTGGGTTCAATTCCTTTGAAAAGTCAACGTTCTTGTTGAGCTTTACAGCTAGACAAGGGCACTCCAAGCATTTTGTACAAGTTTTTCCAATAATACCCTCCCGTTTCATATACAATACTTTGCATATCATGATTGCTTACAAGATCATATCTTCATAATCATCTTTACGGTTATACATTTACATTTTCTAATCTCATGATTATTAATTAACTACCTCATAGATGTCTGCTCGCCGCATGTTCCGTGATGCCAGCCAACGCCCTGTTCGTGCTTCTGGACGACGTTCTGATCGTCGCCTCGCATCTTTGGTCGCCGAGCAAATTGCTGCAGTGATCCCAAACCTTGTCAGTGAGATAACCCAGAATAGTAACAGTGCCAACACAGGGAGTACGACTCAATTTCGGTGCACTTTCAAACACTTTAACTCCTGCAACCCCACAAAATTCACTGGTGAGGAGGGTGCTACTGGCCTCCTCCAATGGTTTGAAAGCATGGAGAGTACTTTTGTGAACAGTGAATGTCCTGATGAACTCCGCGTTCGCTATGCTACTAGTGTCCTTCAAAAGGGGGCGCTAACCTGGTGGAATGGTGAAAAGCGCAATCGAGGAGCTGATATTGCTTTATCATTATCTTGGGCAGATGTTAAGGAACTCATGATCGCCAAATTCTGCCCTAGGAACGAAATCAGGAAACTGGAGGAAGAGTTCCATGGACTGAAACAAGACAGTGGTGAGAATCTTGCGTATAATACTCGATATCACGAACTTAGCATACTGGTTCCACACATGGTCACCCCAGTCTCTCGAGCAATCGAAAAATATATTGAGGGATTACCTGACCTGATTCAAGACGTTGTCACTGGAGGCAAAGCCACTACGGTAGAAGAAGCCATCCAACTTGCAGCCACATTAACAGACAAACACGTAAGGAAAGGAAACTTGGTTAGGAAGGGCACCAAGACACCTACTGAGAAAACCACCAATGTTGTTGAACAATCTAAGACTATTTTAGCAAAGGCCGCCACTACTGCTTCGAACTCTAAGAAACGAAGGGGCGATAATCTGAACCATACTGTTGTGAATCCTGTGACTCAGCCTCCTATTAAGAAAGCCTACACGGGAATCCATCCTCAATGCAACACTTGCCAGTATCATCACCCTGCAAATCTTCCATGTCGTCAATGCACTAGATGTGGAAGGTTTGGACACTTTGTCACTACTTGTCGCGTGACAGATTGGACGCAAGATAATCATCAAACAGCTGCCCAGGAACCACTACAGATTACTAACGGTCGGGCATGTTATCATTGTAGAGACCCTAACCACATGCTACCTCAATGTCCCAAATTGAACAATGTAAACCTGGTGGCACATGGACGAGCTTTCAATATCAATACCAACGAAACAACTGATCAGGATGACGTTAATCCCACTAGTTAAGCCATGGATGAAATCTTCCCAAGACTCGAGAAATCCTATACCCGTGTTTTCATTTTCTTGATCCTATTATCATTTTGTACCCAATTTGGTCGCACTCATTAGCATACAACATCTAGAAATTTCCTTGCGTATTATTGTGTATTAACACAGATTGGAAATTTATTATATTGATTACGTTTATTTTTAATCATACAAGACTCTACCTTACATTTATTTGAAACGTTTGGACTTGATACTTGATCTTACAGATGTTTTTTTTTAAAGAAAACATCATTGGTTATTACATGAAACTAGATTTTTTCCCTTAATTTGACTACGCATTGAACATCTAATTATTCATGATACTCGTAAACATTTAATTATTCATGATAACACTTACACTTAATGGTTGTAGTACTTACAAACTTGCTTGCATAAACATGCTATCAATTTGCAATCTATGTGAATAATAATTGCTGCACTTAATAGAAGTCATCATGCCTTTTTCAACAGTCGGGAGAGGCCCTACAACCTGCTCCACGACTGGTGAAGGCTATCGAACATACTCAACGATTGGTAGATGTAACACCCCAACCGATGGCGGAAACATCGGGATGTCACGTATTGATGATTGTTCAGTAGCTCATGGTGAATAATGAATTCCATTCAATAATTTAAATGAATTACATACAATTGTTCCAGAATTTGTATATCAAATTGAATAAAACTATACACATATCTTCAAGCATCAATTCAAATCTTCAAGCAAATAGAACCTGAAACATGTTAATTTGAAAATATTTTGGGTCAACAAAAGTTGGTGAGAATTACATAGGTTTTTGATAATTGAATAAAAATGTTGTGCAATTCATGTGTCATGTCAATCTAGTCCATATGTGAGAACATACTAGAAATAAATCGAGTGCATAATCAACCCTGATGACTGTTATAATATGATACATACCATACGCTCATGGTCCACTTGAATATGTTATACGATAACAAACACCCACGCTACCTTTGTAGGAGGCACGTATCCGGGTGGGATTGCCAGTCCAATAGATCTATCAATGTATACCGCCGGCTTGTACGGAGTTAATGATTATGCTAGAATAGTGCTTACTCTAATCATGCTCAAGACATAATGCAACATAGAAAACACATAGACACATTGATGATTGAATTGCAATGATAATGTTATAACATGTTTCACCCCAAAAATGGTGATAAATAGAAAAGGGGCTATGTAAAACTCACCTTAGCAAAATGTTATGTCTCGTAAAAAAATAGAATAATGTGTTGTGAATGTATGCGAGGCGAATCCCAAAGACTCAACAACGTAGCTAGTCCAAATTGAAGAAAACGAAAAAGAAAGAATATCAAGCTTCCAATTCGCCAATTACAAGAGCTTATAATCAAAGCTTCAATTGTAGAAGTAATAGACTATAGAAGAAAGGTATGAGAGAAAGTTTAATCGGATTGAAACAATCGATTTAGAGGTGCAAAGTATAATGGGTCATAGGTGGGTTTTTATACTAGTTTTGGAGTCAATTAGCCATTAAAATTGGTCAACACCATAAAGTAAGGTTTTATGATGAATTGACTATTTGACTAAGACTTTGACTATTTGACTAAGACTTTGACTAGGACTTTGACTATTTGACTCAAGGCTTTATTAAAAAAAAATCTTGTATGTGAAAAAAAAAGAATTTAGAATCATATTATTATTATTTATATACATTTATGTATGTATATAAGTTGTGAGTTAGGATAAATAAAGACTTAGGCACATTTGTATAATATTAATGATAAAGGTGTAATAAAAAAAAAATATATATATATATATATATATATATAAGGGCTTTTTATGTATTAAAATTTTGGGGGAAAATTTTGCGATGTTACAGTCTCCCCTACTTTTAGGAACTTCGTCCCGAAGTTAAAAGAAAAACACCAGGTATACAATTGGTCGACTACCGAAAACCTTGATAAAATTTCTCACTACCTTAACGTACCTGTAAATTCATGATTACGTTCCGGACCGCAATCACCAATTTACCTTACATTAGGGTTTTGTGTCCTTCTATAACTCTAGACACACATGTAAAATAATATGATTAACCATGTATCCAAAAATGAGTCCAACTGTTGAGCAGGAAAAGACTTCTACCAGTCAGTGAGTAGGAACCTCTACCGATTGTTGAGCAGGTATGATAGCCTCTACCAGTCGTTGAGCAGGTTGTAGGGCCTCTACCGACTGTTGAGCAGGCATGATGACCTCTACCAATCGTTGAGTAGGTTATTTTGTACTCTACTAACTGTTGAGCAAGTACTTCATCCTCTATCAGTTGTTTGATTAAGTGTACCAATTATTACACACATGAATTGCAAATTGATAATATGTACATGTAAGCAATCAAGTATCAAGTATAGCATACGAGTTGTAATAGAGTTGCCCTAGATAAGGTTAATGACTCTAGGTGTGTCTATAGTAAATAGCTTATATTCCATGAATTCTAGTTTCAAATGTTCAAATAAGGCAAATAGTCGAATCCTCATGTATAACTAAGGATTATGTTTGATGCAACACACAATCAAGTTTCAATAGTTTGGTTATCATGGGTAACTAGCTCATGTGTGAGAAGGTGAAGGATATGAATTTAGTTCTTGAGAGGATGATGAAAAATTCTTGAAGCAGAATCAAAGTTGTGAGAGATAGTGAATGTGAAGATAGTTGATAAAGAGTTTATTTTATAGTATGGAGATTATATGATTTGAGTAGGGTGTTGAATATTTAAAAAGTGGCTAAGATGGTAAGGTGAAGTGTGATTGTGAAATCCATGGATGGTTATGAAATGAGATTGATTTAAGCTGTAAAATTTTGAGATTTTTGAGCTTAGTTTAAGAAAGGTGAGTGTAATCATTTATTCATTAATTAAAACGAATAAACGAAAACGTTGACTTATCAAAACTTCTAGATTCTAATAACATAGTGAAGACATGCTTTAGCCTATAAGTGAACACTCATCCCGAGAATTCCCAGGTAGGCATCCGGGTCCCTCGTCTGATTGGGATATATGCGCAATGCCAGTCCTAGACAGAAAACTCAGAATACAGGCGTTCACCCTTCCAGATTGCACGTGTTCGTTATTAAAATCTAGAACTTCGACGAGATCTCAAGGTGGTTCAGGCTAAACCTGAGGATTGTCCTATTAGTCTAAGAGTAGATCTTGTGATGGAGAGCAATCTTCTTGTAGGGGTTGAAGTAGGGATAAGAAGTAGGAGTGAGATAGAGAATAGCAAGTAAAAGGAGCAAATACTGGTTATATTCCTATGGTTATAGACTAGATTATTTTTTTTCTAATAACCTAATTCCCTATAACCAAGGCTCTGATACCAATCTGTAACACCCCAACCGATGGCGGAAACATCGGGATGTCACGTATTGATGATTGTTCAGTAGCTCATGGTGAATAATGAATTCCATTCAATAATTTAAATGAATTACATACAATTGTTCCAGAATTTGTATATCAAATTGAATAAAACTATACACATATCTTCAAGCATCAATTCAAATCTTCAAGCAAATAGAACCTGAAACATGTTAATTTGAAAATATTTGGGTCAACAAAAGTTGGTGAGAATTACATAGGTTTTTGATAATTGAATAAAAATGTTGTGCAATTCATGTGTCATGTCAATCTAGTCCATATGTGAGAACATACTAGAAATAAATCGAGTGCATAATCAACCCTGATGACTGTTATAATATGATACATACCATACGCTCATGGTCCACTTGAATATGTTATACGATAACAAACACCCACGCTACCTTTGTAGGAGGCACGTATCCGGGTGGGATTGCCAGTCCAATAGATCTATCAATGTATACCGCCGGCTTGTACGGAGTTAATGATTATGCTAGAATAGTGCTTACTCTAATCATGCTCAAGACATAATGCAACATAGAAAACACATAGACACATTGATGATTGAATTGCAATGATAATGTTATAACATGTTTCACCCCAAAAATGGTGATAAATAGAAAAGGGGCTATGTAAAACTCACCTTAGCAAAATGTTATGTCTCGTAAAAAAATAGAATAATGTGTTGTGAATGTATGCGAGGCGAATCCCAAAGACTCAACAACGTAGCTAGTCCAAATTGAAGAAAACGAAAAAGAAAGAATATCAAGCTTCCAATTCGCCAATTACAAGAGCTTATAATCAAAGCTTCAATTGTAGAAGTAATAGACTATAGAAGAAAGGTATGAGAGAAAGTTTAATCGGATTGAAACAATCGATTTAGAGGTGCAAAGTATAATGGGTCATAGGTGGGTTTTTATACTAGTTTTGGAGTCAATTAGCCATTAAAATTGGTCAACACCATAAAGTAAGGTTTTATGATGAATTGACTATTTGACTAAGACTTTGACTGTTTGACTAAGACTTTGACTAGGACTTTGACTATTTGACTCAAGGCTTTATTAAAAAAAAATCTTGTATGTGAAAAAAAAAGAATTTAGAATCATATTATTATTATTTATATACATTTATGTATGTATATAAGTTGTGAGTTAGGATAAATAAAGACTTAGGCACATTTGTATAATATTAATGATAAAGGTGTAATAAAAAATATATATATATATATATATATATATAAGGGCTTTTTATGTATTAAAATTTTGGGGAAAATTTTGCGATGTTACAGTCTCCCCTACTTTTAGGAACTTCGTCCCGAAGTTAAAAGAAAAACACCAGGTATACAATTGGTCGACTACCGAAAACCTTGATAAAATTTCTCACTACCTTAACGTACCTGTAAATTCATGATTACGTTCCGGACCGCAATCACCAATTTACCTTACATTAGGGTTTTGTGTCCTTCTATAACTCTAGACACACATGTAAAATAATATGATTAACCATGTATCCAAAAATGAGTCCAACTGTTGAGCAGGAAAAGACTTCTACCAGTCAGTGAGTAGGAACCTCTACCGATTGTTGAGCAGGTATGATAGCCTCTACCAGTCGTTGAGCAGGTTGTAGGCCTCTACCGACTGTTGAGCAGGCATGATGACCTCTACCAATCGTTGAGTAGGTTATTTTGTACTCTACTAACTGTTGAGCAAGTACTTCATCCTCTATCAGTTGTTTGATTAAGTGTACCAATTATTACACACATGAATTGCAAATTGATAATATGTACATGTAAGCAATCAAGTATCAAGTATAGCATACGAGTTGTAATAGAGTTGCCCTAGATAAGGTTAATGACTCTAGGTGTGTCTATAGTAAATAGCTTATATTCCATGAATTCTAGTTTCAAATGTTCAAATAAGGCAAATAGTCGAATCCTCATGTATAACTAAGGATTATGTTTGATGCAACACACAATCAAGTTTCAATAGTTTGGTTATCATGGGTAACTAGCTCATGTGTGAGAAGGTGAAGGATATGAATTTAGTTCTTGAGAGGATGATGAAAAATTCTTGAAGCAGAATCAAAGTTGTGAGAGATAGTGAATGTGAAGATAGTTGATAAAGAGTTTATTTTATAGTATGGAGATTATATGATTTGAGTAGGGTGTTGAATATTTAAAAAGTGGCTAAGATGGTAAGGTGAAGTGTGATTGTGAAATCCATGGATGGTTATGAAATGAGATTGATTTAAGCTGTAAAATTTTGAGATTTTTTGAGCTTAGTTTAAGAAAGGTGAGTGTAATCATTTATTCATTAATTAAAACGAATAAACGAAAACGTTGACTTATCAAAACTTCTAGATTCTAATAACATAGTGAAGACATGCTTTAGCCTATAAGTGAACACTCATCCCGAGAATTCCCAGGTAGGCATCCGGGTCCCTCGTCTGATTGGGATATATGCGCAATGCCAGTCCTAGACAGAAAACTCAGAATACAGGCGTTCACCCTTCCAGATTGCACGTGTTCGTTATTAAAATCTAGAACTTCGACGAGATCTCAAGGTGGTTCAGGCTAAACCTGAGGATTGTCCTATTAGTCTAAGAGTAGATCTTGTGATGGAGAGCAATCTTCTTGTAGGGGTTGAAGTAGGGATAAGAAGTAGGAGTGAGATAGAGAATAGCAAGTAAAAGGAGCAAATACTGGTTATATTCCTATGGTTATAGACTAGATTATTTTTTTTTCTAATAACCTAATTCCCTATAACCAAGGCTCTGATACCAATCTGTAACACCCCAACCGATGGCGGAAACATCGGGATGTCACGTATTGATGATTGTTCAGTAGCTCATGGTGAATAATGAATTCCATTCAATAATTTAAATGAATTACATACAATTGTTCCAGAATTTGTATATCAAATTGAATAAAACTATACACATATCTTCAAGCATCAATTCAAATCTTCAAGCAAATAGAACCTGAAACATGTTAATTTGAAAATATTTTGGGTCAACAAAAGTTGGTGAGAATTACATAGGTTTTTGATAATTAAATAAAAATGTTGTGCAATTCATGTGTCATGTCAATCTAGTCCATATGTGAGAACATACTAGAAATAAATCGAGTGCATAATCAACCCTGATGACTGTTATAATATGATACATACCATACGCTCATGGTCCACTTGAATATGTTATACGATAACAAACACCCACGCTACCTTTGTAGGAGGCACGTATCCGGGTGGGATTGTCAGTCCAATAGATCTATCAATGTATACCGCCGGCTTGTACGGAGTTAATGATTATGCTAGAATGGTGCTTACTCTAATCATGCTCAAGACATAATGCAACATAGAAAACACATAGACACATTGATGATTGAATTGCAATGATAATGTTATAACATGTTTCACCCCAAAAATGGTGATAAATAGAAAAGGGGCTATGTAAAACTCAACTTAGCAAAATGTTATGTCTCGTAAAAAAATAGAATAATGTGTTGTGAATGTATGCGAGGCGAATCCCAAAGACTCAACAACGTAGCTAGTCCAAATTGAAGAAAACGAAAAAGAAAGAATATCAAGCTTCCAATTCGCCAATTACAAGAGCTTATAATCAAAGCTTCAATTGTAGAAGTAATAGACTATAGAAGAAAGGTATGAGGGAAAGTTTAATCGGATTGAAACAATCGATTTAGAGGTGCAAAGTATAATGGGTCATAGGTGGGTTTTTATACTAGTTTTGGAGTCAATTAGCCATTAAAATTGGTCAACACCATAAAGTAAGGTTTTATGATGAATTGACTATTTGACTAAGACTTTGACTGTTTGACTAAGACTTTGACTAGGACTTTGACTATTTGACTCAAGGCTTTATTAAAAAAAAATCTTGTATGTGAAAAAAAAAAGAATTTAGAATCATATTATTATTATTATTATTATTATTTTATTTATATACATTTATGTATGTATATAAGTTGTGAGTTAGGATAAATAAAGACTTAGGCACATTTGTATAATATTAATGATAAAGGTGTAATAAAATATATATATATATATATATATATATATATATAAGGGCTTTTTATGTATTAAAATTTTGGGGAAAATTTTGCGATGTTACAGTAGAGGTCACTATGCCTTTCAAACAGTCGGGAGAGGCCCTACAACCTACTCCACGGCTGGTGGAGGCTATCGAACCTGCTCAACAATCGTGGGATCATAGAAGGACATAAAACCCTAATGTAAGGTAAATTGATGATTCCGGTCCGGAACGTAATCATGAATTTACAGGTACATTAGGGTAGTGTGAAATTCTATTAGAGTTTTGGTAGGCATCCAGTACGTTTTCAAGGAATCAAAGGTGTGGTGGGTTAGCTGCGGTACACCCTGTATACAAACACTAATGATGCATTGAAAGTGAGACTGGGAGTCGGACCAGGAACAAACTCTGTTTACTTGGTAGTTCATTTACAGTCAATCAACTCGTACATTTATTTTAGGATTCCTGAACTTGCAATTTAAGTGATTTACTAGATTCTCATTCTCCTTATTATTCGAGACAAACCTAATCCAATCCTTAACTCACACCTATCAAATCTCTTACTCAAACCATTCGAATTTTCCAAACCACAGTTATCTTAATTTCTACCCAAGCATCCATAACCCTATGTTTCTGATAACTTCGGGACGAAGTTTCTAAAAGTAGGGATGCTGTGACATCCGTCACTTTTATTTATAATGATAATAATAATAATAATAATAATAATAATAATAATAATAATGATAATAAAAATATTAGTCTAGACTAACCCTTAAACCCAAACCATTACCCTAATCCATTAAACCAACACAACCCAAACCCACTTCAAACCTTGTGAATTTTCGGGCCCACCAGAAACAAGATTCGGCCCATCAGCAGCCCAAGAAACTAAGCCCAACTCCCCTCTCCCTTTCCTTACTGTTTAAAAAAAAAAAAAATTGTTTTGTCCCTGCCGGGACTCGAACCCGGGCAGGTGGCCGGTTCAGAACACAACACCAGCACAGCGAACCATCTGAGCTACGGCTCATCTTTGTTTCAATCCCAGCCAATATAATATTTAACCCTTGTCGCTGTCTTCCTTTTTTCCCTCCTTCGCTGCTGTTGCGAGCAGCAGCATGAATTACCAAAAAAAAAACTCCATTTGACTTATTTGATTTACATGATTTTGGGAAGATTGAATACGTTTAACTGCTGTTGACTCACTATAACGATTATCACGCGAGCATTCAACACCAATCCATTCGATTTCGAGCATAATCCGCGCATACATATTTATACATGGTCAAAACTTTCCAAATCGTTCATCCGAGTGTAGCCTATAAATTGAACGCGTCCAAACCATCTACACTCGCCGATTTCACACACTCAACCTCCAATTTCTATTACTAAATCATCTTTCAAAGCAATCGTGCACGTGTTGACTTTTCTGTTGACTGAGCAATATTTACGATTTCTTGTTGTAAGTCCTATTTTATTAGTGGGTTTTGATCTTCGGCAATCACACAACAATAACCCTATGATTAATTGGGTTATTGTTGTGTGAATCACTCTATTGGAAAAATTAGGGCTCGAAATCAATGATTTGGGGAAGAACACTTATGCTTAAAATGTATAAAATTATTTCGAAACAAAAAGTATTACAAATCTGATCCTCAGACCAGTTGGTTAAGGTGTTTGGCTGAAATAATCGAACCGGGTTTGAACCCAGGTTCGAGTCCCATAAACAGCATTTTTTTTCTTTTCTTTTTAAAATCCCTTTATTTATACATTTAACCTTCTAATAAAATAGATTAAAAATACCAAATATGATTTGTAAATTCTACAAAATTTATTTTATGTTTTTCCACTGATAAAGTTCATCATCCAATTTTTAGTTTTTCAAAAATAATTTATTTAATATATATTATTAATAATACAAGTTTATTCATTTATATTTATTAAATTCAATAAAAATATCTAAACGATTTTATTAAATCTCACAAAAATTATCCTAAATTTGTATAACAATATACATTTCAGAAATAATTTTTATTTCTGAAAAACCGTTTATTTTATATTTTTAATTAATTTTTGTTAGTTTTAATCATAAATAATTCATAATAAATTCATTTTACAATATTTTTGTACCAAAATTTTACATAAATTATTGCTATTCATATAGAACTGAAATACAATTTTTAATTTAGAAATTCTTTGATTTTAATATTTTTAGATATAAAAGTCATATTTTGACAATTTGAAATAATTAGATTAAATATTCTATTTTCAAGAAAATAATTTTATAAAATTTATTTTCATACTCAAAACCTTATGTTATGATTATATTCAACTTAAAATTTTACAAAAAGACTTTTATTCATTTATTTATTAAATTTCTTATATTTAATAAACAATTAGTTTATTAAACAAATAAAACGTTTATCCCCAATTCGAAACCCTAGAATTCCATGTATCCTAGAGTTATTCCTTACACATTATTAAATTCTTTAGGTTGATTCTTTGGGATATTTCCAACGCATATTTCGTTGTCCAGTTCAATTACAAGCTATTACGTAAACAGTGAGTACTTCCTACCCCTTTTTGCTTTTATACATTTTTGGGGTGTTACATGTACACTATTACAATTTCAAATACAAGTTTACATTTTTACAATACAATTCTAGTACTATGTGCATTGCTTACAACGTGCTTTATGCTTAGACATTACATGTGGATTACATTTGTACTTAGTGAAATCATTAACATGGTACAAGCCGACCTTAACATTGGATAGCGCTATTTGGATTGACAACCCGCCTAGATTGATTCTCCCCCTTTTTCATCGGAGAATCCGTGGCCATTGTTAAGTTTTTATCCATTTATTGGATAAGTACACTACAGTTCATACAGTACATTATACAGTCACAGGGTTGATTTCGCTCATTTGTATGATACATAGTTTACATAATTGCACTGTAGCTTGCACTTGAATTGTATATCTTTTAACCTACTATATATATCAAAACTAGGAATGCTCACCAACATTTCTTATGTTGACCAAATCTATTTCGTACATGTTTCAGGTGCAGTTTGATATAGTGCTTTAACAAGAGACATTTAGTGCTTTATTTTAATTCAGATGTTTCAATATTTACATTTCATTTAGACAATGTATTCCCTTCTCCATGTAAGACAAATTTTGGATTATTCAATAACATTTACATTTTAGTATCATGAGCTTTTGAACAATCGTCACTACGTGGCACCTCGATGATTCCGCCATCGGTTGGGGTGTTACACTTTACAAAGTCACTGTATTGAAATAAGTGTTTTTATTTTCAATGTGATCATGAATTCTACATCTATATAAGTCAAAGTCAAATTGTAACATATTTTAAATTATATGAAGATGATTATATGTTGAAGGTTATCCTTTTAATATTGTATTATGTTTAATATGGTTTATGCTTTTTATTTTTTTAACTTTTTAAATAAATGTTTTTTTAACTAAGATTGATTATGTTTAAGTTATTTACTCTTTTCATGATTTGAGTTTTCTTCTTTTATCATTTTCTATTAAATCATATTAAATTTTTCAACCCCGGGACCTTCCCGGGGTAATCAGCTAGTAAGAAATATTTGATTACATAGTATTTATCTATCTAATTATATATACGCACACGTCAATACTCTATAATACATATATACAAGAGTATTATATATGTATATGATTAAAATTTTAATAATAAACGAGACAAACTTAAGCTTGAAAAATTACTCACAAGTCGAGCTTAGACTTTAGAAATTATCTTAAAACAAGTCAAACTTCAAAAATTACTAACAAGTTGAGTTCAAGCTTAAAAACATATTTGCTCATCTTGCTCTCTTGGGTTATAAGGGCTCGACTCATTTAGTGTTTTACACATGCTAACCCAAAAAATTGTTCTCACAAAAGACGGGTCAATTAGGGAATTATGGGGCAATTAGGGAATTTTCACCATATCTGTCACACCCTCAAATTTCTACTTGCGGAGTTTTACCGCGAGGCGTGTGACACACCAGGATCCAAGTCAACGGTCACAATAAACGACACTATATGATATGAAAACAACGTAAACTGCCATTGAGTTTCAAAACCGTTCTGACACAGCGGAAGCAAAATGTATTATTACAACTCAAAAGTAAAACTTAAAGTCTGAAATGTTTAACGAAACATGCTTATGATTCCTAGACGCCGTGAGACTCCGTGCGCCTATCGACAGCTGCTACCTTAGCGACCTGAGACAAACATGCTAAAAACGTCAGCAAATAATGCCGGTGAGTTCACAGGTTTTTAATGAATACCGACTCCAATGAATACTGACTCCCAAATGAATACCCATGGTCAATGCAGACCACATGCATGCAAAACATATGAATACCTGTTACTACTGCGATTGGAAAACCATTACTGGACTCGAATACTGTGAATACTGAATACGTGCCCGAATGAATACTGAATACTGAATACTGCATACTAAATACTGAATACTGAATACTGAATACCTAAGAGACAACATGCACCCGTCCGACCTCCAGTCGACGAGTGTGGCCGGTCAAGCCCAAATAGATCGATCCACATTTCCCCCGTTGTGCATCCCCGCACATTCATGGTTCTCCCCGGGACATCCAAAGATCGCATAGTAATATAATGAATACTCCAAAACATAATGAATACTTGAAAACATAATGAATACTCCAAAACCTAATTAATTCGTGAATACCAAAACATAGTTGACACACCTTTCATTAAAACATAGTTGAAACGCCTTTTATGAAAACATAGTTGACACACCTTTCATGAAACTATAGTTGAAACGCCTTTTATGAAAACATAGTTGACACACGTTTAAAGAATACAGCATGTTTTCTCCCTTGAAAACGTAAAACCAGTAAAAGAGTGGGGCCGTGAAACTCACCTTAGAGTGCGTCTTCTGATAATTAGAAATCCAACACGTGTATGATAATCCCAACTAATGACAACCTATCAATGAGTTTACATAAGTGTGATGACTACTAACCTGAAGGCTAACTAGTCCCCGATTGTCCAGATCTTGACTACGTGTGTTAAAAAGTGCGTTTAAACGTTAACCGGACATACCAGACAGACCCGACTTCCCGTTGGTGACCCATTACATCAATTAGTCATGCTCATAAGGTTAAACACATAAGTTTCAAGCATAAAACACTTAGTTTGCATCAAAAATCGCATATATGAAGTTGTAAGGTCGAATCGAGAGTTTCCTGTGTTTGGTTCGTGTAACGCCCTGCTATTTTTTTAGAAGGTTGTAAAATATTATATTATATATTCGTGTAACAGTTTAAATTCGTTAACAATAATATCCTGTTAACAAGAAATACATTCATATTTATTAATAAATTTAATTATTTGAAATTGCCAAATAACGCGTTTTAAGCAATAACATACTAGTTGACCGACACTTATCCTTTTAAATTATAAACGCGACTATAGACATCTACATATGGTCCAAATACTCATTTTATGTCGGTTATTATAAATAGTTTACGTATTATAATTATTTAAGTGCTTAACCGAGTTGAACTGTTAATGAGAGACACGATTTAACGGGTTCGTACACGAGGTAACCTTCCACCTAGCTAACCCTACCTATTTAAACATCTTAACTCCTCTCTTCTTCTTCATTCTTGTATCAAAACCCTAGCCCCCTAAACTTCTTTTCTTTTCTTCTCCTACCCTCCTCAATTTCCTGATACAAATGCATAGTTAACAATTGAAACAAAGAGCAAAACTTATTGATTCATCTTCATCGTCATCATCAGTTCATCACCTCTAACCTCAACCCTACCCCTCACCAAATAAGTAGTAGCGGCAGCCATCAACCACCACCACTCGAGCCGCCGCTAACCACCACCCTTATCTCCCCCATCATCCTTCTTTCCTCTCCCTCATCTCGGCCTCTCTCCTCCTCCCTTAAGCAGCGGCCGGCCACCACCTTGCTTGGTGGTGGTGGCGGCGTAAAGGTTCAGGCCCGCAATGGGCATAACTGACGGCCGACCAATGGCAATTGGCAACGAGGGGTGGCTTCTGGTCATGGGGTTTCAGGTCAGCTCAGTCATGGTACAAGGAGTGGTTATGGTTCGGGTTGTTCGTGGCATCGGGTCGGGTCTGGTGGTTTAGAGGTGTGGAATATGCCCAGTGAAGCTGGTCACGCTTGGTTGTTGGGTTCGGGTGATAACAAAACAGACCAGATCTGGTCCTTTATTTTGGGTCAAAGGGTATAGCGGCAGCAGGGATAATGCTCGGTTCGAGTTATGTTCTTTTCGGGTCAGACATGGTGCAACTTGGTTGCGGTTTTGTTGTGTTCCTTTCCTTTCGGGTCAAACCTTCATGTCCTGGTCAACATTAGTCAATAGTCAGCCATGGTCAAACCAGTCGACACGCGGTACGGGACGAGTTACGTGTTGGTTCGCGAGATCAGATATCGGGAAGGTATAAGCGCGCGCCGTATTATTTCTTTTACTTACTTCAAGTTAATTCATATATGTGTTGATATATATTATATTTAAAAGTGTAAAACGAAGCGAACCGACTTACGACTAAAAATTACCTTATTAACTTGAATGTATATTACTTGTCAAAATTAAATATAGTTTCTCGCTTATTATGACTTTAATAACTCGATCCATTTATCGCGTATAAAAAAAAATTTAGTTAATTAGTATTGCGTTTTGTGATTTTTGGACAATTGATGTTTTGGGAAAATATAGACAACTTGTGTTGTCTGGTTTCTTATAAAAACAGAGGAGACTCTGCCCAAATTTTTATAAAATTTAAGAACCAAATCGGCCTTTCAAGTTTATGATTATGTGTAGACGAGATTATGTTTTTACAAATAAATTCTAACTTTCAAATCTTACGCCGTCAAAAATAGAAATATTTATGTTTATTAACAAGTACATATACTTACTACCCAAGATACGAGACAAATTAACATTTGAGTCAAGCTACGTAAATATTATTTTGTTATACAAAATGTGTCTTTATCAATAACTTCAATAATATATTTAATTCAAATAGCTATACATACGAATACATTTTGTGAAACCAAACCAAGTTACTATCGGTTCGTTAAGTCATACACTTATTAAGACACGCATTCTTTCAATACGTGTCTAGGTAGTGAATAAACTATCTTTACAACCAAGAAATGAATTAAACTCATTTGCATTAGAATTTAAGGCATCATTTGTTTGTAATAGGATACAAGAGTTCAATTAATCCAAGTTCAGAGTTATTGCTACTTGCTAGTACTTGCACAGTGAATTTCAGGTGAGTTTACGTAACCATGTTTATGCAATTCTTTATACTTGCAACATTATACTTAAGCAATTCTACATACATGTCTAGTTGTAAAATTTAATGCCTCATGACTTAGACAACTACTGTTAGACTTAAACTTCAACATACATAATCATTAGCTATGGCCAAGCCGGCGATACTCAATAATAGATCTATTGGATTGACAATCCCACCTAGATTCGTTGACCATCTTTTATGGGGAGCGCGGGTGATTGTTATCGTTCCAACGTGATATTAAGGTGAACCGTGGATGACGGGATGGACCTAAACTTGTCGGAGGTTTGATTATGTGCATACTATACTTCATGTTTATTCATGTAGACTTAAACTTACAATAGACATATGAATTGCTAAACTCTTATTCTAAAAACTTAATTGCTTGACTTGGCTTATGTATTCTCACCAACTTCTAGTTGACCCCCCCCATTTTTCCAAACTCAACAGGAAATACTAATGCTTGAAGTCTAGAGCTAGCATGAGGAGATATTTGAAGTTTTAAGCCTTGTTTGATTATTTGATGTAGACTTTAATGTAATTCAATTTTGTAATGAAGTAAAGGATTATTTAAACATATGTATTTCCATGAGCTACTGAACAATCATTCATACGTGACACCTCGATGTTTCCGCCATCGGTTGGGGTGTTACAGTTCGTCCCCAAGGGCTTCTGGTTCGACTCATGGACCCTTGGTTCAACCCTCATGATGTTCATTCAACCTATTCACAAGTTCATTTGACCTAACACATGTTTATTTGACCATAACATATGTTTATTCGAACTTAACGTATGTTAATTCGACCCTAACACGTGTTAATTCGCCCCCGGGCACCCAGATTCGACCCCATGCACCCAGATTCGACCCCCAGACACCCACATTCGACCCTATGATGCTACATTCGACCCTTTTGAGCCACGGTCGACCCTTTTGAGCCACATTCGACCCTTTTGAGCCACGTTCGCCCCTTTTGAGCCACGTTCAACCCTTTTGAGCCACCTTCGTCCCTTTTAAGCCACGTTCGACCACATGAAGGGTCGAATGAGTTCCACGTTCGACCGTTTGCTGCAGAACTTCATAAAACGCATCTAAACGGTCCGAAAACATCACGAAACATCACCAATCACAGCAGTCAACTATCATTAACATATTCCTTCAAAACCCTACCAATTTTATCCCGAAATCCGTCCATTTTACAAGTTACCCAAAATAGCAAATTATGGAGAAGTCACATCAAACGCATGCAATCTTTACCCAATTAGGAAACATTCTGAAATCAATCAATAATCAACTTAATATACTCAGATTATCATGAACAAGAAACCCCCAATCATATCCTTATCACTATTATCATGAACAAGCCCTAGATCTAACCCAAAATCCCCAAAATGAGCAAAACATCATCAATAATCAATTGTAACCTATCTCAATCATAAATCATCATCAATAACAGTCCTAGATCATTGTTATAACATCTATACAACAATTAATCATCAAACAATACATAACACCACATAAAACACCATTAACACATGTTAATTTGTATGAAAACTCATTGTTTATGAATAGGTTTTGTTTAGAAAGATGTTAGGAAGGTTTTTATCCATGAAAACATGTTTGAATCAGATCTGGACTCTTGGGTTTAATGAAAACGAATTGAAATGCCTTAAAAAGGATTTAGGATGAAGAACACACTTTAGATCTTTGTTTAGAAGATGTTTGTAGGTTAGATTATGGAGAACAAGGGCAAAAACTCTTTCCTCAATGATTAAAGTTGCTAGAGAGTGTTTAGAGGCGTTTAGGGTTTGTGAAATGGTGAAAAATGACAAAGTGTGGTATTTATACTAGTCCACATTCGCCCCTTTCACAGGGTCGAATGTACCCATATTCGCCCCTTTCTCAGTGTCGAATGTACCCACATTCTCCCCTTTCTCAGGGTTGAATGTACCTTAACTGGTCAAATGAATTCTATTGTTTTCACATCCCAGGTTCGCCCTTCATTAAGGGTCGAACCAAGATCATTTCCCAGGTTCGCCCCCATGCTCTAGGTCGAACCTGGACCTATGTTTTCTAGTTTTTCCAGTTTGTCGTGTTTAACGCATTTTAACGCATCCTAACACATGAACATGCAATCTTAATCTATGTTTAACATATATAAGCCCGGATGATTATCTACACATTGTTTAAACACGTATTTGCATATAATCCACCATATAAGAATCAATCTACACATAACACTTAAATTAGTTTATGTAATTCACCAACAACGGGACTCGTAACGTGTGTGTGTGTGACTAACCCAATGATCCTCCAAATCATTGAACCCTGGACAATACGGACTGTGTTCCGACTCGACTGATCCCGTCAAGTATGTTTAATAAACGTTTCTCGCTAAGGTAGACTTTGTGTGTTTATGAAATGTTGACCTAAACATGCCGGGTGTCACATCATCCCCCTGTTGAAAGAATTTTCGTCTCGAAAATTTCCCCGAAGTCAAAGAGAACGAAGCGATAAAAAGAAAAATTTTCCCGGTCGTCACATCATCCCCCTGTTGAAAGGAATCTCGCCCCGAGAGTCACTCTTCGACAGTAATGAGTGTTGACCTAACCCAAGTAACGTTTCCCAGAACGTAAACGAAATGATAACCACGAACGAAAGATGATATCAACAGATACTCTATGCCGGGGAACCGCCCTCCCCAAAGTGAATACAAAACAATGAATCCTCCTGATCGAAGGCCTACTAGAGACTACTGTGATCGGTATAAATGATACACCGGTACCGTCCAAGTAGCATCTCTAAAGGACCCACATCAGACCCATGAATGCAAAACGATGACCAAATACTAAACTGAATGCACACAATGAATACGAATCGCCAAACAATGTGAATGAGAATGAATGCAAGCATAACGAGAATCAAGAAAAGAATACTCACCAGTAACAGTATCAGGATCCTCCTGGTTCTCCCTAGTGCCAATGACGTAAAAACGACCCAGAGCAGCTCGACCGCCACCCTCGTTGTTCCCAGCACCACCTGCAGTCCCTTGCTTCAGCTTAGGACAATCCTGCTTGAAGTGTCCATTATCCCCACAGTGATAACATCCCTGCCTCCCCTGAGGAGCAGTAGCAGTGGTAGTAGTAGTGGCCTGTGCCGGTTGTAGCTGAAGAGTAGTCCCACAGTCCTTAGCATGATGACCAAAACGCTGACACCGACGACAGCGAAACTTCTCACAATCACCCGTATGATGAAACCCACACTCACCACACTACGGGAGTATCCCAGTATAACCCCCAGACCTCTGCTCGGATGATGCTCCCACAACCTCCTGTTTCTTCGCCTGCGGCTGGGATGACCCAGCGCTCTTTCCAGCACTCTCCCACTTCCTCTTGTTGTCCGCAGGGGCTTTCACAGCAGCACCCCTCGAAGGTAGAACACCCTCAGCAACCTTCATGTTGGTCAGCTTGTGGGCTGCCCGAACAGTGGCCAACATAGTAGTGTGATCAGCGGCAGCAACAAGCCCAGCAATCTCCGGCACCAACCCAGCAACGTAGTGCTCAATCCTCTGGTACTCCGGTGTAGCCAAACCGGGGCACATCACGGCCAACTCGTTGTGCCTAGCAGTAAACACCTCGATCTCCGACCCGACCATCTTCAGATTCCAAAACTCGTGCTCCAGCTTCATAATCTCGTCTCTTGGGCAATACTCCTCCCTTAACATCTGAACAAACTCGGACCACGGCATAGCATTGGCCTCACCCAGACCAAGATTCGCAGTGGTGGAGTTCCACCAAGTCAAAGCGTGTCCCTCAAGAGTAGCAGAAGCATACTTGACGCGATCAGCGTCGGGACAGTTACACATAGCAAATACCGATTCGATCTTCTCCAACCACCGAAGTAGTCCCACTGCCCCTTCAGTCCCATTGAAGTAATGGGGCTTAAAGTCCATGAACTTCTTGTAGGTGCACCCAGACTGCACCTGATTAGTGTTTCCTAGGGTCTGCTGAGCAGCCTTGAAAGCAGCCAACGCAACGTTCAACTGCTGCTGCAACATGTTCTCCAACTCCGCCTGATGTTCCCACCACCTCGTCCACCGCTATTGCGACTCCCGCTGCCACCACGGCGTCCACCAGCACGTCCACCAGCGCGACCAGACATGTTCTGCCAAACATGAGACAAGATACTCAATACCGCTAACAGATCGAGCTACAAGTAACCAAACGAATTCAGAACGTGGTTCCAGCATGACCATTAGTCCGAACGCGAAGTCCACCAAGATTTTCATCCATTTCGATTTATGATTTCGTGTGCACCCGAAATAACAAATCGCTCTACATGGTCCTCTAGGAGTGCTCCTAGCTAGAACTTCCAATCACCCGACACCCACATTCCTAAAAGAAACTGTTATCGCACGAGGATCCCAAAGTGAACAGTCACCCAGGAGTGTACTATGACAAGTACTAGTGCATGATAGTGTGTGTGTGTGTAGGCAAGTATATACATTAGAGCATAGAGGGGAGATATCCAAATCCCGGAAAAATCTCAAAAGTGTGCCGAAGCCACCCCAATGTACACTACTGCCAAGTATAAGCGATAAGCCTCTTCATCTTCAAACTCGAAGAAGAAGATAGAATAAGTGTAGAAATAGTCCAAAGATAGATAATACGATACTGTGTGATGAGGACACCGACACCCCGACAAGGTTAGTATGTTTACCAAATGACACGACTCGTAACTATGTGTGACCGTCTAACGTGTGTGATACTCGGCTATAAACTAGACTCTACATGCAGTCCTAGTTCACTATAACCATTGGCTGATACCAATCTGTCACACCCTCAAATTTCCACTTGCGGAGTTTTACCGCGAGGCGTGTGACACACCAGGATCCAAGTCAACGGTCACAATAAACGACACTATATGATATGAAAACAACGTAAACTGCCATTGAGTTTCAAAACCGTTCTGACACAGCGGAAGCAAAAATGTATTATTACAACTCAAAAGTAAAACTCAAAGTCTGAAATGTTTAACGAAACATGCTTATGATTCATAGACGCCGTGAGACTCCGTGCGCCTATCGACAGCTGCTACCTTAGCGACCTAAGACAAACATGCTAAAAACGTCAGCAAATAATGCCGGTGAGTTCACAGGTTTTTAATGAATACCGACTCCAATGAATACTGACTCCCAAATGAATACCCATGGTCAATCCAGACCACATGCATGCAAAACATATGAATACCTGTTACTACTGCGATTGGAAAACCAATACTGGACTCGAATACTGTGAATACTGAATACGTGCCCGAATGAATACTGAATACTGAATACTGCATACTAAATACTGAATACTGAATACTGAATACCTAAGAGACAACATGCACCCGTCCGACCTCCAGTCGACGAGTGTGGCCGGTCAAGCCCAAATAGATCGATCCACATTTCCCCCGTTGTGCATCCCCGCACATTCATGGTTCTCCCCGAGACATCCAAAGATCGCATAGTAATATAATGAATACTCCAAAACATAATGAATACTTGAAAACATAATGAATACTCCAAAACCCAATGAATTCGTGAATACCAAAACATAGTTGACACACCTTTCATGAAAACATAGTTGAAACGCCTTTTATGAAAACATAGTTGACACACCTTTCATGAAACCATAGTTGAAACGCCTTTTATGAAAACATAGTTGACACACGTTTAAAGAATACAACATGTTTTCTCCCTCGAAAACGTAAAACCAGTAAAAGAGTGGGGCCGTGAAACTCACCTTAGAGTGCGTCTTCTGATAATTAGAAATCCAACACGTGTATGATAATCCCAACTAATGACAACCTATCAATGAGTTTACATAAGTGTGATGACTACTAACCCGAAGGCTAACTAGTCCCCGATTGTCCAGATATTGACTACGTGTGTTAAAAAGTACGTTTAAACGTTAACCGGAATACCAGACAGACCCGAATTCCCGTTGGTGACCCATTACATCAATTAGTCATGCTCATAAGGTTAACACATAAGTTTCAAGCATAAAACACTTAGTTTGCATCAAAAATCGCATATATGAAGTCGTAAGGTCGAATCGAGAGTTTCCTGTGTTTGGTTCGTGTAACGCCCTGCTATTTTTTTAGAAGGTTGTAAAATATTATATTATATATTCGTGTAACAGTTTAAGTTCGTTAACAATAATATCCTGTTAACAAGAAATACATTCATATTTATTAATAAATTTAATTATTTGAAATTGCCAAATAACGCGTTTTAAGCAATAACATACTAGTTGACCGACACTTATCCTTTTAAATTATAAACGCGACTATAGACATCTACATATGGTCCAAATACTCATTTTATGTCGGTTATTATAAATAGTTTACGTATTATAATTATTTAAATGCTTAACCGAGTTGAACTGTTAATGAGAGACACGATTTAACGGGTTCGTACACGAGGTAACCTTCCACCTAGCTAACCCTACCTATTTAAACATCTTAACTCCTCTCTTCTTCTTCATTCTTGTATCAAAACCCTAGCCCCCTAAACTTCTTTTCTTTTCTTCTCCTACCCTCCTCGATTTCCTGATACAAATGCATAGTTAACAATTGAAACAAAGAGCAAAACTTATTGATTCATCTTCATCGTCATCATCAGTTCATCACCTCTAACCTCAACCCTACCCCTCTCCAAATAAGTAGTAGCGGCAGCCATCAACCACCACCACTCGAGCCGCCGCTAACCACCACCCTTATCTCCCCCATCATCCTTCTTTCCTCTCCCTCATCTCGGCCTCTCTCCTCCTCCCTTAAGCAGCGGCCGGCCACCACCTTGCTTGGTGGTGGTGGCGGCGAAAAGGTTCAGGCCCGCAATGGGCATAACTGACGGCCGACCAATGGCAACGAGGGGTGGCTTCTGGTCATGGGGTTTCAGGTCAGCTCAGTCATGGTACAAGGATTGGTTATGGTTCGGGTTGTTCGTGGCATCAGGTCGGGTCTGGTGGTTTAGAGGTGTGGAATATGCCTAGTGAAGGTGGTCACACTTGGTTGTTGGGTTCTGGTGACAACAAAACAGACCAGATCTGGTCCTTTATTTTGGGTCAAAGGGTATAGCGGCAGCAGGGATAATGCTCGGTTCGGGTTATGTTCTTTTCGGGTCAGACATGGTGCAGCTTGGTTGCGGTTTTGTTGTGTTCCTTTCCTTTCGGGTCAAACCTTCATGTCCTGGTCAACATTAGTCAACGGTCAGCCATGGTCAAACCAGTCGACACGCGGTACGGGACGAGTTACGTGTTGGTTCGCGAGATCAGATATCGGGAAGGTATAAGCGCGCGCCGTATTATTTCTTTTACTTACTTCAAGTTAATTCATATATGTGTTGATATATATTATATTTAAAAGTGTAAAACGAAGCAAACCGACTTACGACTAAAAATTACCTTATTATCTTGAATGTATATTACTTGTCAAAATTAAATATAGTTTCTCGCTTATTATAACTTTAATAACTCGATCCATTTATCGCGTATAAAAAAAAATTAGTTAATTAGTATTGCGTTTTGTGATTTTTGGACAATTGATGTTTTGGGAAAATATAGACAACTTGTGTTGTCTGGTTTCTTATAAAAACAGAGGAGACTCTGCCCAATTTTTTATAAAATTTAAGAACCAAATCGGCCTTTCAAGTTTATGATTATGTGTAGACGAGATTATGTTTTTACAAATAAATTCTAACCCCCGTTGTGCATCCCCGCACATTCATGGTTCTCCCCGGGACTTCCAAATATCGCATAGTAATATAATGAATACTCCAAAACATAATGAATACTTGAAAACATAATGAATACTCCAAACCCAATGAATTCGTGAATACCAAAACATAGTTGACACACCTTTCATGAAAACATAGTTGAAACGCCTTTTATGAAAACATAGTTGACACACCTTTCATGAAACCATAGTTGAAACGCCATTTATGAAAACATAGTTGACACACGTTTAAAGAATACAGCATGTTTTCTCCCTCGAAAACGTAAAACCAGTAAAAGAGTGGGGCCGTGAAACTCACCTTAGAGTGCGTCTTCTGATAATTAGAAATCCAACACGTGTATGATAATCCCAACTAATGACAACCTGTCAATGAGTTTACATAAGTGTGATGACTACTAACCCGAAGGCTAACTAGTCCCCGATTGTCCAGATCTTGACTACGTGTGTTAAAAAATGCGTTTAAACGTTAACCGGACATACCAGACAGACCCGGCATCCCGTTGGTGACCCATTACATCAATTAGTCATGCTCATAAGGTTAACACATAAGTTTCAAGCATAAAACACTTAGTTTGCATCAAAAATCGCATATATGAAGTCGTAAGGTCGAATCGGGAGTTTCCTGTGTTTGGTTCGTCCCCAAGGGCTTCTGGTTCGACTCATGGACCCTTGGTTCAACCCTCATGATGTTCATTCAACCTATTCACAAGTTCATCTGACCTAACACATGTTTATTTGACCCTAACATATGTTTATTCAACCTTAACGTATGTTAATTCGATCCTAACACGTGTTAATTCGCCCCCGGGCACCCAGATTCGACCCCAGGCACCCACATTCGACCCCCAGACACCCACATTCGACCCTATGATGCTACATTCGACCCATTTGAGCCACGTTCGACCCTTTTGAGCCACGTTCGACCCTTTTGAGCCACATTCGACCCTTTTGAGCCACGTTTGCCCCTTTTGAGCCACGTTCGACCCTTTTAAGCCACGTTCGTCTCTTTTGAGCCACGTTCGACCACACGAAGGGTCGAATGAGTTCCACGTTCGACCGTTTGCTGCAGAACTTCATAAAACGCACCAAAACGCATCTAAATGGTCCGAAAACATCACGAAACATCACCAATCACAGCAGTCAACTATCATTAACATATTCCTACAAAACCCTACCAATTTTATCCCGAAATCCGTCCGTTTTACAAGTTACCCAAAATAGCAAATTATGGAGATATCACATCAAACACATGCAATCTTTACCCAATTAGGAAACTTTCTGAAATCAATCAATAATCAACTTAATATACTCAGATTATCGTGAACAAGAAACCCCCAATCATATCCTTATCACTATTATCATGAACAAGCCCTAGATCTAACCCAAAATCCCCAAAATGAGCAAAACATCATCAATAATCAATTGTAACCTATCTCAATCATAAATCATCATCAATAACAGTCCTAGATCATTGTTATAACATCTATACAACAATTAATCATCAAACAATACATAACACCACATAAAACACCATTAACACATGTTAATTTGTATGAAAACTCATTGTTTATGAATAGGTTTTGTTTAGAAAGATGTTAGGAAGGTTTTTATCCATGAAAACATGTTTGAATCAGATTTGGACTCTTGGGGTTTAATGAAAATGAATTGAAATGCCTTAAAAAGGATTTAGGATGAAGAACACACCTTAGATCTTTGTTTAGAAGATGTTTGTAGGTTAGATTATGGAGAACAAGGGCAAAAACTCCTTCCTTAATGATTAAAGTTGCTAGAGAGTGTTTAGAGGCGTTTAGGGTTTGTGAAATGGTGAAAAATGACAAAGTGTGGTATTTATACTAGTCCACATTCGCCCCTTTCACATGGTCGAATGTTCCCACATTCGCCCCTTTCTCAGGGTCGAATGTACCTTAACTGGTCGAATGAACTTCTATTGTTTTCACATCCCAGGTTCGCCCCTTCATTAAGGGTCGAACCAAGATCATTTCCCAGGTTCACCCCCACGCTATGGGTCGAACATGGACCTATGTTTTCTAGTTTTTCCAGTTTGTCGTGTTTAACGCATTTTAACGCATCCTAAAACATGAACATGCAATCTTAATCTATGTTTAACATATATAAGCACGGATGATCATCTACACATCGTTTAAACACGTATTTGCATATAATCCACCATATAAGAATCAATCTACACATAACACTTAATTTAGTTTATGTAATTCACCAACAACGGGACTCGTAACGTGTGTGTGTGTGTGACTAACCCAATGATCCTCCAAATCATTGAACCCTGGACAATACGGACTGTGTTCTGACTCGACTGATCCCGTCAAGTATGTTTAATAAACGTTTCTCGCTAAGGTAGACTTTTTGTGTTTATGAAATGTTGACCTAAACATGCCGGGTGTCACAATATCCACCCATTAAACAACAAAACAAACAAGATTTAAACCACTCTAAATTAAAAATCTTATCCATTAGTTCCTTTTTTAACCCAACATATATGTTAAAAATTAACAGTCATTTAATGATGTGACCCACATTGTAATGTTGTGAATCCTGTAGTCATTTTATGAATCCTCACAATTTAATCTTGTTGAAACATTGAACACTTTCTATTCAATGTGAATTCCCTTCAGTATAACGGTAAAATGAGAAATCTAACCTAAAGATGACGAGTTGGCCACAACCCATTCAACCAAAGTAGGAACTCCAAACCCTATTGTGGCTTTCTTCTTGTCATTCAACCAAAGACATGGCAACATACACTAACGTTCTTTGACATTAGACTAATCATAATAATTTAAAATTAAAAAAAAAACAGTTGTGTTGGCTGCTAGTAATCCATCTCCTTAATGTCACATTCTATTTTAAACAACGTGCAACTGTTGATCTTATTTCCAATTACCTAATACACATAAAACTAGTTGTGTTGGCCGCTAGCAATCTGTTGTATGAAACTACGGTAAAAAATTGTTTTTTGAACGTTACTTCTAAATTTTTTTTCTAGATCCGTTACTGATGGTAGAGCTCTTATATGTGATCACTCTCTTCATCTTGGTTGCATAGAATATATGCTCAGTATAATAATTATTAAATGTTTTAAATAGGGTACATTACACACACAAATATATAGACATGTTCTTTTTAGAACCAACAATTTGTTAAGAATCATATAATTTTTTACGCAATGCATTAAAGATAATCAGGGTATGTTGATGTGCCGGGTTTTAGTAATTAAAAAGATGTCATTTTTTTCCGGTGCCAAAAGCTTGATGCTTTAATTTCAAAACATTAGTTTTGGGAAAAGACTGATTTTTGCTAAACCTTTTAACAAGTTTTAAATTTATAAGTAAACAATAAATACTTAGAAACTAAAACCAACACCTAGGTAGAGAACCTGACGTGTATAGTATAGGTTTCTAGGGTAAATACTGAGTATCGTATTCCTGAGAACACACTTTCCCCTACTCAACCTTTCACCCAGTAACTAATTAGCTTTGAAAATAAAATAAAACGGAGGTGTTCTAAGAAAATAGGTTTTGAAAAAGGGTTTGGTTTTAAAATAAAAAGATGAAAATAGTAGAGATAGAAAACATTACTGCATAACTGTGAAGGTTCACCGGTTGAGCCCTGCATTTTCAGGTACTTCCCAAACTGCTGTCAAGCCACCAGTCCTCTAACTTATCTTCTTAATTTACTGTTGAGGCTTAACTTCCGACCGGAACACCGTACACATCCCTTAGCTCTCGCGTTCCGTACCGAAGGATCTATTCTTAGAGTCAGCCCTAGCAACAACGTATCCCCTAAGTAGGTTAACGGCGATGAACACCAAAGGATCTCTCTTAAAGTCAGCCTAGGCAACATGTATCCTCCATTGGTTAACAGTTTTGTACTAACGAGAATTAGATATAATACTCTTGTTTTATTTATCTTAAAAGTGACAACTTAAATATTTATTGATCAGGTAAATATAAGTTTGGTTTAGTGATTATGTAACTTAACAAACCAACCCATAACCTCCCGAGTTGAATGAAATCCTTGACAAGGGTGGAACATAATTCTAAAGGTGTGCAATCTGAAGATCACTAGTGCACCCGTAGGGAATCCGCCCTTTGCCATGAAAGTCACTCATACATCTGGCAAGAACCAGAAATGTGTCACTCAGATCTGGTCCACTTTAGAAGCCATTGCTTAGAACCCGGTTTGGATATCAGAAGCCCGAAGGATCTATCTCACTACCGGTTTCCTTGCCTTGGATCTAGCTCGGGACTACCAGAAGCTGATTAAATCTCATGATAGTTTATTAATTAAGTTAAGGTTGGTTTTAAAGGTTTATCAAGTTAATCACTAATTGAACTTGTCACAAGATAAACAAACAAGAATTAGTTAAGAAGATAACACACCAAATAACTAATAATAAACTACTACTAATAATAAAAGTCTACAAATCGAAGTGGGTTCGGAGATAATAGAAAGAAACAACCATAATGAATGATCAACACAAGAATCATGACTTCTCATAGAAAAGCCTTCCATCTTCTTGATGCTATTTATCTAATGCAAACCTCATGACCCTCGATGTTTTATTGCATGAACTACTCTACAATCCCATTCTTGGCCAAGATAATCAAGGTAGGACGAGGCCTAACCTTGGTGGGATTTTAGGATGGCCCTAAGGCCTTCCACAAGACCCCAAGATATGTGGAAGAAGCTTAGAAGTCGACCCAAGAAGGCACAAGACTGAATGAGATGGGATGAAAAATGATTGCGTGAAGCTTGCTATTTATAGAGCTGCCAGGGGGTGCACGGGCGTGCCAAGGGGTGGTGCACGGTCGTGCACTGCCCAACGTACGTTTCTGTTGCTGAAGATCTGTCTTGTTTGTACTTTTTGTCTTGCACGACCGTGCCAGGTGATGTGCACGAGCGTGCCATTCGACAAAGTGAGTTTTTTTTTTGTCCCCCAAGTTAGCTGCTTTTGTCTTCTAGTGTGTAGGGCCTTCGTGGAAGTGTGCATGGGCGTGCTGGGTCAGTCCCGGGTCAATTTTATCATTGTTTAAGTCCCGATAAGAACTTTAAACATGCTTCGGGTCTCGTATTCTCAGGAATTTCCGGTTTTTTAGCTGTTTTTGCCCGAAAGTTGTTCCTTTTCGGATTGGAGCTCCAATTTCCTGAAAAATACAAATAGGAACGATTTAATAGCTGTATTTATCAATTTAAGCTCAATCTTGCCCTATTTTGACACTAATTATGCACGTTTTTATGTGAATTTTGTGACACATCACAATACCCCACACTTAGACAATTGCTTGTCCTCAAGCAATTAAACCGCCCTAAGGCAATTAGCAACAAATCCTCAATCCACTTGGTTATTATATGAGAAAAACTAAAACTACATGACACGCCTACTTAACCCTTAGATTATGCTCAAACCTATACCTGCTCACAATGTTCACTCATCACTCGGGTTTATCATTTTGGTGAGTTTTTGGGGGTGAACACTAAAGTCCAAACCAAAGTCGACATAAGTCATAGGCTTGTATGCAAATCAAGTCCTTGTCTCTAAATCGAGTAATTAAGGTAAATCAAGAGGACTTTTATTCGAGTTGTAATGTAGGGGTGCAAAGGTAAACAAAGATAAGACAAACTCTTTTTTTTTTTTTTTTTTAACTATAAATATCTTCAAAGGGGGATGAGTCACCGAACCGCGAATGACCGTCACGGTTGAGAGGTAGCAAGACGTGGAGGAGGGCGGTAACGGCGTGCAACATTTTTAGCAGCAATCTCCGAGAGGAGTCTGGTGTTTATTCCTAGATCCTTCATCATTGCTATTTCGCACTTCACAGTGTAGTTAATGTTGCTTCCTTTCCTGACTCGGCACTCGACTTTGTATCGAATAGCGCCCTCTTGGATCAGCATGGTGTTCTCAAACTGTGAGTGAGTTGAATTCTTGCTGCACCTGCCTTAATGAGACAAATTTCCACAATATTGTCCGCTTTGCCCACTAGAAGCTCACAGATTTGTTTTTGGTTGCCCGAGTGAAAACTTCCCAGTAGGTCACCCATCCTAGTACTACTCCCACATGATATGGGAAAAAGGCATCTTAGGTATTTCGTAGGGTCTTACGTTTTGTTTTCACGTTATGCGGATTTTATATGTTTGTCTTCCTGTATGTTTGTGCATAGGTTGTTTATGGTGGTATAGTGTCTTTTCTTTCGATGCAATTTTTTTTTTGGTGTGTGTGTTTTTCATTGTGTTTTGAACAGATGGTCTCACTGGAAGCGGTCTCTCTATCCCTATGGGTAGAGATAAGGCTTGCCTACATCCCACCCTCCCCAGACCTTACTAATAGCTTTGCTATTTGTGGGATTTACTAAGCTTGGTTGTTGTTGTTATTCTACTATTTTAAGTAATTTCTTAAAATGGGATTAATATTGATTTTTTTTTAGAACGACCAACACAACAACCGCGAGACTCCCACAAGGGGGCTCGGGCAAATTGGCTTCCCTTGCTAGGAGCCTCGCCCGATGGTGGTTCCCGAGCCGGGGAAAACCTGATCCCTCACCCGTCCGAAGACCCGCTGTGGAGAACCGGTGAAACCCGAGCGAGACCAGGACTCGAACTCTTGACCATAGGCCAGTAGTCATCCATCATTTATCATTATGTCCTCTAAATGTAGCTAGTGAGGATCGAACCCAAGCCTTCCAAAAGAAACTTAGGCCAACCAACCAACTGAGCTAAAAGTATTGGACAATGGGATTAATATCGATCAATAGATAAAAGTTATATTATTAAAATCCAATTATCCTAAATCTATTATGATTTCACCATCATTTATATTCCAAAATTATAAATTAACGAACACCATTTGCTTTTTATGTTACCAATTTAATCCACTATGGTTCATTGTATAACCTAGTCACATATGAGCCCCACTTTTCATTAATTATTTAATTATACTAAAGGCTCGAACTCAAGATTGCTGGAAAAAATGGCAAAGAGAAAAACGCATAAATAATTACTGTTTAAGATTGTGTGGCCTTAAAGGTGATTATGTTTTGTTTGGTTATGTCGGCAAGCTAAAATTGCTTTATGCGATCAATCATATATGTATATTTTTGTGAATAACATAGCATATTATGTAAATAATAACGAAGGAGAAACACATTATTAATTAGTTTGATGGATTGTGAAATTGGAATCCCTATCTATTAATATATATAAAAGAATTGAACATTGCTGACGTGGCGTGTAATGGTACGTTCAACCTCTCCATGAAACTGCCACGTGGCATCATAATTGAAAGATTTTAGTGTTTTTGAATTATTTCCTTTTTTAATTAAAAAAAAAAAAGATAAACATAAAACCCTAAATTTATCTCTCTATCTCTCAATTCTCAATTACTAAAATTAAATTGAGTTATTTTAGGAAAAAGAATTTAAAAACAAATTTAAATTTTTCTCTCTTATGTTTCTCCCATAATTTTTAAACGTTAATATCTTTTATATTAGAGATTTTTTAAATAAAAAAATTACACCAAATTAACGAGCGTTTTGTTATCTTTCCAACGAGTACCATAGTGCTATATAAAAAACAGAGAAAAAAACGACTATTTTTTGTGAGGTTATGTTCATACAGAAAAAAAAACACAAAGTGTTCAGGTTATTCATTAATCATGTTTTTTCTTTTAAACCAGGTTCTTATCTACAATGTTGAAATTCAGCCTAATCGCCATGCTATCATTGGAATTTTACTCTTATAAAGATGGATAGGTATACTTTTATCAAGAGAAGCTATGAGAAAGAATCGCGCAACACTGCAATACATAGTGTCACCTTATAACAAGGTTATTTTTTTTATTTATTTAATTACAAGAGTAATAATTATTACTATTAGTATTAGTATTATTCGAATGGTTATATTTTTCAACCCCCATCATGAATTCTACATCTATATAAGTCAAAGTCAAATTGTAACATATTTTAAATTACGTGAAAATGATTATATGTTGAAGGTTATCCTTTTAATACTGTATTATGTTTAATATGGTTTATGTTTTTTATTTTTTTAACTTTTTAAATAAATGTTTTTAACTAAGATTGATTATGTTTAAGTTATTTACTCTTTTCGTGATTTGAGTTTTCTTCTTTTATCATTTTTTTATTAAATCATATTAAATTTTTCAACCCCGGGACTTTCCCGGGGTAATCAACTAGTATTGATATATCTATCTAGCTAGAAGAAATATGAGTTTATCATAAATGTGAGCTTAACAGTTATTTTCAGTTTGTACTTGCTACATTTTGATTTTGTTTAATTTAATTATTATTTTTTTATTATTTTAATGAAAGTTTTTTTAATGTTAAATATGCACTGTTTGCAAGTAGATGGAATATGATACATTTATCCCCACTACACATTACAAGTGAAGGGTTGTATGCGGACAACAAGCTGCGACGTCACACTTTTTTAAATGAGAAACTATATTCTATTAAAAATAAAGCTTTAGTTTCTGACCGACAAGCAATTACTATGCAACATCTTTTGCACCCGATTTAGAAAGCGGATGGCTTCGCAGACAAGGGCTCAAAATGTGTCAAAAGTAAAAGGTCTTATCGTTGCAGTAATAGCTCTTGTCACAATTGCCACATTGTCGTTCCTCTTGACACTTTTGTTATGGCCTTATCTTTGTCGTGGCATTTTCTGCCAAGGAGTTTCCAAATTTTTTTGTATGTTTTTCTTAATTCAACATCTTTATTGTTTTGCGCCCTAGTTTGAGTATTTAGGTTTCTTTGCTCTGACTCACTAGAAGAATATTTAGCAATGGAGGCGCGACGAAACGCCTTTAGAGGCGACAAGCAAAAGAAACAAAAAATAGCCTTTGCGACGAAACATTTGTGGCCACTCATAGCGACGAGATGTCGTCGCTATTGCCTTTAGAGGCGACATGTCAGGAGCAGTAGCGAAGACTTACGACTTTTATCGCCTCTATTGCTGTATTTCCTTGTAATACAAGGAGTATGTATTAGATAACATAACTTAGTTATGATTAATTAGATTCATTACTAGGAGTTATTACAGCATTAGGTTTTCATGGTACCATATGTTTTCAATATTCAACACATATAATTATTAAAGTATTTAAAACATTGGATTAGTTATAAAGTGTACAAATGGCATTCATAATTGTGTAAGCAGTATAAGTACTATATATTACATGGTATATGTATCTGTACAAAGTGGGAAAGTTTATGTAGTTATTGTGTTTTAAATTTTAGTTATGGTGTTTTCGATTCCGTTTGCATTGTTTTATATTGAAAAACACCAAACGTAACAATTTAAAACACAATCAAACGTATTATAGACATGAAATTTAAAACACACAGATTATTTTCTTCGTATGGTGTTTTAGATTACATGTCGAGTATACATTACTTAGTGTTTTAAATTGTTACGTTTTATGTTTTTCTATATAATGCTATGCCAAAAGAATATAAAACATCATGCCTAAAATTTATAACACAATGCTTATATAGACTTTTGACACTTAGTACAAAAAATGCATTTTATATAGCAACCTCACCCTATATTATATAATATATTTTTATATTATCTCTTATCTTTATTGTAATATATTTTTTTACCATTATGTTAAATATTAAACACGAAAAGGAACAAACTAAAAGGTCATTGGGTAAATTTCCATCGTGAAGTACTTTAATGGAAGTAATATACATTATCAAACTTATGTAGTATATATGATAATAAATAAGGTCACAATTTTGATGATTGGTATGGACCTCATTTATACACAATATTTTTTTTTTCTTACCACACGTAAAATGCATGTTTCATTAATTTGTTGGTACTATAGCGACACGGTTTATCCTTTGTATGCATACAACAAAGTTTATCATGTATTTGGGTAAATATTGTTTAAACCAATATATATAGGAATACAAGGTGAATCAAAGATACATCTTGTCTACATCTAAGCCTGCTGAAACATGTAGAGTGAGAGAGGGCACTTGATGCAGATGGCCCCCATTACCATCTCATCAAACCTCTAGTGTCAATTGATGTGATCAGTATGTTTCACCAATACACCTCCCTTTTCATTCCTCTTCTTTAGATTCATTCCCTTATTACCAAACTTTTCAAAACAACTCCACACTGTTTGTTGATCTAACTATATATGTCATTTGATAGAGGAAAGGAGCCGGCATATCATGGATCATCTGGAGATCCGCCAGCTTCCCCCAGTCGTTACGAATCCCAAAAACGAAGAGACTGGAATACTTTTGGACAGTACCTGAGGAACCAAAGACCTCCTGTGCACATATCCCAATGCAGCAGCGACCATGTTCTTGAGTTCCTCAGGTACCTGGATCAATTTGGAAAGACTAAAGTTCACTTGCAAGGATGTATCTTTTACGGGCAGCCTGAGCCACCCGCTCCTTGTGCCTGTCCACTTAGACAGGCTTGGGGAAGCCTTGACTCTCTCATAGGCCGCCTTCGAGCGGCCTATGAGGAAAATGGAGGGTCACCCGAATCAAACCCTTTTGCTACGAGCATGATTCGTGTTTACCTTAGAGAAGTGAAGGAAAGTCAAGCAAAGGCTAGAGGAATCCCTTACAAAAAGAAGAAGAAAGCTACCAAGGGAGGAGAAGACTCAAGTTCTACATGAGTGCATCAATTCCCTTAATTGTAAGTATTTTCTTCCTACCATTTATACCCTTTTGGGTTATCAATCCAGATCTCATGAAAAGAAAAACCGTAGATCTGATATAAGCATAAACAATACAATACGGTTGTTGTGCCCTAACGTGTTGTCCTTGCTAGAATCCAAAGCAAGATCTTCAGATGAATCAGATCTTGTTATTTTGTTCCAGTATAAATCATCAATGATTAATTAATTTTCTACACGAATTAAAACTTAACTGGGCTTACATCATCAATGGTTTTTATTGTTAATTAATCAAGATACTTACCAATCTGATGTTTTCAAATAGTTAAAAACCTCAAAACTTTTACTAAAATATACTTATAAGTGGAATCAAAATACTAAATATGAAGTAATTAAGAGAGTACGTACACACTAAAAGAGAATAGTACCATAGAATGTAAATTAACATCCACCGTAAAACTTATTAACCATAAGATTGTTTATACGATTAAGGTAATTATGATGTGAAAATCAAATTTCCTTGTTATCATATATTTTAATATTTTGCATATCGATCATATATGTAAAACTGATTATAGTTTATATATGTCCGTTGGCTTAATATCATCTGCATGTATCACTTATTCATACCAATAATACACATTAGAGTAATTTAAGGTTAACACATATCAAGTGTTTTATGATTAATTAATTAGAGAGAAAACAATTAATATGAGAAAAGTTAAGTATTTGGATTTGAAATCGCTATGTCGTTTCTTCTTTCTCGATCTTCCTATATTAATTTTTTTATCAAATGACCTTTCCATATATATATAGATTTAGGATCCTGTACAAAGGACATATTTCGTGAGAAGTGTGAGAAGGACTAATAATTGACATGTAGATATCATGTATTTGGATTTAGGAATGATGTTTTAGGTTGTTTTAACTTGAAAAACACCAAACACAACAATCTAAAACACAATGCAATGTATTATAGCCATTAAATTTAAAAAACAGCTAAAACACACTACTTAACGCTTAAAACACACTGCTATTAATGTTCTTAGCATGGTGTTTTAAGATTTAAGCCTAAAATACATTGTTTTCGGTTTTTAATTGTTATGTTTGGTGTTTTTATAGGCAAAACAATCCAAAACATTACGACTAAGTTCAAAAAATGATGCCTAAGTATCAATTTTTAATCCTTCTCACACTTCTAACAAAAAAAAAAACACTTTGTACACGATCTTAACTCTCTTGAGTTAAGAAAACTAAGAAAACCTTTGTAAAAACAATCTAATTTTTTTTTTGAAAAAAATACACAAGGTAACATACATGTATTAAAGCATTTTGGGCCAAAAAAATAAAAAAAATGCCGATAGGATATTTTTTAAAAAAATAAACAAAGTTTGTGTGTAACAGCGCAAATTTTGTTTATTTTTTTTTTAAAATATCCAATCGGCGATTTTTTTATTTTTTCAGAAAAAATTGTACTATGCTGTTACATATGTGTACTATAAATGTAATGATCCGTTTTTTTTTCAGAAAAAAGTTGTAAAGAATTGAAAATCAAATGATATGTCATAATGATGATAGGCGATTCTAATATATAAAGTGAACATTTGTTAAATAATGACATACATGTTCAATCTTTATTATGGATACACAATCAATCATATTTTCTTGTTTCCCGATTGTTTTCTTCACTCATACATAATTTAAGTATCTATTTCAATATTTACGACACAAGAAAGTCGTTTTCTTTTTTCGTTTTTTGCATAGCATTATGGTTCTCGTTGTAAAGATAATAAAATGCTCGTTAATTTGGTGTAATTGCTTTTCAAAAACAATGTCATATAAAAAAGTTATTAGCGTTTGAAAAACACGGAGAAAAGTGCATGTGTCATGCACATGAGAGAGAAATAAATTTTTTTATTTTAAATCACTAATAACATGACATGTCATGTGAGATTTTAGGCTTTGGTTTATTATAACCCCATTGAATTGAGAAAATCTTATAAACCCATGTAAAAGTCATCAAAATTTTCTTTTTCGGGGGAGGGGGGGTCAAATATAAAATTAAAACCACATTGAATTGAGAAAATCTGATAAACCCATGTAAAAGTCATCAAAATGTTCTTTTTCCTTTTCTTTTTGAAAAAAAAAATACAGAATGTAATATACATGTTTTTAAACATTTTAGATAAAAAAAGTGCCTCTGGGATGTTTAGAAAACAAAGTTGCGTTGTTACATATGTAACAACTTAGTTACAAAAAATAGATGAAAACATATGTAAACAGCGCAACTTTGATCATTTTTTTAAATATCTCATTGGCACTTTTTTATTTTTTTGACCCAAAATGCTTAAAAACATTTTATGTTACATTGCGTATTTTTTCAGAAAATAAAATGTTTTTACATGGGTTTTCAATGTTTTCTTAACCTCGAGAAGGTTTTCATTTTATCCCACCCGTGTGTGTATATATATATATATATATATATATATATATATATATATATATATATATATGTGTGTGTGTGTGTATATCTAGAGAGAGAGGGGGGGGGGGGGAGTGTGTGTCGTATACACAAATGATGGTTAATTTGGAAACCTTCTTAGAGTAAAAAAAAAACATGAAAAACCTAGTATAACAATTAGTTTTTTTTGTATATGCAATATATGCTATATAGTTATTAAAAAAGTTGTTCGTAATTGTTACACATGTATAACAAATTGTTATTGTTGCCTTAAAACTATTTAACATTTAAATCGTATAAGTGAAAAAATGAACCTACAATAGTAACAATACAAAGCGTATAAGTAAAAAACACAAATAGAAACATGATAGCACATTTGTAAATAATAATAATTTATATAATTACGGTAGAGTAATTATATAAGTACTTTAGATTAATAATATAATTAGTGTAATCACATAATTACTACACAGAACCATTTTTATAAACATTTGTATAAAAATAATTATTTTACATATTTGTAAATATGTGCAAACATGACTTCTCACAACTCTCAGCAAAATAAAAGTTATCATTTGTTTTTGTAAGAATTTATTTAATACAGATGTACAAACTTGTATAAGCAAAACTAAAAGCTTTCATTTGAGAATTCGTTTTTTACACATAAATATGTCATATAAAGAGATGAAAAAGAAAAGCAGAAGGTGAAGTGAATGGATACACTTTAAGGAAAGAGACCTGGCATGTAAGAAAAAAAATGTAGGATCGATTTTCTTATCAAACAAAAAGTATTCAACGGGTTCTTACATATATCAAGGCAGAAACACGACACATGTTGAATGATGGAACAAGCTAGGAAGCAACTAGAAAATGAAAACAAGAACAATACTCAAATGTTTACTTTTGATTCAAAACACACTCACACGGAGTTTTCTTACACAACACAACCAAGAACAATGGTGCAAATGAGAGGCATGGGTATTTATAACTTTATAAGACATCCCGTTCGCCCTTGGCCCCTATGCAAATGTGAGGCACCATTCGCATGGGGTGTCTCAGTAGCCTCTACGATAACACAAATTACATAATTGCCCTCAGGCTATAAAACATAATCTAAACAATGAAAACGGGTACTAGGCTAGGGACATGATGAAATAAATTAACATAAATTGATGCAAGAAATGGTAGTATGCGAGGCTTCAAACACCTGTAATATTTTCTTCGGGACTTTCTCCTCATAGCCAACAATTAGCATTTTAATAGTTTATGTAACGTGTAAAATTCAAGTTATCACGAAATTTAATGTTTTAAGATAACGCTTGTGTGTATATCGATAACTAATAAATAGGTAACTATAGGTTTACCGAACGTTTATCCCAGGGGCGGACCTAGTGCATAACTAGGTGCTGCGTCCGTTGCTGCTCAACTTCGCGCGCGTAGTGGAAAATTAGTGGAAAATTTGTTTTTTTTTTACGAAATTTGGAACACGTTGCTACTAAAATGAAAAAAATGAAAAACGTTACTATTGAAATTCTTTTTTAGATCCGCCATTGGTTTATCTTACATTTTAGATAATCGAATTTCATATACATATTCATTTACTAAAATAGATATCCAAGTTCCTAAATTAAGAAAAAAATAGTCAAATACATGTAAATATAATGTGAAATTACAAATCATGGGTAGCAAAATGACTTAATTGACATATACGATACCATTTGAAACTCAATAAGTCTCAAAACATTCAAAACTAGGGCTGGCATAACAGGTTACACGAACCTGTTAAGACACGAACCTGTTAAGACACGAACACGAAACTTGTAAACACGAACACGACACGAAATCTAATCGTGTCACTTTTTTCAAACACGAACACGAACCTGTGTATAACAGGTTAACACGATAAGACACGACAAGACACGATAAGGAACACCTACTAAAATAAGTTAACACGACAAGACACGATAAGACACGACAAGACACGATAAGACACGATAACACACGATAAGACACGACAAGACATGATAAGAAACACGATAAGGCACGACAAGACCTGTTAAGACACGTACACGATAAGACACGAACAAGAAACATGTAAACACGAACACGACACGAAAATAAACAGGTCTTAACGTGTCGACCTGTTATAGACACGAAACCTGTTAAGGCCAAACACGAAACCTGTTAAAATCGTGTAGGTTCGTATCAGGTTATCGTGTTCGTGTCTAAATTGCCAGCCCTATTCAAAACCCCAATTGAATAGTTTAATTGTAGAACTTTAAAAAAAATAGTTTAATTGTAGAAACAATAAGTAATAAATATAATATGAAAATAATTAATTAATATATCCCGGATAACCAGTTATTTCCAAATTTTGATTTTAGATTCTTATCAGAATTTAGAATTTTGGGTATTCCAGGCATGCAATTCCGGATTTTTTTTTTTGTTCAATGTCAAATTCAGACGTTTTTGCACACCTTATAATTATTAGCAGGGGTGTTCTGTGGGTTTTTTCCTTGGGTTTCGGGTTTTCAGGTCGGGTTATTCGGCTTTTGGGTTAGGAAAAAGTGACCCGGTAACCAAACCATTTAAAGTTCGGGTCGGTTTGGGTTTGGCTTAATCAGGTTCGGGTTAGTTCATTACATACTAATTTTAGGTAAAAACTAGCACATTGTTTATACAGAGATTTTTCTTTATAATTGGTTATATATTCACGTACAGTCTATAATGATGTTAAAAGTATAAAACTAAGGTAAAATGACTGTTTTGAATAGTTAGTTTGTTACAAAGTGAAGTTTGAATAGAAACCTTACAAAACAAAGAAGCCATGCCTTAAATTTTGTAAAAGTAACAACCGAGAACATATTTTTTTGAACGGACTTTTTTTTCTTCACAAATGGCATTTTAACGCTCCCCATTTGAAAAGACACGTCTTATCCAAGTTATTGATACCACTAAGTCAAAGCCCTTTTTTAAAACTTTAGAATATTCATTTAGAGAAGTTGGTCTAGTGGTTAGTCACTTAGTTTCTCTCCTTAAGGTCTCAAGTTATTCAACTCTCACTAGCATTATTATGAAGGACATTATGGCAATGAAGTTTAGAACTAGGTCTGTTTAGAGGTCTCCGATTAAAAAATGAGTCAAACCGGATTTTACCGCGGTGGGCAATATTCAGACAGGCGGGTTTTATCTGAAACAGATGGTTTGATGGCTCGGGTATGTATCCAACTCTAACCGTTATGAAGGAAGGAATTCATTTGCTTGATTGATAACATTCTAAAATGCTTATCAAGTGATTTAGTTGGAATTGAATAAAAAAAGAATATGCATTTAGAAGAATAAAAGCAGACTACTAAACAACACAATCGCAATTAATTGAAACAAGTGTCCATAATAGAAGTCATCCAACTATACATAAAAAATATACTTTTGAAGACATCTTATTCCTCATTCACTCATTCCTCAATATATATTTTTGTATGACAATTAGAAATCACGATTCATATCAGTATTTACATATAAGAAATTCAACATTAGAGTATTTCATACTATATTTTTCGTTTGTCGTTTGTTTTTGTTTATTTAGTTTATGTTATACTCCGGATTTACCGTTTTTGTTAGCCCTATTCTATAATTCTTAGTGTAAAGATTAAATATAAATGAGTTTAACTTACTAAACATAAACATGAGAAGTGAATAGCGAATTTTTTTCCATATGTTCAAGCAAGATTTCTAGTTGAACAATATTAAAAAAAAAAAAAATTTAGAGTAATTACGCTATTAGAGTAATTATTGTAGTTACTCTACCAACATATATACACTCATTTTTTTTTAGATTTCAATTCTAAAATACATATTTAATAAACTTAGAAAAAAAATTTCAAAAAAATAAAATAAAATACAATAAAAATTTTACTTATTCACTTCTCACGTTAAGGTTTTATTTTACTTATTCACTTCTACAAGTCCACCAACCTAATCATCGGAACCATTGCCGCCATGAGGTACGAGTTCATCCTCCCTTTATTTCTATCACATCTCTTCGATTCCAACAACAATGCTGTTGTCTACCACGGTGTGACACCCGACAATTTTCCAAGATAATATCCGTGCACTTAACTAGTTTCACAATGTTTCAATTCGTTCTTTAGACATTTTTACATTAACTATGTCGTCCCGAGTCTAACAAGCACAAACAATTTCAGGATTCGTTACATTTACCAACAATCTCCATTTACGAATGCAACACCCGATTAACCCGAAACAACTTGCAACAAACGATCAAGTTAATGACCCGCTCAACGAAGAGCAACAGAATGTCCAATTATTACGTACAAATGAAACAAGATTACATGTGAAATGTCCAATTTGAACACTATACAATTCCACATGGAAAACGAATATTTATAAAATCCATTTTTATGGATATTCGATGTGTTAAAACATTTAGTTTTTCCATTGATCCATTTCAATTATAAACATATGCAACATGGGTTATTACACAATTACGACATATGTTTAAACATGAATTACACAAGAACTCTATGGAAACAAACATCATATGTATTCATGTACACTCATATATATGTATATATATATTAACATTTGTGTGATCAAATGTTAAGACAATGCATACATCTATATATATATGACTATATATGTGTGTGCATAAGTGGGTGAATCAAACAAAACAACACCATATATATATATATATATATATATATGTGTGTGTGTATGTGTGTGTATACGCAGAACACACATCTGCATGGGTGTGTTCTTGTTGAAAGCGACATATGCATGTACCTCCCTACACCACTTTAATCGAGGTTTTCACCAAAAACATTTCAAGTCCAAGCCCTCTTCTCTAACCAACACAAGTTGACCAACTTAAAACATCTCCACTCTTCCCAAAAAGCGGGTCACGAAGACCAAGGAAGAAAGCATGCATTATCAAGTCAACATCTTTAATAGAAATGGAAATCACCTTTTTATACATCAAATTCCATGCTAGTTGACTAACCATAACCAAACAAAAACCACTACACATGCATACATACACATACGCAACATGTAAGTGTGTGTAATGACAATTGAACTAGTACATATATATATATATATATATATATATATACACACACATACAGATCACATACATATGAGTGTATGTACTTGAATTTTGAAACCCACAACATATGTGCATACATATACACGATCATGTATATGTGTGTGTACCCATGCTCACATTCAAACTCAATACAAACAAACAACACTTTAAACTATGTGTTTCACTAACAAGATTCTTGACCTTCCAAATTCCCAAGAAGCATGCTTCAACTAGTCAACCTTTGCACAAACATGGAAACCATCCTTTTCATTTCAACATCCTATAAACTTTGACCTGCCAAAATTAAACAAAGCCCTCCTACATCCTTTCTTTCTTTCTCGGCTATAAAAGGACCAAAGGTCTTGGATTCTTTAACACCACAACCTCTAAAAAACACTAACACCCTCAAACCATATGGTAACCTGTGGTGACCCGTGAACTTGGTGTTGACAAGATATGTTATTTTTACAACTATAAACGAACGGACCTAACAAGGTTTCCAAGAGCTATAAGTTAAAACATGCACTTACATGCATACATTTACATGTATACATTTACTAGTTTTCATTTACAAGTTTACAGTTACTAGTTTTTCATTTGCAAGTTTACAGTTACTAGTTTTTCATTTGCAAGTTTACAGCCATCAGTATTACATTTACATGTTTACATTACAAGTTCATATTTACAAGATTAGTATGAAATCTATTCGATCATTATGTGCGCATGAGATGAGCATGGGACTGGGAGTCCTGGTACAGTATCATTTGCGCAAGGAAGTCCTCGTGTCATTTCATTGCTATAACCATTAGCTATGAACATAGCCGTGGAACACTGAAATAGTACTATTGGGCTAACACCCCCACTCTTGGTTAGTCGCGCTAACCTGATTGCATGTATCAAGAGAGTGCATGTTATTCCTGAACATTCTTACGTTGTCTTTAGTGTACAATGGGCGAGGCACAACACGTTTAGGTTTGGTTATAGGCTCATATTGACACATACATCATTGCCCTAGCTAGGCACTGATTCGTTTTGGTTTACAGGTAACCAGAAACCCGATCATTTACGAATTCATAGGCTTGTGTACATTTCCTCGAACATTAAGAAGTAATACAATACTTCTCAAACAGTTTCATGCTAAATTCCAAGGGAATATTTTACTAATTTTTACAATAATATTAAAAATGAATGGTTTAAAATTTTTCCAAATAGTCCTAAAGGATACCTTACAAGGATTTTAAGTGAACGATTTCCAAGTACAAAAGACACGAATACCCCACAAGGATTCCCACATGAGAGATCATTGTTTTCACAAACAAGTTACAAGTATTCACAAACAATTCATGGGATTTTTCCCGAATAAACATAAATGAACAATGAGTCACAAAACCTGTGAACTCACCAACTTTATGTTGACAAATCTTTTATGCATGTTTTCAGGTAATAGATTTTCATGAATGGAACTTGGGATTCAAGCATGCGTTACACGACACTATTTTTGTGGGGATTTTCATTTGAACTAGCAAGTATTACGAAGTTTGATGTAAAATCCATAGATTTCAAAAACAATGAATTTCTTGAATTGTAACTTTTGGCGAGCTGAAATCAAAGCTTATGTTTTAATTATTTGTTTGCTTGAATCTTGTGCTTGAAAACCTTTCGAGTTACATCTCGTGATTCCGCCTTGGCGGGGTGTGACACACGGGTCCTATCTCCGCTATCAGGTATGGATCTAAGCTTGTACTGATTTACGGGCTCTAGGGTTTCACAATTGTAGTCTTGGTCGGAGAGTGGGGTTTTCTGAGAGGTGGAGAATGATGGGTTTGGGCGGTAGAGGATGGGGGCTGTAAGGTTCAATGGTGGTTGAAGGTTGAGGTGACCGAGATGGAGTTGTTGTGATTCAGAGAAAGAGAAATAGAGAGATAGAGAAAGGGAGAGAGAGAGATAGGGGGAACGAGAGAGGGAGGGGTTTTGTACATCGATGATGGTTGATGGTAGTGGCAGGTGATTTTTTTAAAATATAGAAAAAGAGAATGAAAAAAATTAATTGTTATTTCTTTAAGTAAAAAGATAATTAAACAATAAAAAATAGCTAAAAAGAAAAAGAAAAAAAAACCTGACTTAACGACGAATCTAAACGGGGTTAGTGAATTGTATGGAATTGGCAATAAATTGCGAACCTCAGGGGTTCAGTAGCAAAAATAAACAAAAAACTTTTTTGGATTGATGTGACAAAAATGCCTAAACCCCAAGGGATGATCTTGGTTGTTAACTCTTTTCTAAATTAATCTAAAATGGATTTTCGTTTGGTGAACAATATATATAATATATATATAGGGAGATGATAAAATGGAAACACTTTCTTTTGGAAAAACCCTGGAAACCCTCTAGACTCTAGTGGCCATTGATCATCTTTGATCAATGGTCTACAATTTTTGTTGCTTTTTTATTTAAATTTAATATAGTTTAATTCATTAAAGAACAAAAAAAGGGCAATATGGTATTCTTAATATAATTTAATATTCTGAAAAACATATTTAAAAAGATTGATTTGACACTTGTCAAGCTACTTCTCTCCTACTTTATGGAACTATTTCCCACACGAATATTAACGTGTGTTAGTATTATGATACAAAATCCCGACCTCGTATGAGACATTGCAAACATGTGTTAAAAGGCATATACTAAAAGAACAAAATAAAAGAACACATAAAATGTATATTTATTTAAGAAATGATAAAAACGATCATTACAATCAATACTAAAACGTATCAAAAAATGTTTCATACAAACGTATTTGTGAATGATAAAAAAACTATCATTACAACATAGGAAAGATCTAGCTATGCTTTGTTCTTGATACCCATCATCATCTTTAACACAAATATCTATTCATCTACAAAAAAAAAAAAGAAGATAACACGTGTTAGTTGGGCTCTCCAAAACTCATAATGATACACCACTGACATGTGTTAGTGTATTCTAAAACACATGTTTTATTGAAATAACGTATGTCATGTGAACCCTAACACATGTTAGTTGAGCATATACTAACATATGTTTTTCTGAAATAACGTATGTCATATGAACCCTAACAAGATCAAACCCTTTTTCAGTTTTCACAAAGCCTGAAACCAATTTGATTAAGCTAATTAAACACCCCTATTCACCAAAGATTAAAAATTTATAATCTTTATAAAAAAAAACATCACTTATCACATTTTAAATAACACAAAACCATCATTTACCATTGCCACATCACCAACGCTGCCTTCTTCCTATAACCTACTCATAAAAACCAACACTAGAACAGAAACACATGTTAGTTGGGCTCCTCGAACACATAATGGGACATCGCTAACATGTGTTAGCATATACCAATATAAAAGACTACACATTTATTCATCAATCACATGTAATCTATCAACCTCATGTCCCAATCCAATAACAATCTAACATCAACAACATAATAATAAAAAAAATCAAAAAGGTTAACATAAAGTTTTTTTATTCAAGTGTTTGATCAAACACTTAGTATGCAAACAAACTATGCCCAAAACTGTTTAACATGACAAACAAACTACCCTCTCACAAAAGTCAGTAGACGCAATAGTAAACAGAGACCATAATAAAGTGACTAAAAAAGAAGATGTCAATTTTGATTATTTAAAAAATAACAATACAAACTAACAATTTAAAAATAAAAAAATAGTCTTTATTTGTTTGGATAAAGTAAAGAATCTTTAAAATCCAAGAAATGGAAGGACAACGACTATTTGTTTAAATAATATAAAGAATCATTAAAATAAAAATAGTCATTAATAAATTACCTCAAAATCCATTATAGAAGATCGAAGATCGAAGAGAACATACAGGAACATACAGTTTAATAAATTACCTCAAAATCCAAACAAGAAATCAAAGAACAGCGACATCGCTGGAGAAGCATCACTCGATTCCCCGGAGGATCTGTGGAGGGTTATTGAGGAGATTGGGGAGATTTGGGTGACAGTGAAGCATCAGTCGACTTCACCGGAGAAGCATCAGTCGAGAAACATCTATAGGGTGACAGTGGGAGTGGTGATTGAGGAGATTTGGGTGACGGTGATTGACGAGGAAGAACATGGAATATTACAAAGAAATAAGGAAGAAGGAGAGTAACTATAGTGGGGGTGGTGATCGTCTCTGGTAGCAGGATCCGTGGTGGTGGTAGCCGGTTGTGGTGGCAGGTGGTGTGTCTGGTAGAGAGAGAATGAGAGAGGGGGAGAAATATTGTTTGTTTACATAGGGGTTATGAATGATTCAAAAATTGGGGAAAGGGGGGAAATGTGAAAACAAAATTGAACCCTTATCATTAAAATTTAGTGGGGTGACGTAGCACAATGTGGACCAAGTATGAAGTTTGCTAGGGCTTTTCCATTTGGGGGTTTCTTGTATATACTTCCAATATATATATATATATATATATATATATATATATAGTGAAAGTATATGGGAAAAACTCTCCAAAATGGAAAAACCCCCAAAAACCCATCACTTGGTCCACAATTTGCCACCTCATCCCTGCCACTATCAAGAGATATTATATGTTCAAGGGTTGTTTGGTCTTTTCACTTGGTCCACAATTTCACCTTCTTTCTCCTCCTATATATAGTGCCCCCCCCTCTCTTCAATTTGTTTTCAAATTAAAAGCAGATCTGAGATCTCTCTACCCTCCTCCTTTTACCCTCTCTCTACACTTCACTATCTCTGTCTCTCTCTAGAACAACCATAACCACCATCAACCACGACCGGCCACCACCTGAAACCACCACCGACCACCCCCTGCATCTCCTCCAACCACTTGAAAACAACGACCTGGATCCAACTTCCATCTCGTTCAAGAGAAACAGAGCCTCAGGACGATGAACAACATACTCGCGTCGACTTGGATCCACCTTCCATGCTCTGTTTAGATCCACCTTCTGGCTGCTATCTGGCACATCAGACATGCGGCTTCTATAAGGTATTATTATTATTATTATTATTATTATTATTATTATTATTATTATTATTATTATTAAAAAAGGAATTAAAATCACAGGGGTGGGTAAGAACATTTTTAAATATGTTCTACGTTTTTAAATATGTTCCAGCAAGTAATAATACTAGTCTTTATCTATATTAATTTATATTAGGCTTTGATATATTAATTTATATTAGGCTTTGACTTTTTTACTGTTAGAAATTTATATTATGGTGATGGTGGTAACAAGTGTTTGATTTTTTGGGGATAGTTTTTGTTTGCATACCAAGTGTTCGATCAAATGCTTGAATGAAAAAAAAAAACTTTATGTTAACCTTTTTGATTTTTTTTTATTATTATTTTGTTTATGTTAGATTGTTATTGGATTGGGCACATGAGGTTGATAGATCGCATGTGATTGATGAATAAATGTGTAGTCGTTTTATGTTAGTATATGTTAACACATGTTAGTGATGTCCCATTATGTGTTTGAGGATTCCGACTAACATGTGTATCTGTTCCAGTGTTCGTTTTCACGAGTAGGTTATTGGAAGAAGGCGGCGTTGGTGATGTGGCTGTGGTAAGTGATGTTTTTTTTTTATAAAGATTTAAATTTTTAATCTTTTGGTGAATAGGGTGTTTAAATAATTTTGTATTCTATTTAATAAATTTTTGGCAAGTGAAATTGTTATGAACTCGTATAGGGTGCATGTCTAGTTTTTGTGGTCCAAGTCTTGTATGCTCACACACGTTAGTGATGCTAACACGTGCTAGTATATGCCCAACTAACAGTTGTTAGGGTCCAAATGACATACGTTATTTTTCAGTAAACATGTGTTTTAGAATATGCTAGCACATGCTATTAAATTTTTGGCAATTGAAATTGTTATGAACTTGTATAGGGTACATGTCCTGTTTTTGCGGTCCGAGTCTTGTATGCTCACACACGTTAATATATGCCCCACTAACATGTGTTAGGGTTCATATGACATATGTTATTTCAGTAAAACATATGTTTTAGAATACATTACACATGTCAATGATGTCTCATTATGTCCCACTAACATGTGTTAGGGTTCATATGACATAGGTTATTTCAGTAAAACATATGTTTTAGAAGACATTACACATGTCAGTGATGTTTCATTATGTGTTTTGGAGAGCCCAACTAACACGTGTTATCTTTTTTGTAGGTGAAGAGATGTTTTGTGTTAAAGATGAAGATTGGTATCAAGAACGAAGCATAACTAGATTTTTTTTATGTTGTCATGATAGTTTTTTTTTTCATTCACAAATAATTATGTTTATATTAAACGTTTTTAATACGTTTTTAGTATTGATTGTAATGATCGTTTTTATCATTTCTTAAATAAATATACATTTTATGTGTTCTTTTATTTTTGTTATTTTTAGTACATGTCTGTTAACACATGTTAGCGATGTCTCACACGATGTCAGAATTTTGTATCACAACACTAACGTATGTTAATATTTGGTGCTGGAAAAAGTGCCATAAAGTAGGAGAGAGGTGACTTGACAAGTGTCAAATCAACCTTTTAAAACCTAGGATTCAAAAGTGTCAAATCTCATGTTTAAAATTACCTTAATGCCCTTAATTATATTTTTTATTAGATTGGCCCACATGCTTTATGAGTATTATATTCAAATAATTATGGACCATTGATCAAACTTGATCAATGGTCACCAGAGGGTTTCCAGGGTTTTTCCATTATATAGGGTTTCCATATTATCCATTCCCTATATATATATATGGCCAAGATCGTGTACAAATGGTGTTTTGCGTGAGAAGTGTGAGAAGGTTTTATAACCATTCGATGACTTTAATCAAGGGTGTGGATTAGTTGGATGTCATTTTTCTAATAAGTGTTACATTTTATTCAATAAAATATATGCTATAGGGGTACAATTGTAAAATCGACCACCACATCTAACAGACAAAAGTTATTAATAGTATCTTCCAACACAAATGTTGGGATTTCTTCAAAACAAACCATCCTTATTTTCGGTAACTATCTCTTAAATTCATAGGAAAATAATCTTCCAGTATACAACTTTTTATAGATATCTTCAAGCCTCTTTAATAAATAATTGTTCAGTTCCTACAATTCTGTGTTCATTGTTTTGATGGCTTAATGCACCTTTGCGGCACATAATTTTCTTCGAGTATATTGTCGCATGTTGTTTTCTTCGACAGAAATTCACATGAATGAATATTTCACAAATAGGTTAAGTCTCCATTCACAAGTATGCTCGCAACGTTAGATTTTCAAATAAGACAATCATAGAATCGACTCCTAACTTTGCTTCATACAAAGGTACCTCCTTCCTTAAAGTTTACGCATGTATTAAAATTTCAACCAAATTGTTTTGTTAGTTTGTTTTCATGCAAGAGGATGAAGAAGGTGACTAAAGAGGAGATTAAACATAAAATACCAAAAAATGAGATCTATAATATCGTTTCTGCTGGCAAGGTTTGTGTTTTATGATCATTGTTGAATATAAAACACAATGTAGATGAATATAAAACACAATTTTTATAAGAACAAAATTGGTAGTTAAAATTTGTTTAGGTTTTAGTAGGATATGAAACACATTGTATATATATGATGAAGATAAAACACAATAGTCGGTAAAAACATAATTGGGTTTATGATTTTGTTTGCTGAATATGAACATGTACTAACAAATGTGTTTTGCTTGTAAGATGAATATCACAAGGTAGTTGAATATAAAACATTATTTCATAAGAACACCATTAGTAGTTAAAAATTGTTTTGGGTTTTAGTAGGATCTGAAACACATTCTATATGATGAAAATAAAACACAACAGTCGATAAACACAGTCGGGTAAAACACATTCTATATGATGAAGATAAAACACAATAGTCGGTGGTAATGACGATGATGGTGGTGACCGGAACCACTGACGACAACGGTGGTGATGATGGCCTGCATCTCTCTCTTTCTCCTGTCTCTCCCCCCCTCTCTCTCTCTCTCTATTTACCTATTTTTATGTTCTCTCACCTCTTTTACCATAATTATGATTTTAATATTTTTTTAATAGTATGCCAAAATTATTACATTGCTCAAAGACCATATGCCACGTGTCGCAACCAGAAGCCTTATCACACTTCTCACACATTTTGGCCTTTGTACAGGAATCTAAACCTAAACCCAAACCTAAACACACACACACACACACACACATATATATATATATATATAGGGTGGGTTATCTTGAGAATGCTAAATATTGTGATAACCGTGAGAACAAGTAAAAAAATCAATCAAAATCAATTTTTTTAATACAAACCTCATTATAATCAAAATACAACATTAATAAATGAATTTTCTTTTCAAAAAAATCATCTTTTCTTGCAAAAACACTTTCAAATTAACTTTTTACACATGTGTAAATGAAACAATTTACACATGTATAAACAGTAAATTTACACACGTGTAAAAACAATTTATTTTTGTACAAGTTTGAATTTTTACGCGTAAATTGTGTTTTTGAGATTGTATTTTAGTAATAAAGTAAGTGTAAAAACAAGTTTTGAATTTTGAATGGTTTTAGATGTCGTTCTCACGGTTCACACGAAATATAAGTGTTCTCAAATTAACTTTCCCCTATATATGTATATATATATATATATATATATATATATAGAGAGAGAGAGAGAGAGAGAGAGAGAATTTTAAAATATAAAGGGTTGCTATAACATGTGAAAGTTGCGAGAGATTAATATTGTGACATAAATTGCCTAATTTTTTTTTTATAAGTCGCATAACTTTTGTTGGTCTAATTATGTTGCGTAAGAGCATTCACATTTGGGAACCAAATGTATGTGAATGTGTTCATCAAATTATATGGGGTGAGTGTAAGTGGTTGTGAGTGGAGGAGAAAGAAAATATTTGTTAGAAGACCTGTTAACCCTTATATTTGAAAAGTCAATGTTCACCCCTAAAAATTTTTTAATATTTTTGGAAGTGGTTGTGAGTGAGAAGAGAGAAAATATAATGATAAAAGTATGAAAAATATTATTATTTTAAAAAGGAGAGACAAAATTTTAGGGTAGAATAATGATTTTTAGTGTAATTTGATGAAGAAAATTTAGTGGAGTAGATGTGAATGCTCTAATTAGTTATACTTGTTGCAATTATTTAACTTCATGCATAATTAATTTCGTACCCTCCACATGTTAGTGGGTCATGGCTATTGTTACCTCGGCGCGAGCTTCCGTTTTAATCAACGGCTCTCCCACTCATGAGTTTGTGTGTTCCCGAGGGCTACGACAAGGTGATCCCCTTTCACCTTTCTTATTTTTAATTGCGATGGAGGCACTTTCGGGATTCATGAGGAGGGCGGTGAATGTGGGCCTCTTTAGGGGGATATCTTGCGGATCGGGCGAGCTTCATATGTCACACTTGTTGTATGCAGATGACGTTGTTTTCCCTGGGGAATGGTCCGTATCGAATGCTTTGAATCTCAAGAGGATACTAAGGTGTTTTTATCTCGTTTCGGGTCTCAAAATCAATTTGGGTAAGTGTAGTGTTTTTGGCATTGGTGTTAATAATTCGGATACCCAAAGGTTAGCCGAGATCCTTAGATGTAGTGCCGGCTCATTTCCGTTTACTTACCTCGGGTTGCAAGTTGGGGCCAATATGAATCTTTGTAAGCATTGGAAGCCGGTGATTGATGCGTTCCGGAACAAATTGTCTAGTTGGAAGGCAAAGACACTTTCGTTCGGTGGTCGGGTTACACTAATCAAGTCGGTTCTCAACGCCTTGCCTTCCTATTACTTTTCTCTATTCAAAGCACCTAGGGGGGTTATTGAAAAATTAGATAAGGTGCGCCGCGTATTCTTTTGGGGTGGCTCCGAGGAAAAGGCGAACATGAATTGGGTTGCATGGCAAAGGGTATGTGCCCCGGTTGATTCGGGTGGTCTAGGCTTCGGTTCTCTCCTCGATGCGAATTTAGCTATGTTAGCCAAGTGGTGGTGGCGATTTAAAGTCGATCCCACCACTCTTTGGTGGAACATTATTTGGTCTATTCACAGCTCGTCTAGGGATTGGAATCCAATTCCGACAAAACTCTCAATTTCTGGTTCGTGGAAGCAGGTTAACTCGGCTATGCAGGTGATAAAACGGGTCGGGGTGGACGTGGGTTGGACCATTAAGGGGATTCTGGGTAACGGGTTGGGTATTTCCTTTTGGTTAGACAGCTGGGCGATCAATATTCCTTTGGCTGTAGCATTTCCAGCCTTGTTCGCCTTAGAAAAGCATAAATTTGCTTCTGTCCGTGAGCGGGTTCTACAGTCGGGTCTGGGGTGGGGTTGGGATTGGAAGCGGCCTGTTTTTTCTGCAGAAGAGGCGGTTGAATTGTAGCAGCTATTGCTGCAGGTTGCTGTCCCTCAGCTGTCCGCAGCCGCTGACAGATGGGCTTGGGGTTTGGGGGCTGGGTGCGACTTCCAGGTGGGTGATTTCAAGCGTTTTCTGCGATCAATCAACTCTGTTCAGGTTCCTTTTGTGATGAAATGGAACTCGTGGATCCCTATGAAGGTGGCAATTATGGCGTGGCGTGCTGAAATGAATCGTCTACCTACGCGTTATGCTCTTCGGCAAAGAAATGTTTCTGTTGGGTCCGAGCTCTGTCCATTCTGTGGGGAATATCCGAAAACCTCGGAACATTTGTTCATTGCGTGCGGCTTCTCACAAACTCTTTGGACACTCGTCTGTCAATGGTGCAAAGTGGGACCGGCTTTCTTGTTCGACATAAAGGATGCTCTGCTATTACACGATTATATGGGCGGCTCTAAGAAGAAGAAAAAGGTACTAAACGCGATTTTCACAACGACCATTTGGTGCATTTGGAAGTATAGGAACGAAGCGGTCTTTAATCAAAAACAAGTTCTCATCCATAAGGTGCTTGGCGACATTAAGGCTCTATCTTTGTTTTGGATTAGAGCTAGGGCGAAAAAATCCGATTTAGATTGGAATGTTTGGAATAGCTTTAATTTATCTAGAATAGGGTGGTAATTCGTTGATGATTATATTTGGTGACAATATATAAGGTGTATGCTAGTTTCCCGCTAGCGTGGTGGAATAAAATATTTTGTTGATCGTTCAAAAAAAATCAACCTGCCTATTTATCTATCTATTCTCCTCTTCTGTGCAATGAGAGGGCCATATTTTCAGAACAATGGAATAGGTATACATTTGTCCTTAGCAAACTTTAGTAGATTGATGGTCGTCTGCAACAGATTCTGTGGGGTTTTTACTTTAGCTCATTTTGTCGTTATACATTATTTTAGTCAAAATATATCTTGCAGTTAATCTTAAGATATTCAGTGAAAAGCCGACAGTACACCAGTCAAGACTAAACTCATGCGTTCATGTGCCTTCAATTCCTCCCCAAAATCAATTATTAGGGCGGACGAGGCGCTACCAGAATTAGGCACGGGTACCTCACTATCAGCACGGTAACACCGCCGTCACCCGTGCTGGTAGGGGTCCCATGAACCGTTTTCTGGTTGTAGTTAACGGGCTGGTAACCCTGTATTTCTTATTTTTTAATTTACTTTAATTCCTTTTTTATTTATTTATAACCATTTTAAAGCAACATTTTGTTTATTTTTTTTTAAAATAAATAAAACCAAAAGTAAATAAAAGCATAAGACAATATTTATTAATATTAAACATAAATAAAAATACATAAAAACATACAAGATAAAGCTTAGAGTTAACGCATGAGTTGCCAGGCCTGGAGATGCTCAAAGTTGCCGTGGTAACGAGCCGCATAGCTCGACTGGGTCAACTCCACAGCCAACTCTGGCACAATGCCTGGGTGCCGGCTCATGGTACGCTCGTAGCACTTGGTCCACCGATCACATTTGTTGTTTAGATCGGTCCACTTTCTCTGTAGGCTCTCAATTGTGCGGTCACTTTCGCCGACTTGTTGTTTGAAGTCAGCCAAGACACGGTCCTAGAAGCTTGTTTGGCGACCTCCGGAGCCCCCCGAGCCCCTACGTGGTTGGCGTTGCAACGATGGGTCCTTTTGTGCGTCCTTAACGCACACAACCAAAGCCATTTTTTCGTTTTCGGTCCAACGAGTCATTTTGAAGGTTTGAAGGTGTGAGTGTTAATGTTGATGTTCAAGTGTGTTTTCACCACCGTCGTTTATATACAAAAAAAACCCAACTGTATCACATGCTAAAAATTGAATTTCTCTGACGATTAGATAAGATCGATTTAAATGGGATTAAATTTTTTTGACCGTGTTTGGTGTAGACGGTTGAGAAATAAACACAGTCTGACGGTTTGGTGATACAATTTATAAACCTTGTGAATTTAAAAAAAAAAGTTTGTATTTGTATTTAAATGAAAAAAAAATAGAATCAGTGGAGTGCTGCCTACAAAAAACTGTTTCAGTGAAGTAAATCAGTTAAGTGATGTGGCAGTGCATAATTGGTTAAAATCAGTGAAAGAAAATGCACATACTAGTAGCACCCCTTTCACCCTTACATCTTACCCAAAAATATTATTAACTAGAATATTAGTCCCCTCAAGGTGCAACAAGCTTCTTACATTTAGTAAGCTAGAGTTACGTTATTTTGAAATTAGTAACATATATAAATCATTAAAAAAAATCTTTACGTAAACCAATGGGAGGTTTTTATGGCGGTCAGGGAGCACCCATGGCTATGACCCGTTTTTTTCAAGGGCACATTTTTTATTTGGAAGAGATATTGTCGAAATGCTCTTTAACATAAAATGCGTATGAAGAAATCTAGACCGTTAGATTAAAAAGTGACAAGATCATCTAATTAATCACGTTTAAATCAAACTCAAGGGTATATTAGTCAACTTTTGTATAAGCGCGTTTAATTTTTTTTTTTTTAATTTGAACCGCCAATTCCCTAAATCACACAACGGTTACTAAAATTGAGAAAGAAAAGCATTTCGTCTCATTTAATTAGGGTTTACTCACAAATAAAAAACACACAATACCACATAGGCGCTTGTAATTTTTGTAAACAGGAAGAACAGAAAAACAGAGCATGGCATCAAAAAGAAAATCAGGTGCGTTTATGGTTACATTTCAGGATCATGCTAATATTACTTTGATGTTTACACGTAAACAATAACTTAACCTAACAAAATTTGAAAATGAAACAGATAAGGAAGTCAAGAGAAGAACCGAGAACAATTATGACAGACCTGCAACAAAACCGATAAAAGGTATGTAGAAGATGATCATGTTAACGAGCTATTGGTTTGATAATTAATGCACCCTATTTGAAGCTTGCACCTCTTTGTTAAACCTGATCGTTTCTGCCAACAATTCGAGCATCTACTTCTCATTATCTTTGATTGTTACCATCTTATCTCTCAACTCTGCATTTTCACGCACTTGAGCATGCATGAAAGCTGCTACTTCATTCATTTGGCGCTGAAATTGATCACTGGGGGCAACAAACGTTGATGTCGATGTAGATTGAGGAGCTGAGGTAGGAGGATGCATTTCGGCTCGAAGATTCTTGATGATATCACTAACCGAGCTAGAAGTCAGTGCTTGAGAAGGTGTAGATGAGGTTACTATGCCGGTAACTGAGATCGACTTAGTGAAGATTAACGGCGCATGCATTGGCCTTTAAATTCCTACAGACACCGTTGCTCTTGCAGATGTTGTTGCAGTTGTTGCTATGGGAGATGTTGCTGCTATTGTAGACATTGTTTTTTTGGGCATTAATTGGGTGACAGCTTCGGCAAGTCGACCGAATTTTACTTTCTTCTTCAATGCTGACTGATGTGTGTAAATGTATATATAAAAATAACACAAGTTCTAATTAAAACGACTCACCTAAAAACTACACACGCACGGCAAGTGTACCGGTCGCAAAGCAGTAAACAGATAAGACCGAGTATCGAACCCAAAGACGCGAATGCAACTCTAGATCACAACCTCTACCGAATAATAGCCTAAATAAATATATACTTAAATGGGGGGTATTTTAAACTATTAATTATAAACTTAATTAAACTAAATAGATTAAACTTAATTTAACTCGACAACTAATACGAACTTAAGGAACTGGAGGAATCAGATAGGAAGAAGGCTGGTTACTTAGGTAAAATCCCTAGACACTAGCAATAAATCCTGAATCTGGTAATTAACTTGAGACCCTATTTTTACCTAATAAACCTCCTGTTAAGGATGGCTCACTAGACTTAAGGCGGGACAAGTGTAGAAATGCTAAGATGGATCCGGATCGCCCTAGCGTACCAAAATTCCACAGAAATCAGATTAAAACCTCTCCTGGATTAAAACCTTCAAACTATGAAGCAGACTTAAACTCTACTGAAGAAAACCTAGGAAAACTCTAAACACGGACAAGTAGCGACTCCCGCCCTAGCGCTTGCCAACTACCGAACAATGCCTAGTTAGTTACCTAGCAATCTCGAGTTAGATTTCTCACCCTCAAGAATGGACTGCACGTCTTAGTTAATTTATTATATTAATTTGTTATACTTGTGTCGTACTCCAACTCCAAATACTAGCACGCTAACCTAAGTTGACGAACTAGATTGATTTTTAGACCTAGGGGATATCTCTACATGCCTAGCTCCACAAAACCAATAAACAAACATCAAATAAAATTAATACCAACACACATATATCAAATCCAACAATAAAATTAAAATCATGTAATCCTACACATCAAATTAAAAACCAAAAATCATTAAATATTGCAAATTACGTGTCTAGTTCATAAACCTAAGCAACCATGGAAGTCTAGTTCATAATTAAAATCAGAAACATAGTCACAAAGTCTCGAAAAACAATGATAAACATGTCTCTAAAAGTATAAAAACGATAAAACAAACCACCGGGTCTTCGAATAATTAATCTTTAGTGCGCCCGGTACCTTCTCCTCTTCAAAAATCCTCCAAAGCTTCTCTGTCCGATGTATTGAAAAGTTGCTGTTCGAAGAATAATCAATATCCCCCAAGAATGTTATGCGCCCTCAATAGAATAAATCGCCTGCCCTTCTCCGATTGAATGTTCCCCTCATAAATGTCGACTGCCGTCAACATATACATATTGCAATTTGTTTGTTGGGCCGTAGCCCTTTTGTGAATTGTCATAAAAGTCAAAAGTCTAAGTTTGACTTTATTTTATTATTATTATTATTATTATTATTATTATTATTATTAGTAGTAGTAGTAGTAGTAATAGTAGTATTATAACTCGGCGCTCTCGTATCATGTGTTCTTGGCTCGACCAAAATTAATCGTTTACGCTCCAACGTCCATGAACACATACTCTTAAGTGTTCGTGTCTCAATTAAAATTCTTTCTTTTTAAGCTCATTCTCCACGAACACCTATAAAATAATAAAATAAATAAATAAGTACTAAAAACTAATAAAAACCTATACAATGATAAAAATAGACAAACAAACGAATACACGTCTAAAACTATTAAAAACTATATACAAAAGACTCAATTATACTCAAACTACATAGGAAAATGGATGTGTTTTATGACACATCATTGACCTAGCACGCTTAGACTTTCTTTTCAGTCTTCCCCCTTTCTTTGTTTTGGCTTGAGATAAAGGAGGAGCAGTTAATTCAACATCAAGATCAGCAATCTGAGTGTCCTCTTCAATTGTGAAATCAGGATATGCATTTAGACGCCTTTGTTCCAACAAAGCAGCCTTCTGCTTTGCCAATTTGTGTGCCCGAGTCTTAGGAGTGTCATCTTCAGAGTCAGACTCGCCAGAAACATCTTCCACATTGACATCTTCATATTCAGTCTTAAACACTTTGGATTTTCCCTTGCTTGCTGCAGATGAGCTTGGTTCACTAACCTGCGTGATCGGAGATCGCATAACACTAGTATCTTCTTGATTAGCAGTAGCAGAAGTGCTTTCAGGATCATTCGATCCTAACTCAACTGTTTCACGCCTAATATCATCACAATCTCTGAACGTTCTCCTCATTACTTCAACATCCTCTTCAGAGTCACTATTCACACGTCTTCACGTCTTCCCTGTTGGAGCTTCATAACATGAGTTAATCAGATGACCGAACAGTCTTCTAGTCTTTGGTTGCTGATCTTTTGGGTGCCCTCTAAACTGCTTCATCCTTTCCGTCATCCTTTTATCCATATGATTAAGTTTGAAACTCTCCATTTCATTCTTCGGCAGGTTTTGGAGTTGACGATCAATGATCATTTGTAGAAACCAGGGATACATCAAATATGGCTTCTCGTCTTTCCCCTTAGAGATCATATCCGACAGATGTTTCATGATCATCCCAGAAAAGTTGAATGACTTGTTCAATATCAGGGCAACAACAGCAGATGCCAACGTGTCTCTGATTTCATCGAATGTTGTTCTTCTTGGTCCCAAACACTGCAAGACGACATGAATAAGATATTTGAAATCTGCGCACACGTTCGCCTTATGCAACATATTTTCAGTCACCGGCTTGTTATACTTCATTCTTAGAAGATATCTACGAACCAGGATCAAGTCAAAAGTAATTGAGTCGGTAGGAGAATCGTTGGAACGAAGTTCCTCGCGAATTGCTTCCTTTCTAATATAACCCCCCTTTGTTACCAGGAAAAGTTACATATCCCCCGTTCATATTCTTTATTTCAAATAGTAGGGATAAGTCACCTGTCATGTGCCTAGAAGCTCCACTATCAACAATCCAGAGGCTACTAATCAGGCCTTATGGAACTCCCTGCATGCACAAACATTCAAAGATAAGTGACTAAGGGGGACCCAAGCCTTAACGGTCTTGGGTCTACCAACATCATCAACTGTTGGATAATCAACCCATTTACCTTTAGGATTTGGAGTTGTTTCCAATGGTCCAGTAGCTGAAATCAATGATTCTCCGGTTTTAGTTGGTGACTTGGGCCTCCAAACCTGTTCAGGTTTCTTTAGCTTAGATTTCTTCTTAGTCTTAGGACTTGAAGGTCTTGCCTCTGATTCCTTTGGTGGAACAGTATTTAGAACCACTTTAGACTTAACTGCCTGTGGTTTAGACTTATGCTTTCCTTTGGGCTTAGCCGCGGGCTTAGTTTGTGGCTTAGTCGTTACATTGTCCTTTGGGCTCCCCCTTATCTTGATAGCCTTAGCATCAACTGACTTTTGATCGATAGCAAGTTTGTTCCTGTTGTCATATACAGGCTGTTTCCCTTTTTGTTTTTCAGAATGTTTTGGGGAAACAAGTTGCTTAGGTTTGCTTGGACAAGGAGCATCATTAATTTCGATCCTATTTCGTTTAAATTTAGGGCACGCAGCAACTAAATGCCCACTTTCCCCTCAAATAAAACATGATCTATATTCTTCAAATTTGAAAGTTTTTGTTTGTTTCTCCCACTTATCCCTTGGTTTGGATGTACCGGCAAAGGTGTTCTTGGGTTTTTGGTCCTCCAGACACTGTTTTTTGCAAACTGGTCTGAGGCTTTTTACTTTCATCACTTTCAACTTCTCTAGTAGGTCTGACAAACTTAGTTACAAATTTCTTGGGATTTACTTTCTGAGTCTGTTTTGGGGTGTCATAAGTGTTCTTCTTTTGATTTTTTTATCTGTTTGTTTAGTTGTAACACCCCGCTTTTCCCGAATAATATAATATTAATCTTATTTATTTATTTATTTATTCATAAAACGATTCGTAAAATCGTTAACAATAACATCTCATTAACAAGAAATACATTCTTATTTCAATAATAAATTAATTATTTAAATTCGCCAAATAACGCATCGTAAGTAATAACATACTAATAGTAAACCGACACTTATTCTTACAAATTTAATCGCGACTATATATATATATATATATATATATATATATATATATAACAAATATTTAGTCCAAATAATCCTTTTAACAAGGTCTAAACAAACGTAAGTCATGAAATAATCATCTAGCATTTAAACGAGAAAAATCCATAAACGAGACCGAGCCGGTAACTAGTTCGTTTGAGCAATAACTTTTCACCTAACCCACCTAACAAAAACCCTATCTATTTAAACATCACTTTCTCCTTCATTCTAACCCTAGCCTCCATCTCTTTCACTACCTCATCTTACCTTTCTTCTCCTCCTTCCTTTCTTTATTTCCATACTCACACAAACACACATACCCCTTCCTTACTCACCCACGAAGCTGACGGCCAGTCATGCTACGACCTCGGTGGTCAGCCTTGGCTTGGTTCGGCTCAGGTACAGTGACGTTGGTGTCAGTCTCGTTTGGGCCGCATTCGCTTCTCATGTTGCTATAAGATATTGCGTGAGTGGAGGTAACAAATCCGTTTCAGATGTTTGAATAGAATTTTTTTTTTCTCTAGTTGATATTTATGAAAACAGTAAGAATATTTTGAAGAACATGAGTTGCAATTCAAATAATCAATTTACTTATTTTGGAATTGTTAAAGGCTCCATGGATTTCCATTAACCACAATTCCCTCTTTTATTTCAAGCAACAATTTATTATTATTATTATTATTAATATTACCCAAACTATCGTATTTAAATTAGTTCTTACAAACCTAGAAGAACATTTCTCATTGTTTTAAAATTGGATCTAAATACTGTTGAATGATTATTAAAATGAGTTTTGTTATATATCAGAGGGTAAAAAAAAGGTGTTTGAACACAAAGGAAATTAAGCTTTAAGGTTGCGATGATAATTATAGAGTTTGGTAACTATTTCATGTGTACCGGTTATTACGTCTTTGATTTGCGAGTAAGGTTTTCTAATTTATATCAAATAACTTACTTAGACCATTTGGTATTCTAGAAAATTTATAGAAGTCAATAATAGATTAAATCTATGAAACATAACTCTATATAAATTATGAGTTCTGTACGTATATGTATATATGAATTATTTTCAATAAAAGTGATGTTCATATGATTGCAAATTTGGATGATCTTATGTTTTTCTAAACAATGATGCGTGACTAACAACTTGTATGAGATAACTATACTAATAATTAATAACAATGATACTAACGTAAATCAAAACAAAATTTATATATATTTTGTACGAACACTAAAAAAAATGACATTAATAGACGCTAAATGATCATTCCTACTTTATTTAGGTTCAAGCTTAATTCATTGATTCTCATTGATTTCTTGCAAGTTCATCATCGTAATCAAAGTGAGTTCATACTTGTCCCCTTTTTCTCTTTATCACTTTTGGGGTGTAAACATGTATCATATGCAAAACACGCTAATGCTTTCATAAACACACATGCTCAATCTATTAAACATACTTATATGCTACTTGCCATGCTTATAATTCTTAGATACTTAGACATAAATCATTAACTATTATTAGCCCACTTAACATGTATAGCGCTATAGGACTAGCACACCGCCCCCTTTATGGGTCATTGTTAAGATTTAAACGGCCTAACATGAATATGTTAGGTATACGTTATGGTACTCGCGGGTTTGAGTTATGTTCTTTGTATGGTATGTATGTGCAATGCTATAGTATGAGATTCGAGTAAATCATTCTAAATATTATGTATGTAAACTAAAACTAGTATGCTCACCAATACTTTATGTGTTGACGGATATTTTATACATGTTGCAGGAAAGAGCTTGATGAGACGATACAAGAAACATCACTTAGGATTCGGCCTTAGAAACAAACGAAACAATCTTTATTTAACTTCATGTTTAAGTTAATGTATTTTTCTCATGAACAAATTATATACTTGTTGAATCTTAGATACGAATGAAATCTATTTTAATCTATTGTCACAATCTAGTGTTATGAAGTCTTTGAACAATCTATCTCAAGTCTCACCTCGATGTTTCCGCCATCGGTTGGGGTGTGACATTAGTTTTATTACGCTGCTCCTTTTTCCCTTTAACCTTACCCCATTTTTCTTTCTTGAATGTAATGGTGGATTCTTGCCAAATTTTGGTTATCAAAGCAGGATCAATAAACTTGATGGGATGTTCCTCATCAAAGTAAATTTTATCTGAACCTTTCATTCTGAATAACACTATCATCACCTCTTTGCCCTCGGAAGGATGTACGTTCGGCTCAGGTTCACAAAGGATGTGATTTTGAATAGGGATATCCTGATTCTTTGCCAGTACCTCCATATTGGGATCATCAGACTCACCATAAGAAATGTTTGTCTCACAGACACTTACCACATCAGCTTTATCAACAATCTCACTGCCTCCAAGCATGGGTCTTACATCAGTTTGATGTGGATCACCAACACTTGATGCATTGACTGATGTACCCACAATATCCTACTTAGAGATGATATCTCATATGTGTTTCTCAAATCTCACTGGAGGAGGACACTGTGCATACAGCAGATTAGTTGGATTGTTGTTTTTCTCATTTGCATCAACTATGTGATCAAGAATATACTTGCAGTTAAGATAACTTTCAAGTTTCTTCTTGATCTTCTCATAGTCGCAGTTCACTATTGCCAACTGTATCTTAGTATCCTCTAACTCATTAATATAGTTATTAATTTCACTCTGCTTGTTAGAAAGAGTTTTGGATAATTCGTAAACATCCTTCTTATACGTTTCAATGGTGTTTTTAAATCCCTTTTCATTTGATTTACAAACATCAATTGAACATTATCAATAGGATAAGTCAATTTGCAAGTTTTGCACATCCTCCAATAACCTGTCAATTCTGTATTTAAGCTTATAACACTAAGCACATTCAGGTTTAAATTTGGAAGAATAACTTACCTTGACTGAGGATTCTCTAATGACCATTATAACATAATGAGCAGCAGACTTCTTAGCTCCAAAATATTCAAAAAAAACTGGCCTTTGTAGATTCAGCATCAACCAAGAAAGATCTTTGACACATGAGAACATCAGCTTCTACCAGTAACTACTCCATATCTATATCCAGATCAGACTCACAATCAGAATCATTATCAAAAGAGTTGTTGTGTGGGACATCCGCCTCTTGCACACTTGATTTATCTTCAACTTCAACATCCGCATCATGAATATGTTCAATGTAGCATGCTGCACAACCCTGCAGAGCGTCTTCTTCCTAGAGAAGATTCCAGTTGAATCCTTCATCTGCTTGAATTACCAGTGCCCGTCCTTGATTGTTGTTTACGGGAGCATTTTGGTTTTGGTTCTGCACTAGGGCGATTGTTCGTTCAATATTTTGGTTAGGTTGTTTCTGAGCTTGCTGTAGCTGGTTCTGATTAGCTCGGTTGTTTTGTTGAAGGGATTCTGATTTCCTTGTTGCTTTGGTCTATCACACTCCCAAGCAAAGTGTCCCTTTGTACCACAGTTGTAGCATACAACTTTGCTTTTATCAAACCCAAACCTTGTGTTGTTATTGATTAGAACATCTCTTCTCCCCATCCTATCAATGAACTCTTTCGCCCTTCTAACCACGCTTGCAGAGTGCCACTGAATATCGATCAGATCCATGTCATCTTTGTAAATTTGGGAGTAGTCTTCTTGTGTGAGATCTGGATTTTCAATTCGACCTGCAACTATCCCACTGTAAGAGTTGACCAGTGTAGACAAAAGAACCATGGGCTCTTGGGCTACTTCCACCAACACTTTCTCAAAACATGAAGTGTTCAGCTGTTGTGGACCTGCACCTATAGGAAAAATATCTCCATAACCTGAAGATGAAGCCTCACGATAACCTGATGTAGATTGTCCACCAAAGTTTGGAGTTGCTTATGCTGGAGCTGCAAGGTGTGAAAAGGGGTTAACACCATACTAAGGTGGATTTACCCCGTACGGTGGAAGACATTGAGAAGCTTTTCCAAAAGGATTCATGGGAAGAGTCGTATCTGGGATGGGACAATAGTTGTCGAAAGCAAAGATAGGATCTTGGTTTAACACAAATGCAGTCTGAGGCTTAGATCCTGCAACACTGTAATCAGTAGAAGTTGTCTCGTAGTAGATGTTTGGTTTCTGGGGAATGAAGGCTTTGTTTGCTTTTCTGATCTCATCAATTTCCTTGTTCTCAAGATCGATCACAAAGTCGTTGATGGAGATGTTCTCATATCGGTTAGTTGCCTTCTGAATATCCAACCACTGATGCTAGTGAGGAGGAAGTGCATATGCAAACCGCTCAACTGATTCAACAGACGTGTAGATCACCCCATACTGATACATCTCTGACATTAAATGGTAGTATCGAGCAGACAGATCCCTCAAAGGCTCATTCCCAATGGCCGTGAAGTTCTCAAACTTCTTTCGAAGTTGACCGGTCTTTATTTTCCTAGTATTCTCGTCCCCTTCATTTCTTTAAGCTAACGCAAGCCAAAGCATCGGCGAAGTTGTACACTGTACGAACTGATGCAAAATATCTTTTGGCAGTGCTTGAGTAATAGCTGCAATGGTCTTCTTATCAAGATTTAACTTCCTTCTCTAAAGCTCACTCATGTCATCTAGAGGGACTGGAATGTTTGAATTTTCCACCATCGGCCTCACGTACCCATTCTCTATAGCTGCCCACACTTCACCATCGATACCTTCAATATGTGTCTTGAATCATCCTTCCATGAGTGATAATTGGATATGTGTTGAAGTTTTGGTGCCCGATTTGAACTTCCGGTTTCAAGGTCACTCAACAGCATTATCGATAAGTGATAACTTTGTTGAGTTGTAACGGCTGCGAGTGCCCAAGGATTCGAGTTTGTAAGGAGTTGTTGCTGGGCATATTGTTGAGCTGCTAGCCCCCGCGGATTAGTTCCGGCAACATTCGCTTGTTGTTGTTGCTGTTGTTGTTGCATCCGTTGCGCGTTAAGTTGAGTTGAGAATGCCCATGGATTGGTTGGAACATTCATTTGTGTATTCATGGGTTGTTCATAAGGTTATCTAGGTTGATTTAGGTGTCCCCATGGGTTACCCATTGTTAACAGTCCAATGTATGTCCTTACAGTCCGATACTTAGTCAAATTTCAAGTTAAACTGAATTAGAGCGATTATGAAACAATCACACGACTAACACTACATGAGTATGAAATTCTAAGGCGATTATGATCAATTCAGGAGATTATGAAATGAAACAGGCGATTATGGAACCTTAGGCGATTATGAACCCAAATCTTATGAAAAATCACACGAGTATGAAAATTCTAGGCGACTAGCTTTCCCCACACGATTGACTTGCTAGTCATCTGAAATACTACACGAATAAGAAAGCTACTCGTCCCTCAAGTTCATACTCACCCCCAGCAGGCCTGATTGCTTGTTTTTCACGAAAATCCTCATTTTTGCATGAAACTCACTCAAAATCAATGTGTTTTATGATCAGATAACTAGAAAATTTTTTAATACCCTTTCTGATCAAATCATAATAAAAACACATGTTTTTTACACATTAAAAGTAGTTCAAATCTTTGAAAATATGAGTTTTTGCAAAAACACCAACAAGTTTCAAACTTTCAAAATAGATTTTTGGACAAAAACACTAAGTTTTAATATAAACCCAATCTGTTTTGGGTTGTAATGTTACTAAACACCCGTGATACGAACCTCAGCTCTGATACCACTTGTAGGACTGTCTTGGACAATCCGAATATCATGGGAATGACACATCACGAGTGCAGAATCCTCGGGACGCTTTTAGATAACAATATTAACAACACACGCAAAGACGAGTTGCCAAAAACACAAAAAGATGGTTTCAAAGTCGAATCTTTATTGAAAACAGAGCACGTGTCAAACAATACAAAATCAGACCTGAAAACCTAGAAAAACTATTTGGGAATGTGTGTTGTGACAACCTTGAAGTTAGGGCAATGATTGATGCTATTTATAGGCCTAGGCACATGGGGCGACTAGCAAACACGATCGGCGACTATGCTTCATAGTCGCCTATAAAACGAACAACTATGGTCGTACTCGCCTATAAATCTACACGACTAGCAAAGCTAGTCATGTGAAACTTTCATAGTCGTGTGTCGAATTACAAACATGCCCTTTATCACACAAACGCGTACAAACATAAACAAAACAACTATTAAGCACCTATACTAGGCCAGGGACATCTATACAACATGTACTAACATTTAACTATGAAGGTATCACCCTTGGTTTGTATATGTTAAAGGTCACTTGATTATTTATGAAAAACACAAAACGTAAAAATTTAAAACACTAATTAGTGTATTTCTTGACATACAATCTAAAACACCATGCGAAGAAAGTAATCAATGTGTTTTATATTTCATGTGTAGAATACATTTGATTGTGTTTTAAATTGTTGCATTTTGTGTTTTTCAATATATTACAATGCAAAAGGAATCAAAAACTTCATAGCCAGAATTTAAAATACAATGACTACATAGAATTTTCACACTTTGTACGAAAAATGCTCTTTGTACAGGAACCTGTAGGATCATGATTCGGACAAGAATTTGATATACTACGCGCGAGGTGATCCAAAGGTGAAATCAACGGATCGGTTTGTTGTTAGATGCGAGAGAGATATTAGAAGGATAGGAAACAATAAACACACAGAAATCAATCACAAACGGGCAACACTTCGGCGTTTGTTAAGCAAAATGAGCAAAAGTTACAAAGTTTAAGCACAAGGGACCTATTTGTAGGCTCCCTGTCCTACGCCTGAAGGAGTCTAGGCGTAGGACTCATACGCCTAAGATGTTCCAGGTGTAGGACTCTGCTACGCCTGGATGTTTACATACGTTACAAAATCATGCGTAAATGTCTAAAATGCTACCCAATTATTAAAACCTATATCTAAGTTATAGACATGCCAAATGGTGCACTAACAAACTCGCCCTTAGACATAGCAAGATATCTTTAAAACCAGGCATCCACTGCAACCAATCTTCCACCTTCACCAGCAACCTCTTCAGGTTTCCAACACATAGAACTTGGACCAATCACACCTAGAGTGAATGTTCTTGTCATAACAAAACTGGATCATCTTCTAATATCGTATTGCTTGTTCTGAATCTTGGTCTTGATAATGAATTGGATTCTGATGGAGAGTCTTCACATCTTCTTCAGAGCAATTCACGAGCCACATTGGATCAAACACTCTCAACTTCCTACACAGCTTGGGTTCATTTCTGAGTACAATGACGACTTAGATAGTAGTGAAGTTGTAATACCTGAACATGAACTTATGAGAGAAATTATGTTTGATAGGTGCAAGAGGAACCTGTGTCATGACCATGGGAGGCTTGATAGTACCCTTCCAGATATACTTTCCTATTCTTGGATCTTTCTCTTTGGATTGGAAGTGCATTGGAAACTGAGGCACAACATACTGCCATCCCTGGACACTCTAACTGCGGAAAATCCTTTGGAATGTACTATGTGGAGTTTGCTTCAATTGGCTCCTTGAAAACTAGATCCTGTATATACCAATACGGCAAAGACTTGATGTGGTAGATGGATTTGAAGTACAGAGCGCTACTTTCAAATTTTATTCCATAAGCATGAGCGTTATGAAGATAAGTCCAACTTAGAACGTTCCCAGACATTTGGTGTCATCGTTTCGTTAACTTCTTAGCTTGGAATGGCTCTTGCTGTCTGTTTTCATTAAACCATAACTTGCAGATCTTCTGAATACGCTCATTTCTTGCCTTCGCAACCTCTTATTCACTTGTTTCAGGATTATCAGACTCCAGAATCTTTTTAGCATCTTCAAAATCTTTATCTTTGAGATCTGGAATCTTGGTTGTCGAATAATTCACCACATACTCAAGGTATTCTTGATCTGTGACGTCTTCTATCTCAATGTCATCCAACCTGCCATCATCTTCAGCAAATCATTGAGAACTGTCAGCAAGAGTGACTTCTTCATATGTTAACCCAAAAACTTTGGCAATGACTTCCCTTGACATCTCTAGAGGTATTTCACCTTCTTCAAGATCCATAAACGGTTTGGTCATAAGGTTCCTATTGTCACTAGAAAAGAAAAATCAAAGAAGGACTATGTCCATTCAATAGGGACCTCCCCCTGAGCAATAACCCCCTTGAATTGTTCATACGCTTCTGCAAAAGGGGCTTGTTGAGAAGTCGAGCCACCTTGAGCTCTCGAGCTTTCATCAAGTGTTTCCTTTAATCTTCTTTCTTTAAATTTGAACTTAGTTGTTTTAGTTTGTCGTGAGCTGGGCCCACCATCCCCATCTTCTTACTCATCATCACCACCAGGTCTATCTTTCCCTGGTTCTTGGTCATCGCCAGAATCACCACCATCTTCATCATCTTCCTCATCATCACTATCATCACCATCATCACCGTCACAAACTGTGAGTCCTTTGTACTTGTTGAAATATCTATTAACACTCCTCTTCAGTTTCTTGTTTTCTGACTCTACAACAGCAAGACGATTTTCAGTTTCACTATGAGATTCCGATAACTGATGAATATCTCGCTCGTTGCTGGTTATCTTGAGCATCGTCGCATCAAGAATAGATGTTAGTCTTCTGTTCTCAGCTCTTGTTTAATTAATAGTTGTTAAGAACTAGTGATCTCGTTGTTCAGATTCTGCTAACCTCTATTGGTTCTCCAAGTTTTGTGCATGGAGAAATTGTCCACTTGCTATGGTTGGGACTTGAGAAATTTATAGCATTAAGGGTACTTTTTCTGATTGTTAGGGAAATTGGAATTGTGGGACTCCAATCTCATATGTAATCCTTTGCAATTCAGCATCGACCGACATCTAAGTGGATGAAGAAGGCATAGAAGCTGCAACTGAGACGGACTTAGTGAAGATTGCAGTTCCAGCAGTGGCTGGTTGAGAGACTGATGTTGTCGTTGTTGCTGTGGTGGATGTTGTGGTAGTACCAGTAGTGGTTGTTTTGGTTTTGGATGGAGTAGATGTGGTTGGGAGTTTGATAGTCAGCATGCTTTGGATAGCGGATTTTCTTTGCTTCTTTGGAAACAGAGACATTTTAGGATCACTAGACGAAGCTTTAGCTTTACGCTTCAAGGGTCATTCTTCGTCTAACTCCTCAATATCCAAAACAAACACTGGATCCCTTCTCCTTTCTCTTTCTTTTTGCAACATCTCACGCTCTTGTAGGGTCACAAGCTTAGTGATTTGCCTTAAATTTTCATCCTGAATACTTTGTTTCATCACCTTACGAGGAATCAACTCATCGTCCTCAGTAAATTCACTATCATTATCATCTAATGGCACGATTACTGGAACACTTCCCAGCTCACGATCACTGGCATAGATTCAAAGTCTTTTCCCAGATCACGTCTTCTAGTTCCTGAGGATTCAACTTCAACATTGGTAGAACGTGGAGCCACAGATGTTGGTTCTCCAGATACTAGCGTAGATATTCCTGGCACAGTAGTCACAAACGTTGGAGATGGATCAACTGGTGCTTCACGGGTCGGTGAAGGCCTAGGGAGATTACCCTAAGGTCATTGACCACCCTCATCATCATATCCTCATTCCCCTCCCTAAGGTTGAATCACCTCATCATCCGAATCACTATCAGCGTGTCTCCAGTTCTTATTGGGAGATTCTTGATAATTAACATTTGCAATGTGACCAATCATCGTCTTTGCTGGAAGTTCATCTTTCAGCTTGTACGATTTCATCTATTTCATGGTAAGATCATTCATATGGCTCAACTTGATTTTGTCTACACTAACTTTAGGAAGATCAAGAATTTAAGCATCAAAAATCATCTGTAGAAATCTGGGACTCATCAATGACTTCTTTATCTTGAACTTCACCGACATATTTCGCTTTAAATGATGGAATATCATCCCAGAGAATTGAACAACTTGTTAAGAATAAGAGCTACCATGGAAGAAGAAACAGTTTCCTTAGTTGCATCGAAGTTGCTAAGCCTTGGGACAATACAGTGAATCAGCACATGCATAAGGTATCTGTATTGTCTGCATAAGTTTGTCTTCAAAAACATGGAAAGTCTAATGTCTCAATCAAAATTCAATCATTTAAAGAGCCCACGAATAAGATCTATAGAAAACTCTATGGGATAGTACTCTCGGTCATCAAAGTGTAGAATCTCGCGGAAAATCTGCTCAGTGACTATGACTTCCCGGTTGTTGACTCGCCCTACAATCACAATTATAATACAGTTGAAATTGCATAATGAATCCTTGGTCGCTTCAAAACATTGATGATATCGACATTATTAGCAACATTCGGTGTATTCGTGTTTAAATGAGCACATATGTTGTGGCGAAGTCCCGGATTCAAGTCCATATCTGCAAATACTCATCAAACAAACACAAGGACATTGAAAACGACACAAATCGCAAATTTTCTGACTTCCACACGTATGAGGGTCTCATACGTGTGGAAGTTTCACACGTATGACTCCTACGTCTGAAACATACCAGGTGTAGGAGCCTTCATATGCCTGTATAGTTTAAAAATCAAAATTTTCCATATGGTCGATTTAAGCTCTAATTTTTCGTATATAGCATGACAATGGACTGATAATGAAACCCCTATTATCAATTTTGATAAACATTGATGTTTAGATAGTGTGTTAGTGGGTTTTATAACCGATTTTTTCAAGAACTTAAAATCGACCACATCTTTCAATCTAGTGGATGAAATCGACTGATGTTTGGCTCAAATGACTCGCCTTTTGATTTTGAACAATCGTTGATCAAACAAAAACACAAGGTATAGCACATATTAAAAGTCAGATAAAGGCAAAAGGTTGGGGTTTAAAGGAAAAGCGTAAGAGTGTATAAGGTTTTTTGATGACAACAGTTGTATTTATATCTCATCTCATACGTGTGATCCACCTATACGCGTAGGACTCTTTCACACATAGAACACTTATAACCCCTCAAGTTTCACACGTATGACATAACAGTCCCCTCATACATGTCCCTTTAACCTATGTGTTTCATATGTGTGTATTATTCCACATGTATGACACTATGTCCCCCTTAAACTTTCAAAATGTACATTTTAATACCGTTAATGACCCTCAAACTAACTTTCAAATTTTCACATATTTGGACCCTGAATCAATTCATACGTGTGGAATCTTTTCACATTTAGGAAGCCCAGAAAAATTCTGAAAATTACCAAATTGCCCCAGCAAGCTCAAAACTTCATTTTAACGTACGAACCTTGGGTTTCAAGCTCAGGAATTGGTTTTAAACATTCAAAATTTACACAATACCCTTGAATGTGAGTATCTATCATCCATTGACACATTCTCCCCCTGAAACTTACACTTTTTCAAACTTTGACCAAATTGAGAGTTTCACCAATTGATGATCAGATACTCGTGCCACTGACTAGCAACTATTCGGTGTTTACTCGATGAACCTTTGACTAGCGATTAATCGGTGATTAATCCGAAGCTAGGCAGGATTTTCACAACCATGCCTCATGGTCATAAATGTGTTTTATATTGGATTAGTATTACTATTTAATATTTATGCATATTTAACTAAATCATTAACTATTTAGGGTATGTTTGGCAAAGCCAGCTGATGGCTAGAAACTAGTGGCTGAAAGCTCATAGCTGTAGCTTTTTCGATATATTTAGGTGTTTGACAGAGTCGCTAGAGCTTTTAATAAAATGTATAAAATGACTATAATGGGCATAACTAGTAGTAATCCAGAAATAAAATATTATCTTAGAAAGTTATTTAAGTAATTTTGAATACTAAAGGTTTGTAGTTTTTTTAAACGCTAGTAGGCGGAGCGTTCTAATATGGAGTTTTTTCTTATAACCTAAAAGTTTCAAGGTCCTTCAATCAAACAAGTGTTTTTATTGAGTATGAGTTTTTTCGTAACCGACATGTGGGAGTTATCGCTATTAGTGGGTAGGAAAAACAGACGATGTACATGTAACAAACTTATGACTACAACTCACATTGCACAATTTACATATTTTCAGCCTAATGGAATACTGTACTAGTTAAATTAATTTACTCAACAATATATTGTGACACCCGGCATATTGGCTTAAACATTTTAGTAACATCTAAGTATACCTTAGCGGGAAACGTTTATAAATGGACTTAACTGGGTTAGTTGAGTCGGGTCAAGTTAGGATTGTCCAGGGTTCAATGATCTGGAGAATCATTGGGAGTCATTTTGGGAATATACTAGTACCGGGTTCCGTTGTTGGTGACATTACATGAACTAATTAAGTATATGTGTAGATTATGGGTCGTGTGGTGGATTATATACATAGATGTGTTTAAATGATGTGTAAATGATTATCCGTGCTTAAATATGTTAAACATAGACTAAGGTTGCATGCTCATATGTTAAGGTATGTTAGAATGCGTTAAACACGACAAACCGGAAAACTAGGTAAACATGAATTCTGGTTCGACCACTTCGAGTGGTCGAAGGAGAAATTTTGTTTGGTTCGACCCTTTGTAAATGGGCGAACCTGGGATGTGGAATTGAAAGAATTCCCTTCGACCAGGATAGGGCTCATTCGACCCTGTGGAAGGGTCGAAGGAGGCCACCTTTGACCATTGATATGGGGCGAAGGAGGATTAGTATAAATACCAAACTTTGTCATTTTTCATCATTTCACAAACCCTAACCGTCTTAAAACACTCTCAAACGATCTTAATCACTAAGGAAGGAGTTTTTGCTCTTCTTTTTCATAATCTAACCTATCTACAACATCTAAACAAGAATCCAAGGTGTGTTCTTAATCCTAAACCTTTTCAAAGCATTTTAATTCGTGTTCATCTAACCCTAATTGTCCGGATATGTTCTAAGGGTGTTTTCATGATTAAAAACCTTTTAAACATCTTTCTAAATCAAAACTTATTATTTAAACATAGGTCTTCATGATGATAAACATATGTGAATTGTGTATTATGTGGTGTTATGTGTTGTTCAATGATTTGCTGCTGTATCTATGATAGAAACATGATATGGGATTGTTATTGATGCTAGGTTATTGTTGTTTAGGGTTAGGATTGGATAGATGGTGATGTTATGGGTATTTTGGGGGTTTTAACGAATCTCGACTTGATAAATGATATTTATGATCAATAGAACTAATAAGGAGAAATCGAACACTCGACAAACTGAGCATTTTAAGTTAAATATGGATTGATTTCAAAAGTTTCCAAATTGGGTAAAGAATCCATGCATGATTGTGACATTTTCATAATTCTTACCATTTTGGGAAAGGGCTGAAATGGATGTATTATCGGGAGAAATCGATGGGGTTTTGTAGGGATAATTATTCATGCTTGACTGCTGTGTTTGATGATGTTTCGAGTCGTTTTGAATGTGTTTGAAGCGTTTTTAGGAAAATTTGCACAACAGGGGCGAACCTGGACTCCTTCGACCGATCGAAGGTGCGAAGGAGAGAATCCAGGGTCGAACCTAGGTTATGTTTGGGCGAACGTGGTAAAACGGTCGAAGGAGACATCAAACGGTCGAACGAAACATAAAACGGGCGAAGGAGACTTAAAACGGGCGAAGGAAACTTAATCTGACTGGTTCGACCGTTCTGATGCAGAAATGAGATTTTTGATACAAACTAAGTGTTTTATGCTTGAACCTTGTGTGTAATCTATGTATACTTGATTAGTTAGGGTAATGAATCACCAACGGGATGTCGGGTCGGTCTAGTGTGTCGGTTAAACATTTGAAACACGCTTTAAAACATACTTGGTTACGATCTGGACAATCGGGGACTAGATAACCTTATGGTTATTAGTCGGAACACTTATGTGAACATTTTGATAGATCTCCAGTAGAGGGATTATCAAGGGCTTAGCACTTTTACTTGTAACCGAAGAACGCTATCTAAGGTGAGTTCACGGCCCCACTTTTACTGCTTTAACTTTTTGGGGAGAAAACATGCGCTAAACTATTTCGGTAACATATGTCATACTATTGTTTTAAACTTGTGTACTATACGATCATTTAAAGTCCCGGGGGAAACCATGAATGTGCGGGGATGCACAATGGGGGAAATGTGGACAGATCTATTGGGCTTGACAAACCCCACTCGACGGCTTGGAGGGCCGGGCGGGTGCATATTGTCTCGAACTGCTAACACTCGTAGCGTGGCTACAACACATCGGGCTGAACACATGGTAACAGTCTAGTAATGGTTTTCCAATCGTAGTAGTAACAAAACATACGCCTAGCTAGCGTACTTGGTAACATTGATATAGTATGGACATGGTAACGTTTTGGTAACACTTGGTAACACATTGAACAAACCTGTGAACTCACCAGCATTATATGTTGACGTCTTTTTGGCATGTTTTTCTCAGGTCGCTAAGGTAGCAACAAATGGAACTAGGCGCACGGGTCTGCATTGGCGTCTAGGTTTAATTCATGTTTGTAATAAACACTTGGCACATTTGGGTCTATGGTTTGTAACATGTTTAATGCTTCCGCTACTGGTTTCAAGTTTATGAAAACTATGTCTTTTGAAAGTTATGTATTTTCATATAGAGTTGTTTATTGTGACCGTTGACTTGGATCCTGGTTTGTCATGCGCCTCGCGGTAAAACTCCGCAAGTGGAAATTTGAGAGTGTGACATATATACGTAAGCTTCATCATTCCGTAATCAAGAAACCACAAAATATAGTTTCTTTTTGTTATTGAACGAGTTGATGCGAAGCCGCGCCTTGCTGCGGGACGAAAGCATCTTAAGTCAACGACTACGAACCCTATAAACACCAGGGTTTCTTGGATTGTGCTCGTCTTCAATGATGATAATAAAAACGCAGTTCTTTGTTTGACGTCGACGCCATTGTTAGACAGATTCTTTAAACACATCACATAAAGCACCTATCTTTTCAATAGTTATGGCTCCCTTATTTTTAAACTAATTTAATATTTAATCATTCAACACCCATTTGGCTTCCATAAACATCTTCCACATGCAGTATTTTTGTTTCTTCAACACAACAAACCAACAACAATTACACATTGAAAATTTTCACAGTTTTCACATAATCTGTTACTTTTGGTAAATTGATTTTGAAAGATGGAACCAATTTCAAGTAAGCATTATTCGTCATTTTCAAGTAATGGTATAAATGTATACTTTGAATTTTTTCACGAATGTCAACAATTTGTTGTTTGATGTGGACGCCGTTGTTAGGCTGCTTCCTTGAACGCAATACATAAATCACTCCGTGAATCCATCTTGAATCCGGGTAACATTCATAATCAAGATCCCGCCGCAACGCGCGGGCAAGCGCAACTCGTTTTGTTATTTAATCTAACTAGAGCTCACATATATGTTTGTTGTACGCTTTGTGCACAAAAAAAGAAAGCATCAAGGTTGGATTGTAATACCTGGATGACAAACCGGAAACAAATGAAATTTGCGGCTGTCAAATAAAATGTACATCGCCTCCAACCGACAACCTTGGTGAAATGGAATGTTGATGAAATAAATGGAAGGAAGCAAGGTGGTCTCAACGGTGTTGTGTGTCCTCTTTGATTTCTTGAAAAGTTTGGATACAAGGCTGATCAAATAAATTAACGTCAACGATGCATTTTTTTTTTTTAAATTGAATGGATGATTTGGACACTTTCATGACGGATAGAATTGAGTTTTGTGTGGAGAATATCGTGCCTGATAACATGTAAAGAAATAAGGGAGAAAGTAGAGAGGGACTCTATTCATCCATAGATATATATCAACCATGGGGAAGGTTCAATTGAGAACTCATAGTTAGGGAGAGAACTCGAGAACTCCTTAACTATAGGGGTATTTTTGTCAAATATTTCATCAAACCTCATTAAGTGATATACAACCCCAAAACTATGGAGAAACCCTAGTTATTCTAATGTGCAGATCATTAGACCATTGAAGAACATCTTTCATATGATCGTATACCTTGATTCATCGTTTCATCTATTCTGTAATCGAATCAACATATGAATTCTGCATCTTCCTCTGTTATTAATGACAATCGAAGGTTATTACTATTATTTGTAATCTTACATATTTGTGTATGTATCGATTAATTGTATGGTTGTTATTTAGATCAGACTTCTTCATCGAATTCAAACAACCATGCGATAAACATGGATTATCTATCATATATAAAGGTTAATCGAGGAAAAAACCTAGCTATCTTGTTAGACGATAGTGCAGAATCGACATCAAACGTTGCTTCTTCTTCGAATTGTGGTAATTCCGCTTCCAATGATACAAAACTTTCTAGCATTGAACATAGAGGTACATGTTCTTAAATTTTCATACTGCACATGTGCACTGCATCCAGTTTATGTTTATTGATGTTTTACACAACCTAGATGTATATGTTTTTTTAACATTTACGTATTGCACATGTGCACTATATTCAAATTGTGTTTGTTGTTTTTTTTTTACACAATATGTACGTGTTCTTAAATTGACGTATTGCACCTAGCTATCTTGTTAGACGATAGTGCAGAATCGACATCAAACGTTGCTTCTTCTTCGAATTGTGGTAATTCCGCTTCCAATGATACAAAACTTTCTAGCATTGAACATAGAGGTACATGTTCTTAAATTTTCATACTGCACATGTGCACTGCATCCAGTTTATGTTTATTGATGTTTTACACAACCTAGATGTATATGTTTTTTTTAACATTTACGTATTGCACATGTGCACTATATTCAAATTGTGTTTGCTGTTTTTTTTTACACAATATGTACGTGTTCTTAAATTGACGTATTGCACATGTGCAATACATTCGGTTTGTTTCTGTTGTATTTTTTACACAACATAGAGGTATGTGTTCAAAAATAAATGTAAGAGATTGTGATTAATTCTGGACAAATATTATGAGGTTGATTGTTGTTGTAGGAATTGGTAGCTAGGTTTTTAGTATTGGATAATGTTAATGCAGAGTTCAGATGGTGGTATTAGGATAGGTGGTCAAGTTGAAAGAGACATTAAGTAGGTAAATTTAGGTGTAATTAGGTAGAATTTTTTATTTTTAATTATTATTATTATTATTGTTGTTATTATTATTATTATTGTTTACTAATAATCATGCTCATTAACATAGACATGATCAAGAACAATGAGTACTGTTGTTTAGCATTGAACATAGAGGTACCTGTTCTTAAATTTTCATACTGCACATGTGCACTGCATCCAGTTTATGTTTACTGATGTTTTACACAACCTATATGTATATGTATTTTAACATTTACGTAGTGCACATGTGCACTATATTCCGATTGCGTTTGCTGTATTTTTACACAATATGTATGTGTTCTTAAATTTACGTATTGCACATGTGCAATACATTCGATTTGTTTCTGTTGTATTTTTTTACACAACATAGAGGTATGTGTTCAAAATTTAAGTATCGTACATGTGCACTACATTATTTTTGCGTTTACTGTATTTTTTGTTCTACATGTTTTATAATTTGTGCACATGTTCACTGTAGACGATAATACTAATACAATGTTTTTAAATGCAGGTCGTCTATCCAATTATGTCTATATAACTCCTTGTGGAACTACCTATTGGGTACCTAGAGTATCGGATGATACTGTAGCATGTGACAAGTGTGGTCATAGAGGCCACAATAGGATAACCTGCACGGGGCAATCACAATATGATGGGGCTAATCAGTAATAATACGTTATGAACATGTCTTTTGTATCACGTATGATATGAACATATTTTTTGGGTTATGTTTGTTATGAACATGTTTTATAGTATTAGGTTATGAACATGTCTTTTTGGTATGTAATCAATTTGATGGTTTTATTTTATGGTATTTATCACTTATCACTTATCACTTACGTAAAGTTGTTTGATTTAGTATTTGTTAAAAATGTGTTAAAAAACTGCAGTAAAAAGGTGTCGAATGTGTTAAAAGTTGCAGCCAAAAAGTGCGAAATATGTTAAAAACGACAACAAAAGGTGTCAAAACTGCACCCAAAATGGGTCATAAACTGCAGTCAAAAACTGCAGAAAAAATGTGCCAAAATGAGTTAAAAACTGCAGCAAAAAAAGTACCAAAATGTGTTAGAAACTGCAGCAAAAAAAGTACCAAAATGTGTTAAAAACTGCATCAAAATGTGCCAAAACTGCAGCCGAAATGGTTCATAAACTGCATCAAAAAACTGAAGCAAAAATGCGCCGTAATGGGTCAAAAACTGCAGCAACGATGTGTCGAAATGTGTTAAAAAACTGTAGCCAAGTTAGTGCTAAAATATGTTAAATACTGCAGCAAAATGTGTCAAAACTTCAACCGAAATAGGTCATAAACTGCAGCCAAAAAGTGCAGCAAAAATGTCTCGAAATGGGTCAAAATTGCAGAAAAAACAGCATCAATAATGCGCCAAAACTACAGTTAAAACTGCAGAATTTTTTTTACCAAAACTATAGCATAAAATGCATTGAAAATGGTTCATTATACAACCAGAAATGTCAATCAAGTTTAAATAACCAAACTGATATTAACATGCCATTCATTTATCCATTAAATGTGGTACATATATAAATTCAAAACAACTATCAATTAATTTATACATCCAAACTTAGTACATAGGTTAATTCATTAAAAAACAAATTACATGATGAAAAGGACCTAATAAAAAAACTTCAATCTTTTATTCTTCAATGCAATAATTCTAGCTCGCTCTTCATGTCGCCTAATCCGAGGTTCCCTTAGCCTAGCTTGATATTCATGGCTGCTAATCGATCTCAATAGCCCAAGTATCACTTCATCAGCTCATCCACACAATGGAGTGTCAGCCAAACCCACAACCCCTTCCATGTAGCATTACACTATGTGAAATATTGTCCACATTTAACATTGGCTATAATAGCCGCATTACACATGTCGAATATTGCTACAACAATAACATATGGCAACACATGACAAACAAAACATTATATCATTTTAACATTAACTATAAATTATCACACATGTGTAATACATTAAACAATTATAACACAGGTGTAGTACATTGCATACAAAGCCTATCTACATTAAATATCAACTAAAACAAGACTACCACACATGTGAAATACAATTACAAATATGTCATACGTGTAACATATAACAAGCACATCAGTCTAACTTAACACTCACTATCACAAATAATATTATCACACATGTGAAATACATGGCATAATTATCACACATGTGCAATACATTGCATACAAAGCCTGTTCACTGTTAACATTAGCAGAAACAATCATATTACACATGCGAACTACAATTACATCTATCACAAATGCACAACACATAACAAACAAAGCCTAACCTTGTGTAAATACTAACTATCACCAACCATATTAACACACATGTGTAATGCATTTCACGATTATCACACGTGTGCAATACATTACATACAAGATTCACGAATAACATTAGCTACAACAGTTATAATACACATGTGGAATACAGTTAAATCTGTCACACAGAAACATAATCTCAAACATAATCTCATTTAACACTAACAGTACGAGTACACATGCGTAATACACACGCGTGTTGTACACCGCAAACATAACAGTACTACATTACATATGTGTAATACACTACAAACATAAAAATATTATTACGTATGTGTAATACATATCATACAATATATGCACATATCAATTGTATAACTATAACATCTGTGCAATACATATCATACAGTTCACTTAAACATGTATTACACATGACAGATCAAAATATCGTTCGAAACTACCATTTAACTTATTTCACATATAACATATTGAAACATTAGTTAATGGTATAGTGTTTTTTACACAAAAAGCCTAATTAATCAAGTAATACAAGTGCAAATCGTCTCAGTGCGTGTGTGACACAGATAATATGAATAATATGACGATACCTGATGTTGATGAATGATTGTTTGATGGATCAGTACATTTGATGCATATAATCGATTGTTTGATGGTTATCATGTTATTTGAATGATTGATAAACTCGTGATTGAACAAACCCTAGGTTTTCATCATTTGGGTAGATGGATAAAGAGAGGGAAAGTGAATGGTTTTCTTTTGTGAAGGTTTTGAAATGATGAAAGGATAGTAAAATCTTTTTATAATTCCCCAAAATACCCTTCCTTGTTAAAATCCCATCTATTTGTTGTTGTTTTATTTCATTTAATCACAACCATTGATCTACTAAGATCAATGGTTATTATTCAGTTCTCGAGTTCTCTCAATAAAATGAGTTTTCTATTGAACCATCCCCTATCAACCATTACATCTATATATATGCATACTAATCGTAACCGTTACAAAACTCATAATTAGAGGGATGATGCTACATTATGTCTATTCATTATGATCGTTTATAACAGTTGATTATTTTTTATGTAGTGCTTTAGATTTGAGATAAAATTAGTTTTTTTTTTTTTTTTTTTTTTTGAAAGACTTAGTTCAGTGGAAATCCTTGTACAACCCTAACCTAGCGATCCCAAGTTCGAACTTGTCACGGGGAATTTCTTTTGTCGTGTGCATGGATCGAACTTGTGACCTACCCCCAAAATAAGAACCCCTAAAGGAAAACCCACCATACCTCAAACCACTCCACCTCTTTCACATACTATTTTGATTATCTTCTATACACTATGTATACACTCGTCGCTATTGTTCAATATTCTTATAGTGACTCTCAACATATTATTGTTTCTTAAATAATGTGCTCATGTGCATAACATGTACTTGGTAAATAAATATTTTGGATAACAATATATTATATCCACTAATTAAACCTAAATGTCACTAGTACAAATATGAGTATCGTGGACCGTAAATCGACGTGGTTAGTTGTTAAAAGAAAACGATTCCTAGGGAGAGTACCTCTAGCTAGCATCATGAGATCCCCTCATTGGCTTGATTCAAAGGCATACAATTACTTTTTTATAATGTAATTACTAGAATTTTGCCCGCGTTGACACGCGGTTCAACAACTTACAATTATTTTGATTGGTAAAACGTATAAAAAAATATAGTAGAAATATTTTAAAATTTAAAAGCAAACAATACACATTTTATTCAAATAGCACTAAATATTTCCTTATACACCACATTTTTTGTTTTAGTCTTGAGATTCTAATCACCATCAAGTATAAGTTATTTCACCCCTGCCCACTTGGTGGTACATTTTCTATTCCATTATTATGATTATTGACCTTGCATCTCTTAGCATCTAGTTGTAATTTTCTAAATTTGCGACACTCGGCCACATTCTTAATTTTTTGGTCATTCAAGACAAATGTGAAGAAAAATAAATTACTTGCATATTCAAGGTTTGTTTTGAAAGAAGCATGTTGATGAAGCAAACTAATTTTTTGTATCCTTATATCGATTTCACTACATAGAAACCAAGGTTTATAATATAAACTTAAAGTAAAAACAAAAAAAGAAGCACATCAAGTTTCCTAAATAACCAATGTTTTCAAATGTGTACATTCTCATGAAAACGGATGACTTCCCAAAACATTATATCTCGTTCAGGCTTGTTGTCATCCACTATTAAGAGCAATCCGATATCAACTCAAGTCACTAGAGATCACCTGCAAATTCAAACATCAAATTCTTGTTCACCCTTTGCGTTGTGTGGTTGTCCGTTCACATGAATGTTATCCTGTTCATTCCCTGGACTTTTTGCCGGAATCTCACTGGCGTTACTTACACATTTGATCAACATTAGTTATTAAATAGTCAAATACCTGTTTGAGGAAGCCAGCACCAAAAGCACCAATGACATTAAGCGAGCCTTTAACGCAATCATTCATAACCGCACAAGCATCGTCAGTGTGTTTGCTCTTTATTCTCTGAATTTCCTGCAAATGATCAAAGATAAATTTGTAAAAAAAAAATATTTAAACTTTTAAGGTTGTAAGAACAATTAAGTGGACATATGGTTTGTGTTTTTACCTCTTCAAGAGAACAAACATTCCAATCATTAATAACTCAAAAATATTGGTAAAAAAATAAGAGACCCTTCTCTAATCTTGGTAGCTCAAGGTACTCTTCCCATCCCAGTACAGGCGTCTGTGTCGGTACTGTAATCACTGGTAGTACATAGGGGCCTGTGTGGCCGCAATTCCAGGGTAACCCTGGCTAGTGGCACCGCCCATCTGCTGATGCATCATACCATCCATTTTACTAAGAGCCATTTGTCTTTTATAAGCTGCAATATCCATGGCCGGAAAACCGAGTTTAATTCCAGTGATTGGCAGTGGTAGAGGAGTTGAGCTGCTTCCTGGAGGTGTCGGTTTGCTACCCCATGAACACTATTTTACACAATTCGAATCACATTTATAAATATTTCTATGAACATGAGAACATGAATCTAGTAAGTATGGAAAATTACCTTAAGCGGTTTGCCATAGAGATAGCGGGTGTTTCCTAACTATATAGCACGAGCTGCTTTAGCATGAGAGCTGTATCTTATGAAACCAAAACCTTTGTCTCGTTAAATTCTAAAATCTTCGATAACACTGGCACCAAGAGCATGATCAGCTGATGTAACCTGCATTTAATATCTTCGGTTATCGGTAACAAATACATGTGAACAAATATGATTGGAATGATTTAAATAGTAACCAAGCTTCACTCAGAACTTTAATTAGTCGAATTCAGTTTTGTCTGAATAGCTAGAGCTGAGTGCCGATTGCATTAAACTTATGATGCTAACTACTTTTCACAATGGCATCTAATTTTACACAATCGACACGCCACAACAGCTTCACCAAAAAAAATTGAATGTTGAAATAATTGTTTTTGGCTAACCAATGTGGAATATCGATGAAATGAAACTTGGTTATTATTTAGTGATATCTGCCCTTGTTGAAATGGAAAAGGTTCTAACCTGAGGAGCCAGATTGCCAACGTAAACTGTCATGTATTGAGGGTTATTTTCTGGATCATCTTCATTGGTCTTTTCTTGACCGTCATCGGCATACATAGCGAACGTCAAAATGGATAGTTAGATCCAATAGCATCCATATGATATCATAGATACAATACCTAAAAAAACTACATAGCGATTCCTAATACACTAACCTGATGTTCCATTTGTCAATTCGACCACACTTTTGGTATCTAACCTCTGTTTGTCATCCGATCCTGCACCCTTTGCCGCCCAATTGCATCGAATTTGCCTACTTCCGGGCCACTTTCCTACAATATAAAGTCAAACTAATTTACACAAAAATTAAAGTCGACACCATATCCGTTTTATTACCCCACACATGCTTCTTCTTTAATATGTAACATACGACAACAAAAAGTATGTAACAATCTAAAATTCCTCACCATTCAAATCATTAATTGCACTTTGGACATCCTGCAAAGAAATTTAAAAGCAGAATAAAATTAGCATCTTATAAGATAGAGTGATGGCATAAAGGACTTTTCAGTCTAACATATTTTTCACTTGCCTGTTAGTTACTACATTATATACAAATGGCCTCTATTGTTCACATTATCAGCGTCAAAACAAAGTTGCGTGCAGGAAATGATGGAAGCGTTCCGCAATAATCTTTTGAGTTGGACCAGAGCAGAATGAGGAAGAACAACAGCTTATAGAGATGTATACGATGTTGAATTCAACTGTTTTAATTGGTAATAACGATAAGTGGAGATAAAAGCATACTAATGATAAAAGCATTTTACCAAAATGGATCCTTTAAGCTAACTGCTTGCCAAGTTGGCATTGTAAGCAACCTGAAGACATTCCAAGCAACCTGCAATGCCAAAAGCTATAATTAGAAAGCAACATTCTAATACCATATTAATGAACTATGTACTCGTATATAACAATGGCACGGTGCACATAATACCACCATTAACTCATTTAAATTGATGCATCTATACATATTAGGTAAATAGATCTAACCTGCCGCATCTATTCAAATCAATTAAGCTTGTGTTTGGATACAAAAGGGTTTTAACTGTTTTGACCACAAAAAAAAAAATTATGATTCCAATTTTCTAATCATCTAGCATTATAAGTTTGCGGTTCCTTCCTAAATCATAATATGAAAAAACATCATGAATGAAGCATTATTAACAGACCTGGAGTTGTCGTTGTCTTCTGGAGGGCATCCCATATCCAGTAAACCCCAACATGACCTTCAAGAACTTGATGCAGGATTGTTAACCTGTTCTTAACGTTTGGTGATGAAGATGGGATCAGAACCTATAAATATAAGAACCAAAAATACATTTTAAGTCAAACGGGTTATACTATCATCATGACTCACACTTAATTCTCAGCAAGTAATATTATAAATCTTGGTTTAAAAAGCGTGAGCCGCTCATTGAAACAGATGCGCTAATCTGTGCTGATTGAGATCTGCTGCAGCAAACAGTAATAATTCGGAACAGCTGCAGCTGCTGCTGATCTGATGTAAACAGATGCGCTAATGTAAGTTGGACCATTAACCGGTTACGGATGCTGATCTGCTGATCTAATGTAAACAATAATAATTTACACAACAGGCTGCAGACCTGCAGTCTGCTATCACGGCGAAACAACATTGTTGCAGCTGCTGCAGATCAGTATACGCGGGCTGACCAACCATAATGTCATTTTTTTCGATGATCATCAAGCATGTTATTTACAAATACTAATATAGGAATTGAAACAAATAACCATACAAAAAGATCAATCATTTTATAAAGTTAGTATCTATGATCATCAAACATGTTCTTACAAAAACTATCATCAACATTGAAACAATTAAACTATATATAAAAAGCTCAATGATTTATAAAGTAACAAAGTATACTGTAACACAAATCCATCCAATTAAGTCGATTTATTAAAAGCTTAATTAGGGCGCAAGACTGAAATATAAAGAGACAAAACATGATGTATTGTAAAAACTAAAAACTACAAAGTACATTTGATTAACAATTATGCGAACAAAAAAAGAGCGGATTTGATTTACTCACCACAAAAGAAAACAGAAATCAAAGAGTCGAACTCAATAGCGAATTTGATTTACTCACCTGCCTGGGTGCTTGACTCAAGATTCCTAGAGTTGACCGGATGCCGCCGCAACAGCCAATAGATTACCGTCGCCACTTAATATGTGCAAGTTTGATCTCCACTGTCTTATGCACCTTTTGTTTAATAATTACGACCTCAAGTAAGGTCGTGTGGACATTTTTGGGTAGAAACTAATTGTCTTCAACCAATCTGTATTATCAACAACAACAAAAATAGATAAATAAAATATCCAATAACTCGAATTGAACTTAGAAGTTAACTAGTGGTCATCTTTAGTGCCATACGTCAATAGTTTCTCATACATTCTTGACAATCATAGTTTATTTTGTGCAAACTTACCTCATGACGACACATAGCGAAAAGTTATATTGTTGATGCTCACAAGTCACACTTCACAAGTAACCACCCAATCTGACCCGTTTCAACCTGTTAATCAGCAGCCCACTTTTCCACCTCAATAATCAAATGTAAACAGTATTACCGATAGATTTAAAAACCATTACCTGTTAAAACTAACCCTTTTACTCGCAAGATTCATCAAAGACTCCACCTCTAAAAACCATATGTTCAACATTAGAAGGTAAATCATTTATACATATGAACCATCTATACAATAATCGCATAAGAACCCTAAAACACAAACCCTAAAACATATTGATAATCTAAAGAAACAGATTATCAAAAGAATAATATGTTCCAAAATCACTGCAACGAATCACACTATACCACAACAGATCTACAAACCCACGAAACACAAAAAATAGAGATGAAAAGATGAAGCCATCAAACCTGTTGAAACCAAATGAAAGCATCTGCGTAATCGAGATAAAAAGGATAAAGCCATCACACACCTGCGATCAATTTTAGGGTTTTCAGAACTGGGTTGTGAATAAAATAAAACATAAGAGATAACTATGAATCCTACCTCTTGCGATTGAATCAAGAACAGCAAATCGATTGTGAATATTTTCAAAAAAAAAACAGAAATATGGATATCAAAATCGAAAGCAAACAAAAACATTGTTAAAAATTGACATAAGAATGGAAGAGATAAAACCTTGGAGAAGAGATGAAGAACACGGTAAAGGATCTTAGATTTGAACGATCGCCTTGATTAGGGTTTGTGGAATTGGAGAGGAAGAGTGAACGAATTAGGGATTTAGAATATTGTGCGGTGTATTATTTGGGTTATATATTTTTTCGCTTTTTGATTAAAAATTTTTTTATAAATTCTCACAAAGTGCCATGTGGCTTAATGAGAGGAGGAGAGATGATTGCTAGGGGTGTGAGAGATTGACAAGTGTCCCACATTGCTTTCAAATATTAGATGTATAGATTAAGTACTAAGCATTTACTTCATGCTAGTACATAAGATCCAAAAACTAGACCTTAATGAAATGGAATGAATGAGCTGTTGGAATGATTGAATCTAGATAGGGTGAGAACCTGCAAAAATCAATAACTATTAGGCTCATCGTCAGGGGCGAAGCTTGGAAATTGAGTCGGCGGGGGCCGGACACAATTTTTTTCGATCAGTAGTGGCAAATCGGCGGGGTCCGGACTCAACTCAGACTCAATTTACCTACGAAAATCATAAATTTTCACTACTGCGCCAAAAAAACAGGGAGGGCCAGGGCCACCCTTGGTCCAAAGAAACCTTCGCCTCTGCTCATCGTAGAGGAGATTGGAGGGGCACTTTGCAATCACATTCCAACATGAGTATCAATAATTTTTTAGAGAGATAAAGTGTTATTCGGAGTGTAAGAGTTCATATATTAACATATACTTGAAATAAGGGTATTTGTACAGTTAGAAAAGATGTACTTTCAGTGGGAAAATGTTCCGGATCATAATACTTCATATCAGTAGGTTGGTCATTTCCTCCTAGGCCGGAGCTGACTTATTATACCTCTCAAACCATCTTAAAAGAAAATTTTGAAATGATTTGTGACATGAGTTGCTGAGGTGTAGACGTTGTGGTCTGATGACAATCAAACCCGAACCCGATGGGTAAACCCAAAACCCAACACATTTGGGACGGGTTTGGGGTCAGGTAATCGGTATGGGTCCGGGTATGGGATTAGTTTTTATTTTTTTGCCTGTTTGGGATTTGATGATATACCCATTTACCCGACCCGATTACCCGATAAAGTATACCCGTTTATCCGATTAGATACCCAATGTAATTTCCTATATATCTTTAAAAAAAAGGGTAAATTACCAAAACCGTCCCTGTGGTTTGGCCAAATTTGCCACTCCAGCCCAATCCTTTAAAAATTGCTTGAACACTCCCTGACCTTCGAGAAAATAGGCCAAAACAGTCCAACGACTTAACCCAGTTAACTTTTCTTCGTTAAGTCAGGGGCATTTTCGACAAGTCATGTATAAAATTATAACTGAAAATTTTTCATTTAAAATTCATCATGGGGGGAGTTTGATCCAACGCACATAAATCTGATGTACGTTAACGGGAAGGTTAACTACACCGATGAAGTGAACTTTGATTATTTCTCTATAATCACCTTGTATGACACGCTGGTGGAACTTGGCTATTATCAGGATGGCGAGTTTAGGTTTTACTATAGGCTGCCATGGGAAGGCTTGGGACTTGGTTTAACAGGACTGTAAAATGACAATGATGTACGCCTGTTGAACAAGATTGCTGAAACTGAGAAATCAATTGATATATATATGTTGAGCATATTGATCCTGACTGTGATGGATTAGAAAACAGACTTGTCTTTCATCAGCTTTGGCCTGAGCAGGTTTGGCAGCATCCTTTTGAGCAGGTTGAGATTGATCCTTTTGAGCAGGTTAAGAAGGAGGTTGAGCATGATGACCCAATTCCAGATATTGATCCAGATGTGTTGAAGCAGGCATTTGATTATCGCAACACAAATGATGATTGGTATGAAGATCCATATGCAGGGGTGTATGATCCATTATATTCACCCTACTGTTCAGATGATGACTGTCATTGGAAGTAGGTAGGTGTGTTAGTAGGTTAAGATCATAGTACTTAAGTCTTTTGGTATGATAAACAATGGTAAGCCGGTCCATTTAGCTTAGTGCATATCAGTTTTTGACCCATTTAGTTTAGTGCATATCAGCTGTTAAGCCATTTAGTTTAGTTCATATATGTGCAGTTGACCCATTTAGTGCAAATGCTGATGACACATGACCCATTTGTATTGATATGCAGTTTTGAACTTGCACAACTGTAAAATTTAACTTGATCATATATAACTGCATATATGTATGCATATATGTGCAGTTGACCCATTTAGTGCATATATATATATATATATATATATATATAAATATGCATATACTGATGACCCATGACCCATTTGAACTTGCTGATGACCTATGACCCATGACAAATGTGTACTTGACATTTATGTGGAGTTGACTCATTAAGTGCATATATATTATGCATATGCTGATGACCCATGACCCATTGGAACTTCCTGATGACCCATGACAAATGTGCAGTTCAATTGATCCACCCAAATGGGTCATACAGAGACTGCATATACAAACAAAATATGCAACAATTGACTTCCAAATGGGTCATACGGAGGCTGCTGCATATACACACAGAATATGCAATAGTTGACTTCCAAATGGGTCATACAGAGGCTGCTGCATATACACACAAAATATGCAACAGTTGACTTCCAAATGGGTCAGCAATTGAATTGTATATATGGGCTGGACCTGCAAAAATGGTAGATAGCATACAACATGGTAAATATGCACAAATCTAATGCCAACATAAAACAACATAACACAACATACAAAAGTTCATATACACATAACATATCCATAACATTCAAAAGTCAACATATCCGAATACAAAATAGTATATAAAGGTCACATTGTCAATCCATAACTACATAAACTACAACAAACCATTAACATAACCTACTAACTAGAAGTTCCACTGTCTTTCTTCCTTTTCGTGTTGCAAGTTCTCTTGCTCTCCTTCCACTGACCATACCATAACCTAACATCCCTCATTAGCTGACATTTGTTGTCCATGTTTAAGGATTTCACAATCCATGCACCTTCAGATTTGTTCCTTTCAATGTTCTAATCCAAGTCACATCTACCCATTTGGGGACTGATACCCTTACACACCACACGAAAGGTGACATTGTCATTCCAGACAATCCCTACCCTTATAAACCCAGTCACATCTACATGCCCTGATTTCCTGACAAAGTAGAAACTATGGATTATGGGTGGATTTCCAGCAGTTCCTTTCTTTAGAACGTCGTTCATTTTGTAGTGTTGGATTGCTAAATATGATGGATATTTTATCAAACTTGTGTAATATGTCAACAATAGGGTTATTTACAAGCCGAGCTAGTGTAACATCCTATTTTACAACAACAATAACAACCATACCCAGTAAATCTCATAAATAGTACATCCTGTTTTGTGGATAAAAATAAAATAATATATGTCGAATATTGCGGGACATTAGGTGTCTAAATGAACACCCAGTGCTGTCTAATATCATGTGTAGTATATAATAATAATAATAATAATAATAATAATAATAATAATAATAATTATTATTATTATTACCATTATTATTATTATTATTATTATTATTATTATTATTATTATTATTATTATTATTATTGTTAGAAGAAGAGAGGAGTTAAAATGCACTATCGGGTGCAATTATCAAAAAAAAAGTATATACACATATGTATACTAGAAGGAATGCCCGCGCGTTGCGGCGGGTGTCTCGATTTATATTATATTCAATTATGATGTTGATTACGAACCACAACCCGGGTTTACGACATTTTACTTTATTCAACAAAATATAGTATCAAAAATATTAGCACAACAAACCAAATAAAACTTTGTAAATAATTATAGTGGCAAAAATATTGGTATCATCTAGAGATTGATTTCCATTGCTTGGTGTCATAGTTCCTTTTTTTTTGTCATCTTAGATTCAGATAGCCAATAAAAATCACCAAATAATAAAAGTGAAAATAGGAAATATGATTACTGTAGTTATGCTAAGACACCACATGAAAGTGAGATTGTGAGAGTTCATTAAATTTTATAGAAACTACAAATATATGCACACCGGGTTGACGAATCAAAAAATAGAAATTAATAGCATCACTTAGCACAAGACAATCATCAACTACTATAAAAGGTATAAAAAATCGAACAACAAACGAATAATCAAATAATTCACGTTGATATTAGCAAGTAAATCTAGGTATCAAACCTGCTGGTTGCAAGAGAATTCCTTTGCCAATCTTATGCGCATACTTCATGAAAATTTGCTTTTATAATCATTATCCGCGTGTAACGCATCCTAGAGGGCCCAACCGCCGCAATACTCGTAAATTAATAATCGTTGACCATGCTCAGAACAAGTAACCCATGAGTTCAACAACATTCGCATGCCGAATTTTATCAAATCATTAATAAGATCAATAAACTCTTCCTCCTTTTGTCGACTGATTATCTTTTTGTCCCAACTTCTTCACAGCAAGCAACTAAATAAAAACACGAAAAACAAAAGTTTTGCAGCTTTAGATATGAGATCAAATGTGTAAAAGAAAAAAAGAAGTCAACAAATTAAAAATCGGGTCAAAGAGTACCTCATACATGTTTTTTGTAACCATCTTGAAATTCTGCACCCATCTTGAAATTCTGATTTATGTAAATCCGTTAATACTGATTGTAAAGGTACCTCATACATGTTTTTTGTAACCATCTTGAAATTATGCACCCAAATTAGCAAAAACAAAAAAAAACTCCAAATTAAATATAGATAATATAGATATGGCTTTTTTTAGGAGCAAAGAATTAAGACGGTGATTGGAAGGGGCTGTAAATTGGGCTAGGGTCCTATAAAAACAAAAAAAAAATCCACTAAAGGTTGAATTATTCATTCACCAATATTATATTAAATCAATTAATTATTTATGTAGTTAAGCTAATAAGCTAACCTCCCTGTTGTTGTTATTTATGTAGTTGAGGGATGATCTTCAAGAATATGTGTGTATATTCTTCAAGAATATGTGTAGTAGGTGCTATTGGATTAGGCTGTGAACTTCTCAAAGACCTTCCTCTCTCCGGTTTTCCAATTCCTTTTCAGGTATATCCTTTCTTTCATTGCCATTCCCCAAATTGAATCAACTTCTTCTTCTTAAACCAACCAAGCCAAGCCATTTAAAAATCTAGGCATAATTTATGATGTTTATAGGCTCTTCACATTCTTACATTAAGAAATTATTGCATTAATGGTTTTTTGATCAATCATATACCATGGGGTAAGGTTGGAATAAGTTTTTAAGTTGTGAGTATGAGGTTATGATAAAATTACAATTTTAACCTTCTAAGTGTCTTAATAGTCACAATTATGCCCAAAATACCTTTAAATTTCTTGCTTAAGTATGTTGTACATGTTGCTTCTTAAGTTGTACGGAAATGTAAATGACAATCTTGGCCATCACTCCTCCTTAATAAGATAATATATATACATAAAATAAAGAGATGATAGGATATATCAAATATGACGGCTACGACAGTAACAAAATAAATATAAAGGCATACACATGTAGAGCCTAGTTTTTCAATTCGAGATGAAAATAACATTACACCACTGCACGTGGAAGGCTATGTGGATTTTACTAAGCTATTAAATAAGGTAATTAGGATTCATACACCACCTATTTAGGATTCATACACCCTGGCCCACGTTACATATCAATAGCAGGCTGCCACATACCCCAGAATGTGATGTCACACCCCCATAATGTGACGTCACATGGTGTATGAATCCCATAACCCTTAAATAAATATACATATTCATGTTATCATCCTCGCCGTCTTTGTATACAAATAGCATAATATCTCAGCCACAACTTCTATAGTATATCACTCAGCTTGTTAGTGTAATTCAATTAAAAGAATACAGAGACGAGAGATTGGGGTAACTCTAAAGGTGAAAAATGAAAATTAGGCTACGTGTGGTTATTGACAGGATGATTAACAAGCGGCGGACTTGGGTCTCGTATAATTTTATCACTGATTCTAAAAGTAAGTACACAAACCCTTAAAAGTATACATGATTATTAGTTGTGATTCAGTATATGAATAGTTATATCATTGTGTGCTTAATATTAGTTTGAAACAAATAAGAGGCAAGTAGTTTTAAGATTATATGGTTGTTAGTTGTAATATAAGAATTGAGTATTTTATATTACTACATGCTTGATATATATTTGAAAAGAGTATATACAAGAATTAAATTTAGACCGGTGGTCTCAGACAATAATATAGAGACCGGCGGTCTTAGACGATAATGTAGAGACCGGTGGTCTCGGGAAAGAAAATAGAGACTAATGGTCTCAGAATATAAAAATGGAGGCAGGTGGTCTCGATGAATAAAAAGGGGGACAAGTGTTATTTGAAAATATATTAAAAGCCTGTCATGTGTACTTACTTAGCTATGGCTAATATGATATTTAGGGCTGCAAACGAAGTGAACTTTTAGTTAATGGTTCATGAACCGTTCGGCGGGAAGTTCGTTTAATGAATGAACGAACACAAACAAAAAAATTCCGTTCGTTTGGTTAAACGAACGAACATGAACAGAGGCCACGTTCGTGCGTTTATGTTCGTGAACGTTCGGTAATGTGTTCATTTATGTTCGTTTGTGTTCGAAAGTTAAATGGAGTTTTTTTATTTTTCATAATTTTATTTTATCTTCTTTAATTTTTATTTATTTTACTAAAATAAATAAATATTTTATGTCAAGTATAGACTTCAAGTTTAAGATGAGAGCTTAGTTTTTTTATGCACTACTTTATTATGTTTTTCCAATATTATGTTATGTCTTAGGTATGTTTGTATAGTTAGGTGATATGTTGGGTGTTCTACTTAATTTCTTAATATATGTGAATTCGATCTTATTCGAAAATTAATATATGTCTGTTTGTTTTTGTTTTCATTCATGAACAATTCACTGTGTTCATGAACACTTGTTTGTGTTCATTAACGTTCATTTATGTTCATGTGCGTTCATGAACAAAATTAACAAACGAACACGAACACGCGTGTTTTCTTAACAAACGAACACGAACTAAAAATCTCATTCGGTAAGTGTTCATGAACTGTTCGTGAACACATCATTTCTTAGCAAACGAACACGAACAACTCGTGTTCGTTCGTAGCCCTAATGATATTCATGTATACTTTCAGGAAAGAAAGTGGACGAGGACTAGAGACCAGAATCGAATCGACTAAGGAAAATCACCTTTGTATAATTAGCACTTGTGTAATTTTCTTTGGAAATTGTTGGTTGTAAAATATATGTTATAATATAAAAGGTCGCTGAAGCGACTAGTTTTGGATGTAAATTAGGACCGACTCTGATATAATATGTAAATGTTTTTATAAAAAAAAAAAAAAGTAGCGTGTTTCATCTAGGGGATGCTCGGGCACAGCTTGGATATAAACCGAGCCCGGCTAGGTTTTAAAATAAGCTCACCCGGCTCAGCTTGATATTTAAAAGAAATTTTAGATTGCTATTTAAAAGAAATTTTAGTGTATGTGTAGTGGAGGTGCGTTATGGGGAATAAAATATTATAAAGTAATAGAAGGGGCGTTATGAGAAAAAAGGGTGTAGTAGAAAGGGGCGTTATGGGGCTTTATAAATAATTGGGTAATCATTGTTTTTTATTGTTTTATTATTATTATTATTAACGCCATAAAAACCCCACCCACCCACACACACACAATACAGTTCAAATCATACATCATCATCATCTTCATCATCAAACCCACACACAAATCATCATCTTTATCATCAAACCCACACAATACAGATCAGATCAGATCATACAGATCATCATCTTCATCAACAGCTTCAACCAACACAAAACCACCATTCCTTCATCATCAACAACTTCAACCATCACAGCCACCACCGTTTTCAACATCTTCATCATCATCATCGTCAACGGTCAAATGCATCTCCCTTCTCAAGACAATAACGCTCGTTACCCTCACAACGATCCTCACCATAACGCCCCCATAACGCCACCACTACACATGCCCTTAACTCATAGCTTTTAAAATTTAATGAATCAAAAGAACGGGTTCAAAATAAGTTCAACTACTTCAGCACTAGGCGAAATCAATTTAACCACATACAAAATATGTTTCAAATCTGAAATACAATATAAGTTTAATAGTATCCTAATCAACCCAAATATGCCATAACTATCCACATGCACTTCTAAATTTTTTTTGGAAGGTAAATTTCATTTAAAGGCGCGTCACAAAACGGTCCTCAAAGCAAGGACTTCCGGGGCAAAAAAGACATTACATCAAATCCAAAGGATATTTACACCAAACAATCCAATTTAAACCTTTTAATCTAGATCTATTTCGAATCCAAAAATACGACGTAGATTTAATACTTTCCACCACTTCCACAGCTCTCCGACTTTTACCTTTGAAGATTCTATCGTTTTGTTCGTTCCCCAATGTCCACATCGTAGTAAAGATAATACCTCTTAGAACATATTTCGTGTGCTTCGTCTTCGCTTGAATATTAATCATCTTCAATAGATCGGACACATCAAAAGCAAATATATGGGACAATCGGCACCAGTATTCAATTCTCGACCACACTTCTACTGCAAATATACAACCCGTGAACAAATGAAGGGTTGTCTCCGAATCTGAGTTACAAAATACACATGAATCACTCGGCAAAACAATCCCACTTCTGATCAGCTCCACCCTCGACGAAAGACAATTAAGAAGCGCTCTCCAAACCATTATTTTACATTTCAGTGGAACCCATCCTTTCCATTTCATTTGCGTTTGATTCGGCTGAGGATCTATAGTAATCAATTGTTTTGCTTTGTTAACCGAATAAACTCCCTGAGCATCACCTTTCCACATCCATTTATCATTTCCCCCTTTCCAAGAATAATTATCGATGTCTGCAAGAAGATGAAATAGCTCGTTGACTTCTTCATAAGAGCATGGAGTCGATCGCCAATCCCAAGGAAGAATCTTGGTATCGTTGACAACTTGTAACCTGGAAGAAACCTTTACTCGCTTATGTTTTTCGAGCCGGAATAAGTGCGGATAAATAAGCCGAAGAGGTCCATCTCGAAGCCAAGAATCAGCCCAAAAATTAATTGTCGATCCGTCACCCAAAACACCAATGAAATAACTATTATGCGTGCTACCATTCCAAAGCTTTTTTCCCCCTAACTTGACAATTTGTTTCCAACACCCGCTAGCCGATGAGGTGCATGTAACATGGTCCATACTCTACTCGACCCATGACATCCCATAAGAACTTTCTTCCAAAGAATATTACCTTCTTTTTTTTTGAAACGCCACACCCATTTAATAAGGAGCGTGTCATTAACATCTTGAAATTTATTGACTCCTAAACCACCCACCTTCTTCGGTTTAGTAATGATATCCCAAGCAACCCAATTGACCTTTCTTTCATCACCAGAACCCGCCCATAAAAAACGCCTCCTAAGTGCCTCAATACTATTGATGACTGCCCTTGGAGCCTTATAGAGAGAGATAATAAATAGGAAAATTTTCAAGAACTGCTTTAATTAAAATTAATCACCCCCCATAGATAATGTCTTCGCTTTCCAAGAAGTAAGGCGATTCTTTATGACTTCGATAACCGGATTCCAATTATTAACTTGAGACATGTTGGCTCCCACCTTAATACCCAAGTAAACAAAAGGAAAGTCGCCTCGTTTACATCCCAAAACCTCCATCATCATATCCACCTCATTATCTTCAGTCCCAACCCCGAATAAATTCTATTCATGAAGATTGATAAGTAATCCCGAATATAAATAAAAGACCCTTAGAATCTAATCCGTACTCTCGAGATTTTCTTGAGACCACTCTCCCAAAATAAGAGCATCATCCACGTAGAAAAGATGATTAATCGCCACTTCATTATCCGAGAGACTAATACCTTTAAGTTCACCGATCGCTTTCGCTTTTTCCAACATACCCGAAAGGGCTTCCATGACAATCAAGAATAAAAAAGGAGATATGGGGTCACCTTGTCGAAGACCCTTCTCACATTTAAATTCAAAAGTAAGCGAGCCATTAACAAGAACTGAAGCTCGAGAAGATATAAGAATACTTTTAATCCAAGAACACCAAATCGACGGAAAACCCATGTGATTCATAATAGATAATAAGAAATGCCAATTGACATTGTCATGGGCTTTCTCAAAATCTATCTTTAAAAGAAACACTTTTTTCTTCCTTTTTTTCAACCATTCCATAACCTCATTAACCACTAGGGGTCCATCAAGAATAAACCTGTCGGACAAGAAAGCCGATTGAGACTCAGAAATCAACTTACCCAAGATCTTCTTAAGCCGATTAGCAAGAATTTTGGAGATAATTTTGCTAATCATCCCAATAAGCGTAATAGGTCTATAATCTTTAAGTCTCAAAGGCGATTTTACTTTAGGAATTAAAGTAATAAAAGACGACCCACAACCCGAGTTAATACATCCTGTCTCATGAAATTCCTCCATAATACGATAGAAATCATCTTCCAAAAGGTTCGAAAACCGTTTAACAAAACAAAAATTAAAACCATCGGGGCCAGGCACTTTATTAGAACCACAATCGAAAACTGCCTCTTCAATTTCTTGTTTAGAAAACATAGACACCAAGGATACACCATCTAGTTCACTAATCCACCTCAAACCCGTACCATCTATAACCGGCCGAAAACAAAAAATATCTTCTTTGAAATGTTGTCTAAAAAATCGAAGAACTTCTCGCTTAACAAGTGTCGGCTTAGAAAGCCATTCACCATTAATCTCAAGGCCCAGAATCCCGTTTCTAGTTTTTTTCCATTAACAACACCATGAAAGAAACTAGTATTTTCATCACCAAGCGAAGCCCATTTAACCCGAGATTTTTGTTTCAAATCACGAGATCTATAAAGCTCGATCTCCTCAAGACTCTTTTTGCATTCTGATCAAACCCATAATTCCGACTCTTCTAAATCTCTTTGTTCCATTAAAAGCTCCATATCTTCTTTTTCTTGGTTTAATCTAATTTCATCTTCGGCCTCCTTGAGTCTACACTCTTTAATCCACACTTTAAGCCTACCCCTTAGTGTTTTCAATTTTCTCATCAAATTCATATCCGCTTGACCAACGTCACTCCAACCCACTAAGACCGAATTTATCACATCTTCACAACCTGGTCTATCCATCCAAGAGTCAAACCACCAAAAAGGCTTAGGGCCAAAATTTGTGTCATGCAAAGTAAGAATCAATGGTGCATGATCCGAATATTCCCTCTTAAGGGCTCTAACACAAGCATTTGGTCATTTATTAAACACCTTATCACAAAACTAACATTCTATCAATTCTATTCAACTTACATACACCCATTCGATTGGCCAAATAAGTATATTTCATGCCTTTCAAACCGTTTTCTCGAATACCTACTTCATCACCAAAATCATTAAAATCTCTAAAGCATACCGTATCAAAAATAGTGTTTTTCCTTTCCCCGGATCTCTAACTGCATTAAAATCCCTAAAAACAATCCGCCATCCTTGCCCCGATTGAATAACCGGGAGAATATTCGCCCACAAGTTCCTTTTTTCGACATTGTTTTGTGGAGCATAAACATTCATCAAATTAATTCGAACATTTCCATCCGACAATATACCCGAACAAGAAGAAAATTATCATCTTTCACAACTACATCTTTCGACAAATACTTCGGGTCCCATATACTAATCAAACCGCCCGAGTTCCCAATAACGTTAACGACCTCAAATTCGAAACCCAACCCTCCCCAACAATTCGACACCAAGCCAGGACTAATCCCCCGTATATTAATGGACAAGCAATTCATTTCTTACCGTTTTGTAAACCTTCCTGGACAATGGAGTCACGAATCAAGCGATCACATGTGTTAAGATCTACACCGAACTTATCTCCCATCACTTTAGTAGCTTCAATTTCATCAACATGAAAGTGACATTCTGTGTTGAAATGAGTGTCTTGAGTTGGAACATTCACCTGCTCAATATTACCCAATTGATCTATATCATTCACAGCCTTAGTACGATCATTCAAATCAAACGAATCACATACTTCATCTTCAGACTCATTTTGGATCATCCCCATTTAGACCCCACAAACTATTGAGCCCAAATAAGTCATCATCATTCTTGTGCCTTTTAACCACTTTTAGACTCTCTTGGCTACTAGTATAACAAGTGCTGGACCGGCCCAATTCGGTTTTTTTTACATTTTTTTCTCTTATTAACTTTCCACAAATCTTTATCAATATTATTATTAAAAGCTTGGTCAAAATTAAAGTCAGCTGCAGGAACAAAGGACACGTTGTGAGTTTCACCATTCAAAATTCCATCCATAATTGGCCTTGATTGATAATCATAATTGTCATCATTGCCACAATAACTTCTTTCTAAAATAACCAGAGCCACAATATTGTTGACATCATCGTAAACGTGAACACCCGTCTTCTCCGACATATCATCCACCGTCTTCACCGACACATCCTCGTCAATCGGATCATCATTCACAAATTCAACGTTCATCGAATCACTGGACACTGAATCATCATCCTTCTGAACAAACTTAACTTCTGCAAACTCCGGAATCCAATCACCTAACTCTTCCATCACCCAAACACGAAACTTACGATTCCTCCAATTCAAAACAACCTCTTCTAAGACCCGCTTCCCATCTCCTACCAATACCCCCACATACTCAAAAGACAAATCATGATCCTTTTCCAATCGATTCGCCTTGTGAACCACATTTCCGAACATACCACCGACAGTGTCTATAACTTCGTTGGTTAACAATTGCAAGGGAATACCTTGCACTTTCAACCATGCCATTCGTTCAAAGCCTAACGACTGTCCCACCCACATACGGATCATAGAAAGATTGCCCAACACATTTTTTGAAGCTTTAAGAACTGCAACAGCCGTCCCCGAATATTCAAAAGAGATCAAAACATCAAGACCTCCTAAATATTGTACCTTCCCTAATCCAGGACAAATATCATTCAAAGTGACGTAAATGTTTTTCTAAGCTTCAACATCAATCATCTTTGCGACTAAAGCCCGACCATGCAACGTAGAAAAAGCATTGACATGTTCATCAATAGAGATGGATTTCCCCACAAACATGTCATTGAACGACCTTTCACTTGTTTCAGCAGATCCAGACTTAAAGTCCGATTGACCTTCACCTTCTTTCGTGTTCATGTTACCACTCTTTGAGAAAGCCGGCTTATCCCCCTTACTATTAATTTCACCGTCTTCTAAAACAAAACGAGCAATGTTAAACCATAATTTATACTCTCCCATACAAATACTACGTAAATTCTTGAGCATCTCGTCCTTATCTTTCACATCAAGCATCAAAACAAAACCGAACCTGTTTCCTCCTCTATCTCTTTTTCTCTCGATATACAGATCAAAGATCTGCCCAAAGGATCAAACATGAGTCGCTAGATCAGTTCCACTACATCCCTCTGGAAGATTCATGACAAAAATCTTTGTAATTCGACGTTGGACGTTCTCCGGTATAGGATTCCGGCGACGACGGTCCATAGAGATGATGACTGCATTTCCAGGGACGAAGGATAAGAAGGGCCATGAGTGGCCTAGCCCCCCTGTTTTCTGGCGCAGTGGTATAAATTTGCGATTTTCATAGGTAAATTGAGTCCGGGTTGAGTTCGGTCCCCACCGATTTGCCACTACCGATCGAAAAAAATTGAGTCCGGCCCCCACCGATTCCGAAACCAAGCTTCGCCACTGTGTATTTCTAATAAAAAAAGGATGTTTTCACATTTAAGTGATATGTACTTCTAAATACGTGTGAATGATAACCAACTTAATATATTATATCTATAAAAAAAATATATATATAATGAGTAAAATAATATGAGCTAAACCGAGCCAATCTAGCTCGTTACAAACCGAGCAAAGCTGGCTACAAGTTTTTCAAGCAACCCTAGAAAACAAAAAAGTTGACACATAAAATGCTTGTGGTAGTTGGTAGTGCTGTAGCGATTATCTGTTTATACGTTATATATGTATGCAACAATGTTTCTTTAGTAAGAACCTTATTTTTGGGGTATGTATATATAATATCGTGGTGAAGTCATGTCACTTATTGATTTTGTTAACTATGGTAAGAGTTTATTAAGCCCCTTGGTTTGTGTGAATATAATACGTGGTTAAACAAATAGGAGTTCAAGGTGAATCTAAGATGCATCTCGTCTACTTAGGTTAAATATGATAAGAGATCATTAAGCCCATGATTTGGGTAAATATTAAATATGATAAGAGATCATTAAGCCCATGATTTGGTTAAATATAATACGGGGTTAAACAAATAGGAGTTCAAGGTGAATCTAATATGCATCTTGTCTACTTAGAAGTGAAACCTGCTGAAACATGGAGAGTGAGACAGACGAAGAAAGAGAGGGCATTTGGTGCATATGGCCCCCATTACCAATCTCATCAAAAACCTCTAGTGTCATATCGATGTGATCGATATGTTTCACCAATACACACCTCCTTTTCATCCCCCCTGCCCTCCTCTTTCTTAAGATTCATTCCCTAATATACCAAACTTATCAAAACAACTCCACACTCTTTGTTGATCTAATCATATGTCATTCGAAAGAGGAAAGGAGCCTGCGGATCAGGGGTCATCTGGGATCCACCACCTTCTCCAAGCCGCTACGAGGCCCAGAAACGAAGAGACTGGAATACCTTTGGACAATACCTAAGGAACCAAACACCTCCTGTGCACATCTCTCAGTGCAATAGCCATCATGTGCTTGAGTTCCTTAGGTACCTAGATCAATTTGGAAAGACTAAAGTTCACTTGCAAGGTTGTATCTTTTATGGTCATCCCGAACCACCCGCTCCTTGTGTTTGTCCACTTAGACAGGCTTGGGGAAGCCTTGACTCCCTCATAGGCCGCCTTCGAGCGGCCTATGAGGAAAATGGAGGTTCACCCGAATCAAACCCTTTTGCTACGAGCGTGATTCGGGTTTACCTTAGAGAAGTGAAGGAATGTCAAGCAAAGGCAAGAGGAATCCCCTCTAAAAAGAAGAAGAAAGCTACCTAGTGAAGAGAAGCCTCACCTCTACATGAGTGCATCAATTCTCTTTGTTGTAAGTGTTTTCTCTTCCATTCATACCCTTTTGGTTTATCAATTCAGATCTCATAAAACAAAAAGAAACATACTCCATTTTGACATCAAGCAACTTTTGAAAACTAATAATCTTTCTAGATCTGAAGTTACTTTGTAAAGCATGCATACATCAACTAATGACAAGCTCTATAATCAGGCATAAACACTAGAGTAGTACTAGTAGTCTGTCATTCAGGTATTTTGCAGTATTGTGCCCTAGTATATGTCGCTAGAATCCAAATAAAATTTAGGCATCTACAGGAACAAGATCAACTTTTAGATCTTTAAAAGATTTGTTAAGTTCTGTTCTTAACTATACATTTTCATTGAGTAATTTTCTTAACTAAAACATAACTGGAATTTAAACTATAATATTACACTTGATTGAAATCTGAGTCATAGCTAGGTTTATAATTGCATTTTTTCAAGACTGTTATTTAGCATGCATAAATAATTCGTGAATTACTAAATTTTTTATCAACAATAATATAAGTAACAAAAAGAACACGTTTTTTGTTGTTGATTATCAAAAAAATATTGATTAACTAACAACTTGTGAATATGTAATATTTTTTATCAACAGTTAGAAACCTTAAAACTTCATTATATGTTAATTATAGCATTATTAAATTAAATACTACAACTATTTGTTTGCTTTTAAAACTTATTACTTTTACTAAAATATATGTGCAAGTGGATATAAATTATGAAATATAATGTGATGATAATACATCTAATGATTTTGTTAGCATTGAAATATAATGTAAAATAATAATTTTTGTTACCCAGATGTTATCAAGTTTTAATATTTGACGAATGGTGGAAAAGGCATAGCACTACCAAGAATGACCTATATCCTCCTTTCATTTGAATTGCAAGAAGTGGTCGATGTATGTTAAAACAAAATATTATATTGTACTTAGTTATTATATTAAGCAACTCATGTGATAAATGATAATTTGTTTAAAATATGATAAGTTGATTGATGCTAATGATGAGTTTTCGGTAAGAATAGTTCAATGGTTGCTATCAACTCCTATGCGATTTGTGTGTGTGTGTGTGAGAGAGAGAGAGAGAGAGAGAGAGAGAGAGAGAGATAGATTTTGGTTAAAATATGATAATTTGATTAATGCTATATTGACACACAGCATCCACAGGACAACAATGATTCTTGATGGAGAATGCATGAGTTGATGGATCATGAACCATTTATTGTGTAGCTATGTTTGATCGTGCTTAAAAAAGGGTTTTGATAAGAGCGTGAACCCAAGATATTATGGAACAAAGATTATTAATTTGAGAAAAAAAAAACACACACACACACACTATGTTAAGTACGTCACACACACAGACCACCTATTGGTTTATACAATGTATATATACGTAGCCAACCGAGAAAAGCTTTTGGGTTAACTACCATAACATTAAAAGTTTAGGTGCAATAACTAAATAACTATAGGTATCGGTCACGTATAAAATAAATAAAAATAATTTTATTGAAAATTACAATACAATAATCAAAGGAAAACAGTATATAACGTGTACATTTACAACTGAAATACAGAAATACAAAATCTTAATACGAGATAGGAAGATAAAATGGTTGAGGATCGTGTTAAACACCACATCCTTAATACAAATTTCGAGCCTTTCAAGATAACTAATTTATTTTTCAGGGTACAGCAGCCTAAACAGTTAAGTTATCACGGAAAAGCTCTAAACTCAAAGGTATACCTTATAAGTTAAAGAGTAGAGAAGATGTAGAGAGTTGGAAGAGATTTCAAAAGTCTCAAATGTGTTGATGTATGTTTTGATACTAGGGGTGTAAACGAGTTGAGCCGAGCCTGAGCTTGACTGGGCTCGCGCTCGGCTCGTCATGGTTTTATGAAGCTCGAGCTCGGCTCGGTTCGAGCCTACAATCTTGAGCTCGAGCTCGGCTCGCTAGCAAAATCAAAAGCTCGAGCTAGGCTCGGCTCGAGGTGATTTGAGAACAATCTCAAACGAGCTCAAAGCCCGGCTCGAGATCGCAAAAGCTTGGCTCGCGAGTGTTATTCAATGGGCCTATGAAATAAGGACTTGGGCTTTGGAGATGTGGGCTATAAATTATAAGAGATATATAAATAACTTATAATTATTTTTGGGCTCGTTAAGGCTCGCGAGCCCAATCGAGCTTTGTATATAGGGCTCGACCTCGGGCTTGATAACTAAACGAGCCATATTTAAGGCTCGAGCTCGAGTTCGGGCTCGTTAAGGCTCGTCTCGTTCGAGCTTTTTACCGAGCCGATCCCGGTTAGCTCTCGAGCCGCTACGTGTCATTTACACCCCTATTTGATACTAAGACCATGGGGGTTAAATTTGGAGCTCTCTTTTGGGCATTTTTTTGACAAGTGTCATGTGGGTTTCACATAAGGGGTGTAGTGGTTTCAAGCCTCTTTCAGTCATTACCAAATTATTATTTTTTAATTTAAAACAAATAATAATTCATTTAAGAGTGAAGCCCTATTTGAATCTCTATGGTTTGGTCATTTTAACTACTTGAGTCCAAAATCAAAACTTGTCTCAATCTAAATCCTTAAAGTTTCTAATCTTAACTTCTTGAGTCCAAAAGATAACCTCTGTTAGATTTTCTTAGTTAAATTTTGTGAAATGACTTAAATGCCCCTGGTTTATATTTTTGTTTTATGACATATTATTAAAAAAAACTAATATATAAATCTAACTCATCTTCTCCCTCTCTTTATGTTTTCACTCTCTCTCTCTCTCTCTCTCTCTCTCTCTCTCTCTCTCTCTCTATTTCTTCTCCTTCTGTGCTCTTCTTTATTCTTTTCCATCCACCAGCAACTCAGGTAACCAACTAACCACCACCACACATGATCACTGTCTCCGCTACAAAACTCCACCCAACATGTTGGAACCTCCACACCAGCAAACACCCACTGTTCTTCCCCACTCAAACTCTTTGATTTCAGGATCCCAGATTGGTTTTAATTATGGGGTTTTGAAACGGAATCGACGAGTGTTAATGCAAGAGAGGTAAATATGGTTTTTTTTTGGAGGATTATCACCATCCATTGACTTCGGTTACCGAACTTCTGATGCTTTTGGCTTTAGATTTTTACTATGGCGATTGATCCTTTGGAAACCCGGACTTTTGCTTCAAATTCTAATTGTAAACGATGGCATAAGTGGATCAGAATGTGTAACAGGTCCAAATTCGAACATAAAAGTCTGATCTTTACCAGATCTAGTGATGGTGGGGTGTGGTAGTGCGGTGGTGCAATGGAGGTGGTTCCATGATTGTGCAGTGGGTGTGTAGGAGAAAGAGAGAAACGACGGGTTCATGTAAGATTTTTGTTTGATTGTACCTTCTGATAGCCTCAATAATCCGTACTTTGACTGTGTAATTAACTATATGTTTAACCTGGCGATGGCTTTGATCGATTGTTATCTGTATTATTTGTTAGGATCAGTTTGGACTGCAATTAAACGAAGGATGAGAAGGGGGTGAGTGGTGGGACGGTGGTGGAGGAGTTGGTGTTTCATGACAAGAGGGGGTATTATTGGGGTGGGGATGGTGTATATAGTGTGCAAGTCTGCACATGTATATATGTTGTGTTTGTTTTTAATGGTAAGGGTATTTTGGCAATTTCACAAAATTTAACTGAGAAAATCTAACATAGGTTATCTTTTGGACTCAAGAAGTTAATATTAGAAACTTTAAGGACTCAAATCGAGACAAGTTTTGATTTTGGGCTTAAGTAATTAAAATGACCAAACCACAGGGACTCAAATAGAACTTCACTCTTCATTTAAATAATACTAAAAAACAAACAATTCTAAAAAAACATACATAATACTAAAAAAAACAAATAAAACTAAAATTCATCAGTTTCGTCGAACTCGTCTTCATCGTTATATTCCTCTTCTTCTTATTCTTCATCCTCTTCTTCAGCCTCGTTTGGAATATACCAAACCGGCCATTCATGTTGGACTAAATCCATCGCTAAAGCGCTATGTGTATCCTCATAACGCAAATCATGTGCGTTGTTGATTCTTTCAGACATTGTCGCTTGTGGCAATTCCTGAGCGACATCACGTATATAATTTTGACACGTCGCTTTTCCTTTGTCTTCTAATATCATGTTATGCATTATTATACAAGCATACATAGCATCTCTCATTTTTTTCTTTGGTCCATGCACGACAAGGATTTCTTAAATAATGCCAACGCTGTTGAAGAACCCAAAGAATCTCTCAATGTCCTTTTGCGAAGACTCTTAAACTTTCTTAAAATATGCTCTTTTTTCATTATACGGATTACTAAACGTCTTCACGATAATGGAATAATTCGGATATATTCCATCAGCCAAATAGTATCTGTGTGGGTAGTAGTTTCCATTAGCATAGAAAGATGCCTTTGGTGCTCTACCGCAGTGGCGAAGCTTGACCCGAAGGTTCGGGGGTTCGGAAGTCACTGGTTTCGGGGGGTCGAAAACCAGTTTCGGGGGGTCGAAACCCTATATTTTCAAAATTTTCTATACGGATACTATATAATCGGAACTTCTGCGCGAAAATCCGGGGGGTCGGCCGCCCCTCCCCGCCCCTACAAACCTTCGCCAGTGCTCTACCGGAAATGAAATCCTCCAACAAAGGCGACTGCTCAAAAACTTTAATGTCATTGCATGACCCCGCGACACCAAAGTAAGCAGACCAAACCCAAAGGTCATGTGAGCCATCGCTTGAAGAATAACCGTTGGTTGTCTCTGGTCACCTCGTGTGTGTTGACCTCGCCATGCGTTGGATAATTATACTACAGTCAATGACGACAATCTATGCTCCCAATCATTCCTGGTAAACCATGTTCATTTGAATGCACCTCATATATCTTTTATAGATCGTACCAAGTAGGCCTTCTTATGTAACGCACACCATACAAATGTATTATTCCTTTAAAAAGACATATAAATATACCATTAAACTAAGTAAAAAATAAATGCGAATTAGTATAATTTTTACGAAAATGTAGTATTCATTAAAAGAATTGTACCTAATATTTGAATTACTAAAAAAATAAAAGCAAATGAATATAATTTTTAAGAAAATGTAGTGTATCGTGACAAAAATCCTCTAAGGTATCGCATGTTGTTTTCTTAGACAACTTTAAGTACTCGTCGTTGATGTCGGTCATGTTTCCGTATGCAAGTATGCGTAGTGCTAAAGTACACTTTTGAATAGCGGTAAATCCAAGCGCCCATCTCGTATCTGGTTTTAGCTTACAGTAATCAAACTCGTTTTCTATGTCTCCCAAAATGCGTAGAAATAGACGTTTGCTCATGCGGAAATGACACCAAAAATCTTTGGGTCTGGATAAGTCGACTCTTCATCAAAGTAATCTTTCATCAAACGAGTGTTTGCCTCCAAGCGGTCGCGTTCCATATATTTTCTTCACAAAATAGGACGTGGAGGATTACTAACATGTTTCATATACTTCGCCGCGAGTGCACAAGCACTTGTGACCACCTCTTGCTCGATTTCCTCGTCGATTAACTCGTCCGTATCGGCTAAAAAACTCTTTGTAATAATAATTTGCAACAGATGATGAGGATGTTGGGGAACTCATTTTTTTATAAAATGTTGTGGTGTGGTGTGAGTGTGTTTATATATAAATTTGATTAAAACAAATATCAAAGTAGCCGTTGCATCATGACCGTTGCACCTCTCCCATTTGTCCTTTCCTTTTCTTTCACTCCGCCAAAATTTTCACACTTGCCCCATTTAACTTTGATCTGCGCCCAAGGGGCGGTGTGGGGGCAGCAAATCGGGCTCCAAAAAGGGTTTTCACGCCCATTTCATACACCACTACAGATGGCCTAAAGACCCCTTTATACTGAAACATGAGTTGAAATAGATTTTTAAGAATTACGTGAATAAATAAAAGTCATTCAGCGTCTTCAATGCTTTTTTCTTCAATTTAAAGATTTTTCACTAGAGTTGTTACAATTTCAATTCAAAACAATTAGTGTGGAAAAATGTTGCTTAAACAGACAGTGGAAACGGATGCGAGTGTAAACTTCTATACCAACAGTTATAGTCACAATAGTTGGTCAACATCAAATGTTGTTCTGACGTCAGTTGACTTGATGTGTGAAATGTTCCATCAAACGTGTCACGTGGCACCCTATGCCCACGCCATACGTGTATTAGTTAAGGTTGCTTAGCACCCTTCACGAATCCACTAGTGCATTATATTCAACAATAAAGAATAAGTGTTCACATATATAAACCACTCCACTTTTATTTCCTCCTATGTGAGGCAACTTCCCACATTTCCGCATTTCCACCTTTTCACATTAATCATTTTTTCTGATTTCATATGTTTAATATCCCAACTTTGAGTATTGATATATCATTTTTCTTAGCTCTGATTTGACGTTGTTTCGTTCTATTAAAGCCTCTTGTTTGAAAAATAGATATGCCTAATCATTCGCATTGTTGATTGGCTAGTCGATTGCTTGATCGGATTCTTCCTTTCTTCAAGTGTTGCGTGCCTTCCTTTTCCTGTATTCTTTCATCATTCTTGATCAATAATTTATTCTTTCCCACTAGATAATAGTTATGATAATGCCTCAAACATTTGCTTTAGATGGTAAATCGATACTTCAAGTTGTGTGGTAAACCCTCGCAATCTTAAATCACTCTTGTTGTTTTTTTCCCAGATTCCATGCTGAGGTTTGTGTTTGCTGATGAGTTACGTCTATTTGATCATTGTTTGTTCACTTGTTAATCTACCACTTGTGTTCTATGTTAACAGATTCTTGATCTTTCTTTTCATTAATATGATTCTTGATCTTTGTTTTCATTAATATGAGTGTTCACTACATGTTGACTTGTTGAGTACATCTTACATTAATTTGAGAATTCTCATTGTTTATTTGTTGATGTGTGCGCATATCCTTCATTTGGTTCATATTTTCTAAGACTGTGAGCTGTTTGGTAGGATCTGTCTGATTAAGTATTAAATCATTAAGAGGGAGTGAATGGTTTAGTATCCCTTATTAGCTGAATGGTTAAGAGTTTAATGGAACCATTCAGATGCTTTTTTTAGTTGAAACAAACACTCATAACGTTGAATGATTAAGAGCTGAATGATTAAGAGGTTTATTAAGAGGCTAACAAACACCCCGTTATTCTTGTTAGAGATTAAGTTTTGAACCGTTTGATCCTTTCCTTTCTTCGTTAAACCTTGCTTGCAAATTCTACATATTTTATTTGCGATGTGAAGGTTCAATAACTAAGATCACATCTCATATCCTACTATGTGTGTGAAACGTGCAATGTGTGTGAAGTGCGGAATCAAACACATACACAATCAATAATCAATCAAAACACGGATCTAATGAATAGACATGAAGGAAAAATGATCTAAACAATTAATCTATTGATATGACAATGGAAAGATTGGGAAATTCTAGAGAGAGAAACTAAATAGAGGATAAGAGCAATTGAGAGTGTAGGATAAGAGAGTGAGTTGGAGTATGGTGAGGATTGAGTTTTATATACCTGGGCTCGATCCCAAAACCCATAAACTTCTCAATTGCTCAATCCATCTTACAATCAAGGCCCGCTTTCTAAATTAACCCAAGCACATTTATAAAGCCTGTAAGTACACCCTACGGATATGTCCCTAGCGTAGATATCGGGTTAGGATCGTGTTTAGCTCGTTTCGTAGTTGTTTGGGTTGTATTGTAATGTTTAAGGGGTATTTTAGAGATTTCTCAAAGTTTCAGACGTGTGAAGCCTCATACGCCTGGACAAGGCACGCAGATGAAGCCATACGCTTGGTGTATCAGGCGTATGAATGCAGTCCCTATAAATACCCCATGCCTTAGCCAATGCCATTCTAATACAAGTGCGGCCCAGTTGTGTGTGTGTGCTCTCCATATTATTATCTTCTTCACTAACACGCACCTATAACAACTGATGTGCTAAAAGTAGTTTAATAAAAATAACTAAATTAAACCTAAAACTAGACACCTAGTAATACTCTAGACTCTCTAAAACTAAACTACTGACAGGCAAGTGAACCTATCGACTCTAGTATAGCTAAAGTAAGTACGGATATCGAACCCACGAGACTCTAATGGAAAACGAAAACTAGACTCGACTACTTATCTACAAACTGACTTGATAATGTTTTGTTGCTTAAAGGGGGGTTTCTAACAAACTAATGCAAATAAAATAAAGATTAACTAAGACTAGCTAAACTGAACTAAAAAACACGAACTTGGCTGAGCTGAATTCAGATGATGACAAGACACTACCTAGACCAGACTCCTAACTATGCCTGATAAGCTTCTATGGTTATGGAACTGATTTGGAACCGGGATCTTAAAATACTAAACATCAAAAATAAACTAGACACCCTCGACCCTTCTCAAGGGGAAACCCTAGAATATTTTTGTGCTGTTAAATTACCGGTTGGAGTACAAACCCTCACAGGTTATCTAACTCTTATGATCGAGTACCCGCTAGACAATCTACCTCACAGCGCGAAAGCCTCACTACACTAGGTGCAAGGGGTAATTATTGAAGCCTAGATCTAACTTGATATGCAGGAGTTGAAAAGGAAACTAGGCAGATCTTCTCACAAAGCCTCTAACCTAGCAATTTAACAATCTAGACATACCAACAAGCCCTCACCTCACAGCTATTGAACTTGGTAGAATACCTAAAATCTTCTAACCACCAAATACTACTCCTATGGTAAACTCGCGACTATTGACCATAAACTAGTTGCTACACAAAGTCTGCAACCTAACTAGCACTCATACATGAAAGACATTCACAAAAGTGCAAGTGGAGTGAATAAGTGATAATAAGAAAATAATAAATATGCATATACACTAGATCTAGAGAAATCAAAATCTTTACTGAATCATAAATCCAAAACACGTTCCAAACACCATAGAAAAATTAAATCAAATCATAGTTATTTGTCTTAGCCTAGGTAGCTATAAAAGTTTTAGCCACAAATCATCTTGAAAAGAGAAACAAAGCCAAATAAAATTTCAGCAATCATGGTCAAGAACAAAGATAATAAAGAAACGAAAAAACCGAATGATTGACACCCGAATACTCGCTCCCAAAGCTTAGAACCCTTGATCCTTAGCTTGCCTCCCTCTCAATATTTTTGCTGCTGCTCTGTCCTCTTATAAAAAGAATTCGCTACTCGATAAAAAAATATATATATCTTCGCTGCTTTGTTTGATGTCCCCTCCGAAAATAATTAGTGGCGCCCCTCCAAATAAATAATATTGATCTCAATAATAATCTCTCTCCAATGAATGTTCTTTTCGCTGAAATAGATATATGCTGATGTGCTTCCAATTTCCTCCCTCCATATAAATTGCGGCCCCTCCTTTCCTTTATTAACATCCGCCTCCCAAGGCAATAATACATTAGAAAACCTAGGAATTTTGGGCCTTAAACCCAATTCAACGTTTTGTCAATTTATTTATTTATTTGTATTATTATTATTATTTGTTTATTATTATTATATCTGGTATACTATTATTATATATAGTAGTATAACTTTGTGCTCTCAACTCGGGTGTTCTTGACTTGATCAAAGTTACTCGTTTACGCTCCAACGTCCATGAACACCTACAAAATATAAAATAAAATAGATAAATACTAAAAAAAGACCCAAAACTAATAAAAATATATAAAAACCTATACTAAATAAAATAGACCGGTACAAGCCTAAAACTAATAAAAACTCTATCTAAACGACTCGAAAACTGTACAAACTTTACACTGGAAATAGATGTATTTTACAATACATCAAATATCCCCACACTTATCTTTTTTTCGTCCCTGAAAAAGAATTATGCTATGGAATCACAGTTAGGTTTACATCCAGTTCCAAAATATAGGTTACTTAATTAATAATCTACTAACGTGTTGATTGCGATTGCATGTATATTGATCCTATTAAACCCACATCGGTTTCCAAGCCCCTTTTTATTTATATTAAGTTCATGTTGATTAGTACATCTAGGGTCTCACTCAAAGGAAGCCACAGTTTCTCCTAATCCCGCCTCAAGCTTATGAAGCTAAAAGAACGACCAATTGACCATTTCTCAACCGTCTTATGTAGAAAACCAAGATAATTTAAAATCACTTATTTTTTTTTTTTTACATACTTAACTCAGAGGGTGTGACCAATCCAAGTCGCTATCCCAATGGTCAGGCACCCTAAGCTTCAGTATTTTTTTTTCATCTCAGCATACTTAACTCAGAGGGTGTGACCAATCCAAGTCGCTATCCCAGTGGCCAGGCACCTTAAGCTTCAGCATTTTTGCTTTGATTTCTAATAATTTTTTTTTTAGGTGATTAGAAATTCTAACGGTTTTCTACTTATAACGGTGCTTCTTATACTATTTTTGGCGGTTTCGGTCTCCCCGTTTCTCCTAGATGAGAACCCACAAAATAGCCTAACATAATTAATTTATTACTTTGCAAAGGAAGCCTTTCTACCGGCCGACCCTACCCACATATCCCAAATCAGACACGTTTTCAATCAATTTTAATCTCTTATTATACATACTATTTGAAAACCGGACACCTAACTTTACCTATCATTTTCCATATTTTATATAATGCAAACTTCAAAATCAGGGACTTTTTTTTTAATTTTTTTTTTTTTGGATTTTTAAATTTTTTTTTAATTTTTTTTTTTTGAACTCAAAACGACTCTATATACAGACTACACGACAATTTCCATCCCCACACTTAAACTCTACATTGCCCTGAATGTAGGAATCGAAAACGACTCAAAACAAAAAACTAAATTCCGAATACAAAAATAAAAAGACAAGGGCAAATTGGAAAGGACTTAGCTGGTTTATTGACGCGTAAGCTCCAAAAAATCTAGTCCAATCCAGCTCGATCGTATAGCATTTCATTCGCGATCGGCTCTGACACAATGGTAAACTCTGGGCTTGCCTTGATAAATGATAAACAGCTTCGGAATCACCCGAATGGAGATTGGGTACGGGTGGTGCAATCCAAACCTGCGCAAAACGAAACAGACAAAACCCGAGCATAATACCGAACCACACAAAAATAAAAAGACACAACTAATAACTTAGACTCATAATATAACAATAAACAAGAAGACGTACCTGCTTGGCAAGATGGCGGTGAATGGTAGTAGAACCAAATGGGTAGAAAGAAAAAAAAATTGGTTCTCGCTCAACGTGAAGGACACTGGTGATCACAACACGCGTTGCAAGAGAAAAAAAAATAACTTTCCGGGGTAATAGCTGGTCGCATGAGGCGAACAGGTCAGCCCAGACTCCTCACGTTACTTGAAAAGTCTTTTTTCACAGAAAGTTAATTAATTATTTTTTTTTTAAAGAAAAATTCTCTTATTAACCAAACCTTTACCAAACCTCCCACTCAAAAAAAATTATATATAAAGACAATACATGGGATCCGCTCATGTGAAATTTCCTTTACCTAAGCAAACACGCAAACCTACAAACAGACTCAAAGACACAAAAACAAAGATAAAATAGAAAGATAAAAACCTAGGAACCACTACCAAACGACGGACCACAAATAAAAAAAAAATGAACAGCTAGAAAAAAAATAAATAAGTATAAAAATAAATTTACAAACTCTACAGAGCCTCCCCACACTTAAAGTTAATCAGGGGGCTTCTCTTTTATCTGGACCCGATCTAACCCGTTTAATTCCACCCGGTCCTCGTTAACAATTGAATATTTATTAGTGGAATTGAAAAATAATCTAAGCATTCTTAACGGGTCAGACCACCAAAACTTAAACTTACCTGGATTGAACCTGATGCGTGGCATGTAGCAAGAAGACTGATCGTGCTTGACTTTCACTGGCTTCTTCTTCTCCAACTTGTGCCAGCCGTTGATCCTCTTCCGATTCCGATCCTTTCTTTTTCTCTTCCTTGCCCTCTCCCGTGGTGTTGTTGATTTTGAAGTTCCATCTATTACTAATACCACGGGCCAGCTATGGTGCTCTTCTTCTTCCACCATTTCCACGGGATGATCCCCACACTTATTTCTTTCATCTGGTGCAGGTTCAGTCATGTCTGTCGGTTCACCTTCGAGTAAGGCATCTAGGTATGCTATATCCCCATCGGGATCAGACTCCCCCACTTTTTCATAAATAGGCAAACCCTCTAACTCTAGAACTAAAAACTCATCCTCTTCAGACAACGACTTCTCACTCACCTCGTTGTCTTCCTCTGCACCAAGCATCATATCAACGGAATCTCCCAATTCCACTTCTTCTTCAATCACTTCTCTCTTCACTAACGACCTCTGATACGCCGCCCATTCTTCTTCGTCGTCCTCTTCGTCAGAGTCACTCCCAAAATCATATATAGTAACCTGTGGCACCGGAGGTGGGACTTCAATGTCCATTTTCGTCTCCATGATTGGGATGATCTCTTCATCTGACTCATCCGCGTATTCCATGATCGGCTCTTTCCCTTCTTCTGAAACGTTGGGAACAACTCCCCTCGAGCGTTCATGTACCCGAGGTAGTTGCCCTCCTCATCATATGTATAACCGACTTTCGGCAACTGCTCTTGCTGAACCTTTTCTTTCTCTTCTTCTTCTTCATCTAATCTCCTAGCTATGTCTTCTAGTGTTCGTTGAAGATCTAAAATAGCAGTCTGTCGGTTTTTCAGGATGGTGTCGTGCTCTGCTAACATTTTCTGAGTATTTTCATCTTTAGCAACTAATAATGTCAACAGACTCTCTATTTTACTCCAATCATTACCACTATTCTCACAAGTATTGCTTCCAGAAAATTGATCAGGATACTGATTAAAATGTGACTGCTGATACGAGTCATCATAATAATATGTAGGACACCCCTGTGAATAGTATGGCTGCGGCTGCACAAAGGAATTAGCACAATAATGTGCAGAGGACCCCGCATTTTGTGGAAATCTAACGGTAAAATAGGGTCCTCCACAAATTTCAAACATATTTACAGACTCGACAGAAATTAAAATACACAAACAATTATACTCCTACGACTCACTATACAAAAAGACAGACTTAACACAAAACATAAGTAGCACAGATGTAGCAGATAAGTGTAATCAAAGCTAGTAAACGCAATCGCCAAGAGTCCCCGGCAACGGCGCCAAAAACTTGATGTGCTAAAAGTAGTTTAATAAAAATAACTAAATTAAACCTAAAACTAGACACCTAGTAATACTCTAGACTCTCTAAAACTAAACTACTGACAGGCAAGTGAACCTATCGACTCTAGTATAGCTAAAGTAAGTCCGGATATCGAACCCACGAGACTCTAATGGAAAACGAAAACTAGACTCGACTACTTATCTACAAACTGACTTGATAATGTTTTGTTGCTTAAAGGGGGGTTTCTAACAAACTAATGCAAATAAAATAAAGATTAACTAAGACTAGCTAAACTGAACTAAAAAACACGAACTTGGCTGAGCTGAATTCAGATGATGACAAGCCACTACCTAGACCAGACTCCTAACTATGCCTGATAAGCTTCTATGGTTATGGAACTGATTTGGAACCGGGATCTTAAAATACTAAACATCAAAAATAAACTAGACACCCTCGACCCTTCTCAAGGGGAAACCCTAGAATATTTTTGTGCTGTTAAATTACCGGTTGGAGTACAAACCCTCACAGGTTATCTAACTCTTATGATCGAGTACCCGCTAGACAATCTACCTCACAGCGCGAAAGCCTCACTACACTAGGTGCAAGGGGTAATTATTGAAGCCTAGATCTAACTTGATATGCAGGAGTTGAAAAGGAAACTAGGCAGATCTTCTCACAAAGCCTCTAACCTAGCAATTTAACAATCTAGACATACCAACAAGCCCTCACCTCACAGCTATTGAACTTGGTAGAATACCTAAAATCTTCTAACCACCAAATACTACTCCTATGGTAAACTCGCGACTATTGACCATAAACTAGTTGCTACACAAAGTCTGCAACCTAACTAGCACTCATACATGAAAGACATTCACAAAAGTGCAAGTGGAGTGAATAAGTGATAATAAGAAAATAATAAATATGCATATACACTAGATCTAGAGAAATCAAAATCTTTACTGAATCATAAATCCAAAACACGTTCCAAACACCATAGAAAAATTAAATCAAATCATAGTTATTTGTCTTAGCCTAGGTAGCTATAAAAGTTTTAGCCACAAATCATCTTGAAAAGAGAAACAAAGCCAAATAAAATTTCAGCAATCATGGTCAAGAACAAAGATAATAAAGAAACGAAAAAACCGAATGATTGACACCCGAATACTCGCTCCCAAAGCTTAGAACCCTTGATCCTTAGCTTGCCTCCCTCTCAATATTTTTGCTGCTGCTCTGTCCTCTTATAAAAAGAATTCGCTACTCGATAAAAAAAATATATCTTCGCTGCTTTGTTTGATGTCCCCTCCGAAAATAATTAGCGGCGCCCCTCCAAATAAATAATATTGATCTCAATAATAATCCCTCTCCAATGAATGTTCTTTTCGCTGAAATAGATATATGATGATGTGCTTCCAATTTCCTCCCTCCATATAAATTGCGGCCCCTCCTTTCCTTTATTAACATCCGCCTCCCAAGGCAATAATACATTAGAAAACCTAGGAATTTTGGGCCTTAAACCCAATTCAACGTTTTGTCAATTTATTTATTTATTTGTATTATTATTATTATTTGTTTATTATTATTATATCTGGTATACTATTATTATATATAGTAGTATAACTTTGTGCTCTCAACTCGGGTGTTCTTGACTTGATCAAAGTTACTCGTTTACGCTCCAACGTCCATGAACACCTACAAAATATAAAATAAAATAGATAAATACTAAAAAAAGACCCAAAACTAATAAAAATATATAAAAACCTATACTAAATAAAATAGACCGGTACAAGCCTAAAACTAATAAAAACTCTATCTAAACGACTCGAAAACTGTACAAACTTTACACTGGAAATAGATGTATTTTACAATACATCAAATATCCCCACACTTATCTTTTTTTTCGTCCCTGAAAAAGAATTATGCTATGGAATCACAGTTAGGTTTACATCCAGTTCCAAAATATAGGTTACTTAATTAATAATCTACTAACGTGTTGATTGCGATTGCAGGTATATTGATCCTATTAAACCCACATCGGTTTCCAAGCCCCTTTTTATTTATATTAAGTTCATGTTGATTAGTACATCTAGGGTCTCACTCAAAGGAAGCCACAGTTTCTCCTAATCCCGCCTCAAGCTTATGAAGCTAAAAGAACGACCAATTGACCATTTCTCAACCGTCTTATGTAGAAAACCAAGATAATTTAAAATCACTTATTTTTTTTTTTACATACTTAACTCAGAGGGTGTGACCAATCCAAGTCGCTATCCCAGTGGTCAGGCACCTTAAGCTTCAGCATTTTTTTTTTCATCTCAGCATACTTAACTCAGAGGGTGTGACCAATCCAAGTCGCTATCCCAGTGGCCAGGCACCTTAAGCTTCAGCATTTTTGCTTTGATTTCTAATAATTTTTTTTTTAGGTGATTAGAAATTCTAACGGTTTTCTACTTATAACGGTGCTTCTTATACTATTTTTGGCGGTTTCGGTCTCCCCGTTTCTCCTAGATGAGAACCCACAAAATAGCCTAACATAATTAATTTATTACTTTGCAAAGGAAGCCTTTCTACGGGCCGACCCTACCCACATATCCCAAATCAGACACGTTTTCAATCAATTTTAATCTCTTATTATACATACTATTTGAAAACCGGACACCTAACTTTACCTATCATTTTCCATATTTTATATAATGCAAACTTCAAAATCAGGGACTTTTTTTTTAATTTTTTTTTTTTTTGGATTTTTAAATTTTTTTTTAATTTTTTTTTTTTGAACTCAAAACGACTCTATATACAGACTACACGACAATTTCCATCCCCACACTTAAACTCTACATTGCCCTCAATGTAGGAATCGAAAACGACTCAAAACAAAAAACTAAATTCCGAATACAAAAATAAAAAGACAAGGGCAAATTGGAAAGGACTTAGCTGGTTTATTAACGCGTAAGCTCCAAAAAATCTAGTCCAATCCAGCTCGATCGTATAGCATTTCATTCGCGATCGGCTCTGACACAATGGTAAACTCTGGGCTTGCCTTGATAAATGATAAACAGCTTCGGAATCACCCGAATGGAGATTGGGTACGGGTGGTGCAATCCAAACCTGCGCAAAACGAAACAGACAAAACCAGAGCATAATACCGAACCACACAAAAATAAAAAGACACAACTAATAACTTAGACTCATAATATAACAATAAACAAGAAGACGTACCTGCTTGGCAAGATGGCGGTGAATGGTAGTAGAACCAAATGGGTAGAAAGAAAAAAAAATTGGTTCTCGCTCAACGTGAAGGACACTGGTGATCACAACACGCGTTGCAAGAGAAAAAAAATAACTTTCCGGGGTAATAGCTGGTCGCATGAGGCGAACAGGTCAGCCCAGACTCCTCACGTTACTTGAAAAGTCTTTTTTCACAGAAAGTTAATTAATTATTTTTTTTTTAAAGAAAAATTCTCTTATTACCCAAACCTTTACCAAACCTCCCACTCAAAAAAAATTATATATAAAGACAATACATGGGATCCGCTCATGTGAAATTTCCTTTACCTAAGCAAACACGCAAACCTACAAACAGACTCAAAGACACAAAAACAAAGATAAAATAGAAAGATAAAAACCTAGGAACCACTACCAAACGACAGACCACAAATAAAAAAAAATGAACAGCTAGAAAAAAAATAAATAAGTATAAAAATAAATTTACAAACTCTACAGAGCCTCCCCACACTTAAAGTTAATCAGGGGGCTTCTCTTTTATCTGGACCCGATCTAACCCGTTTAATTCCACCCGGTCCTCGTTAACAATTGAATATTTATTAGTGGAATTGAAAAATAATCTAAGCATTCTTAACGGGTCAGACCACCAAAACTTAAACTTACCTGGATTGAACCTGATGCGTGGCATGTAGCAAGAAGACTGATCGTGCTTGACTTTCACTGGCTTCTTCTTCTCCAACTTGTGCCAGCCGTTGATCCTCTTCCGATTCCGATCCTTTCTTTTTCTCTTCCTTGCCCTCTCCCGTGGTGTTGTTGATTTTGAAGTTCCATCTATTACTAATACCACGGGCCAGCTATGGTGCTCTTCTTCTTCCACCATTTCCACGGGATGATCCCCACACTTATTTCTTTCATCTGGTGCAGGTTCAGTCATGTCTGTCGGTTCACCTTCGAGTAAGGCATCTAGGTATGCTATATCCCCATCGGGATCAGACTCCCCCACTTTTTCATAAATAGGCAAACCCTCTAACTCTAGAACTAAAAACTCATCCTCTTCAGACAACGACTTCTCACTCACCTCGTTGTCTTCCTCTGCACCAAGCATCATATCAACGGAATCTCCCAATTCCACTTCTTCTTCAATCACTTCTCTCTTCACTAACGACCTCTGATACGCCGCCCATTCTTCTTCGTCGTCCTCTTCGTCAGAGTCACTCCCAAAATCATATATAGTAACCTGTGGCACCGGAGGTGGGACTTCAATGTCCATTTTCGTCTCCATGATTGGGATGATCTCTTCATCTGACTCATCCGCGTATTCCATGATCGGCTCTTTCCCTTCTTCTGGAAACGTTGGGAACAACTCCCCTCGAGCGTTCATGTACCCGAGGTAGTTGCCCTCCTCATCATATGTATAACCGACTTTCGGCAACTGCTCTTGCTGAACCTTTTCTTTCTCTTCTTCTTCTTCATCTAATCTCCTAGCTATGTCTTCTAGTGTTCGTTGAAGATCTAAAATAGCAGTCTGTCGGTTTTTCAGGATGGTGTCGTGCTCTGCTAACATTTTCTGAGTATTTTCATCTTTAGCAACTAATAATGTCAACAGACTCTCTATTTTACTCCAATCATTACCACTATTCTCACAAGAATTGCTTCCAGAAAATTGATCAGGATACTGATTAAAATGTGACTGCTGATACGAGTCATCATAATAATATGTAGGACACCCCTGTGAATAGTATGGTTGCGGCTGCACAAAGGAATTAGCACAATAATGTGCAGAGGACCCCGCATTTTGTGGAAATCTAACGGTAAAATAGGGTCCTCCACAAATTTCAAACATATTTACAGACTCGACAGAAATTAAAATACACAAACAATTATACTCCTACGACTCACTATACAAAAAGACAGACTTAACACAAAACATAAGTAGCACAGATGTAGCAGATAAGTGTAATCAAAGCTAGTAAACGCAATCGCCAAGAGTCCCCGGCAACGGCGCCAAAAACTTGATGTGCTAAAAGTAGTTTAATAAAAATAACTAAATTAAACCTAAAACTAGACACCTAGTAATACTCTAGACTCTCTAAAACTAAACTACTGACAGGCAAGTGAACCTATCGACTCTAGTATAGCTAAAGTAAGTCCGGATATCGAACCCACGAGACTCTAATGGAAAACGAAAACTAGACTCGACTACTTATCTACAAACTGACTTGATAATGTTTTGTTGCTTAAAGGGGGGTTTCTAACAAACTAATGCAAATAAAATAAAGATTAACTAAGACTAGCTAAACTGAACTAAAAAACACGAACTTGGCTGAGCTGAATTCAGATGATGACAAGCCACTACCTAGACCAGACTCCTAACTATGCCTGATAAGCTTCTATGGTTATGGAACTGATTTGGAACCGGGATCTTAAAATACTAAACATCAAAAATAAACTAGACACCCTCGACCCTTCTCAAGGGGAAACCCTAGAATATTTTTGTGCTGTTAAATTACCGGTTGGAGTACAAACCCTCACAGGTTATCTAACTCTTATGATCGAGTACCCGCTAGACAATCTACCTCACAGCGCGAAAGCCTCACTACACTAGGTGCAAGGGGTAATTATTGAAGCCTAGATCTAACTTGATATGCAGGAGTTGAAAAGGAAACTAGGCAGATCTTCTCACAAAGCCTCTAACCTAGCAATTTAACAATCTAGACATACCAACAAGCCCTCACCTCACAGCTATTGAACTTGGTAGAATACCTAAAATATTCTAACCACCAAATACTACTCCTATGGTAAACTCGCGACTATTGACCATAAACTAGTTGCTACACAAAGTCTGCAACCTAACTAGCACTCATACATGAAAGACATTCACAAAAGTGCAAGTGGAGTGAATAAGTGATAATAAGAAAATAATAAATATGCATATACACTAGATCTAGAGAAATCAAAATCTTTACTGAATCATAAATCCAAAACACGTTCCAAACACCATAGAAAAATTAAATCAAATCATAGTTATTTGTCTTAGCCTAGGTAGCTATAAAAGTTTTAGCCACAAATCATCTTGAAAAGAGAAACAAAGCCAAATAAAATTTCAGCAATCATGGTCAAGAACAAAGATAATAAAGAAACGAAAAAACCGAATGATTGACACCCGAATACTCGCTCCCAAAGCTTAGAACCCTTGATCCTTAGCTTGCCTCCCTCTCAATATTTTTGCTGCTGCTCTGTCCTCTTATAAAAAGAATTCGCTACTCGATAAAAAAAAAATATATCTTCGCTGCTTTGTTTGATGTCCCCTCCGAAAATAATTAGCGGCGCCCCTCCAAATAAATAATATTGATCTCAATAATAATCCCTCTCCAATGAATGTTCTTTTCGCTGAAATAGATATATGCTGATGTGCTTCCAATTTCCTCCCTCCATATAAATTGCGGCCCCTCCTTTCCTTTATTAACATCCGCCTCCCAAGGCAATAATACATTAGAAAACCTAGGAATTTTGGGCCTTAAACCCAATTCAACGTTTTGTCAATTTATTTATTTATTTGTATTATTATTATTATTTGTTTATTATTATTATATCTGGTATACTATTATTATATATAGTAGTATAACTTTGTGCTCTCAACTCGGGTGTTCTTGACTTGATCAAAGTTACTCGTTTACGCTCCAACGTCCATGAACACCTACAAAATATAAAATAAAATAGATAAATACTAAAAAAAGACCCAAAACTAATAAAAATATATAAAAACCTATACTAAATAAAATAGACCGGTACAAGCCTAAAACTAATAAAAACTCTATCTAAACGACTCGAAAACTGTACAAACTTTACACTGGAAATAGATGTATTTTACAATACATCAAATATCCCCACACTTATCTTTTTTTTCGTCCCTGAAAAAGAATTATGCTATGGAATCACAGTTAGGTTTACATCCAGTTCCAAAATATAGGTTACTTAATTAATAATCTACTAACGTGTTGATTGCGATTGCAGGTATATTGATCCTATTAAACCCACATCGGTTTCCAAGCCCCTTTTTATTTATATTAAGTTCATGTTGATTAGTACATCTAGGGTCTCACTCAAAGGAAGCCACAGTTTCTCCTAATCCCGCCTCAAGCTTATGAAGCTAAAAGAACGACCAATTGACCATTTCTCAACCGTCTTATGTAGAAAACCAAGATAATTTAAAATCACTTATTTTTTTTTTTTACATACTTAACTTAGAGGGTGTGACCAATCCAAGTCGCTATCCCAGTGGTCAGGCACCTTAAGCTTCAGCATTTTTTTTTTCATCTCAGCATACTTAACTCAGAGGGTGTGACCAATCCAAGTCGCTATCCCAGTGGCCAGGCACCTTAAGCTTCAGCATTTTTGCTTTGATTTCTAATAATTTTTTTTTTTAGGTGATTAGAAATTCTAACGGTTTTCTACTTATAACGGTGCTTCTTATACTATTTTTGGCGGTTTCGGTCTCCCCGTTTCTCCTAGATGAGAACCCACAAAATAGCCTAACATAATTAATTTATTACTTTGCAAAGGAAGCCTTTCTACCGGCCGACCCTACCCACATATCCCAAATCAGACACGTTTTCAATCAATTTTAATCTCTTATTATACATACTATTTGAAAACCGGACACCTAACTTTACCTATCATTTTCCATATTTTATATAATGCAAACTTCAAAATCAGGGACTTTTTTTTTAATTTTTTTTTTTTTTGGATTTTTAAATTTTTTTTTTAATTTTTTTTTTTTGAACTCAAAACGACTCTATATACAGACTACACGACAATTTCCATCCCCACACTTAAACTCTACATTGCCCTCAATGTAGGAATCGAAAACGACTCAAAACAAAAAACTAAATTCCGAATACAAAAATAAAAAGACAAGGGCAAATTGGAAAGGACTTAGCTGGTTTATTAACGCGTAAGCTCCAAAAAATCTAGTCCAATCCAGCTCGATCGTATAGCATTTCATTCGCGATCGGCTCTGACACAATGGTAAACTCTGGGCTTGCCTTGATAAATGATAAACAGCTTCGGAATCACCCGAATGGAGATTGGGTACGGGTGGTGCAATCCAAACCTGCGCAAAACGAAACAGACAAAACCAGAGCATAATACCGAACCACACAAAAATAAAAAGACACAACTAATAACTTAGACTCATAATATAACAATAAACAAGAAGACGTACCTGCTTGGCAAGATGGCGGTGAATGGTAGTAGAACCAAATGGGTAGAAAGAAAAAAAAATTGGTTCTCGCTCAACGTGAAGGACACTGGTGATCACAACACGCGTTGCAAGAGAAAAAAAATAACTTTCCGGGGTAATAGCTGGTCGCATGAGGCGAACAGGTCAGCCCAGACTCCTCACGTTACTTGAAAAGTCTTTTTTCACAGAAAGTTAATTAATTATTTTTTTTTAAAGAAAAATTCTCTTATTACCCAAACCTTTACCAAACCTCCCACTAAAAAAAATTATATATAAAGACAATACATGGGATCCGCTCATGTGAAATTTCCTTTACCTAAGCAAACACGCAAACCTACAAACAGACTCAAAGACACAAAAACAAAGATAAAATAGAAAGATAAAAACCTAGGAACCACTACCAAACGACAGACCACAAATAAAAAAAAAATGAACAGCTAGAAAAAAAATAAATAAGTATAAAAATAAATTTACAAACTCTACAGAGCCTCCCCACACTTAAATTTAATCAGGGGGCTTCTCTTTTATCTGGACCCGATCTAACCCGTTTAATTCCACCCGGTCCTCGTTAACAATTGAATATTTATTAGTGGAATTGAAAAATAATCTAAGCATTCTTAACGGGTCAGACCACCAAAACTTAAACTTACCTGGATTGAACCTGATGCGTGGCATGTAGCAAGAAGACTGATCGTGCTTGACTTTCACTGGCTTCTTCTTCTCCAACTTGTGCCAGCCGTTGATCCTCTTCCGATTCCGATCCTTTCTTTTTCTCTTCCTTGCCCTCTCCCGTGGTGTTGTTGATTTTGAAGTTCCATCTATTACTAATACCACGGGCCAGCTATGGTGCTCTTCTTCTTCCACCATTTCCACGGGATGATCCCCACACTTATTTCTTTCATCTGGTGCAGGTTCAGTCATGTCTGTCGGTTCACCTTCGAGTAAGGCATCTAGGTATGCTATATCCCCATCGGGATCAGACTCCCCCACTTTTTCATAAATAGGCAAACCCTCTAACTCTAGAACTAAAAACTCATCCTCTTCAGACAACGACTTCTCACTCACCTCGTTGTCTTCCTCTGCACCAAGCATCATATCAACGGAATCTCCCAATTCCACTTCTTCTTCAATCACTTCTCTCTTCACTAACGACCTCTGATACGCCGCCCATTCTTCTTCGTCGTCCTCTTCGTCAGAGTCACTCCCAAAATCATATATAGTAACCTGTGGCACCGGAGGTGGGACTTCAATGTCCATTTTCGTCTCCATGATTGGGATGATCTCTTCATCTGACTCATCCGCGTATTCCATGATCGGCTCTTTCCCTTCTTCTGGAAACGTTGGGAACAACTCCCCTCGAGCGTTCATGTACCCGAGGTAGTTGCCCTCCTCATCATATGTATAACCGACTTTCGGCAACTGCTCTTGCTGAACCTTTTCTTTCTCTTCTTCTTCTTCATCTAATCTCCTAGCTATGTCTTCTAGTGTTCGTTGAAGATCTAAAATAGCAGTCTGTCGGTTTTTCAGGATGGTGTCGTGCTCTGCTAACATTTTCTGAGTATTTTCATCTTTAGCAACTAATAATGTCAACAGACTCTCTATTTTACTCCAATCATTACCACTATTCTCACAAGAATTGCTTCCAGAAAATTGATCAGGATACTGATTAAAATGTGACTGCTGATACGAGTCATCATAATAATATGTAGGACACCCCTGTGAATAGTATGGCTGCGGCTGCACAAAGGAATTAGCACAATAATGTGCAGAGGACCCCGCATTTTGTGGAAATCTAACGGTAAAATAGGGTCCTCCACAAATTTCAAACATATTTACAGACTCGACAGAAATTAAAATACACAAACAATTATACTCCTACGACTCACTATACAAAAAGACAGACTTAACACAAAACATAAGTAGCACAGATGTAGCAGATAAGTGTAATCAAAGCTAGTAAACGCAATCGCCAAGAGTCCCCGGCAACGGCGCCAAAAACTTGATGTGCTAAAAGTAGTTTAATAAAAATAACTAAATTAAACCTAAAACTAGACACCTAGTAATACTCTAGACTCTCTAAAACTAAACTACTGACAGGCAAGTGAACCTATCGACTCTAGTATAGCTAAAGTAAGTCCGGATATCGAACCCACGAGACTCTAATGGAAAACGAAAACTAGACTCGACTACTTATCTACAAACTGACTTGATAATGTTTTGTTGCTTAAAGGGGGGTTTCTAACAAACTAATGCAAATAAAATAAAGATTAACTAAGACTAGCTAAACTGAACTAAAAAACACGAACTTGGCTGAGCTGAATTCAGATGATGACAAGCCACTACCTAGACCAGACTCCTAACTATGCCTGATAAGCTTCTATGGTTATGGAACTGATTTGGAACCGGGATCTTAAAATACTAAACATCAAAAATAAACTAGACACCCTCGACCCTTCTCAAGGGGAAACCCTAGAATATTTTTGTGCTGTTAAATTACCGGTTGGAGTACAAACCCTCACAGGTTATCTAACTCTTATGATCGAGTACCCGCTAGACAATCTACCTCACAGCGCGAAAGCCTCACTACACTAGGTGCAAGGGGTAATTATTGAAGCCTAGATCTAACTTGATATGCAGGAGTTGAAAAGGAAACTAGGCAGATCTTCTCACAAAGCCTCTAACCTAGCAATTTAACAATCTAGACATACCAACAAGCCCTCACCTCACAGCTATTGAACTTGGTAGAATACCTAAAATATTCTAACCACCAAATACTACTCCTATGGTAAACTCGCGACTATTGACCATAAACTAGTTGCTACACAAAGTCTGCAACCTAACTAGCACTCATACATGAAAGACATTCACAAAAGTGCAAGTGGAGTGAATAAGTGATAATAAGAAAATAATAAATATGCATATACACTAGATCTAGAGAAATCAAAATCTTTACTGAATCATAAATCCAAAACACGTTCCAAACACCATAGAAAAATTAAATCAAATCATAGTTATTTGTCTTAGCCTAGGTAGCTATAAAAGTTTTAGCCACGAATCATCTTGAAAAGAGAAACAAAGCCAAATAAAATTTCAGCAATCATGGTCAAGAACAAAGATAATAAAGAAACGAAAAAACCGAATGATTGACACCCGAATACTCGCTCCCAAAGCTTAGAACCCTTGATCCTTAGCTTGCCTCCCTCTCAATATTTTTGCTGCTGCTCTGTCCTCTTATAAAAAGAATTCGCTACTCGATAAAAAAAATATATCTTCGCTGCTTTGTTTGATGTCCCCTCCGAAAATAATTAGCGGCGCCCCTCCAAATAAATAATATTGATCTCAATAATAATCCCTCTCCAATGAATGTTCTTTTCGCTGAAATAGATATATGCTGATGTGCTTCCAATTTCCTCCCTCCATATAAATTGCGGCCCCTCCTTTCCTTTATTAACATCCGCCTCCCAAGGCAATAATACATTAGAAAACCTAGGAATTTTGGGCCTTAAACCCAATTCAACGTTTTGTCAATTTATTTATTTATTTGTATTATTATTATTATTATTTGTTTATTATTATTATATCTGGTATACTATTATTATATATAGTAGTATAACTTTGTGCTCTCAACTCGGGTGTTCTTGACTTGATCAAAGTTACTCGTTTACGCTCCAACGTCCATGAACACCTACAAAATATAAAATAAAATAGATAAATACTAAAAAAAGACCCAAAACTAATAAAAATATATAAAAACCTATACTAAATAAAATAGACCGGTACAAGCCTAAAACTAATAAAAACTCTATCTAAACGACTCGAAAACTGTACAAACTTTACACTGGAAATAGATGTATTTTACAATACATCAAATATCCCCACACTTATCTTTTTTTTCGTCCCTGAAAAAGAATTATGCTATGGAATCACAGTTAGGTTTACATCCAGTTCCAAAATATAGGTTACTTAATTAATAATCTACTAACGTGTTGATTGCGATTGCAGGTATATTGATCCTATTAAACCCACATCGGTTTCCAAGCCCCTTTTTATTTATATTAAGTTCATGTTGATTAGTACATCTAGGGTCTCACTCAAAGGAAGCCACAGTTTCTCCTAATCCCGCCTCAAGCTTATGAAGCTAAAAGAACGACCAATTGACCATTTCTCAACCGTCTTATGTAGAAAACCAAGATAATTTAAAATCACTTATTTTTTTTTTTACATACTTAACTCAGAGGGTGTGACCAATCCAAGTCGCTATCCCAGTGGTCAGGCACCTTAAGCTTCAGCATTTTTTTTTCATCTCAGCATACTTAACTCAGAGGGTGTGACCAATCCAAGTCGCTATCCCAGTGGCCAGGCACCTTAAGCTTCAGCATTTTTGCTTTGATTTCTAATAATTTTTTTTTTTAGGTGATTAGAAATTCTAACGGTTTTCTACTTATAACGGTGCTTCTTATACTATTTTTGGCGGTTTCGGTCTCCCCGTTTCTCCTAGATGAGAACCCACAAAATAGCCTAACATAATTAATTTATTACTTTGCAAAGGAAGCCTTTCTACCGGCCGACCCTACCCACATATCCCAAATCAGACACGTTTTCAATCAATTTTAATCTCTTATTATACATACTATTTGAAAACCGGACACCTAACTTTACCTATCATTTTCCATATTTTATATAATGCAAACTTCAAAATCAGGGACTTTTTTTTTTAATTTTTTTTTTTTTTGGATTTTTAAATTTTTTTTTTAATTTTTTTTTTTTGAACTCAAAACGACTCTATATACAGACTACACGACAATTTCCATCCCCACACTTAAACTCTACATTGCCCTCAATGTAGGAATCGAAAACGACTCAAAACAAAAAACTAAATTCCGAATACAAAAATAAAAAGACAAGGGCAAATTGGAAAGGACTTAGCTGGTTTATTAACGCGTAAGCTCCAAAAAATCTAGTCCAATCCAGCTCGATCGTATAGCATTTCATTCGCGATCGGCTCTGACACAATGGTAAACTCTGGGCTTGCCTTGATAAATGATAAACAGCTTCGGAATCACCCGAATGGAGATTGGGTACGGGTGGTGCAATCCAAACCTGCGCAAAACGAAACAGACAAAACCAGAGCATAATACCGAACCACACAAAAATAAAAAGACACAACTAATAACTTAGACTCATAATATAACAATAAACAAGAAGACGTACCTGCTTGGCAAGATGGCGGTGAATGGTAGTAGAACCAAATGGGTAGAAAGAAAAAAAAATTGGTTCTCGCTCAACGTGAAGGACACTGGTGATCACAACACGCGTTGCAAGAGAAAAAAAATAACTTTCCGGGGTAATAGCTGGTCGCATGAGGCGAACAGGTCAGCCCAGACTCCTCACGTTACTTGAAAAGTCTTTTTTCACAGAAAGTTAATTAATTATTTTTTTTTAAAGAAAAATTCTCTTATTACCCAAACCTTTACCAAACCTCCCACTCAAAAAAAATTATATATAAAGACAATACATGGGATCCGCTCATGTGAAATTTCCTTTACCTAAGCAAACACGCAAACCTACAAACAGACTCAAAGACACAAAAACAAAGATAAAATAGAAAGATAAAAACCTAGGAACCACTACCAAACGACAGACCACAAATAAAAAAAAATGAACAGCTAGAAAAAAAATAAATAAGTATAAAAATAAATTTACAAACTCTACAGAGCCTCCCCACACTTAAATTTAATCAGGGGGCTTCTCTTTTATCTGGACCCGATCTAACCCGTTTAATTCCACCCGGTCCTCGTTAACAATTGAATATTTATTAGTGGAATTGAAAAATAATCTAAGCATTCTTAACGGGTCAGACCACCAAAACTTAAACTTACCTGGATTGAACCTGATGCGTGGCATGTAGCAAGAAGACTGATCGTGCTTGACTTTCACTGGCTTCTTCTTCTCCAACTTGTGCCAGCCGTTGATCCTCTTCCGATTCCGATCCTTTCTTTTTCTCTTCCTTTCCCTCTCCCGTGGTGTTGTTGATTTTGAAGTTCCATCTATTACTAATACCACGGGCCAGCTATGGTGCTCTTCTTCTTCCACCATTTCCACGGGATGATCCCCACACTTATTTCTTTCATCTGGTGCAGGTTCAGTCATGTCTGTCGGTTCACCTTCGAGTAAGGCATCTAGGTATGCTATATCCCCATCGGGATCAGACTCCCCCACTTTTTCATAAATAGGCAAACCCTCTAACTCTAGAACTAAAAACTCATCCTCTTCAGACAACGACTTCTCACTCACCTCGTTGTCTTCCTCTGCACCAAGCATCATATCAACGGAATCTCCCAATTCCACTTCTTCTTCAATCACTTCTCTCTTCACTAACGACCTCTGATACGCCGCCCATTCTTCTTCGTCGTCCTCTTCGTCAGAGTCACTCCCAAAATCATATATAGTAACCTGTGGCACCGGAGGTGGGACTTCAATGTCCATTTTCGTCTCCATGATTGGGATGATCTCTTCATCTGACTCATCCGCGTATTCCATGATCGGCTCTTTCCCTTCTTCTGGAAACGTTGGGAACAACTCCCCTCGAGCGTTCATGTACCCGAGGTAGTTGCCCTCCTCATCATATGTATAACCGACTTTCGGCAACTGCTCTTGCTGAACCTTTTCTTTCTCTTCTTCTTCTTCATCTAATCTCCTAGCTATGTCTTCTAGTGTTCGTTGAAGATCTAAAATAGCAGTCTGTCGGTTTTTCAGGATGGTGTCGTGCTCTGCTAACATTTTCTGAGTATTTTCATCTTTAGCAACTAATAATGTCAACAGACTCTCTATTTTACTCCAATCATTACCACTATTCTCACAAGAATTGCTTCCAGAAAATTGATCAGGATACTGATTAAAATGTGACTGCTGATACGAGTCATCATAATAATATGTAGGACACCCCTGTGAATAGTATGGCTGCGGCTGCACAAAGGAATTAGCACAATAATGTGCAGAGGACCCCGCATTTTGTGGAAATCTAACGGTAAAATAGGGTCCTCCACAAATTTCAAACATATTTACAGACTCGACAGAAATTAAAATACACAAACAATTATACTCCTACGACTCACTATACAAAAAGACAGACTTAACACAAAACATAAGTAGCACAGATGTAGCAGATAAGTGTAATCAAAGCTAGTAAACGCAATCGCCAAGAGTCCCCGGCAACGGCGCCAAAAACTTGATGTGCTAAAAGTAGTTTAATAAAAATAACTAAATTAAACCTAAAACTAGACACCTAGTAATACTCTAGACTCTCTAAAACTAAACTACTGACAGGCAAGTGAACCTATTGACTCTAGTATAGCTAAAGTAAGTCCGGATATCGAACCCACGAGACTCTAATGGAAAACGAAAACTAGACTCGACTACTTATCTACAAACTGACTTGATAATGTTTTGTTGCTTAAAGGGGGGTTTCTAACAAACTAATGCAAATAAAATAAAGATTAACTAAGACTAGCTAAACTGAACTAAAAAACACGAACTTGGCTGAGCTGAATTCAGATGATGACAAGACACTACCTAGACCAGACTCCTAACTATGCCTGATAAGCTTCTATGGTTATGGAACTGATTTGGAACCGGGATCTTAAAATACTAAACATCAAAAATAAACTAGACACCCTTGACCCTTCTCAAGGGGAAACCTTAGAATATTTTGTGCTGTTAAATTACCGGTTGGAGTACAAACCCTCACAGGTTATCTAACTCTTATGATCGAGTACCCGCTAGACAATCTACCTCACAGCGCGAAAGCCTCACTACACTAGGTGCAAGGGGTAATTATTGAAGCCTAGATCTAACTTGATATGCAGGAGTTGAAAAGGAAACTAGGCAGATCTTCTCACAAAGCCTCTAACCTAGCAATTTAACAATCTAGACATACCAACAAGCCCTCACCTCACAGCTATTGAACTTGGTAGAATACCTAAAATCTTCTAACCACCAAATACTACTCCTATGGTAAACTCGCGACTATTGACCATAAACTAGTTGCTACACAAAGTCTGCAACCTAACTAGCACTCATACATGAAAGACATTCACAAAAGTGCAAGTGGAGTGAATAAGTGATAATAAGAAAATAATAAATACGCATATACACTAGATCTAGAGAAATCAAAATCTTTACTGAATCATAAATCCAAAACACGTTCCAAACACCATAGAAAAATTAAATCAAATCATAGTTATTTGTCTTAGCCTAGGTAGCTATAAAAGTTTTAGCCACAAATCATCTTGAAAAGAGAAACAAAGCCAAATAAAATTTCAGCAATCATGGTCAAGAACAAAGATAATAAAGAAACGAAAAAACCGAATGATTGACACCCGAATACTCGCTCCCAAAGCTTAGAACCCTTGATCCTTAGCTTGCCTCCCTCTCAATATTTTTGCTGCTGCTCTGTCCTCTTATAAAAAGAATTCGCTACTCGATAAAAAAAATATATCTTCGCTGCTTTGTTTGATGTCCCCTCCGAAAATAATTAGCGGCGCCCCTCCAAATAAATAATATTGATCTCAATAATAATCCCTCTCCGATGAATGTTCTTTTCGCTGAAATAGATATATGCTGATGTGCTTCCAATTTCCTCCCTCCATATAAATTGCGGCCCCTCCTTTCCTTTATTAACATCCGCCTCCCAAGGCAATAATACATTAGAAAACCTAGGAATTTTGGGCCTTAAACCCAATTCAACGTTTTGTCAATTTATTTATTTATTTGTATTATTATTATTATTTGTTTATTATTATTATATCTGGTATACTATTATTATATATAGTAGTATAACTTTGTGCTCTCAACTCGGGTGTTCTTGACTTGATCAAAGTTACTCGTTTACGCTCCAACGTCCATGAACACCTACAAAATATAAAATAAAATAGATAAATACTAAAAAATGACCCAAAACTAATAAAAATATATAAAAACCTATACTAAACAAAATAGACCGGTACAAGCCTAAAACTAATAAAAACTCTATCTAAAACGACTCGAAAATTGTACAAACTTTACACTGGAAATAGATGTATTTTACAATACATCAACAACTAACCGGATTGTTGATTCCGCCTTCAATCCGACGATACGCATGTGATACAATTTCTTCTCTGAATCTGATTCTACAAGTGGTATCAGAGCTATGGCTCATATCACGTGTGTTGTTATAGGGATTTCTCAAAGTTCCAGGCGTATGAAGCCTCATATGCCTGGACAAGGCACGTGTATGAAGCCATACGCCTGGTGTATGAGACGTATGAATGCAGTCCCTATAAATACGCCATGCTTTAACCAATTTTGTAACTTTTGCCATTCTAATACAAGTGCAGCCCATTTGTGTGTGTGCTCTCCATATTATTATCTTCTTCACTAACACTAATCTATAACAACTAACCGAATTGTTGATTCTGCCTTCGATCCGATACGTGCGTGATACAACTTCTTGCCCGACTCCGATCCTACCAAGCCCAAAAACCCAAAATATCAGTTATCCGCAAATTCTCGAGTATAGACATTTTGCATCTACAGAGTAGATTTTTTATTTGGTTGATTGTTTGGCCAGATCCGATATATAGTACTCTTTAGAGTCAAGGCATCTTATACTTTTAGGAAGGAACTTATATAATTGATTTTTTTAGAATGAGTAACTCATACATCTATTACTTCTGGTCTTGATCATATACACCTTTATGTTCAATATGTGTTAAAGAATCATCCTCAAAGGAGATGGCTGCCAGTGGATGCCTTTTCACGACTACTTGGTACCATTAGACTACATGCCTTCTAGTATTGTGTTTAACATTTAGGTTTTTTTTATAACTAAATACAATTTAACTTTTCATTTGCAAAGATTTAAACCTAAGCCTTTTAGAATTTATCATATTAACCAGCAATAAGTTTCATATTCCACAACAAACGTCATGCTACAAATTGATCATGTGAGAAGACTTAAGGAACTAGTGATTCACTTATTCAAGATTATCATCGTATAACTGACATCTCAATGTGGTGAATGCCCACTCCACACAAGTCTGGATAGAGCATGTAATTAATCAATCTCTCCATCTATTCAACTTCTAAAAGGAAAACCCTAACCCAAAAATCAGCACTTAGTGATAAAAAAAATTTAATCCATTTGCAAGATATAAGCATATTGTAAAAAATCTAAATACAAATACCAGATCTCAATCTCAACAACAACCACAAGACATTGAACACAAGAACACCAGATATAGTGACAAAACAGGCGACCAAAACTTTTATTATTTAGCCAACCCTAAAAACCCCAACCAATACCCAATAAGTTCTTCTAAACAGAAGAACTCTAAATGATTACAATACTTGATCAACTGATGAATATCAGTTGATCTGAAACAAAGAAAGACAATACAAAATAACAAAAAAGTCCTTACAAAGACTATACAAAGATGAGACAAATACTGGTGATTAGATCTTCAACCTTTGGTTGAAGATTGAAACCCTAATCGCTAAAGACTGATACAAAATACACGAGAGAATGACTGAGAGACTGAGAGAGAATAATGAAGCTGCTAAACCTGCACACAATAACCAAGAGACCTTTATATAGTGGTTAGTTGAAGCATCTAGAGAAAACACAATGAGACACAATCTCATTCGTTGGATCATTTAAGTCACACGGATCGTCAAATGGACGATCAAGATTAACTCCAAACTAACACACTCAGCTAATAGCTGAGTGGGCTATCGTAATGGGCCAAGTAATGGGCCTGAAACATATATCAGCCTGAAACATATATCAGAATACCATATCACTTTTAAGTTAATGAAGCCCAAGTTCATTATCCAATCCTGAGAACACAAACACTTATCAATACTGATTAGCCCAACATATATCAAAACATATAATAACTAGAACACATATATAACCATGAAATTATAAGTTGTTACACAATATTAACACCTTATATTTTTTTAACATCCCCCCTTAATTTCATGGTTAAATAAATCTATCATACCAAGTCTCGAACACAACTCATTATGTTGAGCTTGTCCTAAACCTTTGGTAAGAATATCTGCAACTTGATTCTCAGACCCAACCTTAACAGTTTCTAAGAACCCTTTTGAAATTTTTTCTCGAACAAAATGCAAATCTATTTCGAAATGCTTTGTTCGATCATGAAACACTGGATTTGCAGCAATTGATATTGTTGCTTTACTATCAGAAAACAGTTTTACAGGGATTTTGACATGTACATTCAACTCTCTAAGTAAATTAGAGATCCATACCCATTCACAAGTAGTAGTACACATTGCTCGGTACTCAGCTTCAGCTGTTGACCGAGAAATGGTATTTTGCTTCTTACTTTTCCAGGAAATCAAGGACTTTCCCAGAAATACACAATAACCTGTAATAGATTTCCTTGTTTCAAGACATTTTGCCCAGTCAGAATCTGAGTAGGCAAAAAGCTCAAAAGTATCACTCTTAGTGAAGGAAATCCCTTTTCCTGGACTAGACTTTAGATACTTCAACAACCTGAGTGCAATTTGTAAATGTGCCTCAACAGGTTTGTGCATATATTGACTTAAATATTGCACAGAGTAACTAATGTCTGGTCTGGTCAAGGACAGGTAAATTAACTTACCTATTAACTTTTGATAACCAGTAACATTACTCAAAGGTTTATCTTTCTTTGAGTTTTTAGCAGACATAACATGGTTTGGTTCAATAGGAGTTTGAACAGGTTTACAACCTAAATAACCAAACTCATTTAACAACTCAAGACAATACTTTCTTTGGTTTAGACATATACCAGTTTTGGTATACAATACTTCTATTCCAAGAAAGTATTTCAACTTTCCTAGATCTTTTATTAAGAAATTTTCACTCAAAAAATCCTTAATCTTATTAATCTCAGTTAAGTTGTTACCAGTTACAACTATATCATCCACATAGACCAAGAGAACAATAAACACATTGTTACAAGACTTAACAAATAAAGAATAATCACATACACTTTGGACAAAGCCAAAAATCAATCAAGACTTGTGTAAGTTTCTCATTCCACTGTCTTGGAGCTTGTTTAAGCCCATACAGTGATTTGATAAGCTTACATACTTGACCCTCACTGTTAGGATAATATCCTTCTGGTGGGATCATATACACATCTTCACTAATGGTTCCATACAAGAAGGCATTGTTCACATCAAGCTGGAACAATGACCAGCCATTTTGGACAGCCAAAGAGATAATGGTTCTGATTGTAACCATTTCACAACTGGTGAAAATGTCTCACCATAATCTATACCTTCTCTTTGGTTGTACCCTTTGGCTACTAACCTAGCTTTATACCTATCTATTTCACCATTAGAATCATATTTGATCTTAAAAACCCATTTACACCCAATGGCTTTTCTGCCTTTGGGTAGACTAGTTAGTTCCCAAGTATTGTTCCTATGCAAAGCCTCCATTTCAGCATTCATTGCTTCTACCCACTTAGGGTCCTTAGAGGCTTCATAGTAACTACTTGGTTCAACTAACTTATTAATACTAGACACAAAACACATGTTTTCAACAGACAGATTTGAGTAGTTTACTACTCTTTCCACACCATACTTTACCTTACCTTCTACAACATACTCATTAAACCTCTTAGGTAAGACTGACTCCCTATGAGATTTCCTAACACTAGTAAACCTTTCTCCCTCAGGGCTATTGTACTCATCATTCAAACCACTACTCTCAGGGCCATCATTCCCCCTAATTCCTGTTTCAGGTTGCTGATCAGACCCAGCCTGATCTACCCTCCTAGATTCAGAACTAGGGTCATCTAATGGTCCCTTATGAGAGGGTTCATGAGTATCAGTTGGGCCCCCTTCATCATTGGGAGGTTTTTCATTTGACTCATTTTGTAAAACAGATTCATTTAGATCAAACTGATCAAAAAAATTTAAGTGATTTACTTCATTCAAAACATTGGTTTCTAAATCCTTTTTAAAAGGGAAAATGTTCTCATAGAACTTGACATCCCTAGAGAACAATTCCTGTTTTTTATCTAAACTCCACAACTTATATCCTGTTTTGAAAACAAAATAACCAATTAATACACATTTTTCTGATCTACTAAACAATTTATCATTTTCATCTAAAATTGTTTGAAAACATAGACTACCAAATACTTTTAAATGAGTCATTTTGGGGGGAAACCCATATACCATCTCATAGGGACATTTACCAGACAACACAGAAGAGGGAGTCCTGTTGATAAGGTAGGCAGCAGTTAGAACACAATCAGACCAGAACCTTAGGGGGACACCACTCTGAAACAACAAGGACCTAGCTACATTCAACAAATGCCTGTGCTTTCTTTCTACTACCCCATTTTGTTGTGGGGTATAAGCACAAGATGTTTGATGAATTATACCTTTCTTTTTACAGAAATTACTCATAATTTTATTCACAAATTCAGTCCCATTATCACTTCTGAAAATTTTAACTGATTTCTTAAACTGAGTTTTTAATAATTCATAAAAAGCTTCTATGTTTTCAAAGACTTCATACTTGCCTTTTAACAAATAAATCCAAACAGACCTAGACCAATCATCAACAACAGTAAGAAAGTATTTAAACCCTTCTCTACTAGTGAACTTATAAGGTCCCCAGACATCTAGGTGAACAACATCTCCCACTTCCTTAGTCTTATGATCACTAAGTGGAAATGGGACTCTAGATTGTTTAGCCTTGTGACATATCTCACAAGGTTCATCATTATTAAAACTGACATTTAAGGTGTCTTTTAAAACAGCTAGGGCCTGGTCAGAGGGGTGTCCTAACCTAGAATGCCACAAATTAGACTCAGAGGTACTATTAAAACACAGATTACTAACATTCATACCAGCACCAACCACATATAACCCATCACACTCTTTACCAGTCACCAGGATTCTCTTGGACTTAGAATCCTGGACAAAACAATCATTTTCATTAAACCAAACATTCATTTTATTATCTTTAGATAATTTTTGAACAGATACAAGATTTACACAGTACTCAGGTATTAAGAACACATCTTTTAAAATAACACCTTCTGCTAGTTTAATATCACCTATCTTAGTGACTCTAGCACTAGTTCCATTTGGATGTTTAACAAAAATGTTGTAATCAGACACATCAACACAGTTAACCATGTTTTCATCATTGCTAACCATGTGTTGATTTGCTCCTGAGTCCATAAGCCACCCATATTTAAGAGCAAGTTTTAAAAAATTTGAACAACTTGAAAAATTTCCAAAGACATGATACAACTTAGACAACACAGACATATTAGAAAACCCATGATATACATGACCCTCACCTCCTGCATTAGAATTCTGTCCTTGACTTTCACTTCCAGACTTATCTCCTATAAGACTCATCAACTTATTTATCTGTTCAGAAGTGAAAGGCAAAACAGTAGAGGAGGATACAGCATTACTAGAACAATTGTTTCTTTTAACATTTTTATTCCCATTAGTATTACCCTTAGCCCTTTGACTAGGAGGTTTCTTCTTAAAACCAGGTGGATACCCTACCAACTCATAACACCTATCAACAGTGTGACCTATCATGTTACAATGAGTACACTTTAGGTTTGGATTAGGTCCTCTATTTATCTTTTTAGTTTCTGAAAATTGATTTCCAGTTGACATAAAAGACACATTTGTACCCTTTTTCACAGAGTTAGAGCCTCTATGAGACTCTTCTCTTGAAATTATAGAAAAGGCAGTCTTAACACTAGGTAGGGGTTCCCTGGTTAAAAGAGTGGTCCTAACAGGTTGATATACATCATCAAGCCCCATTAAGAACTGCATTAATTTGATCAGTGTACTCAAATCATTGTAGTCCTTTGAGGCTTTACATGTACAAGCAGGTAGTTGTATCATAGAATCAAATTTTTTCCATAAAGTATTTAACCTATGATAGTATTCAGCTACACTACTTCCATTTTGAGAGATAGAATTAATTTGTTGATACATATTAAACACAATTGATCCATCAATTTTATTATATGTTTCATCTAATTCTTCCCATACATCTTTAGCTAATTTAGAAAACACTTGTCCTAGAAATAGTTCCTCACTAACAGAGTTTAACAACCAAGACAGAACCACAGAATTACATCTATCCCACTGACCTTGCAACACATCATCATTTTCAGGTCTAATACACATACCATCAACAAAGCCAAATTTATTTTTAGCCTGAAGTGCTAATTTCATTGAGTTAGCCCATATAGTATAATTCTCAGTACCTTTTAATTTTATAGATGTAATGGTTAGGTTACTAGTATCACTAGGATGCAAATACAATGGGTCTCCAATATCTAACTTACTGATCAGAGACCCTCCACTGCCACTCGGATCTGAACCACCTGATCCAATTGCAGAGGCTGGGTACCAACATTAGTTCCCATAACAACAATACAAACAGATCACAGAACAAGAGATCAAACAATACAGATAGTACAGCAGACAAAAAAAAAGAACACACAAGAAAGACCTCTAAGGCGAAGCTGTGACAGTGATCAAGATCACGGGTTCATCACTCAGAGGTGCCCGCGCATGTCTTATCACAGGAGCCTGTTCCTAATAGACCAACGACACAGACAAGACAAATAACAATACCCCAAATCAATTAATTATTGAGCCTATTCCGGTCCACCCTAACCCGGACAATGCTCCTAGACCAGACGAAGACAAAAGATAACAGACAAAGAACGATCTCACCAGGAGGGGGACCCAAGTTAGGGTTCTCCAAACTCACAACCTGTACCTTCACTTAGGGTACAGTGTTGTGAGAGCAACTGTAGCTTTAGATTCCAATCCAACTCCAGCTAATACACAACAGCAATCCAGAGAGCTTCTGAATCTCTTTTTCAAGGATGTCACCAAATGATGACCTCAACACACAATCAATACAAAATCAGACAACAACAGTAGACAAGATCTACAAAGATCAGATCTACTGGTAAATGAACAGATCAAGACCTATAAAACCAGATCTGACCAGAGGATGACCAAGACAACAGACGAACACTAGATCTGAACAACTTTTTTCTAGATCTGAACCAGAGAGACACAAACAAAAGACAAGAACTCAATATCACAGCGGAAGACTCAAAGAACACCAGGATCAAGAGCCAGTGGCTCTGATACCATGTAAAAAATCTAAATACAAATACCAGATCTCAATCTCAACAACAACCACAAGACATTGAACACAAGAACACCAGATATAGTGACAAAACAGGCGACCAAAACTTTTATTATTTAGCCAACCCTAAAAACCCCAACCAATACCCAATAAGTTCTTCTAAACAGAAGAACTCTAAATGATTACAATACTTGATCAACTGATGAATATCAGTTGATCTGAAACAAAGAAAGACAATACAAAATAACAAAAAAGTCCTTACAAAGACTATACAAAGATGAGACAAATACTGGTGATTAGATCTTCAACCTTTGGTTGAAGATTGAAACCCTAATCGCCAAAGACTGATACAAAATACACGAGAGAAAGACTGAGAGACTGAGAGAGAATAATGAAGCTGCTAAACCTGCACACAATAACCAAGAGACCTTTATATAGTGGTTAGTTGAAGCATCTAGAGAAAACACAATGAGACACAATCTCATTCGTTGGATCATTTAAGTCACACGGATCGTCAAATGGACGATCAAGATTAACTCCAAACTAACACACTCAGCTAATAGCTGAGTGGGCTATCGTAATGGGCCAAGTAATGGGCCTGAAACATATATCAGCCTGAAACATATATCAGAATACCATATCACTTTTAAGTTAATGAAGCCCAAGTTCATTATCCAATCCTGAGAACACAAACACTTATCAATACTGATTAGCCAACATATATCAAAACATATAATAACTAGAACGCATATATAACCATGAAATTATAAGTTGTTACACAATATTAACACCTTATATTTTTTAACACATATATCAAAGAATTTAAAAAAGCTTGATAATATATATTGTAGAACAGTTTAAGATATTAGAACTAGAGAGATTTTATAAAGTTGACCAATAAAATTTGCTTCCCAAAGAACAATATGAAGAGCTTCAATGGCCTAGCGGATTTATTCTGTTGTCTACAAATTACACCAAATCTCATTTGAGGCATATTTGATTTAATTGCAATTACTTATCAATAATCTTGTGTTAACACGTGACTAAGCAAAGAACCAAAAATCAAGGAGGAGATATAGTATGGTTCACACAATGAAAGAGCAACCTATTTGAACCTGCTATACAATTTATAATTTACTAGTTAAAATGACCTTTAGTAATCAATTCCCGGACATTATTTCTTAATAAATTATTTATTGCGATCTAGTTGTTTGAGATCTTGAATATTTCTACACTTAACAGTTTTTTCGACAATAATTCATTTTGACTTTTCATATTAAAGAGATGACATTCTAGTCCAGGGTGAGGCTAACGTGTAAAATGGAACTTAGTGTACAAAGTATAAGAAAAATTATTAGCCATAGATTAAACTAGATAATCAAGGGTACGATGTTAAAATCATTGCGGTATTAAAGTTTCACCTCCATTTTTAAAACGACAATAACTTTGTCACACATAAATCTCTCCATCTTACTCAATTTTCTTCCATCTTTGGTGATCAAGTTGACTCTATAACGAACAACTAGTATGGTGCGTTATATTTCTTTAGATTCGTTCTAACCAATCCAAGATTGTTCCATCTTACTCAATTTTCTTCCATCTTTGGTGATCAAGTTGACTCTATATATAACGAACAACTAGTATGGTGCGTTATATTTCTTTAGATTCGTTCTAACCAATCCAATATTGTAGTAGCTAAAATGAGTAATGGCATTATGTTCTTAGTTATTTTCTTTAACAAGCCTCGTCCCTTGTGAGAATAAGATAATGACACATAAATAAATCATGAGAGTAGAAGATCAGAGCGAAACAAAATAAACATATATCGTCCATATTCTCATGAAAGATGAATTCAGCATAATTATATTTTGAAGAATGCATCATTACTTAACTAAATCACATTGCTTTGCGTTAACGGTGCAAACCTATGTAGAAAATATAGTAAACTACATAAATTTCGCTTATAATTTTAGATATGGTTTAAAGACTCAATATATTGCTTCACTAATCAAAAAGATTGAAACTGGATAACCAGGTCTATGAAAACGTTATAACTAATGTAAGCGTTTAAAAAAACAAAATAAAAGGTTGTATACAATGTTAAGAGCAAAAACAAGTATCATATTAAGGATGGGTGAAAAGTGAAAAGAAAACAATATATATTTCATGTTTCCAACTATAAATTGCATTTGAATTCTTTAAACAATGTACGGTTTGCATTTCTCAGTGACCTCATTTTCTCAGCTTTATGTTTTAATTTTCTGTTCCTCATTTCCCTTCCACTTAGGGGCTATTTGGTAAAGCTATTAATGAGCCTCTAAATTATTCAGCGTGTTTGTTTTAACATCTGAATGGAATGGAATGGTTAAGGCTCAACTATTAAGACTTGAGATGTTGTTGAACCATTAAGTATTGAATGAATCCATTTTTACTTCTCCTACCAATATGGTACAAGAAGCCAAACCATTTAGAGGTCTAACAAAACAGCACTTAATGATTTAGTACTTAACCATTCAATTCATCTTAACCATTAGACTTCTTAATAATTCAGCACTTAATCAACCAAACAGCTTCATATTAGTTGTATTTCCATCACATGAATCATACAATCTAGAGATTTTAGAGGTGGAGATAGACCTGTTTCTTATGCCTCCATACACATTATAATGTATGCCTCTACTCGTGCCTTCTACCCACTTCCTATGTTCATATGGGAATAAATTAGCTTGCATGGATAAAAGTCCAGATCGTGAAAAACTCGATCAGTTCTCAAGGTGACATGATCGTGGTAAGTGCCGCACACTGCACAACTAAAATGTTGAGAGTTAAATCTTAAAGGGGTGCGAGGGTGATGTATTTATTTTAGGAAATCTAGAATTGGTGTACAAAAGATTTCGACCAAACTTCCCCAATTCAAACTCGGTCCAAAGTATAATCTATTATGTATGTTATCTTTGATTTTAATCAAAAGGTTATAAATTAGCTAGTAGCACTAGCTAAGAGGGTATTTTACAAACCTATATTTATTCTCTTCCTTGTTACGCGTAGAGAATAAAATCAATTCAACACTCATGGCCGTCCCTGAAAATCTCTGAAAATTCATGTATCCTATCTAAACTGTTAAAAAACAGGCCCCTTAAGCCTAAATTTAAGTGTTAAATGAGTTATAAAAAAACTATATATACGTATATATAGAAATTTTTTTAAATTATGCCCTCGAAATTTATAGATCCTGTCCGGTAGCCTCCTCAGATATCCCAAAGACGGCCTGTCGGCACTCAAAGTAAAAACCCATAATTAATCTGGTTGTTGATATTGAACTAAAAAATTTACTATATATGTGAAATTTAAATCAGAAAAGTCATACAATAACATTTTTTTATTAAAGGATCATCCACTTGACATGCTATTGTTAAAAAAAAAAAAAAAAAAAAAAAAAAAGAACAAATAATTAATAATAATGAAATTCACGTGTGTTAGTTTACATGTGAAATAATTCACTAGGATTTTTATTTTCGGATAATATTGCAGACAATGTTTCAAAAGTCATTAGGGAGTCCTAGTCGGTTGACTGTGGAGTTGGGTGTATTTAGGAAATATTCAGATCGGGTAAATATAAAGAAAATTAATTATTGGATATATCTATTATCTATTAATCTATTATCTATTAATCTATTATCTATCTATACATATAATAAACCAAAGCATTTTTAATGACATGTCATAATATTATGCAATTTCTCTTTGGAGAGATGTCACATAGGATGTGATGTGGCAACTCTAGACCAATTAAAAAAAGAAATAAATATAGTTTAAATATGATTTAGGCTGCTCGAAGTGGGGGGAAGGGGGCGGGAAGGGGGGAACACCACCGCCAGGGTGGCGTGGAGGGGGCAGGAAGGAGGGGGCGTGGAGGGTGACACTGGCATGGGGCTTGGGGGTGATGGTGAGGTGGCATCTTTTGATTGGAGGAGGGTTGAATTATTAGTTTATATAAAAATAAATAAATAAATCATATACTTTGGCCGATTGGTTTTAAAAAAACATTACATAATTAAATTAGTTAAATAACCATTGCATAATTACTTAAACAACCATTACATAATCCTAATTACTAAATTACTTATTTAAACACTAGATAATTCCTAAATTACTTATTTAATCTTAATTTTCTCCACTATGCAGAGTAGTTGTCCCAGTCCTTGATTGTGTAGTACGTGGGGACACGGAACGAGAACTATCGCGACCATCGGATCTCGCATCCTCGAGGATATAGCAGTACTCACGAGGAGGGGAAGGTTGGCTCCAGAGTAGTTCCTCCTCCTCAGCTCCCATGAGGGCTTCCAAGTCCTCCTCAGTTGGCTCCCCTCGTTGACGGGGGGTGGGGGTAGTCTGGTGGTGGGGAGTGGGGGTAGTCTGGTAGTAGGGGGTGGGTGCCGACAACATTAGTCGGTCCACTTCTCTAAAAGCCATGGCATAATCCATGGCCTAGACCAATTCCTCATCCGTGAAGTCATCATCGGCTTCAGGAGGAGGAGGAAGGTTGGTTGTGTAGTAGCAGGAGGAGGAGGATAGAACCAATGCTGTGGAGGAAGAGGATGAGGAGGAGGAGGAAAGGAGGAGAATGGTAGTCTCCGGGGCCGGCCCCGGCCCCGGCCCCGGCTCCGGCGAGAGTACTGCCGGAGATTAGACGGTCCGGCAGCTCCTGGTGCAAAACCGCCACCCATATTATTCATTGCTTTGAGAAGGAGGAATAGGTGTGACTGAGAATTGGGCTCGGTGTTGTATTTATAGGGTTAAAATATTACCGTTTGGGGAAAAACTTTGAAATTCAAACTTTGAAATTTAAACATTTGGGGGGGGGGGGGAATTGAAATTCAAACTGTTTGGAACAGTAACCGTTTGAATTTCAAATTTTGAATATAATTTTTTTTAATTATTTTTTTATTATTTTATTAATTTAATAAATTTTCGGTTTAAATTATTATTATTATGTTTATTAATATATTAAAGTTTTTTATAAAAAAAAAAAAAGAAAAAAGAACTGTCACATGTCACTTCCCCCCAGGGGTCCCACAAATGCTACATGACACTTCATCCCCCCCCCCCCCACCCCACCCACCACTCACGAGTAGTCTTAACATAATCTATTAAATACCTAATCTACGAAATGTAAATATTAAAACTTTATTATTATTAATAATAATAATAATAATAATAATATTCATTAATCATATATTAGCAGATGCCATTTTTATAGTTTAGATACTTCTAATTTTATTCACTTTACTTAGATTTCTCAACCGGGACGCTTCCGAGGTATAACCTATTAATATATATAAAAGAATTAAACATTGCTGACGTGGCGTGCCATGGTGCCTTCAACCTCTCCATGAAATTGCCACGTGGCATCATAATTGAAAGATTTTAGTGTTTTTGAATTATTTCTTTTTTTAATTAAAAAAAAGATAAACATAAAACCCTAAATTTATTCTCAATTAATAAAATTAAATTGAGTTATTTTAGGAAAAAATAATTTAAAAACAAATTAAAATTTTTCTCTCTTATATTTCTTTCCATAATTTTTAAACGTTAATATCTTTTATATACGAGATTTTTTAAATAAAAAAATTAAACCAAATTAACGAGCGTTTTATTATCTTTCCAACAAGTACCATAGTGTTATATAAAAAACGGAGAAAAAAACGACTATTTTTTGTGGGGTTTCGTTCATACAGGAAAAAAACACAAAGTGTTCAGGTTATTCATTAATTGAGTTTTTTTCTTTTAAACCAGGTTCTTATCTACGATGTTGAAATTCAGCCTAATCGCCATGCTATCATTGATTTTTACCCTTCTAAAGATTGATAGGTATACTTCATCAAGAGAAGTTAGGAGAAAGAATCGCGCAACACTACAACACATGATGTCACCTTATAGCAAGGTTATTTTTTTATTTATTTAATTACAAGAGTAACAATTATTACTATTAGTATTAGTATTATTAGAATGGTTATATTTTTTAACCCTTGCTGACGTGACATTCAATGGTGGCTTCAACCCTCTCTTGATTCTGCCACGTGGCATAATGAGGTGCAAGATATATTTCTTTTAGCCAATTGCTTTTTCTTTTAAATATTAAAAAGCAAATAATCAGTTAAGATTTGCAATGTAAAGATTCGTTTTGAATTTTTAGAAATTATTTAATAGATAATTTACGTAATAAAAAAGACACGTCTCTTAACATCCTTTTTGAAAATATTTATTTTTAAACTTTAAAAAAGAAGTATATCTTCCAATTTAAATTGAGATATATCTACTAAAATTTAGATAAATATTGATTCATATGTTGTTCTCCTAACATTATAAATAGAACCATTATCTAAAATTCATAAATTCATAAAGGTTTCTGCATACACCTTGAGGACATCTGCAGGTATTCTTCAATTTGTCTTTGTTTAGTTTCTTTAATGATTTTTTTGTACCTTTTTGTTTTTAGTGACAATAATAACAATGTATACTTACTACTATATAATGAGTGCTTGATGGCTAAGAAGGTAAATTTACATCTTTTTTAAGATGGCATATCAAGAGTCTTAGTATAAATCTATAATTTTTATCCAGTTTCTTCCTTTTATGCCCTCTTGTACAACATTTAATGCCAATTGTATATGTATCTAATACATACTTTATATTCATCTCAAGATGTAACTCACCCTCATAAAACACAATAAATTTTAATTGAATGCTTAATATTAAGACCTTTGAGTGTCCATGAAGTGTATATATATCCTCACCTTCTCATGTTTCAAAAATTACATGCTTCTCATTCTTCTCATATCCAACCATAGAGAAATAGAATATGTTTCCCATTTATCTGTGAAAAGGGACGACCAAGCATGTGGACATAGGTTAGTGCCTCTTACTAGCAGGCTTTAATGGATGCGCGCAAGCATATCGAGCGTGAAATGGAACGATTTATGATTTGTGAAAAGGAGACAAAGGCGATGTGACATCCGTCACTTTTATCACTATTATTATTATACATATATATATATATATATATATTTTTATTTCGCACCTCCTATCTAGTACGTTACATTTTATCCTCATAATAATAATAATAATAAAAATAATAATAATAATAAATATTAATAATAATAATAATAATAATAATAATAAAAATAGTAATAGATAATAATACTAGTCTAAGCCTTGAGCCCAAACCATAACCAAACCACTTCATCCCTTTAGTATTAACTGAAGCCCACTTCGCGAGCCCAGTAACGCAGCCCACAGCATAGTCCGGCCCAACACACAAAGCCCAGGCCCAGCCTTCTTCTCTTTCCCTTTAGTCAAAAAAAAAAATAAAACACGTTTTGCCCCTGCCGGGACTCGAACCCGAGCAGGTGGCCGGGTCAACCAAACACAACACACACTAACACCAATTGAGCTACAGCACATACTTGTCCTAATTCCAAACGAATTTGTATATAAGGCCTCGTTCATTTGCTGCTGCTACTCGCTGCTGTAAAGCAGACGCGAGTCTGCTTCTTTTCTTTCTTTCTTGACTTTAGATTGAAGCACATACATGGAATTCAACTGATTAATTGTTTGTGATAGGTAATTAACGGATTAATACACGCAATTACCATAATAAACTCTCAAATCTTACATAATTACGCGTTAATATGTCCGGATTCCTTGTTAACTTTGAAGAATTCAAACGCGTCTTTAAAAACCTTCCATTTCACTAACCCGAGCCACATCCCTATAAATTGGACATCACACAACGATCACAACTCGCCATTCACTTTTTCTCAACCACTAATTTCTCTCAAAAGTCCTCTGTTCTTGAATCTTTGTTCGTTTTTGACTTCAAAGCTTTGACTATCCGTTCATAATCAATTCAGCCTTGTAAGTTTAAATTTTGTTATGGGTTTTATCATTCGGCATATACCCAACATTAACTTTAAGGTTAATTAGGTTAATGTTGTGTGAATAATTTGATTTCAGAAGCTAGGGCTTGTAATGTGGAATTGGGGAAGAACATGAATTTTCGTATAACTATAAATATTAATCGAACAGAAAACAATCACAACCACTGGTCTAGACCAAGTGGTTGTGACTGCTACCTTTCAATCCAGCCACGCGGGTTCGAGTCCCGGTTGTGGCAAAACCTTTCATTTTTGCTTTGATTTTAATCAAACCATCAAAATTAATTATATATAATACTTATATCTTATAAATTCGTTTTAAAATATTAAAACTCTTTTAAAAATTCTACAAAAATTATTTTGTAATAATCTGATGGAAAAGTTCATCATCCAAATTTTAGTTTTTCAAAAATAATTTATTTAATATATATTATTAATAATACAAGTTTATTCATTTATATTTATTAAATTCTATAAAAATATCTAAACGATTTTATTAAATCTCACAAAAATTATCCTAAACTTGTATATTCGTAAACATTCCAGAAAATATTTTTATTTCAGAAAAACCGGCCATTTTATATTTTTAATTAATTTTTGTTAGTTTTAATCATAAATAAATCATAATAAATTCATTTTTCAACATTTTTGCACCAAAATTTTACATAAATTATTTCTATTCATTTGGAACAGAAATACAATTTTTAATTCAAGAATTCTTTAATTTTAATATTTTTAGATATTAAAATCATATTTTGACAATTTGAAATAAATAGATTAAATATTCTATTTTCAAGAAAATAATTTTATAAAAATTATTTTCACACTTAAAACTTTATATTGTGACCATATTTGATTTAAAGTTTACTCAAAGACTTTTTGTTTATTTATTTACCAAATTTCCCTTATTTATTAAACGTTTAATTTATTAACCAAATAAATACTTATCCCCAATTCGAAGCCCTAGAAAATACTTATAGACTAGATAGACTTAGACTTATTCGTTACATTATACATAGGGTGATACTTGGCAACGTTGGATTATACTTACTCAATTCCACAAGACTTACCACCTTGCTAAGGTGAGTATTACTTATCCCCTTTTTCCGCTTTTACAACTTTTGGGGTGATTCATGCACAAGTATACAAAACTTTCGTATTCATTTACACATACATTTTATTCATTTACAATTCATATACGTGTCTTGTTTATCTTTGTGCTTATGCTTGAACATGAACGTAGCTTACATACAAAATCATACATTTAGACATAACTTATGTTATGGTGCTCTTTACACTTAGACGTAACTTATGTTACGGTGCTCATTTAGACATAACTTTGTGTTATGGTGCTCTTTTAGACTCACACGTGTTGAGGTGCTCATTATCAATTTCATTGTACAACTTTACATGTGATCTTTGTCTTGTTTGGTTACTTGCGTGTTTACATAATGCCTTGGTGATGCTAGACACATGAATTGTACTACTTTTCAAAACTTATACTATACGTACAAAACTAAGTAGTACTCACCAACATCATATGTTGACAAAATTATTTCCGTGCATGTTTCAGGATAAGTTGCTTGATGCTTCACATAGGACCTTGGACTTAGATTAAATCAATCAATTTTCTTTATTTTGTTGTCTTGTATTTAATTTCACATGTTGTAAAATAATATTCAATAATCATATATTTACATTTTAGTACCATGAGCTTTTGAACAATCGTCACTACGTGGCACCTCGATGATTCCGCCATCGGTTGGGGTGTTACAGATTGGTATCAGAGCCATGGTTATAGGGAACTAGGTTATTAGATAAAATGGCCTAGACTATAACCGAACTTCAACTTGCATGCATAACATTTCCTAAATTACCTTACCCTCTACTTTCCTTCCTCTACCTTTCACTTCTTCTCCATTTCTCCTCATCTTTCATCCTGGTGCATAGAGATGGTGTCATACAAGGAGTGGAAAGCCTACATCACCGTGGAACGGGAGCAGTACCTTTCATGAAGACACTCTTAGGCATAATGCCTACTCTTATTCGGTTCCTTCAAAGTTGTTGAACTTTAATGAGTGTGATAAGGACACGTGCAATCTGGAAGGGTGGATGCCTGTACACTAGGTTTTCTGGCATAGGCAAGCATAGCGCATAAATCCATTTACGGACCTGTTATGCTTACCTGGGGATTCCTGGAGTGAGTGTCCACTTATAGGCTAAATCATGTCTTCTTTGATCACCATTGGGTTCAACTCCTTTGAAAAGTCAACGTTCTTATTAGGCTTTACAGCCAGACAAGGGCACTCCAAGCATTTATGCAAGTTTTCAATAATACTCTCTCGCTTCATATACAATATCCTATATATCATGATTTTCATATATTGCTTACAAGTTCATACTTACATAATCATCTGTACAGTTATACACTCACATTTTCTAATCTCATGATTATTAATTGACTACCTCATAGATGTCTGCTCGCCGCATGCTCCGTGATGCCAGCCAACGCCCTGTTCGTGCTTCTGGACGACGTTCTGATCGTCGCCTCGCATCTTTAGTCGCCGAGCAAATTGCTGCGGTGATCCCAAACCTTGTCAGTGAGATAACCCAGAATAGTAACAGTGCCAACACAGGGAGTACAACCCAATTTCGATGCACTTTCAAACACTTTAACTCCTGCAACCCCACAAAATTCACTGGTGAGGAGGGTGCTACTGGCCTCCTTCAATGGTTTGAAAGCATGGAGAGCACCTTTGTGAACAGTGAATGTCCTGATGAACTCCGCGTTCGCTATGCTACTAGTGTCCTTCAAAAGGGGGCGCTAACCTGGTGGAATGGCGAAAAACGCAATCGAGGAGCTGATGTTGCTTTATCTTTATCTTGGGCTGATGTTAAGGAACTCATGATCGCCAAATTCTGCCCTAGGAACGAAATCAGGAGACTGGAGGAAGAGTTCCATGGACTGAAACAAGACAGTGGTGAGAATCTTGCGTATAATACTCGATATCACGAACTTAGCATACTGGTTCCACACATGGTCACCCCAGTCTCTCGAGCAATCGAAAAATATATTGAGGGATTACCTGACCTGATTCAAGACGTTGTCACTGGAGGCAAATCCACTACGGTAGAAGAAGCCATCCAGCTTGCGGCCACTTTGACAGACAAACACGTAAGGAAAGGAAACTTGGTTAGGAAGGGCACCAAGACGTCTACTGAGAAAACCACCAATGCTGTTGAACAATCTAAGACTGTTTTCGCAAAGGCCGCCACTACTGCTTCGAACTCTAAGAAACGAATGGGCGATAACCAGAACCATGCTGTTATGAATCCTGTGACTCAACCCTCTATCAAGAAAGCCTACACGGGAATCCATCCTCAATGCAACACTTGCAAGTATCATCACCCTGCTAATCTTCCATGCCGTCAATGCACTAGATGTGGAAGGTTTGGACACTTTGTCACTACTTGTCGTGTAACAGATTGGACACAGGGTAATCGTCAAACAGCTGCCCAGGAACCACTACAGATTACTAACGGTCAGGCATGTTATCATTGTAGAGACCCTAACCACATGCGACCTCAATGCCCTAAATTGAATAATGTAAACCTGGTGGCACATGGACGAGCTTTCAATAACAATATCAACGAAGCAAATGGTCAGAATGACGTTAATCCCACTGGTTAAGCCATGGATGGAATCTTCCTAAATACTCGAGAATTCAATACTTGCGTTTTCATTTTCTTGATCCCATTATCATTTTGTACCCAATTCTATCGCACTCATTAGCATATAACATCTAGAGATTTCCTTGCATACTATTATGTACGAACACAGATTGGAGATTTATCATATTGGTTACGTTTATTTTAATCGTACACTTACATTTATTTGAAACGTTTGGACTTGATACTTGATCTTACAGAGCTTTTCTAAGAAAACATCATTGCTTATTATATGAAACTTGATTTTTCCCTTAAGTTGACTATTCATTGAACATCTAATTATTCATGATACTCGTAAACATTTAATTATTCATGATAACACTTACACTTAATGGTTGTAGTCCTTACAAACTTGCTTGCATGTGTGTATTATCCATGTAACTCAGATAAACATTTCATTTAAAGGGCTCCTCGGACGAGTGGTAGTCCATACTCAAAAACTGTTATGCTTACAAGTCATTGCAAACCAATGCAATTGACCTCATTTCATTGATAAACATCTCATTGTAACTCAACGTGTTTGTTGTGACACCTTCTTGTGAAACTTAATTGCTTTAATGTGTGTTAGATTAGGATCATAGAAGGACATAAAACCCTAATGTAAGGTAAATTGATGATTCCGGTCCGGAACGTAATCATGAATTTACAGGTACGTTAGGGTAGTGTGAAATTCTATTAGAGTTTTTGGTAGGCGTCCAGTACGTTTTCAAGGTATCAAAGGTGTGGTGGGTTAGCTGCGGTACACCCTGTATACAAACACTAATGATGCATTGAAAGTGAGACTGGAAGTCGGACCAGGGACAAACTCTAGTTACTTGGTAGTTCATTTGGTCTTTCTATAGTCAATCAACTCGTACATTTATTTTAGGATTCCTAAAACTTGCAATCTAAGTGATTTACTAGATTCTTATTCTCGTTATTATTCAAGACGAACCTGATCCAATCCTTAACTCACATCTCTCGAAACGATTCACTCTGTTACCTATAAATTTACGTCTTTACCAGATCACAGATATCCTAATTTTTACCCAAGCATCCATAACCATATGTTTCTAATAACTTCGGGACGAAGTTTCTAAAAGTAGGGGATGCTGTGACATCCGTCACTTTTATCACTATTATTATTATACATATATATATATATATACATTTTTTTTATTTCGCACCTCCTATCTAGTACGTTACATTTTATCCTCATAATAATAATAATAATAAAAATAATAATAATAATAAATATTAATAATAATAATAATGATAATAATAATAAAAATAGTAATAGATAATAATACTAGTCTAAGCCTTGAGCCCAAACCATAACCAAACCACTTCATCCCTTTAGTATTAACTGAAGCCCACTTCGCGAGCCCAGTAACGCAGCCCACAGCATAGTCCGGCCCAACACACAAAGCCCAGGCCCAGCCTTCTTCTCTTTCCCTTTAGTCAAAAAAAAAATAAAACAAGTTTTGCCCCTGCCGGGACTCGAACCCGAGCAGGTGGTCGGGTCAACCAAACACAACACACACTAACACCAATTGAGCTACAGCACATACTTGTCCTAATTCCAAATGAATTTGTATATAAGGCCTCGTTCATTTGCTGCTGCTACTCGCTGTTGTAAAGCAGACGCGAGTCTGCTTCTTTTCTTTCTTTCTTGACTTTAGATTGAAGCACATACATGGAATTCAACTGATTAATTGTTTGTGATAGGTAATTAACGGATTAATACACGCAATTACCATAATAAACTCTCAAATCTTACATAATTACGCGTTAATATGTCCGGATTCCTTGTTAACTTTGAAGAATTCAAACGCGTCTTTAAAAACCTTCCATTTCACTAACCCGAGCCACATCCCTATAAATTGGACATCACACAACGATCACAACTCGCCATTCACTTTTTCTCAACCACTAATTTCTCTCAAAAGTCCTCTGTTCTTGAATCTTTGTTCGTTTTTGACTTCAAAGCTTTGACTATCCGTTCATAATCAATTCAGCCTTGTAAGTTTAAATTTTGTTATGGGTTTTATCATTCGGCATATACCCAACATTAACTTTAAGGTTAATTAGGTTAATGTTGTGTGAATAATTTGATTTCAAAAGCTAGGGCTTGTAATGTGGAATTGGGGAAGAACATGAATTTTCGTATAACTATAAATATTAATCGAACAGAAAACAATCACAACCACTGGTCTAGACCAAGTGGTTGTGACTGCTACCTTTCAATCCAGCCACGCGGGTTCGAGTCCCGGTTGTGGCAAAACCTTTCATTTTTGCTTTGATTTTAATCAAACCATCAAAATTAATTATATATAATACTTATATCTTATAAATTCGTTTTAAAATATTAAAACTCTTTTAAAAATTCTACAAAAATTATTTTGTAATAATCTGATGGAAAAGTTCATCATCCAAATTTTAGTTTTTCAAAAATAATTTATTTAATATATATTATTAATAATACAAGTTTATTCATTTATATTTATTAAATTCTATAAAAATATCTAAACGATTTTATTAAATCTCACAAAAATTATCCTAAACTTGTATATTCGTAAACATTCCAGAAAATATTTTTATTTCAGAAAAACCGGCCATTTTATATTTTTAATTAATTTTTGTTAGTTTTAATCATAAATAAATCATAATAAATTCATTTTTCAACATTTTTGCACCAAAATTTTACATAAATTATTTCTATTCATTTGGAACAGAAATACAATTTTTAATTCAAGAATTCTTTAATTTTAATATTTTTAGATATTAAAATCATATTTTGACAATTTGAAATAAATAGATTAAATATTCTATTTTCAAGAAAATAATTTTATAAAAATTATTTTCACACTTAAAACTTTATATTGTGACCATATTTGATTTAAAGTTTACTCAAAGACTTTTTGTTTATTTATCTACCAAATTTCCCTTATTTATTAAACGTTTAATTTATTAACCAAATAAATACTTATCCCCAATTCGAAGCCCTAGAAAATACTTATAGACTAGATAGACTTAGACTTATTCGTTACATTATACATAGGGTGATACTTGGCAACGTTGGATTATACTTACTCAATTCCACAAGACTTACCACCTTGCTAAGGTGAGTATTACTTATCCCCTTTTTTCCGCTTTTACAACTTTTGGGGTGATTCATGCACAAGTATACAAAACTTTCGTATTCATTTACACATACATTTTATTCATTTACAATTCATATACGTGTCTTGTTTATCTTTGTGCTTATGCTTGAACATGAACGTAGCTTACATACAAAATCATACATTTAGACATAACTTATGTTATGGTGCTCTTTACACTTAGACGTAACTTATGTTACGGTGCTCATTTAGACATAACTTTGTGTTATGGTGCTCTTTTAGACTCACACGTGTTGAGGTGCTCATTATCAATTTCATTGTACAACTTTACATGTGATCTTTGTCTTGTTTGGTTACTTGCGTGTTTACATAATGCCTTGGTGATGCTAGACACATGAATTGTACTACTTTTCAAAACTTATACTATACGTACAAAACTAAGTAGTACTCACCAACATCATATGTTGACAAAATTATTTTCGTGCATGTTTCAGGATAAGTTGCTTGACGCTTCACATAGGACCTTGGACTTAGATTAAATCAATCAATTTTCTTTATTTTGTTGTCTTGTATTTAATTTCACATGTTGTAAAATAATATTCAATAATCATATATTTACATTTTAGTACCATGAGCTTTTGAACAATCGTCACTACGTGGCACCTCGATGATTCCGCCATCGGTTGGGGTGTTACAGGCGAAAGCTTTTTGCCTGGGTCATCAGCCTAAAACGGTATGTATTGCATTATTTTTTCCCAATAAAATATTGAACTTTGGCATACGCTTTTACTTTGTATTGGCTCAGTAACTTCAACTTGTTTTACTTTTCAAGAAACTCATCTTACTAATATCATTACTTGACATGTCTAGGTTACTCATGATGCAAACCACGACAAAGTTCATAGCTTTCGCATACAGAAAGAAACGCCATTTAACCAATTTTAGTTATTTCTCATTGCTCGATTTGTTTTACTGTCGATTTGTAATTTTTGGTCCTTTTACATTGTTAATAATATACCTTTAGTTGTTGGAAACATACACTTACTTATATTCATCAAATATTTATGGTGTGCAGGATGAGGTTGCTAAAGAATTGGTGTGCCTATTCAATTTCAACACTTCTTGTATGGCCAAAGAGGTAGAACCGCACACATCAGCCTAATCGGCCTTCAACAGCTTTGTAGGAAACCCAATCGAAATTGTTTTTTTTAATTGCTAATACCTTTTATAAAAGTTAATGTGTTTTATCTATAGATTTGAGAACAATATTTATCATGTTGCTATTGGTTTTATTATCAAGCTGAACTCAAAACTGTTATTGGAACTGCATGTTGCGTAATTGAGGGAAGTTTCCAATAAGAATCACAACGCTAAACTGAAAATGTTCTTGGAGATCGAGATTGGATTGGTAATATCGTCCGTCGTTTTATTTCACTGTTGCTTTAATACAGTTTGTTTGGTTGAAACAGGCCGAGTCAGGATTTGGTTGCCTTGCATACAATTTGTTTTTTGTCCAAGTTTTACCTTTATATAGTGTCCAATATAGCATATTCGATTATTAGGAAGTTGTATACATTGTAAATAAAATTTGAGTGCCTTTCAAAGAGTTTGATAAATATTATGTCTAAAGATGTACAACATTGTAATTTTGTATTGTGTACAAATATTTAAGCATAATTTACAATACACTTAAAGCCAATTTAGAGGGATTAAAGTTGGACATTCATCAAACTTTTAAGATATTTTAGGGCCATCTTAATCAATTCAATTCATACTAACCTTTCATCTTTCTTGGTGAGACATCATAATGAATACAATATTAACTACACAAATGGTGATTAGTTCACATTCCAATCATCATTCACATAACATTGTTATAAAGAACAAATCCACTTTAACCAAAAATTTAATTTGGAAATTCGAAATCGTCTCTTCGAGTTCCATAACTCCATCTTCTTGAAACTATAAGTTCTTCCATACCCATCATCCAGATGTTAGCATCTTGCTGGTTTCTTCTATTCGATTGACAATCTGTTGATTCTGCTAAGGTTGGATTTCTATTTTATTGTTTTTATAGTTATATGTTCTTGATTTTTTTTTTTTTTTTTTTTGTGTTTCTTTGATTTTATAATATAAATTCAGTGCTATTTTTCAGGTGTCTATTTAAAAATTAAAATGTGTTAACCCATACGGCTCCATAACATTAATATGACTAATACCCATTTATAAGGCCTAGAGAGCATATTTTTAAGGCTTAATCACGGTACATAAATCCTCATGGACACGATACACGAGAGAATCGATTAAACTAAATATAGAATATCACATTTTATATTATCGCTTCCGCGGCAACGCGCGGGCTTCCTACTAGTAATAAACAATGTTTATTGATTATGGTTTCACCTCAAATTAAGTAATGGTTTAAAAAGAATGTGTGTTCGGTTTTATACATGTAATGTCTTAAAAACAATTCATATTTTTGTTTTTTAAAGTTGTAGAAGACAAAAACAGTTTTATTTTATAGCATATCGTTTTAAATTAATAAAGATAAAGGGATACAAAATTTTACTAAAACCATAAACATCTTGATTGAGTAGATAACTTTCAGTCGACTGTCTTATTGGACTATTAATCTTTTGGGCATGTTATCGGGCTTGTTATCTATTGTAAAAGCCCATGTTGAAAATAGCCGATGTGCATCATGTTGTCAAAAAGATGTCAGTCAGTTTCGTTCAATCAAGTTACGGTCATAATGTGTTTCAGCATATTTACATTCTGGTTTGTTCCTTTCAAATAAACATTCTAATGTTGTCATGTGCTAACTTATGTAAAAGAGTGTCTAATAAGAAATGAAATTATTTGGATTTATATTTTACTTTTTAATTTAATTAAATGTGAAGCAGAATGAATAAATATATATATATATATATCTTTCTCAAGATGTTTTCGGTTGAGGATATTGTTGTATTTTTTCATACCAATGTGTTTTTTACATCTGAAATTAGAATTTCATATTTCTTAGTTATGTGTTTTACACAAAGTTGTGTTTTTAAAAAAAAATCACATTCATGTGTATGGGCTATCTTGTAATGAGTGAGATGATTTTAAAACACAACACTATGATTGTGGGTTTTGCATTTAGGTGTTCGGTTTTTGTTTATGCATAATGAGGGGGTTTAATAAAACACAATGAGTTTTAAAACACCCCTCGTAAGAACAAACTCATATTCATATAAAACACTCCCGTTAAGAACAAACAACTCATATTCATATAAAACACCCCCTTAAGAACAAATAACTCATATTCATATAAAACATATCGTATAAATAAACAAATCATATTCATATAAAACACCCCGTATGAACAAACAACTTCATAATCGCAAAAAAGATAATTGATATCATTTTGATTAATATATAGATGTTTATATATTAGGATATTGAAATGATAAACTCGCTTTTGTTAGTGGATATAAAGAACATTTATTTAATTCCGAAATTATAGGGGGTTTCCTATTTTTGTGTTTAGTCAAATGACAATCATATCCTTGATCTCTTAAATTAATGATTGCCACGTGTCACTTTAAGAACACTTCTTACATTTCTCACACTTTTAATCATTTGTACAGGAACCCTTATCTCTCTCTCTCTCTCTCTCTATATATATATATATATATGTGTGTAATATCGTATTTTCCACCTTCGAATGTAAGGAGAAGACTAATCCAATCCATGAACTTAGTGGTATGGTGGTGCCTTGATATGCAAGAAACAATTAGACGTTCAATAGTATTTCAGTGAAAATTGAGTAGCATATGTAGAGAGATTAAGTGGTATATCTACTTTTTTTTTTATCGACGAACAACTGTGTGGCAACTACCCTTGCGGGGCGCCGTGCCCAAGAATCGACTACTCGACCTCCAGCAGCCCCCGCCTTCTCCCGATGCGAGGAAACCCGAGCCCCACCCGCCCGAAGGCACGACAGTGTTATAGAACTCGGTAAAACCTCGCCGCCCGTCAGATTCGAAACGGCGCCACCCGTATTCGATCTTCACCCGGATACCAAACCATAATGTTGGAAGTGGGAATTGAACCCTTGATCACCTAAGTGAACATAAGGCCTCTCCACCACTCCACCACTATAGATGGATTAGTGGTATATATACTTATCGTTCAAGAATCGGTGAAAATATTTTAAGATGGATTGTTCTAGATAGATAGTTTTTTATGTTTAGTTGGTTAGTTTTTTTTTTTTTTTTTTTTTTTTGAACGTCAAGGAACGACGTGTCAACCACCTTGACATCGGGCGTTGTGGCCAAGGTCGTAGAAATCCCTTGGCTTTTCCAGATGCGCAGAAACCCGACCTCAACCCGTCCGAATACACGACACTGGAATAATCAGTATTCAAATCGAATCGGCGCCACCCGTATTCACTCATCACCTGGATGTCGCATAAAATAATGGGAAGATTGAGAATTGAACCTAGACTATAAGAAACACTAAGGGGCTGTTTGGTTGATTAAGTGCTGAATCATTAAGAGGTCTGAATAGTTAAGAGGTCTGTATGGTTAAGTGCTGAATCATTAAGTTAGACCTCTTAATGGTTAGTTTTCTTGTTCCACATTGGTATGAGAGTTTCATTAAGGTTCAGCCTAGTTCAGTGCTTAATGGTTCAGCAACATCCCAAGTCTTAGTGATTCAGCCTTAACCATTCCATTAAGAGGCTGAAACAAACGTGTTGAATGCTGAATCATTTAGCACTGAATGATTAAGAGCCTCATTAAGAGGCTACCAAACAGCCCCTAAGTCTTTCTCCAACTACTTCACTACTACCTTGGCGTTTAGTTGGTTAGTTGGCTGGGTGTTTTTGATGTTGTCACCCACAAGATGGTGTCATCTTTTGTACAGTAAGAGGGCCATTTTTTTAGAAATATTGAATAGGTATACATTTGTCCCTTGCACACTTTAGTAGATTGACGGTCGTCTGCAACCGATTCTGTGGGGTTTATACTTTAATTGATTTTGTCGTTTTACATTGTTTTAGTCAAAATATATATATTGCACTTCGTTTAACATTTTCCAGTAAAAAGGCCGACACTACACGATTCTAAACTACAATCATGCATTCACGTGCTTCCCTTTTCAAATTCTATCATTGCATAACTCTCAAAAAATTATATTTTTATAATGAAAACTATTCAATCTTCATTTATTTTTATTAGCTATCAATATAATGGAGAGCGGAAAAGAAAAACAAGTACAAGAAAAATACATTCAAGATGACCCAAAATGTGACAATGGACCATAAAGCCAAAGGATTAACTAAACTTCCCAATGTAGCTTATTTGGTTCCTCCACCCTTAGCCTCCAAATCTCATCAACCTGTGCCGAGATAAGCTTCTCTATCATAAAACAAGTTCACACACTTGACTTTTAAGTTCTAGTTTTCTTTCTTTCTTTCTTTCTTTTTTTAATCCAAACCCACATTCAAATTGGACATGGGTATTTAATCTCATTACAAACCATAACAAATTACAATAAGATGTCAAGTAAACAGGCAACAAGCTGCGTCACAACCACTCTTTTGAATCACAAATTTTACCCTGCTAAAAATAAAACCTTGATTCTTAGAGGGCGGGGAATTACTGTGCAGAAAAGCTGCGCCGCAACCCCGTTTTGAATTGCAAATCCTACCATGTTAAAAATAAAACCTTGATTTTTGAAGGGCGGAGAATTACTATACACAACCTTTTGCACCTGATCCAGCTAATCGGGTGTAAAAGATTGTGCACAACAATTCAACAAACTTCTTTTACAGTTGACTTTGAATCTTTGAATGATCATCTCCTCATCAATCTCTTCATGCGAAACATCCAGGTTGTAGTGGCACTCATTGTTTCTATGGGTATTTGGACTTGAAGAGCCAATAATGCATTTACACTAGACTCTACCTAAATAACTATTTGGATTTTTTGAACTTGACTCCTCACATCAAACTTAATTTGATATCCTTTCGAACCATATAAACCCCAGGGACCAGGGCCGGTTCTAAGGTAGGCGGGTCGGGTGATGGCCCGAGGCCCAAATTCGGTGTGACTGAAGTTTTTTTTTAAATGATTTTTTTATATATTTTTCTTATATATTTTAAGTATTTTTATAAATGTATATAACCTAATATTTTTTCCTCTGCGCTACGCGGCGGAGTTTGATCCTTGTTTTCTCCTGCTACGCAGCATGACTTTCATTATATTGGTTCGTCTCATCGGAAACTATAAATACGATCGATACTGATTTCAATAATACCGATACCGGACTTGATGATGTTCACTCATTATTGATTTAGTTCGTCACGGTACAATAACTGTACTCGCTATGGCCTACGATACCAAAATTATAGTGTGTGTGTGTGTGTGTGTGTGTGTGCATATATATGTGTGCATTTACATATATGTATATAGGGGATGGTTATAGAGAAAACCCACTCAAGTTGAGGAAACTCTAGAAACTCCTATTTCCCGAGCTTTTTATTATCTGAAAAAATTAGGACATGTAATATACATGTTTTTAAGTGTTTTGAGCCAAAAAGATAAAAAAAGCGCTGAGTGGGTTTTTTTTAATAAATAAGTTTTTGTGTTACGTATGTTAAATGTCTGTAAAGTGTGTAACATATGTTACACAACAAAAACTTATTTATTTATTTTTTTAAATCCACTCGGGGTTTTTTTGATTTTTTTTTGGCCCGAAACTCTTAAAAACATGTATATCATATGCCCTAATTTTTTCAGATAATAAAAAGTTTGTTATGTAGGAGTTTCTAGGGTTTTCTCAATTTGAGTAGGTTTTCTCTTTATACTTAGCCTATGTATATATATGGGTTTGGGTTCGGGTACAAATGATGATTTCTCTAAGAAGTGTGAGAAGCCACATAACCGTGCCATGTGGCGAAAATAATTTTTCATCAAAAGGGTGTGTTAGTAATTTAAATAGAATACAAAAATTGGTAAGATCATGCAGTTAGCTATTTTAATGGAATCATTTATTAATTAGTTCAAATATCAATTTCCAATATTCATTAGTTACAGTTTGTCGATCAACTGGGTGATTCAAAATCAAATCTTCATCAAATACCTTTCATCTTACATATAATTCTGCAATAAAAAAACTATTCAAGACATAATCATATAATTTTGCAATTAAAAACTATTGAATTGTTCAATTGTTTTTTGTCACATACGTACGATGCTATTATTGGCGAGGTGACTGGTATGTATAGTTCTTCACATAGTGTTATCCATATTTCAAGATAAATATAACATATTTAATGATGCTATTATTGGCGAGGTGAATGGTATGTATAGTTCTTCACATAGTGTTATCCATGTTTCAAGATAAATATAACATATTTAATGTAGTTCAAGCACGTTGTATTTCCGAGTGTGTTTTATCATCATCGTGTCAACAATCCAGAGTGTTTTATTACCATTGAATCAACCTTTTGTTTTAACAATCCGGCGTATTTTATCACCATCACCTCAACAATCCAGTGTGTTTTTATCATTTTACAAAGGTCACCTCACTGTTGTACATTATGTTTTATCACCATCAGATCAACTTCGTGTTTTAGCACCATTTGATAAACATAAAACACACAAAGAACGTCAAAACGACATTTCCACTCAAAACCATCTTCGGGTTAACTATATGTTTTATCACTATCCTATAAACATAAACACTTTAAACATATCAGAACAACTTAACGTTAAAAACACATAACATGATTGTTGGAAAACACACAAAATAAATAAATACACATTATACTTTTCCATTCATACACACATCTTAAGAGCCTAAAACACATAAATGTTTGCTGGAAAACACACACAAAAAACAACGGATTAAACAAGGTGTTTAATTGTTTTTTGGTATGATAAAACATAATCATATAATTTTGCAATTAAAAACTATTGAATTATTCAAATTGTTTTTGGTCACATACGGATGATGCTATTATTGGCGAGGTGAATGGTATGTATAGTTCTTCACATAGTGTTATCCATGTTTCAAGATAAATATAACATATTTAATGTAGTTCAAACACGTTGTTTTTTCCGAGTTTGTTTTATCATCATCGTGTCAACAATCCAGAGTGTTTTATTACCATCGAATCAACTTTTTGTTTTAACAATCCGGCGTATTTTATCACCATCACCTCAACAATCCAGTGTATTTTTATCATTTTACAAAGGTCACCCCACTGACCATCAGATCAACTTCGTGTTTTAGCACCATTTGATAAACATAAAACACACAAAGAACGTCAACACAACATTTCCACTCAAAACCATCTTCGGGTTAACTATATGTTTTATCACTATCCTATAAACATAAACACATTAAACATATCAGAACAACTTAACGTTAAAAAACACCTGTTGTGATTGTTGGAAAACACACAAAATAAATAAATACACATTATACTTTTCCATTCATACACACATCTTAAGAGCCTAAAACACATAAATGTTTGCTGGAAAACACACACAAAAAAAAAAACAACGGATTAAACAAGGTGTTTAATTGTTTTTGGTATGATTGTAAGGTTTGATGTGTGTATGTATGAGAGAGAGAGAGAGAGAGAGAGAGAGAGGCGTAGAAAAAAGGAGAGAGGGAGAGATATATGGAAAGTCTCCTTAAATGAAAGAGTTGTTTAATTGGGTTTTTTTCGTGTGTCTTGACAATTATACCCTCACAATACCTAATTTATTAATTAAATTATAACATAATTTACAACTTTGCCATCCATTTAATCTCAACCATCCATTTAATCTCAACCATCCATCAACATGATCTAAAGGACACAATTACTTCTCACCTTTCTCATAAAACACACTATTTGAACCCTAACCTTACCCTATATATATTAAAAAAAACATAAGGAGGCTTTACATTTATTTGTTGAATGATTGTAGTTGTTTCCTATGTCATGTGTTTAAGAGTATTTACGTCAGATTTTTCATCTTCGTCCATCAAATTACATTAAACAGCATTATATTCTATTCACTTTTCAAATAAATAATATTTTTTACATACTTTTATCTTTACTTTTTCTTCCAAAATTTACTGTTAAATAATAACATTTTCTCTCTTTCTTCCGCTCATAATCATCACAAATCACTTTTTAAACTATACAGAACATACTTACAAAAATATACAAAACCTGATTTGAATACTCTAAGTTTTTGTTGGTTCCTATTAGAGGTGCAAAAAAAAAAAAAAAAAAAAAAAAAAAAAAAAAAAAAAAAAAACGGTTTAAGGAACCGAATTGGTGGAACCAGCCCGACCTAAACAAGTCTGGGACCGGTATTTCCCGAACTGGTTTCAGTACGTATTACGAACCGTAGGTCCCTAATCATTTCCCCATCTCCAAACAATAGCCAGAACCGAATCGGTTTCTAGAAGAACTAGTCCTAAACCATTTTGGAGAAAAACCGGTATTTTTATTAAAAAAACTTAAATTTTATATAAAAAATTATATATAATGTAACATCGCGTATAAATACATATTTTTTTTATCACTTTAATCATACTTAAATTATTTCAAAACACAATTATAATAATAATAATAACAATACATTAAGTTTTTTTTTTTTTTTTAAAAAAAAAAGAGTGAAAGAACAAACAAAATAATTATATGCCTAGCCCACCCTTTCCTTTGTTTTTAAAATTTTCGGAAGCCCAGACAAATGTCCAGCCCAAGAACAAAACCCGGCCCACATTTCTTTCCTTCCTTCCCTCTCTTGTCTGCAACTCCGATTAGATTTCGGTAAGTCCCGGAAATTCCGGCGACTTACCATAGATAACCACACGCGTTTTTTTAGTAACCTTTGACCTACATGTTTTAAAGCACACCCCAACAGATTATTAGCCATAATTGTCTTCAATTAACACAAAATCACGATCCACAATTCTCGGGTCTTTGACTAAATTAGTCAACCTGCGCGTTCCTAAAGCTCGTGTATAAATAGAGCACACCAGTAGGCCATAAACCACACACAAAACCTCACCATACAAACATTCTGTTGGAAGAAGCTTCCCGGCGTGGACTGAAGGTCTCGCCGGCGTACACTATTCCGGTCACATTTTTTTTTCTTCGTTAAACAGTAAGTCTTGAACCTTTATACTCGTCCATATATCAGAGTCAAAAGCCCTCTGTTTAATTGGGTTTCTGTAACTTAAATCGAGCTCTTTTGGCCATAGGTACGATTAGGGTATGAATTGGGGAAGATAACTCAAAACAGTTATAAGATAAATATTTTAATTTCTGGTTTTAAATTGTTCTCAGGGTGTGACTCAGTGGTGAGCCACGCTTGTGATTCGTGTTTGGACCGGCCAGACGCAGGTTCAATTCCCAGGGGTAGCAACTTATTTTTTTTAAAATCGTTTTCCTTTCTTTTTATGCATATTATTTCCTATAAATGTTTAAAATATCAAACATGACTTATTAATTACAAAAAATTTATTTTATGTTATATAAATAATAAAGTTTATCATACAATTTTTAGTTTTTCAAAAAAACTTTTATTTATTATATATAATAAATATTACTAGTTTATTCAATTATAATTATAAAATTCTATAAATATATCAAAACAATTACATAAATTTCCACAAAAATTATTCTGGGTTTATTTAACATTAAACTTTTCTGAAATGATTTTTATTTCTGAAAAATCATTTATTTAATATTTTTAATCAATTTTTGTTAGTTTTAATCATAAATAAATCATAATAAATTCATTTTTCAATATTTTTGCACCAAAATTTTATATATATTATTTCTATTTATTTAGAACAGAAATAAAATTTTTAATTTAATAATTCTTTAATTTTAATATTTTTAAATATTAAAGTTATAATTTGAAAATTTGAAATAAATAGATTTAATATTCTATTTTTAAGAAAATAATATTTTCACATTTAAAACTTTATATTGTGACCATCTTTGATTTAAAATTTACAAAAAGATTCTTGTTTATTTATTTATCAAATTTCTCTTATTTATTAAACATTTTATTTATTAATCAAACGAACACTTATCCCCAATTCGAAGCCCTAGAATATATTTGTAGACTAGAAAGACTTAGACATATTTACCTTAATTATAGGGTAACACTTGGCATCGTTGGGCAACACATATTCTATTTTCACGAGACATAACATTTTGCTAAGGTGAGTTTACATAGTCCCTTTTCTCTATTTTCACTATTTTTGGGGTGAAACATGTTTAAACATTTTATACTATCATTTACACATATTTACTTGTGATTCAAGTACATCATCATTCTATCATTTGACTGTAACAAAAAGACACAGTACAATCATTAACATTGATCAAGCCGCCTGTTTAGATTATAGCGCTATAGGTCTGACAAACCCACCCCCCCGCATAAATTCAGGGATGATCAATAACAGTAACAACATTTAACTAACTTGCGAGTTAGTCATCAGTCGACACAAGGTTTGGTTGTACAAAGACGCATTGTTACATGTCGGAATCATACTCTATCATCATACAACTGTGAATGTTGTACAAATTATTGTTATCAATTATATTAAAAAAAACCTATGTATTCTCACCAACTTTTGTTGACCCAAATTATTTTCAAACTTAACATGTTTCAGGTTCTACTTGCTTGAAGATTTGAGTTAATGCTTGAAGATGTGTACATAGTATTATTCAATTTGGTGTACGAATTCTTGTAGAACAATTGTATGTAATTTATTTAAATCATTTAATGAAATTTATTAATCACCATGAGCTACTAAACAATCATCAATACGTGACATCCCGATGTTTCCGCCATCGGTTGGGGTGTTACATATAACAAAATTATACAAAAATGTTTCTACACATACAAATATATACTCACACCTTAAAATTGTAAAAATCAATAAAAGTCGAATTTAATGTAAAAAAACATTGTGTTGCTTTTTTTAAGAAAAAAAAGTGTGCACAAGAATTGGTTCACGAACCATAACCGGTATTTCAAACCTACGAAATCGGGGCGAAATTGAACTGAACCAAAACCGATTCGGACACGAACCGGTTCGGTTCCTAAAAAAAACCCGACATGTGCATCTCTAGTTCCTAACTTCCTATGATTTATAGCTTAGTGTAGAGGTGCATAAATCGGGTTTTTTCAATACCCGGTTCCGGGTATGGAACCGGTTCCGGGTAGGGTCGGGTATTACTTCGACCGGGTAGTGGAAGAACCGGTTTCAGTTTCGGTTCCGGTTCTTAGCATAAAAAACTATACCCGGTATACCAGTTCCGGGTATACCGGGTATTGAAAAAAACGGGTACACTGGGTATTGAAAACACCCGGCTATGTTGGATATTGAATTCTTTTTATACAATCACGTCGAATGGTAGTGCAACTTAGATGATTGTAACGCGTAGGGATGGCAATGGGTCGGGTTTGGGACGGGTTTAGGTAATCCTAACCCCATACCCGATTAGGTATGCTTGTCCCAAACCCGGCCCAAAACCCATCGGGTTTGTGTCGGGTAAATACCCATTAATTTTTAAACTTACTCATTGAGTATATACGACTAAAAACTCGACGGGCATTTATTAGGTAACTATTAACCAATTTCATTTAGCATTATTAAATATACATGTAAATGATTATAGCGTATAAATATAAAATACTTAAATCATATAAAAACAATCAAAGACATAGATAACAAATAATATACACTAACTTTTTGTAATTTTAGCACAAGATGACAATGTAGATAGACAATTAGATATGTTATGTATACATATTTAAAAAAGATATATTAGAAAGTATATTGGGTATCTAATCGGGTAAACGGGTATACTTTATCGGGTAATTGGGTCGGGTAAACGGGTATATCATCAAATCCCAAACCCGTCCCAAACCCGCAAAAAAATTAAAAACTAATCCCATATCCGGACACATACCCGATTATCCGACCCCAAACACGTCCCAATTGTGTCGGGTTTCGGGTTTACCCATCGGGTTCGGGTTTGATTGCCATCCCTAGTAACGCGGTTATAGAATTCTTTGGATGAGACGGGTCAATCTTGGGTTGTCGAAGTGGTCAAATGGCAACCCTTCTTGAATCACGAAGTGACCCATTCCTTCCCAGACCGCCTCACATCAAAATGTCAAATAGTCCCGTCGCTTGACATATACTTTTTTGGGTCATGAACCGGGTATTAGGAAAACCCGGTTCCAGGTATTTAAAAAACCTTGTACAACCGGGTACAAACCGGGTCCGGTTTTTTTACATAGAAATCTATACCTTATGCGTACCCAACAGGTAGGGTCGGTTCCGGTTTTTTTAATACTCGGTTTCGGGTTTTTTTCCGGTTCCGATTCCGGTTTTTTTGTGCACCTCTAGCTTAGTGTTCTTTTATATGATCTTACTTGGATAGGCCCAACCCATATAAAGTAGAAAGCCCACTAAAACCAACATAAAAATTAAAAACCCAAAACCATCCTCAGGAAAAGACACTATTCACATCACATCACATAACATAAATTTCATTCACACGATCTGCTGCTCTACATAGCCCTAGGGTTCAAACTTGAACGAAACATCAAATTAACAGTGGATATTTGCAGTTGGTGATGGGGAAGAGAAAGGATCGTAGGCTTAATGCTAATCGAAGAGTCAAACTCGATCTTTTACCGGAACCCTCTGGTATTATTTTCATCTCTTCTTTTACTGTTTTATTATTATTATTATTATTATTATTATTAATTAAAGTGATATGTTTTAATGTTTGTGTTTAAATAATTCCAAGTTTCCGTTATTGTTTGGTTGGTTCATGGTGTTGTTTAGGGAAGATATAGGCAGCATAAGTTATAATAGTGATGATATTGCTTCTTAGGTGTTTTGGCCTGCCTGTTATAAGCTATTATTATGACCTATGAATGAAGTGCATGATGATTTTATTATACTTGGTGAGAATTAAAGAGAAATGATTGGGAGACTAAATTGATCAAATCTAATTTATTTATAGTTGTCGCATGGGTAGTTGTTTTCGGTTTTCTCTCGTTATGTTTACCATTGATTTTGCATTTGTATTAATCTACTTGTTAGGCTGATTTCTAGGTTGGTGAATTAGGCCTCCAAATTTTTTTCTCAGAATTGAAATTAATAGCCATAAGATGATTAAATATAGGATTTCGGTTGTCACGTTCATTGAAAGCACAAGCGAACACCTTTGAATATTTTGTATCATGATGTACTATCATGTCTGCAAGTTAATTTTGAGAATTAAAAGCATTTTGGGTTTGCTAGAGGCATTTGAGTGTTTTAGTAGGTACTTGATATTGATGATCTGAATCCTGGTCGCTCGTTATGCTTACTTATGATTTTGCCATTTGTCTCGACTCTCAATCTACTTGTTAGGCGATTCTAGGCCGGTGAATTAGGCCACCTAGCTATTTCTAAAAGTTAAAATCAATGGCCATGAGATGATTAACTATAGAATTCGTTTGTCACATTTATTGATGCACAATCAAACATCTTTACGTATTATTTTATATTTTTATAATGGCGTATCATACTATCATGTGCACTTGTAGTTATCTTTGGTATTTGTTAACTTGTATGCTATTACTGTGTCTGCAAGTTATTTTGTGAATTAAAAACATTTTGGTTTTGCTAGAGACTTTGAGAGTTAGATGGAGAGTTAGATAGAGATGTAGCCCACTGTATCCAGGCCGGCTGGTTCCCAACTAAATTAAAGGGAAATTTTATAGAGTTGCAGTTAAGCATGCTATGTTGTATGGGTCAGAATGTTGGGCCATCAAGAAGACACAAGCTCGCAAGATGTAAGTAGCAGAAATGAGGATGCTCAGGTGGATGTGTGGGTACACAAGGCTGAACCGTATAAGAAATGAACCTGTCAGGGAAAAGTTAGGGTTGGCTAGTATCTCAGACAAGATAAAGGAGGGGAGATTGAGATGGTTTGGACATGTGAGGAGGGAGTCGACAGCGCCCGTTAGAGTAGTGGAAACCCTCACTGCCGACGGGAGGAGGCGTAGAGGTAGACCCAAGTTGACTTGGGATGAGCGTATTGGGCAGGATTTGATAGAGTTGCACCTCTCTGAGGACATGGTCTAGGATAGGAGTTCGTGGAGACATAGAATTAGGGTTAAGGATTTTTAGGGGTGTACATTTGTAGTTGGACTTGGTATGTGTTTGTGATTTTTGCTTGCATATATGTTACATAGCATGTTATATATGTATCTTTGTCTGCTAGGTTACCTGTTAGCACTTTCTTGATAATTGGTAGCCTAATCTTTATATATATTGGTAGCTTTGTTTGTATATATACAGTGTTGTAAAAGGCGGCCTAGGCGGCCGCCTAGGCGGCGCCTAGGCGCTAGGCGGTGGTAAAACTTGGAATTTTGCCCTAGGCGGATTCCTCGGCGTTTTGGCAGTTAGTCGGAGCCTAGGCGGTCCTAGGCGGGCCTAGGCGGTTCTAGGCGGTCCTATTTTTTATTTTTTTTTTATTTTTTTTTATTTTTTTTATTAAATTTCTAAGTATTTCTAGGTATTTCTTAGTATTATGTGTATATATCTTAACATATTTTAAAAAAACCCCTAAATTTTTGTATATATATATATATAATACGTATAAAATACCAAAACGCCTAATTCCGCCTAATTTTCGCCTAGTCCCGACTAGTCCCTAGGCTGGACCTCACCGCCTGCCTAGCGCCTAGCGCCTTTTACAACACTGTATATATATATCCCGTTGTATTCTGTCTAGATCCGGGGGGGGGGGGGGGGTGTTCTATTTGGAAGTAGTCTCTCTATCCCTAGGGATGGGGGTAAGGCCTACGTACATCCCACCCTCCCCAGACCCTACCAATAGCTTTACTATTTGTGGGAATTATTGGGTACGATTGTTTTTGTAGAGGCTTTGAGAGCTTTTATAGTGATGTGCTATTGATGATGATCTGATTCTTGGTCTCTGGTCATGTTGTGTTTTAATTATTCATTGTCTTTGCTGGACCTTTTAGGAGATTTTGGTGATTCGTCCAACCAAGAAGAATTTGGAGTTGGCGGCAATGGAAAAAATCAAGCTGGGTCACCCAATTCACCATCTTCTTCAGGTGGGTTCCGTCAAATTTCTACACGGACTGATCTATGTAGAGGGCATCATTGTATTGGTTGATCTTAAATATATACATCATGTTTGCTCTCCCAAGATATTCCTTTCAGACTGTTAGGTGGCTGTGGTATTGGGAACTCAATTCGTCTTCTGAGCCCGTTCAACTATGCCACATTGTTTCTTTGATTGAAATTCCTGACATTTATGTTGCACGCAGAGTTTCAACATGTCAACAAGATTTGTGGTTCGTATGTCTCTGCCTTTTTGTTATATTCTAACTTACTAATTTATTTCCAATGTTGCAGGTGACCGTGACATGATATCAAAGTCCTCATCATAATTTTTCAATTTTTTTTCACAGTTCCTTGTTATTAGTTTAGGACAATATGAGAAGTTATTGATATGTATTTACTGGGAAATTAGTTGCAACCAGTGCTATGAGTGTTTTATTTTATGACGCTTGACATGGTTACATCTTTTTTTTTCAGATCAAAGGCCAGAAAATCCTCTGTTGTTGCTTGGACAGTATAGTGATGAAGAAATGGAGGAAGGATCGAGTCAAGAAATAAGCCATGAAGCGAGAGAAAAGTCTCCAGCTGTGCTGGATGAGCAGGTGTGATTTTTGATTACGAGATCTTGAGTAATTTAAACTAGAAAGACTTGTGCTATGGAAAACTTGTAGCATTAATTTAATTTATTTTTTTTGCTAGCAGGTAAAGGCGCACGATCATGATAGTACAGGAGCAGATGCAGATGAAAGCCAATTTACAGAAAAAGTTGATCAAGAAAACAAGGAACCTTCTTCTTCTTCAATGGATGTTCTGCCAATTGTGGATAAAGTTGGTGTCATAGAAGATGATAAGCCTGAACCTCTACATAGAGATACAGATACTGTGGATCGGGCCTCTGTTTCATTGACATCTGATATGCAGACAACAGGGGACGCGGGTTTGGGATGGAAAATGGTGTTGCATGAGGAAAGTAATTCATATTATTACTGGAACGTTGCGACTGGTGAAACTTCTTGGGATGTACCTGATGTTTTGGCCCAAGGAAATGAATTGGCATATGATCCTAAATCTGTACCAGAAAGTGAAGAAACGCATGCGACTTCTGTTGATACACAAGCTTATAATGAATCCACGAATGGGGTGGTTCTTGAGGCGAAAGATATTGTTAATCCTAGGATTGAATTGAATGTGCATAGTGAAAACTATACAAATATCATGGCAAATGATAAAGTTGAGGGCCTTGCTACACAATCTTGTGAAGCTTTAAGTAATGTGGAAGCCTACCATAATGATTCTATTATTCAAGATATGGGTGGCGAATCTTCTGATTCTTTTCGTCTTCTGCAACTTTGTCAAAATCTATCAGAAAGATTAAAACCTCTGGAAGAGTATGAGCTTATTCTTTGTTTTTAAATATTATTGCAGTATTATTAATATTAATTTTGAGATGGCGAAATGGGTGGGTTGGTTAACGGTAACAGGTCAAAGATGGTATTTTTGGTGAGGGTCAAAAAAGGTTTGGTCAAGCCACATAAACACTTCTAGTAAGCTTTTAAATAAAATTTCCGCAAAATTGTTAGAAGATTTTCATGACTTGTACACTTTGACTGACTTTTAACCCATTTCACTGATTTAGTTTAGCAACATTTTTCAGGTCAACTTGTTTGGCCCACTAGAAATTTAACATAAACCAATTCTAATTTGCCACTTCTACAATATACATATTATCATGTATTAGTTTCTTTACTGCCTGCCTACCAACCATGTGTACATGCTATTGATTTTTTTTCTTATTCTTTATTGATGTAGTTTTAGGTCTGAAGGGTTCAGTGACCGGATATCTAAGTTGATGTTTGAACTTGATATAAGGCTTGCAGACATTAAGTCACTAGTACCTTATGGATCATCGTTGCTTCCTTTTTGGTTGCATTCAGAAAACCAGCTGAAAAATCTGGAATCTTCTATCAACAATGAAGTTCTAAAACATTCCCAATTCACAAATATTGGTGAAAATAATGAGCCAAAAACCAAATTTCAAGAAAATACCGGTGAGTCCCATGAAAATGCAATTCTAGCTGATATTGATCCGAATGTGGGCCACCACACGGTTGAAGATGAAGACATGGATGTGGAAATGGAAGTTGAAGATACTGCAATTCATTCTAAAGATGAAGCCGGCGGCCAGAACATCCCCCACCTGGATCAATCTATACCACCGATTCCGAATGAAAACCTTGATTCTCGTGGATTTGAACAAGATTCTGACGTTCCACTTCCTCCTAATGATGAATGGATTCCTCCTCCTCCACCGGATGAAGAACCATTTCCTCCACCACCACCAGATGAGCCACCCGAAGCCCCATTACCGCCACAACCATCAGATGTGCAGACGACACAATCTTACTCTTATGGAGAACAATATAGTTATACATACCCAGGCTCCGGTTTTGATTACTATGCTCAAACAAGCACTGAAATCCCGAGTAACGGCTATTATGTAGATGCCAATGGGTCTCATCTAGCTGCTCCCCTCCCAACCGTTTATTATGCACCAGTGGTGAACCCAGAGCCCGTGACATATTACACCGTACAAGATGGGGCCATACCACACGTACCAGGTATCAGTGGTGTAGAAACTTCTGGTTTGCAGAATTCGGTTTATGAAAACATCATCTCTGATCCAACCAAATCGTCTACAGTGGTTCCTTCAAATTCGGCCCCTTCTCTTGTATCAGAAAGTTCTAGTGTAACATCAGAAACGGTACCTAAGGTTCAACCTAAAGGTAAAATATGAACATGGTCACTTTTTAACAACATTATGTTTCTTCAAACGTTGACTCTTGTCTGTGTATCCAAATTGGTTGAAAATCTAATGATTTTCGTTCCTGTCTTCAGTTACACGTATCAAGAAAAGAACAGTTGCAACGGTTCCCACTTTAAGGGCCAACAAGAAAGTTTCTGGCTTGGTGGATAAGGTAAAATCTCTCATTATTAACATTTTGAGTTAAATATTAATAACCACCCAAGATGGATCCATATTGATGGTTTATTCTTTGCAGTGGAAGGCGGTTAAAGAGTCACTGCATGAAGACGAAGAAGATGAACCTGAGAATGCGTTAGAGGTTTTAGAGAAAAAGCGACAACGAGAAATTGAGGTTTGCTACCTTATGTTTCACCGACATGGCGACATTTAGTTTTTTATTCCCATCAATGCGTATTCGTGCTCGACGTCCCATTAATTTGATGGCTGATTACGGTGTACCCCATTTTTTATGATGTAGCAATGGCATGCCCAGCAGATTGCATCCGGAGAAGCCAAAGACAATGCCAACTTTCAGCCGCTTGGTGGTGATTGGTAAGCCTTTTGGACCACCTGCGTTTTTTCTTCTTACGTTAATTTATAAACTCGTGCAACCCTTCTTTAATTCACTTTTACCATATTTTGCTGTTTTCAGGCGGGAGAGGGTTAGGCGAAAGAGAGCTAAAAAAGCAGCACAAGCTGAAGAAAATCTAGAACCTGCCGTTGATGAAACAAAACAATCAACAAAACAACAGCCCGATCTTGCTGAACTTTCCAAACAACTCCCAACGGGATGGCAGGTACCGCAGTTACTTGTCATTCTATTTTGTTTTTGTATATGTGTCTCTGTTTGGTTTCTCTTAACAAGCTGCTATGAACTTACTTTATGCAGGCGTATTGGGACGAATCATCGAAGCAGGTTTATTATGGTAACTCCAAGACATCAGAGACAACATGGACTAAACCGACAAAGTGAAGATGCCAAATGCCATTTCGACAGCTAACATTAGCACTCATTTACATCTACATCAACATTTTGAATACGATACAATGATGCGTTGTCTTGATTTGTAAATCCTTGATGAAAGCTAGGTACAAGATTTGATGAACGGATTTTGTTTTCAGTGTAACGACTGATATGTACGATGATGTTATTTGGGAGACTTTAAGTTGGACACGATAATGTTACACTTATTTTTGGACTATTTCGATTAATATCAGTTAAGCTATTCATGCAACCAATAAGTTAACTCTTAAAAGTTGTATTCAAATCAACGATGACACTTGTAGTTTTGTTTTAGAAAGTAGGACTCATTCTAGCGGCATTAGAATCGTCTCATCGAACTCTACGTTATTAGATTTTAGGGTTTCAAATTTAGATTTTTAGTTTGTAGATTTTAGATTTTTTTGTTAGGTCATTGTGTCGTTTTTTTTTTTAATTTTCGTTATTGGGTCTTTTTTTTTCCGCTTCATTGTGTCTAATTTTAATTGACATTGTGTTATATTTTGTGATCTATCATGTCTTTTGTATCATTCTCGCCTTCTCATTTATTTACCTTTTATACAGTAACTTAATCCTATTAAATTATTCACAATATTATTTGAACATATGTTTACTAGGTAAAACAAATGGTAGGATTAAGAAATGGATAACAAATTTAGGTCCTGATGGAGACAAATAAATAAGTAATGGTCACAAAAGCACCATCCAAATTTAGTATTTTTTGGTATTTGACCATCACCTCTCAAATTTTTATCCTTACTTTTAATTGCCCATTTTTTTTATGCACCAAAATCTGCAACTCTTTCTGTGTCTCTAGATCTCTTTGGCAGAACTTTGATAGGCATTATTGGCAGGTTAGTATTTTTGTCATCAAGTTCTAATTCATCTTAAATAATTTATGTCACATGTTGTTACGTATAATACGGCTAGGGGTGTGTATGGTTCATGCTGAACCGAACAAGACGGCTACATCGTAACATTTAGACGGATTGGTGTTTCATTAATCCCGGTATGAGGTTTTCCAAATTGTTGTGAAGGTTTGATCACAAAAGTTTGATTTAATATTTGAAAATCTAAACCTTCTGTTTAGACCAAATAAAAAAAAAATATTAACCATATATTTGTAACATGCATTTTGCCCACGGAATAGCTCAATGATTTATTTTTGGTTATCCGAATGGAAAACCTCCAACAAGGTTGGTCATCCATCCGAAAGGTTTATCTCATCCATAATCAATGCGTCCAAAACGTGTTGATGATATTTGAGATGTAATATATCTTTTGGACTCGACATCTCTTTTTTCTGTGACTAATGTAGAATTTGCCTAAGTTGTTTTATTTACTTTTTTTTTTCTTTTTAAATTGTGTTAGTTTTTTGAATTTGAAAATGTTAAGCGAAGATTTATCAACCTTTGTCTATATATTAAAACCAAATATTGAGTTATTAATTTACTTAATTAAATTTATTCGTAACATTTACTTTTAACAACTTTTTTTTCCTAACATAAATGATTAATCATCAAATCAAGGGTTAGTATCAAATACATAGTAAAAGAAAAATAAGAATCCGTAAGAAGGGTATCAAACGGATTCCGATTGAATACATTCAAACGCCATTGGAACCGTCTCATCGAACCCCACGATCTTATTTTTTAGGTTTTCGCTTTTTAGGGGTTTTAGCTTGTACCTTTTAGAATTTACGGTATATTATTATGTCTTTTATGTAACATTGTGTCTTTTTCTTATTTTCATCATTGTGCCATTTTTGCAATTCATCAAGTCTTGTTTCTTTAGCATTGTGTTATATTTTTCGGCATTGTGTTATAGTTTGTGGCTCATTGTTCTCATATTTCTTGATCTATTGTGTTTTTTTGTATCATTTTCACCCTTCTTATTTTTATTATACTGTGTAGAATAATTTGACCCTAATCATCAAACCAGTTATAAACAACTCGATTTAGAAAAATGAAAAATCGAGGTTGTTTATACTAGACCATGAACAATCATAGTCATACCATACATTTTTTCTTAATCCTAGTTATACCATACAGGTTATCTTTGCGTCGATTGATTAACATCAGTTTATCGATCTTAAATCCTTTGCCCTGACATGATTATTACAACTCTTATGGATTATTGATAATATTTTGTGACAGTTGTTGACAGAAAGAAGGATAAAATATGGAGGGAAAACAAGAAAGACCGCAACACATAACTTTTGAGCTAGACACACTTAAACTGCAAGAAACCAAAAAACAGCAGATGCAGGTGAGCGTGAACAGCGGGCCGGCAACAAGTCGTTGCTATGCAGAGATCGCACATTTGGCCACACCGAGGGGACACACAGATTCAAAACCTAACTGCCTTTGTTCCCCGACCACCCACGTTGGATCTTTTAGGTGTCGCTACCATAGAGCCAGTTCACTTGCTAACCAGGGTGGCTCTTTTAATCATCTCTCCAACTTTGATGACCAAAACTAAAACCGAACTATAATAGGACACATCATCTTGGATTCATTCTTTTCACTTTTTTTTATGATTATTATTTATACAACTTTGTAAATCTGTTGTCTTATATTTTTGGTGACACAAAATGGAGATTCATGAATGTATTATTGTGATTATAGTGTAGTGTAGAATTATCTTTAACATATCTTTCTCAAGACTGATGTTAGTACTGCTTACGTGGCTTGCTTGGTGAGCTTCAAACGATTTATTGCAACTTCTTGTGACTCTTATTATTGTAGTCCTTGGAAAATTCGTGTAGCTTGTCTTGGGTCTCATTAGAAGTGCGACAATGAGACTATTCTAGACACAAGTGGTCCAGGTGGTGTGGTATGGCGTTGTTCTTCGTTCTCAAGAGATAGGATAGACAGATAAAGGCCAACAACATCAACAACTCGTATAAAGGTCCTTAGGTCGGGGCCTTGTGGACACTCCGATAACCAACTTGGTATGAGCACACGATGTATCAAGTGTAAACCTATACATATGATATATCTATTAAATAATCATTAATATCTATTAAAAATTGTCAAATTTTGAGAAAGAAAGAAAATGACAACTTCAAGAACTATATTACTGAACCAAATCTTTAACAACAAAAAATCACAAATACAAACAGTCCTGATCAAACACTGACACAAGATCAACAACACCTAACCTAATCAGATCATTGACATACGATCTGATAATACTCTCTACCAGATCAACTACACAGGAACAAAAGACTCAATGATCATTAACAGATGATCAGTCTTCTGGTAAACTATAGAAAGAGAGAACAATAACAATGACAAACTAACTGGACTCGTAAACTAACACAAGGAGAGAGACTAAAGTATTTATAGTGTGATAAGAAATTTCCAGAGAAACACACTTGAGAATGATAGCCACCGTTGATATGGAACCACACAGATTGCCACGTAGGACAACTATTGATCTGCTTTATAAGGGCTTGGGCTATTATGGACCAAGCCCAACCTTCTAATCCTTTCAACTTTATCAGTATTGGGCCCAAACACTTTATCAGCAATCGTTAGCAATCCATCAACTTGATCAACCTATCAACAACTAAATCAACTAAATCCATCTCATCTCCAAACATGATCCAGTCCAATCCAAGAATATATGCACAACAATAAAAGTGAATAAGTAACTAAAAATATAACTTGTTATAGTTTTAACAACCCCCCGCTCACTTTTATTCCTAAAAACATCAACCATTTTAAGCCAATTGCATATTTGATTGTGTTGTAAAACATTTAACCTTTTTGTAAAGATATCAACAATTTGGTTTTCAGATTTGATGTTTTTAGTTTTAATGCAACCTTTAGCAACTTGATCTCTTAAGAAAAATAGATCAAGCTCGAAATTTTTTGTTTTGTCATAAAAGACAAGGTTTGCAGCAATAGCAAGTGCTGCTGAATTGTCACTATGAAATTTAACTGGAAGTGTTACCTGGATATTAAGCTCACCTAGTAGGTTAATTAACCACATAATTTCACATGTTGCTATACATGGCTTGGTATTCAGCTTCTGCTGTAGACCGATAAATCGTGGACTACTTTTTACTTTTCCAAGCCACAAGTGATTTCCCTAAAAAGACACAATACCCTGTAATAGACTTCCTAGACTGCACACACTTTCCCCAGTCTGAATCAGCATAGCCAACCAGACTGAGATCAGAACTTTTACCAAAGTGTATACCTTTTCCAAGTTCCTGTTTAAGGTATTTGAGAACTCTCATAGCAATTATGAAGTGAGCCTTAGTGGGTTTATGCATAAACTGACTAAGCACATGCACAGAGTATGTGATGTCTGGCTTAGTATATGATAGGTAAATAAGTTTACCTACCAACCTTTGATAACCTGTGATATCTACTAAACCTTCATGTTCTTGATTAAAAAAGTTTATAATGACATGATTAGGTTCAAATTGGACACTTAACAGGTTTACAACAAGTCATACCATACTCGACAAGAAGCTCAAGACAATATTTCATTTGACTTAGGCATAAACCATCACTGGTTCTTAAGACTTCAATTCCTAGAAAGTATTTAAAGGAACCCAATTTTTTTTTTATCAAAAACTTGGTTTGAAAATATGTTTTGACATATTCTATAAACTCAACACTATTTCCATTCAAAATAATATCATCTACATAAACAAGCAAAACAGCAAACACATTTTCAGATTGCATCACAAGCATACTATGGTCACATTTGCTTTGAACAAATCCCAACTCAAACAACACACTTATAAGCTTTGCATTCCACATTCGAGGGGCTTGTTTAAGACCATATAAAGACTTTTTTAACTTACACACTTTAGTATCATTTTTAGAGAAATAACCCTAAGGTAATTTCATGTATACATCTTCAAATAAATCACCGTATAGAAAAGCATTATTGATGTCTAATTGAAACAAAGGCCAATTATTTTGCACAACAATGGTCAAAAGACACCTAATGGTTATCATTTTGACCGCTGGTGAGAAGGTTTCATCAAAATCTAAACCTTCTCTTTGGCTATACTCTTTTGCAACAAGCCTAGCCTTATGCCTATCAATTTCACCACTAGATTTATATTTTATCTTAATAAATCCTCTGACAACCAATAGCCTTTCTATTCTTAGGTAATTCTACAAGGTCCCATGTGTCATTTCTATTTAAGGCTTCTATTTTCTTATTCATAGCATTAACCCAGTTTGCATCTTTACATGCTTCATGATAAAACCTGGGTTCAATGCTTTTATCTAACATAGAAGTAAAACACATGTTATCAGCAGACAAGTTAAAGTAGTTCACAACCTTTTCAAACTCATACTTAACTTTTCCTTCAACTATATAATCACTAAATCTTTTTGGAAAGTTAGTATTTATGTAAGATTTTCTTATAATAGAAGGATGATCTAAGGATGATGGATGCCCCCTCAGAATTAATTGAATCATCACCTGCTGAACTATCATCCTTAGCCCTACCATTATTGGTTGTAGACCCACTTGGTCGCTGATCAACAGCCCTACCATGAGTAGAATCTGAACTATCAATAGGCTGCTGAGACCCATGATAGTCAGATCTTGGTTTAGCACTTTGGCCCTCTGTTCATCATTGAGACCATTTAGATCACTTGGGTGTTTGTTATTAGTTAGATCAAATAGGTCAAAAATGTGTAATTGATTTATGTTTTCATAAACATTTGGGTCATATTCACTTGAAACCTTAGATTCTTTAAAAGGAAAAATAGATTTATAAAATCTAACATCCCTAGAAAAAATAATTTGTTTTAAATCAAGATATCATAATTTGTACCCTTTCTTCTCATTTGAGTAACCAATTAAAACACATTTGTTAGCATGAATGTTAAACTTATCACAACTATTTAACACAACACTAAAGCATAAACACCCAAAGACCTTAAGCTGATTATACAACATTTCTTTGTTCTCTTTCGAATCTATTTTCTTTTTATGATTTGATTTTGATTTGTGTAACACCCCAACCGATGGCGGAATTATCGAGGTGTCACGTAGTGACGATTGTTCAAAAGCACATGGTACTAAAATGTAAATATTATTGAATAATCCAAAATTTGTTTTACATGGAAATGGAAAATACATTGTCTAAATGAAATGTAAATATTGAAATAACTGAATTAAAATAAAACACTAAATGTTCCTTGCTAAAGCACTAGATCAAACTGCACCTGAAACATGTACAAAAATAGGTTTGGTCAACATAAGAAATGTTGGTGAGCATTCCTAGTTTTGATATATATAGTAGATTGAAAGATATACAATTCAAGTGCAAGCTACAGTGCAATTATGTAAACTATGTATCATACAAATGAGCGAAATCAACCCTGTGACTGTATAATGTACTGTATGAACGGTGGTGTACTCATCCAATAAATGGGTGATAACTTAACAATGGCCACGGATTCTCCGATGAAAAAGGGGGGGGGAATCAATCTAGGCGGGTTGTCAATCCAAATAGCGCTATCCAATGTTAAGGTCGGCTTGTACCATGTTAATGATTTCACTAAGTACAAATGTATTCCACATGTAATGTCTAAGCATAAAGCACGTTGTAAGCAATGCACATAGTACTAGAATTGTATTGTAAAAATGTAAACTTGTATTTGAAATTGTAATAGTGTACATGTAACACCCCAAAAATGTATAAAAGCCAAAGGGGTAGGAATACTCACCGTTCACGTAATAACTTGAAATTGAACTCGGACAACGAAATATGTGTTGGAAGTTATCCCAAAGGATCAACCTAAAGAATTTGATAACGTGTAAGGGTAATAACTCTAGGATACATGTATTTCTAGGGCTTCGAATTGGGGATAAACGTTTATTTGTTTAATAAACAATTTGTTTATTAAATATAAGAAATTTAATGAATAAATAAATAAGAGTCTCTTTGTAAAATTTTAAGTTGAATATAGTCACAACATGAGGTTTTAAGTATGAAAATAATTTTTATAAAATTATTTTCTTGAAAATAGAATATTTAATCTAATTATTTCAAATTGTCAAAATATGACTTTAATATCTAAAAATATTAAAATCAAAGAATTTCTGAATTAAAAATTGTATTTCAGTTCTATATGAATAGAAATAATTTATGTAAAATTTTGGTACAAAAATATTGTAAAATGAATTTATTATGATTTATTTATGATTAAAACTAACAAAAATTAATTAAAAATAATAAATGAACGGTTTTTCTGAATTAAAAATATTTTCTGGAATGTTTAAGAATATACAAGTTTAGGATAATTTTTGTGGAATTTTATAAAATCGTTTAGATATTTTTATTGAATTTTATAATTAAAATAAAATAAAATTGAAATAGTTATTATATATATTAAATAAATGATTTCTGAAAGTCTAAAAATTGGATAATAAACATTACCATTTGAATTGCTTAAAATAAATTTTATAGAATTTATAAAGTTGTTTTGGTATTTTAAATGTATAATACAAGTTTAGAATTAAAATATATGTTTTAAATCTATAAAAAAAGGCTTAAAAAAAAGTGTGTTGGTCGTGGGATACGAACCTGGCCAAGAGGCTGGTCCGTTCCCTTTGTCTCAGCATGTAACCAGCTGGTCTATACCAGTTGGTTGTGTGTTTAACGGTTTGAAATAATTAAATATGTTGTCTGATGGTGTGTTCTTCCCCAATTACATACCATTCGAGCCCTAATTTTCAAAGCCAAACAATTCGTGTTCAATAGCCCCTGAATCATTGGGGCTATTGTTCACCATAGGCCGAACGTTGAAACCCACAAAAAAAAAGAAAGCTTACAATGAATCACGATCAGATTAAAGCTCGGTCAAGAAAAAGTCAACTCGAGCGATTTATGCTTGTATCGACGAGTGTTAACAGAAATTGAAAGTGAGGTTTTGTTAATCGCATATATGTGTGTGTGTGTGCAGGTTCAATTGATTTAAGGTCGAGTATTTATACACATTCATATGAGTTGTTTAGGAAGGTTTATAAATGGGCATTTAATCGAATTATTGGTCAAGTCAAACGCGTTTAATCACGCGGTTTGTTATTTTAGAAAGAGATGATGATGATGTGCATAATAATCGGGATTGATTTGTGTAATAGCGTGTGTATTGGATCAGACTATGTCTTCTTGTGTTTGTTATTTGGTTGCAGCGAATGATTCGGGAAGAAAGGAAGAAGGAAAACAGACACGGGTGGATATATATATAATTCGGGCTGGGTGAAATCACAAGAAAGCTGTTAGCTCAAGTGGTGTAAGTGTGGGTGTTGTGTGGCTTGACTCGGCTAGGTACCCGAGTTCGAGCCTTGGCAACAGCAAGGTTATTATTTTTTTTTTAGCAGATAAAGAAGGGGAGCAATGGGATGGGCCAGACTCTAGGTGGGCCTCAGCTGTTGGGCTGGCTTCGTCTGGGCCGGACTAGGAGGATCAGGTGGGCTTCAGAAATACACAAAAGAAGAAATGGTTGGGTTTGTTGTTATGGGCTTGGTTTGGTTAAGAATGGTTTAGTTGTTTGATAAAAAAAAAGACTAACATATATCTATATTATAATCTGAATTTTTTTTATTATTAATATTATTATTATTATTATTATTATTATTATAAAAATAAAAAGTGACGGATGTCACAGCATCCCCTACTTTTAGAAACTTCGTCCCGAAGTTATTAGAAACATAGGGTTATGGAAGCTTGGGTAAAGATTATGATAACTGTGGTTTGGAAAATTTGGGTTAAGGCATGACGTAAATTTATAGGTAACAGAGTGAATTGTTTCGAATAATTTGGATAAGATGTGTGAGTTAAGGGTTGGATTAGGTTCGTCTCGAGTAATAAGGAGAATAAGAATCTAGTAAACACTAAACTTCAAATTTCAGGACTCCTAAAATAAATGTATAAGTTGATTGACTATAGGACGACCAACTGAACTAACAAGTCACTAGAGTTTGTTCCTGGTCCGACTTCCAGTTTCACTTTCAATGCATCATTAGTGTTTGTATACAGGGTGTACTGCAGCTAACCCACCACACCTTTGATACCTTGAAAACGTACTGGACGCCTACCAAAAACTCTAATAGAACTTCACACTACCCTAACGCACCTGTAAATTCATGATTACGTTCCGGACCGGAATCATCAATTTACCTTACATTAGGGTTTTATGTCGTTCTATGATCATATTTTAACAACACATTAACGCAAATAAATTTCACAAGGAGATGACACAACAAACACGTTGAGTTACAATGAGATGTTATCAATGAAATGAGGCCATGTAATAATGAGGTCAATTGCATGGGTTTGCAATGACTTGTAAGCATAATAGTATTTAAGTATGGGCTACCACTCGTCCGAGGAGCCCTTTAAATGAAATGTTTATCTGAGTTGGGTGGATAATACACACATGCAAGCAAGTTTGTAAGTACTACAACCATTAAGTGTAAGTGTTATCTTAGTGGCCTATAGGAATAGTTTACGAGTATCATGAATAATTAAATGTTCAATGGATAGTCAAACTAAGGGAAAAATCAAGTTTCATATGACAAACAATGATGTTTTTAGAGAAGCTTTGTAGGATTAAATAGGTATTTTGATTTCCATGGAAGTCAAGACCAAATGTTTCAATAAAATGTAAGGTAGAGTCTGAAACTTATACGATATAAAATAAACGTAACCGAATTTGATAAATTTCCAATCTGTGTTCGTACACAATAGTATGCAAGGAATTTCTAGATATTGTATGCTAATGAGTGCGACAAAATTGGGTACAAAATGATAATAGGATCAAGAAAATGAAAACACGAGTATTGGATTCTCGAGTCTTGGGAAGATTTCATCTATGGCTTAACCGGTGGGATTAACGTCATCCTGATCGTCTGCTTCGTTGATATCGAAATTGAAAGCTCGTCCATGTGCCACCAGGTTTACATTGTTCAATTTGGGACATTGAGGTAGCATGTGGTTAGGGTCTCTACAATGATAACATGCCCGACCGTTAGTAATCTGTAGTGGTTCCTGGGCAGCTGTTTGATGATTATCTTGCGTCCAATCTGTTACACGACAAGTAGTGACAAAGTGTCCAAACCTTCCACATCTAGTGCATTGACGACATGGAAGATTTGCAGGGTGATGATACTTGCAAGTGTTGCATTGAGGATGGATTCCATGTAGGCTTTCTTGATAGGAGGCTGAGTCACAGGATCCTCGACAGCATGGTTCAGATTATTGCCCATTCGTTTCTTAGAGTTCGAAGCAGTAGTGGCGGCTTTTGCTAAAACAGTCTTAGATTGTTCAACAGTATTGGTGGTTTTCTCAGTAGACGTCTTGGTGCCCTTTCTAACCAAGTTTCCTTTCCTTACGTGTTTGTCTGTTAAAGTGGCTGCAAGCTGGATGGCTTCTTCTACCGTAGTGGCTTTGCCTCCAGTGACAACGTCTTGAATCAGGTCAGGTAATCCCTCGATATATTTTTCGATTGCTCGAGAGACCGGGGTGACCATGTGTGGAACCAGTATGCTAAGTTCGTGATATCGAGTATTATACGCTAGATTCTCACCACTGTCTTGTTTCAACCCATAGAACTCTTCCTCTAGTTTCCTGATTTCGTTCCTAGGGCAGAATTTGGCGATCATGAGTTCCTTAACATTAGCCCAAGATAAAGATAAAGCAACATCAGCTCCTCGATTGCGTTTTTCGCCATTCCACCAGGTTAGTGCCCCCTTTTGAAGGACACTAGTAGCATAGCGAACGCGGAGTTCATCAGGACATTCACTGTTCACAAAAGTACTCTCCATGCTTTCAAACCATTGGAGGAGGCCAGTAGCACCCTCCTCACCAGTGAATTTTATGGGGTTACAAGAGTTAAAGTGTTTGAAAGTGCACCAAAATTGAGTCGTATTCCCTGTGTTGGCACTGTTACTATTCCGGTTATCTCACTGACAAGGTTTGGGATCACTGCAGCAATTTGCTCAGCGACTAAAGATGCAAGGCGACGGTCAGAACGTTGTCCAGAAGCATGAACAGGGCGTCGGCGGACATCACGGAGCATGCGGCGAGCAGACATCTATGGGGTAGTCAATGAACAATCATGAGATTAGAAAATGTGAGTGTATAACTGTACAAATGATTATGAAAGTATGAACTTGTAAGCAATATATGAAAATCATGAGATATTGTATATGAAACGAGAGAGTATTATTGAAAAATTTGCATAAGATGATTGGAGTGCCCTTGTCTAGCTGTAAAGCCCAACAAAAACGTTGACTTTTCAAAGGAATTGAGCCCAATGGTGATCAAAGAAGACATGCTTTAGCCTATAAGTGGACACTCACTCCAGGAATCCCCAGGTAAGCATAACAGGTCCGTAAATGGATTTATGCGCTATGCTTGCCTATGCCAGAAAACCCAGTGTACAGGCATCCACCCTTCCAGATTGCACGTGTCCTTATCACACTCATTAAAGTTCAACATCTTTGAAGGAGCAAAAATAAGAGTAGGTATTATGCCTAAGAGTGTCTTCATGAAAGGTACTGCTCCCGTTCCATGATTGATGTAGGCTTTCCACTCCTTGTAGGACACCATCTCTATGCACCAGGATTAAAGATGAGGAGAAATGGAGAAGAAGAGAAGATAGAGGAAGGAAAGTAGAGGGAAATGAGGGGTAAGGTAATTTTAGGAAGTATAATGCATGAAAGTTGAAGTTCGGTTATAGTCTAGGCCTATTTCATCTAGTAACCTAGTTCCCTATAACCATGGCTCTGATACCAATCTGTAACACCTAGGGGTGTAAACGAGCCGAGCCGAGCCCGAGCCTGACTGGGCTCGGCTCGGGCTCGTTAAGGTTTTGTGAAGCTCGAGCTCGAGCTCGGCTCGGTTCGAGCCTACAATCTTGAGCTCGAGCTCGGCTCGCTAGCAAAATCCAAAGCTCGAGCTCGGCTCGGCTCGGCTCGAGGTGATTTGAGAATCTCAAACGAGCTCAAAAGCTCGGCTCGAGCTCGCAAAAGCTCGGCTATAACTTAGGCTCGCGAGCCCAATCGTTAAGGCTATAACTTAGGCTCGGCTGTAACTTAGGCTCGGGCTCGGGTTCGGGCTCTAGCTCGTTAAGGCTCGATTAGGCTCGCGAGCCCAATCGAGCTTTGTATCTAGGGCTCGAGCTCGGGCTCGATAACTAAACGAGCCATATTTTAGGCTCGGGCTCGGGCTCGTTAAGGCTCGGCTCGTTCGAGCTTTTTACCGAGCCGATCCCGAGCCGATCCCGAGCCGCTACGTGTCATTTACACCCCTAGTAACACCCCAACCGATGGCGGAATCATCAAGGTGTCACGTAGTGACGATTGTTCAAAAGCACATGGTACTAAAATGTAAATATTATTGAATAATCCAAAATTTGTTTTACATGGAAATGGAAAATACATTGTCTAAATGAAATGTAAATATTGAAATAACTGAATTAAAATAAAACACTAAATGTTCCTTGCTAAAGCACTAGATCAAACTGCACCTGAAACATGTACAAAAATAGGTTTGGTCAACATAAGAAATGTTGGTGAGCATTCCTAGTTTTGATATATATAGTAGATTGAAAGATATACAATTCAAGTGCAAGCTACAGTGCAATTATGTAAACTATGTATCATACAAATGAGCGAAATCAACCCTGTGACTGTATAATTACCTGTATGAACGGTGGTGTACTCATCCAATAAATGGGTGATAACTTAACAATGGCCACGGATTCTCCGATGAAAAGGGGGGAGAATCAATCTAGGCGGGTTGTCAATCCAAATAGCGCTATCCAATGTTAAGGTCGGCTTGTACCATGTTAATGATTTCACTAAGTACAAATGTATTCCACATGTAATGTCTAAGCATAAAGCACGTTGTAAGCAATGCACATAGTACTAGAATTGTATTGTAAAAATGTAAACTTGTATTTGAAATTGTAATAGTGTACATGTAACACCCCAAAAATGTATAAAAGCCAAAGGGGTAGGAATACTCACCGTTCACGTAATAACTTGAAATTGAACTCGGACAACGAAATATGTGTTGGAAGTTATCCCAAAGGATCAACCTAAAGAATTTGATAACGTGTAAGGGTAATAACTCTAGGATACATGTATTTCTAGGGCTTCGAATTGGGGATAAACGTTTATTTGTTTAATAAACAATTTGTTTATTAAATATAAGAAATTTATTGAATAAATAAATAAGAGTCTCTTTGTAAAATTTTAAGTTGAATATAGTCACAACATGAGGTTTTAAGTATGAAAATAATTTTTATAAAATTATTTTCTTGAAAATAGAATATTTAATCTAATTATTTCAAATTGTCAAAATATGACTTTAATATCTAAAAATATTAAAATCAAAGAATTTCTGAATTAAAAATTGTATTTCAGTTCTATATGAATAGAAATAATTTATGTAAAATTTTGGTACAAAAATATTGTAAAATGAATTTATTATGATTTATTTATGATTAAAACTAACAAAAATTAATTAAAAATAATAAATGAACGGTTTTTTTGAATTAAAAATATTTTCTGGAATGTTTAAGAATATACAAGTTTAGGATAATTTTTGTGGAATTTTATAAAATCGTTTAGATATTTTTATTGAATTTTATAATTAAAATAGAATAAAATTGAAATATTTATTATATATATTAAATAAATGATTTCTGAAAGTCTAAAAATTGGATAATAAACATTACCATTTGAATTGCTTAAAATAAATTTTATAGAATTTATAAAGTTGTTTTGGTATTTTAAATGTATAATACAAGTTTAGAATTAAAATATATGTTTTAAATCTATAAAAAAGGCTTAAAAAAGTGTGTTGGTTGTGGGATTCGAACCTGGCCAAGAGGCCGGTTCGTTCCCTTTGTCTCAGCATGTAACCAGCTGGTCTATACCAGTTGGTTGTGTGTTTAACGGTTTGAAATAATTAAATATGTTGTCTGATGGTGTGTTCTTCCCCAATTACATACCATTCGAGCCCTAATTTTCAAAGCCAAACAATTCGTGTTCAATAGCCCCTGAATCATTGGGGCTATTGTTCACCATAGGCCGAACGTTGAAACCCACAAAAAAAAAAGAAAGCTTACAATGAATCACGATCAGATTAAAGCTCGGTCAAGAAAAAGTCAACTCGAGCGATTTATGCTTGTATCGACGAGTGTTAACAGAAATTGAAAGTGAGGTTTTGTTAATCGCATATGTGTGTGTGTGTGTGCAGGTTCAATTGATTTAAGGTCGAGTATTTATACACATTCATATGAGTTGTTTAGGAAGGTTTATAAATGGGCATTTAATCGAATTATTGGTCAAGTCAAACGCGTTTAATCACGCGGTTTGTTATTTTAGAAAGAGATGATGATGATATGCATAATAATCGGGATTGATTTGTGTAATAGCGTGTGTATTGGATCAGACTATGTCTTCTTGTGTTTGTTATTTGGTTGCAGCGAATGATTCGGGAAGAAAGGAAGAAGGAAAACAGACACGGGTGGATATATATATAATTCGGGCTGGGTGAAATCACAAGAAAGCTGTTAGCTCAAGTGGTGTAAGTGTGGGTGTTGTGTGGCTTGACTCGGCTAGGTACCCGAGTTCGAGCCTTGGCAACAGCAAGGTTATTATTTTTTTTAGCAGATAAGGAAGGGGAGCAATGGGATGGGCCAGACTCTAGGTGGGCCTCAGCTGTTGGGCTGGCTTCGTCTGGGCCGGACTAGGAGGATCAGGTGGGCTTCAGAAATACACAAAAGAAGAAATGGTTGGGTTTGTTGTTATGGGCTTGGTTTGGTTAAGAATGGTTTAGTTGTTTGATAAAAAAAAAAGACTAACATATATCTATATTATAATCTGAATTTTTTTTATTATTAATATTATTATTATTATTATTATTATTATTATTATTATTATTATAAAAATAAAAAGTGACGGATGTCACAATTTGAATCGTCATTTTTTTTTACTCTTGCTCTTTCTTTATTCGGGATATGATCCCCCCCCCCCAAAATAAATAGGTATGGAAGCTATAATTGTAAACCACGATCGAATCTATGGAAGCAATGGTTTATACATTCCTCTTAGTCTCGACTTGTGCTTGAAACAATTTTGTCTTCTTCATATTACTATATCTCTAGAGTCAATGATTTGATATGAGGAACTACTGAACTCAATCACTTGTTGTCGTTACTCTTCAGTTTTCTGTTGAGGTCTATCCTGTAGAGGTGCTCAAATTGGATCAGCGATCGATTTCTAGGTTTCGTCGTAAACCTAATTTGTTACTTCCAATTACGTAAATGAATAGTTCAAACCGCACTCAAAGGTAGGGCATTTCCCATTTTTATAGGAACTTCTGTACCAGAAACAATGGTATCTCCAATTATAGCCCCCTATTGTCGTAATAAAATACCGCCAATATTCTTAGCTATTATCAATAAGGGTAATTTAATATATCTTTTAAAAATGGATTGAGCTAGTAAAAGAACGCTTCTAGTTTTTTGTTCATATGGAATGTTCTCCCATAATTCTATTATGTCCTCCTGGTGGTGGTCTTTTTTACTAGTGGGTTTACCCGCGTGTTGTGGTGGGATCCAAAAACGGGTTTCTATACACCACTGTGATAATGTATAAAATGTGAAGATGTTGATTTAGTATCACAAAAAATTGTGTGTTGAATAAGCCTTTCTGAAAAGTATACTCATCTGCTCGATAACCATTGCATACTATTTTATTTAATGTTTATAGTCTTGTTCAATACGAAGAAAAACATCACTACTTTTGCACCCTCTTTCCATACATGCTGACTATATTGAGTTGCTAACACCCATCTAACCAAATTATATATTGGATCAACTATTACACCCGTTTCTTGAGCAATCCCCTTTCAATGCATTCCTAAAGTTTGACCAACAGATTACACCATATTGAAAAAGAAATAAAGAATGGTAGCTAGTATACATAATATTTGAAAAAAATAAATAAATAAAGACTGGTTGCAAGTATATATTGGACCCCAAAAATCACATGTTTTTACTTTAATACATAAAAAAGTAATCAAAGAAAAATAAATATTAGTGAAGGATAGCAGGAGACCCCCGCAAGGCGACAACGACGACAATTTACAACGCGGTACTCGTGTTTTGTTAATTTATCAATTCTCTCATAATATATAGTAGAGTACTTATTTAAATTTCAACAATGTCTATCACTTATGATTTTCAAATGTTTATACCTTTTTTTTCGGGATTGTAGCTTCCTTCCATGGGGCAGAAAGTAATTTTCTGATGGTACTTATAGTAATTTTCTCGTTTATTTATTTCGTATCCGTTCTATTTATTTCACATGATATTTGTTATTTGTGATGTGCTGTCAATCTCTAAATGAATATTAGAGAGAGAAAAATAAGGAAAATTATGAGCTGATAGTTTTTATTTCCTTTTTTAGGTACAGACTTTAAAGTTTTGTTAGTTCACCATATTACGAAACCATGATTTTCCAGTTGAAAATAGTTAAGGATGGAGATTTCAATTATTAACGGGACAATACAATTAATGTTTCATCTCTCTAACTGGTTGAATGAATAGCACAAATATCATTTAGATATAGTGAGATACCCCGCACTATGTGTCGGGATTTGGTTGATATCGGTTAAGCTTGTTTTGTTACAATATCGTACTTAATATAGCAATCAAAAGAGAAAACAAAAATAGTCGTGATATACATAAACACCAATGTCATCGCACGAAAAACTCTTGTTTTGGTGGTTCTTGTTTATTTCGTTGCCAACTGGTAAACGACCAAATATACAAGTTACAAAGATGCATTTGAGTACGAACTAATGGATATAAACAAGTTAATTACAAGTGTACGGGTGCAAATGTGAATACGCAACATGTGTGCCATGTATGTTATGGCTATGGTGGTGATTCCTTTTTCCCATTGTAACAGTGACTAGTTTGTAATTATCTCCAAATGTACTACTCTATAAATAACTATTTTAAGAAATGTTACACAAGAAGATAAAATAACAAATTAAAAAAAAACAATAAATCCAAACATTTTAGTTATCAGTGGATTATAATTTTTTTCAAAAAAAAATAAAAATAAAAAACCGTCACCCTAGTAACCAAGTATGTATATATTTTTTTTTACAAATGTAAAATGTTTTTTAGAAAGGACATGTAAATGTAGCTCCTTCAAATATGTCACCGTTCCAATTCTTGCTTACAAAGGGGACAACATGATACTATCTTGAGCCATTGATCAACACATTTCATATGGAATGTATGTGAACATCCCAATTGTCTCATGTCTTCCTTCTCCTTGTACTTTGCTAAACATATACAACATTCCTGTAAATATATATATGTACCTTGTTAGTATCGTGTCAAACATTAACGACTTCTAGGGCAGGCCATGAGAGGGCCAAAGTGCACTACCACCCGCGGGCATTCTTAGTGGCGGATCTAGAAATAAATTTCAGTAGTAACGTTTTTCATTTTTTTCATTTTAGTAGCAACGTTTTCCAAATTTTGTAAAAAAAAAAAAACAAATTTTCCACTACGCGCGCGAAGTTGAGTAGCAACGGACGCGGCACCTATTTATACACTAGGTCCGCCCCTGGGCATTCTCCCGTGAGTCTCAATTTTTTTATATATATTTTATATGTATAGTGTTTTTTAAACAAAGCATATAACTAAAATTAAAAGTTAAAGCCAATATATTTTTAACATATTAAGTTATCCTATTTAGTTTAGTAGGGCTGTAAACGAACCAAACGAACACGAACAAGGCTTTGTTCGTGTTTGTTTGTTAAGGTTTCTTGGACAAACGAACCGTTCACGAACACACTAACGAACATAATTCTATGTTTGTGTTTGTTTGTTAAGAAATTCAGTTGTTTGCGAACTGTTCGTGAACACGGGTCTTGAACACAAACAAACAAAAACACACATTTAATATGCAACTGACTAAAAAAACATTATTAATATTAACCGTTAGACAAAGTACATCTACTAAACAATGTCGATAAGTCAAATTGTACTAACTTAGACATAATTATCTAAAATTACTTAGGCATAGGCATGAATACATGATATTCCTAACTCAAAAGTTCATAATTATCCTAAGTTTTAACTAGTGATCGAACATACACGAACGGATATAAATAAACGAACGTAAACCACGTTCACGAATGCAATCGAACGAACGAGACATTTGTTCGTGTTTGTTTGTTTAGTTAATCAAACGGAATTTTTTGTTCGTGTTTGTTCATTTATTAAACAAACGGACACAAACGAACCTCCCGCCGAACGGTTTACGAACTGTTCACCGAACGTTTGGTTTGCTTACAGCCCTATAGTTTAGGCAGATATAAACAAACATATTAAATTATCTTATTTAGTTTACGCCCATATAAACAAACAGACACAATTCTCATTGAACACAACTAAACATAATAATGTTTAAAAAATTATTTTATGTTTAAAAAATTATAGAACTAGTGATGTAACTTCACAAGTTTAAAAATATATAACTAGTGATATAATAATTTAAACCCATTTAAGAAAAACGAAGATTGAAATTCGGATAATAAAAGGGATGGCAAATTTTAGATGTTGATATTGGCATAGAGTACAATGTAATAAACTTACAGTTGTTGAGGTATCAATGATGGCTTTTCCATGTTCTATATCAGATTCGGTTTCTTTATATTTCCATGTGGGTAGCTTTAAGATTTGTTCTTCGGATGCACCGCGATTGGTTGAGCCAGCGTTCATGTTGTAGCCGAGCAGGTTGCTAATAAGTGGCACGAAACAACATAGGAATAGAAACAATATGAAGGGAAACGAATAGGTGATGGCGTTCCAAGCAAGTAGCGAAATGCAAAGCACGTCGAGTTTTGGAGCTCTTCGAAAGGTTCCAAATCGAGAATCAAACACCCAAACGTTCCCCATCACAAACCATATGGCAAAGAATAGCTCCATAAATGTTCGAAATTTGTTCATCATTTGCAAGTTCCTGTATATAAAAAGAAACTAGTTTATACCCGGGAGCGTCCCGGGTTGAGAAATCTAAGTAAAGTGAATAAAATTAGAAGTATCTAAACTATAAAAATGACATCTGCCAATATATGATTAATGAATATTATTATTATTATTATTATTATTATTTTAAACAAAACTCTGCCATAAATTATTATATTCTAATATAAAAAAAGGTAATTGGGTCGGGTATCACCTAATCCCAGGCCCGACCCAAACCCACAATTTTTTTTTAAACTAATTCCAAACCTGACACAATACCTGTCGGGTTACAAAAAATAGTCGTTTTTTTTTCTCCGTTTTTTATATAGCAATATGGTACTCGTTGGAAAGATAATAAAACGCTCGTTAATTTGGTGTAATTTTTTTCTTTAAAAAATCTCGTATATAAAAGATATTAACATTTAAAAGTTATGAGAGGAAACATGAGAGAAAATAATAAAGTTTTAATATTTACATTTAGTAGATTAGGTATTTAATAGATTATGTTAAATCATATTTAAACCATATTTATTTCTTTTTTTTAATTGGTCTAAAGTTGCCACATCACATCCTATGTGGCATCTTTCAAAAGAAAGATTGCATAATATTATGACATGTCATTAAAATGGCTTTGGTTTATTATATGTATAGATAATGTAATTAGTTTGATTTTGTCTATATTGTGTTTGCTTGTTAGAACATTTTTGTTTAGATAATAGGACAATGTTTTATAAAATACAGTATTGACTTTTTATGATTTTGCACATAATTAAAGCTTCTTTTTTTTTTTTTTTTTTTGCGATTTTTATATGATTAGATTCCTTCCATTTTGTATTACAAATTGAATTTCTATTTTTTTTTTTATGTAAACCTAGTGAACGATTAAAGTGTAAGAAATTTCGGTTATGGGTCATTATTTAGTAAAAACTCCTATTGGGCTAAAACTTCGGTTATGGATCATTATTTAGTAAAAACTTCTATTGGGCTAATTCATCTAGTCCATTATTTTGGTTTTGTAATTATAACTTAACTGCCATTTGTTTTGAAAACTTGTAAGAAATTTAAATGATTAATTTGATATGAATCTAAAATATTACATTTAACACTAAATTCTTTTTTTCTCCATCTGTTTTAGTGATTTTAACTTTTTTACTCTAATAAGAAGATTAGTGTATATATATTGTTTTCATTACTATTTCTGTTAAATATATAACGTTTGACACTTACATATATATTGTCTTATTGTTTTAGTTATTATGATACATATATAACATTTATAATATTATTTATCTTACTCTCTTTTCTTCACGTATTAAATTAGCAAATTACTCTCTTTTCTTCACGTATTAAATAAGCAAAGCAATATGTACAAGCCTAAGCGTATCATGATGTTCTTTTGTTTTAATTTTGATATAAAAGGTCTATTAGTTTTAATATACGATCCCAATATAAGTATTGTTATTTTTTAATTGTGGGATTATTTGAAGAAAAAAAGTAAGAAAAACATGATATTTTTAGCTAATAATAAAACGCATGGAATTTGGCAAACTTTTTATAAAGGATTTATGAACTTTTGGTTACCTCGACTCTTCGATGTTAACTGAATGTTCTACTCCAACTTGGGTCCAACAAAAAACCCGATACCGCCAAAACAACAAACCTAGATTAAGCACACACCCGGCTCCATACCCGGATACCCATGTTCTCATGGGCCAAACCGGTTTCTCTTCTTTAGAAACCGATAGAGTATAAGTTATCATCACAATTTGAAAAACCAAGCCCAAAAACTCCATAAACATCCAAGAACCCGTATTAAACGGGTTCGACCCGATATCCGATCTTGCGGCATTTTGGTAATGAAACACCCTTCTTGCAAAAGAATACCATCTTGCTCTTGATATCCTAATCGCCATTCTTACCAAGAAAGTAGAGGGGACTGAGGCCGTGGGCCTAGTCATAGCCCGATTCCTTGGGCCCACGTCCTCTGTTGTCCCCTCTTCTCTAGCAGTTGAGATTAATGAAAATGAAACTGCCACTGCAGAGTTGCATAGCGACTCTGGTGTAAACAAGTATCGCGTATTCATTGCAAAGTAATAACAACTATTAACCTTTGTATCAATATATGCCTTCAAAGCTCAAACCAACCTATATCATGAAACTTTTCTCTCAAGAAATTTATAGAACAACTTTTCTTGATTATTTTCTTATGGACAACATTCAAGCTTCAAGAAATCAACATGGGTATGATCAAAACTTCAATAAACGAACACAAGCGCACTTAAAACCTCAAGAAAACGATATGGGCGGTCTTAAAACATCAAGAAACCGATAATAGGCTAGATTTTCGACACATGATGTGATTATAAACGAAAATATAATGAAGAAATATAAATGAAAGAAAGAGAGGAAGGTTGGAGATGGTGGCCAAGAACTCCAACTGCTTTGCTTTGATTCCAAGACAATAATATAGAAGATATATAACAAGTATGTATGTAGCGATGGATGGCCTAATTTGGTCGCTAAGTTTAGATGTGTTTATTAAGCAAATTAAAGCTGCTTGTAATGCAAACTACGGAATCTTATTTTTGGATTAGAATCCAATTAGGGTATGATTTAAGAAAGTTTTTTTATTTTGTTATTTGACGTTAAACTTTGAGTTAATCTCACTCCCTTGTATACTAGTCATATTTGTATTGTGACTTACCAAACTAACAAATGCAAACATCGTGACTATAGTTGTTGGTAAATCGGGTCGGGTATGGTTAATTAAAATTGTTGTTGGACCACCTAACAAGCCAATAAATATTATTTTATTTACATTGTATGCCATTGGTGGGGTCAAAGGACTAGTTTGAGATTTTGACGAATGTTTGGATATTTTTTTTAGTTGTTGGGATATCGTTTTTCTTGATGGGTAGCATTGGTTGGGATTGGATATATTACAATCCTAAGATTTTGATGCCATAACCAAAATTTAGAACTACATATATTTATAGATTTTTACTGTCATACCATACTTTTTTAAGTTAAATTTATGCATATGTAAGGAAAATAATAATTGGTTGGATAAAATATGAAATATAGATTTCAGAGTAAAATATTTTTGTTTTATAGTTACCTTTAACTCTCTTGTCTCAGTAAGGAGTGGGGGCGGGAGAGGGGCGGGAAGGGGGGAACACTGCCGCTATAGTGGTGGGAAAGGTGGCGTGGGGCTGGGGGCGGGGAGAGGTTCACCGGCGTGGGGGGAGATGTGGGGGACACGTGGCGCGCGATGATTGGGGGAAGAGGTTATTACCGTTTGAAAAAAAAAAAAAAAAAAAAGTATCCGTTGTAACGGCTAGTATTAAAAAAAATTTATTTTATATATATATATATATATATATATATATATATATATATATATAACAATAACTTCCTATACACAAACACACTCATTTTCTTCATAAAATCCTCTCAATACTATCATATATTTTCAAAAAAAATTGCAAGATGTCGAGCGATTCTTCGAGTTCAGACGATATGTTTGATCAACTCGCTTTGGATGACTTGGGCGAAGGTGCCGCAGAAATGTTAATGGCAACCGTTCAGAACGTCGTTAAAGCTATAGCGGACGACGAAGGGACCTCCGAACCACCCAAGCGTAGAAAGTATATAGTTCGCGAACGCGAAACCGGAAATGAGTCATTGGTACGTGATTACTTCTCACCCGAATCAACATACGATGAACGAAGTTTTAGGCGGCGTTTTCGTATGAGTCGTAATTTATTTTTAAGAATAACAAATGATTTAGAAAATAATTATGAATATTTCAAACAAAGGCCCGATGCACGTGGTCAGATAGGATTTACCGCGATGCAAAAGGTCACAGCCGCGCTTAGATCATTGGCGTACGAAACCAGTTCCGACGTAATGGATGAGTATCTAAGGATGGCCGAGCGAACGGCTAGAGAAAGTACTCAGTTTTTTTGTGCGGGCGTCATTGATTTATATTTAAAAAGATATTTAAGAAAACCAACATTTAGTGACGTCCAACAACTTTTAGACTTTCACGAAGAAAAACATGGTTTTCCCGGTATGCTCGGGAGTATAGATTGTATGAAATGGGAGTGGCAACTTTGTCCAACTGAGTGGCAAGGCCAACACTCTAGCGGTTTTCATAAATCGCCATGTATGATGCTTGAAGCGGTTGTGTCACAAGATCTTTGGATTTGGCATGCGTTTTTTGGTGTGCCCGGTTCGTTGAACGATAGGACTGTTCTAAATCAATCCCCAGTCTTCGACGATCTTATAAACGATGTTGCACCAAAAGGAACTTTTTTCTTAAATGACACAGAATACAAGTACGGGTATCTTCTAGCAGATGGAATTTACCCTGATTGGGCTGTGTTCGTAAAATCGTTTACACGGAGGACTACGTTAGACCCTAAGAGAAAAAAGTTTAACAAAGCACAAATGGCTGCACGGAAAGATGTTGAGCGTGCTTTTGGTGTGTTGAAAAAAAGATGGCACATTTTGGCCCAACCCTGCCGACTGTGGGAAAAAACGCATGTACGAAATGTGATGTACGCATGCCTAATTTTACATAACATGATTTTGGAGGATGAAGGACGTGCAATATGCGAGTACTTTGGTGAGGAAACGCAGCAAAGTCAAGAAGACATTACGGATGAAGAAAGAAACGCCAACAACTTTGAAATCAAGAATAGCCAAACACATCACAACCTTCGAGCGGATCTGGTTGATCATATTTGGAGTATACCAAGAGATTACCCATCTGATGAAGACGTTAGCGATAACTAAGTTGTTTTTTTTAAGGTTTTTTTTTTAAATTTCATGTAATTTTGGTTTTTAGTGTTTTTTTTATTTAACTTTGTAGTTTACTATGAATTAATATTATGTTTTTTTAAAATTTTGTTTTATATTTATTAAAAAAGAAAGTTAAAAACAAGAAAAAAAAAAAAAGAAAAAAGAAATGCCACATGGCACTTCCCCCCACCTCTTCCCCCCTTCCACTCCCCACAATTATTTTTCCCCCCAAAAGGGCCCCACAAGTGCCACATGGCGCTTCCCCCCACCTCTTCCCCCCCCCCCCCCCCCCCCACCACTCCTTATAGTCTTAGTAGATGGCTAGATGTTTCAAGGTTCAAATTATCCTACAGAGTATAATAAAAATGAAAGAGTGTGAAAGATACAAAAAACACAATAAATCATAAAATATGACACAATGCTAAAAAATAACACATGCATCGCAAAAATGACACAATGATGAAAATAAGAAAAAGACACAATACTACATAAAAAGGCACAATGATATAACGTAAATTATAAAAACTTCAAACTAAAAATCCAAAAAAGCGAAAACCTAAAAACTAAGATCGTAGGGTTCGACGAGACGGTTCCCATGCCACTTGAATGAATTCAATCAGAGTCCGTTTGATACATTTCCTATGACTTCTTATTTTTCTTTCATTGTATATTTGATCCTAACCTAGTGTTTTAATTCATTATACGCCACAAAAAATAACTAGATTTTTGACTACTGCAAAAGGCTAGCTCTAGACATAACGAAAATTATTGTAGAGAGTTACATTGCATTTAGCAATCTTTTCGTCGTCTGATATATATGTTGCTAAACACTAACTGATGTGCTTTGAATTATACATATTTTAAAGATTAATTATATAATCCTTATTTTGTGTATTGTTTAATTGTGAAGTTGTTAACAACTAGACTTGAAGTGCTTTGTAAGTGAATTTGCATGTCTACTTTAATGGTTTATAAGTTGAAAACCAAGGTAGATATCGAAGATAGAAAACTTCGTTGTGATTTGAAGAAGATGATGACACGTCTAAGGTCATATGTATGCGTACAGCGTACGGACCACATGGAGGTGCATCAGCGAGCAACAAGAGATGTACCGTACAGTATGGTCGTATGAAATTTGTATGGTCCTATATAAAGGGTTTCGATGGCCAAAGATTGGAGAGACATCCAAAGATGAAAAAGATGTTGCATATTTTAGTGTAATTGGATTTACTGTTTGACCAATATCTTCATAATAAGACATCATATAGGTATGGTGGTGCGGAGTGCACGCATATTTGAATTTATTATGAACTTAGGGGCGAAGCCCCTAAATGACGGGGGTCCAGGAGCAGCAGCCCCTGGCGGGACTAAATTTGGCAATTTTGAAATCCTTGGCGGGTTTTTCCTTTCCGTTTTCATTATGTCAATATTGTTCCTCTAATTTTGTGTTCCTGTTTTCTTTGTTGTGTTAGGCTAGACGAAGTTGTATCTTCTAGGTAGAGATGAACCAAGACCATGTTTGATTTAAAAGATTGATAGATTGTGAAAGTCGTTTGATTTTAATAAAACAACTGATTTTCACTATTATGAAGTGTTGGTTTTATTTATGACTTGTACATGTGGGTGTGTTGAGCCTATAATATAGGCCAATGTTGTCTGTTGTGGAGTCGATTTTATCAATTTTCATGTTTTTAACTCAAGGCTTTAAAACTCGAACAAGTGCTCAAGAGGTTATAAGTCTAAAATTGATAAGTTAGTGTGCTATCATCTGAATAAAATGATTTAGAAACTTGATGGAATTTTCATATGCATTATCAGTGTTGTAAAGATTTCTCTAGCTAATTACGCCTCACTGGCATGTGTAGGAAACTCTTAAGTCATAAGAAACAACGTGTTTGCTTTTAGTTTTAAGAGCGAATTTGTGTATGTCATTAATTTGTCTTTTTATCGTTGTTACTTCATTTGAAGGGTTATTAGGCTAGTGGGTATGGAGATGGGACGGGGAAAGCCACGTAGGAAAAAGGTGGGACGGGGGTACGGAGACGGGCGTGGGGGCGGTGTTGAGTATGGGACGGGACACCTGATTGGTGGAGGCATTGGTGGTTGAATATTATTGGCTCGTCCCTGGTGTCCTTGGGGAGACGGAGACGGGGCATGGGGCGATGTTGGGACATAGACAGGGGCAAAAAGGTGGGACGGGGGTGGTGGGGCGTCTCCATATCCCATAGCCTTAGTTCTTCCTTGCTGTAAATCGTAGGGTGAGCATGCTGTGTGTCCTAGGGCCAGGGGCGAAGGTTAGTAAGGGTCAGGGGGCGCCCTAGCCCCCACCGTTTTTTGGCTTAGTGGTGAAAGTTTGCGATTTTCGTAGGTAATTTTTATATGGATTGAGTCCGGCTCCCACCGATTTAATCTTCTGGCCCTTACCGACACGAAAAATTTGAGTCCGGCCCCCGCGAATTTGATCTTCAAGCTTCGCCACTGCCAAAAGCCTTGGGGTTTTTTCGACTACTATACGCCCTACCGACATATTAGCCTATTGAGAGAACAACCTGCATCATAATCGACAAATTAGTCATTAGATCAAGGGAACTCTAAACATAGTTAATACATTTTTTACCATCATTTGATTCATTCTCTACACGTTATTTTATAGGAATAATGGAAATAAATAATACCAACTATTACTTATTGGCTAATAACAGCCTCAACTACGAAAATTATCAATAGTGGTCCCAACTTTCGTGATATTGGAATATAATGGACCCAAATTAACGGAGGTCTAACTCCGTTAGTGTGATGCTGACGTGGCATCCTAGGTGGCAAAATGATCCTACGTGGCATGCCACGTCAGCACCACACTAACGGAGTTAGACCTCCGTTAGTTTGGGTCCATTATGTTCCAATATGTTGAAAGTTGGGACTACTATTGGTAATTTTCGTAGTTAGGACTGTTATTGACCAATAATCAATAGTTGGGATTATTTATTTTCATTATTCCTATTTTATATCCCAACTTATTTTCACATTTACATCATACAAACAAAACAAATGAAAGCAATCGACCAAATATTGATAAAGGTTTAGCACCGGAAGTTGCAACATCATGTCTTGTGGACAATACTTGATTCCTATCCTCCTATATTAATGATGTGTAGGTACACTTGCGTGCGTGTGTGAAGTAATTGGATAGTAATCATTTCTTTATAAATTTAAAACCCAGTGAGCGAAAATTGAGCTTTTTAAATAACACACGAGCACATCACCAACGCTCTTTTCTACCACTAAATCCATGAGAAAATGAATTTCATCGCATAAATATTTAGCGAAATATTTTGTCTTGGCGAAAATTGTTGCTAACAATGCATCTACGACAATTTTATCAAAGTTTTGGCCATAGTCAATGTGCAAATTTATAGTAGTGTTGGTTTAATTTTGAAAACTAGATTAATGGTGGTGCATATCCTCCCTTAAAATCTCTCCATTCCATATCAGCGTCATATTATCTTTCCTATTCCATCCTTAAGCCATAGGTGTTGTCATCTTTCACATCATTCTTACCCTAAACTTTTTAAATAAAAACAAAAAGTATTAAAATTTTAGAGTTAATAGCCCAAATCGTCCTGAGGTTTGGCCAGTTTTGCTACATCAGTCTAAAATAGTTTTTTTACATCTAGATCCTTCAGGTTTATTTTTTTGTTGTCAAATCCGTCCTTAACACTAACCTCACTTAAATATTGTCGTTAACTATGGGGGTATTTCTGTTTTTTTGCCTTACCCCAAAACCACAACCAATACCAAAATGAAATTGTACCCGTGATCCAGGGACGGATCTAGAGAAGGAGCAGGGGTAACGTCCGTTACCCCTCAACTTTTTTGGCGTAGTATATTTTTAGTGTATTTTTAAATTTTTTTTACGTGTTTTATATTACGTTACCCGTGAAAATTATGTAACGTTACCCCTGAAATCTTGGTCTAGATCCGCCACTGCCGTGATCTGACCCGGTACTTGAAAACCTCCTAGAATCAACACCACCAACCACCACGACTACCATAGCCCCGATCCACCACAAAAAACACCACTATCTGACGCTATAACCACAACCAGCCTCGTCTCCATCAGCCTTCACGACCACCATCCCTGTCACCACCGGCCTTCAACACCACTCCCATAACCCCAATCTGCTCAAACCACCACCGCCGAGACCAACCTATCCCAAACAACTACCGCCGAGGCTAACCTATCTACAACAATCTATACAGCCTTTAGTCCTCAACCACCTCTGACCACCACAATCTTCACCACAACAACTCCCACACTATCATCATCCTAACCACCTTCATCACCCGTAACCACCACCACAATAACCAACCGTCATTAACTACCTCTAAAACCCGAAACCAAACCACCACCAAAGAAAATGGATATTGGATTTTATCTTGTTTAATCAGTGATCCGTAATGAGGTTGACGTCATCACCGTCATTGTACAAAACCACAACTTGAACCAGCCTTCTGTCTACCACCGTGAGCTGCCATCATTCGTCACCGGTGGTATGAGCCTCGTCGGAATGTCGATTAGAAAACTAATCTGATCTCTTTCTCCTTTGCTCTCTCTTTCCCTCTCCCCCCTCTCTCTTCTACGTTCTCTTTCCCTACTCATCCTCTCTTTCTCTCTCTCTCTCTCTCTCTCTCTCTCGTGTTTCGAGTTTTCTCTCTCTCTCTAGATCTGGTCCCTCTCTCTGTTTTGATTCTCTCTCTACCCTTCTCTCATTCTCTCTACTTTTCTCTGTATTTTGTGAAGTATGTGTGATGTGTGTGAGGAAGAAAAGGGCTTTAAAAGGGGGCATAAAAAAAGACATAAATACCCTCAAACTTATTGACATAATTTAACTAGGGTTAGTGTCAAGGCCGAATTTGGCAACAAAAAGTAAACCTGAAGAACCCAGATGTAAAAAAAAACCTATCTTGGACTAATGTGGCAAAACTAGCCAAACCTCAGAGACAATTTTGGCCATCAACTCAAAATTATATTTCATAAAAAAGAGGGAATTGGAATTAAATAATCCCAACTTTTCTGAGTTTAAAAGACAATAATCTCAACTTGAAAGTTGAAATTTAACAGGCCAAACTTGTCATGGGTTTTATTTCATTGGACCAAAACTAACTGGGGTTAACCCAATTAGTTTTCTGTGAATGTGGCAACCCATGTGGCGTATGACATGACAAAAACTGCCTAGTTTGCTTCCATGTTAGCAGAAAACTGCGTAGTTGGCTGCCACGTCAACAGAAAACTGCCCAGTTAGTGGAAAACTGACTAGTTGGTTGCCACGTCAGCCAAAAACTGCCTAGTTGGCTGTCACGTCATCAAAAAACTGTCCAGTTGATTGTCAAGTGTATAGATTTTTACACGTCATACGCCACGTGGGCTGCCACGTCAGTAGAAAACTAATTGGGTTAAGCCCAGTTAGTTTTGGTCCAATTGAATAAAATCCATGACAAGTTGGGCCTGTTAAATTCCAACTTTCAAGTTGAGATTATTATCTTCCACCTAGCAAAATTGAGATTATTTAATTCAAATTCCCCTGAAAAATTACAAACTAAAAAGAAAGTTGATTTATTGAAAGAAATAAAAAAACATCCATTAATTTACAATAATGATAACTGATAAGTAAAAACAAGATCCGCTTGTAGGTTGCCGAAGGTTTCTTGGCAATGCAATTCTTTTTTCTCTATATGTGGAGTTCATTTACTTGTAGTCTTTCTAGCTTGTATGGGTGCAAGCTCATTTTCTTGAAGGGTATGTAATATTTAATCTTGACCTTTTAAGATCATATTGTGTAAAATAATGCAGTCGTGCATTATTTATCTAGAGTTTCTAGTTGCATTGATAATGCAGGTTCTTGAAATATTATCCAACGACTTTAATAAATGATGAACAATTGATGAGTTGTAGTTATTGGAACCGGTGACTGTTGAAATATTTGACGAGTCAACATCTTTGACCAATCAAGACTTTCAAGTCAAATTTTCAATGGTCAATGGTCAAAGCAATATTTCTTCAACACCATTTAGTGTATTTCTTTATCTAGTTTCTTGTGTCACACCCCGACTTTTCCCTCGTCGGATGCGACGTTTGGTGCCTTTGCCAGCGCAGCGGAAAGATGCATCTAAGACTCTGGTTCCCTGAACGCCAATTCTAAACCTCTAGGATTCCCGATCCCAACTGTCACCTACTCCAACCGTGCCGTTACCAAAGCTTAAACCTGAAAGACATGCTTAAAAAGTCAACATAAAGCTGGTGAGTTCATAAGTTTGCGAAACCAAAAGTTAAGTTTAATCCAAAATCACTTCAACCGAAATCTATGTAGTCCAAATCCAGGAACTAGTTGTGTAATCCCAAACCAGGGAATAAAGTTATGTTATTTCAAACCAGGAATAAAGTTTTACGAAAACATTTCCATAAGTTTTGAAAGCCATCATGTTATCACTATGTTAGAAATGATAGCGTTAGCTAGACGCATGAATAATACCACTACGACCGGAAACCATTACAGACAACGATATATGATTTTGCCCGAAACGATTAAGCTTATGACCGAGACAATATGCACCCGCCCGGCTCCCAGCCGACGGGTGGGGTCTGTCAGTCCCAATAGATCTATCCACATTTCCCCCGTTATGCTATCCAGCATATTCATGGTTTCCCCGGGACTTTACGTATCGTATAGCACAAATGAATTTAACACTAGTATAACATGATAATTTATGAAATATGTATAAAGCATGTGTCTCCCCCGAAATATAAAAACGTAAAGTGGGGCCGTGAACTCACGCAACCCATTTGATTTCCCATGTACGATTTTTCAAAGTGTTTGAATTGTTAAACTTTTCCCAAAACTTGATCACTTTAATTTCATCAGATTTCATAAAAGAAGCATGTCTTCCCCCCGAAAGCATTTATAAAACGATAAAAGGTGGGGTCATGAACTCACCTTAATTTCCATGCTAAGCTAGCAACAAGCCTGAAACCTCGACCGACTTCCTCGTGCCCTAATTACCAACAAAGGACACCTTAACAGTCTATCACACATAAGCCTAGCTTATTAACCGCTTACAAGATAGTCTACTCGACTGTCTAGACTCGTGTGTACCAACACGAGTCTAAATACGTTTCAACTCGACGAACCGACAATGACTTATCTTAATTCTTGTATTACATAGCACCCAAGTTACAAACTTGCTACTATTTATGTATAAACCATGTTGGACTAGTACCTCGAAACGTATAATTACCCTGAATCGTAGCACGTCTCGTAAATCATATAAGTATATTCATTTTGTGTAATTATATTTTAGAGGATACTCTTTAAGGAAAATACAACTTTAGTTATTAAAATCAATTAATAACATTTGTTACTTCTTCCCAAATATTGTTTAAAAATCATCTTTATTGCCACAAATAGTTAGACTTTGAAAATACTTTGATTCTGTATATAATGCACTTGTTCAAAAGACTTACGAGAATGTATTTATAGAAATAATAGCAGTTCGCTACGCTTTGGTTTTATAAAAATTTGGGTAGAGTTTCCTCTGTTTTTGTACAAACCAGACAACAACCGTTGTCTACAATTTTTCCCAAAATTAACTTTCAAACACAATTCATCAAATCCTTTTATCCACGATTCCGATTTATGAGACTCTATACGTTTCCACACTTATCTATACTTATATATATAGCAATATATATATAGTCCGACAATATAGTCCAATGTTGTTTAGTCCGATGTCCGATATCATAAGTCATGTTAAGTTAACCATTTACCAAATCGTCCGATATAATATAGTTACCGTTTATTATTTGGATCGTTCGCGAGTTAAAACTAATTCGTCCATGTCAATATATTTATAAAATTATAACATTCATAAATATATATAAATATTTACAAATATATAATGTTTATAAATATATGATAAAATAAAATGACAATAAATACAAACATAAGTTATACCGAATCACACGTGCGTAACCCGAAATCTGACCCGCGAGACGGTTGAACAAATCTGACCCAAGCCGAGCCTAACCGCGACTGAAACCCGAACCGAACACGGTCTCGTACCGAATCTGACCCGAAACCAACACCACCAAATCTGACTCGACTAGAGTCGGACCCGAACCAACAACCCGAACGAAAATGTAAATCGATCAGGACCACCCAACCTTATCTGAACGAAGACGTTAAAAACCACAACCACGACCCGAGCTTGACAGTAACGAACCGAGCTGATTTTCGAGGCCCAATCTGACCAGACGCCACCATAGTGCCAGGCCACCATCAAGCCATCGAAAACCACCACCACTGTCTGACCCAACCCGTCCCTACCGTGAACCACATCCACAGCCACCACGGGACCACCACCTGCTCCGAACCCAACCAAGACCATGTTCACCGCCGCCCCCATGAACCACCGAGATGACCCCATCTGCACCCCCACGACCTGACGTGAACCCATCCAAACACCACCATAACCGGGCCACGAACCCCATCGGACCTCCATCGCCTTGAACCACCCTAACACCTCCACCCCTGCCCAATATGTGCCTAAACCATGCGCCGCCACCACAGAGCAGTGTGGTGGCCGGCCGCTGCAACTGGAATGAGAGACAGGGAGAGAGAGAGACCGGGAAGGAAGGTAGAGGGAGAGAGAGAGAGACGAGCGGGAGAGAGAGTGTAGAGAGAGAGAGAGTTTGTGTGTGTTAGGTTCTAGAGAGAGAAGCTATGTGTGGCGGCTGAAATGTATGAGGGGGAGGAGATGATAATGTGCTTTTATACCTAGGGTTCATTTGGTAGGTGGATGTCGCGTATATGAACCCGTTTAAAACGTATCGCGCCTCAGTTCGTGTTTTGGTTCAATAATAAATTACAAAATTTAGTCGGTTGTGTTCGTAGTTTAAAATAATAATAAACCGAGCCAAAATATAAATGCTTTCGTTATACGACGCGTGTTTTCAGAACACGCATTTAAATCGCGTTAAAAGATTCGATCACGGTTTCCTTTGTTAAAACGATCAGTTAATTCCCGAAACTTAATAATTAACAATATTTATAATAAAAAGTTATCTAAAATCACATCGGTATTATTCGGAAGTTGCCGGTTGTCACATTCTCCCCATGTTACAGAAATTTTGTCCTCAAAATTTGAGGTAGGATATCATCCAATAACCAATAGTAGTACAACAAAAATAGTCAACGGACTTGCCGGTACAAATGGCACGAAATAAAGTTTTAGAACCAACTGGATGCAAAGTGTAAACAATAACTTTGCCACAAACACTATTGACGCACCTCAAACGAAACAACTAGTGCACCAACTTTTTCATTACACACCACAAGGTGTGTCTGCATTCAAGGCAATGACAAACAAGTTGATGAAAGTGAGACTTGTCAATAAAATCATTCATTATTCCAAGTCGATTGAATATCCACCGCAGGGTGCTGTATTAAATTCCAACAATTCGATTCAACTGAAATGTCGACTTTAAAGAAACTCATCGACGAAGTATCAAAAGATCCATTGCCCACAATGGCCTAATATAGCAAGACTATAAGACAAACATTACGAGCAACGTAATGAGGGAACAAATCATTAATGAAACAATTGCTTGATGCGAAGCCCTACAATGGACCTTCACAGGTTTAAAGAATTCAAACATACAATAGTTGACACATGTACAAAAATGCGTGTCTAATTTGGTGAAAAGAATAAGGAATCAACAAAAAAATAAATTCCTTTATGATTGAATGTTGAAGGCCACGAATACAAAAGAAGAGAGATGTAGATCGTACTCAAAAGATATAACTATGTTCTACAACATGAACCTTAGAAGTTCAAGAAACGAGATCATCAAGAACTTAAACTGGTTTAAGAAAAGCAAGGTCACAAATGACACGAACATGGGAGAATCGACAATCACGTCCGTAACAACAAAATAATGAAAAACCCTTATCCATTATTTATATATATATATATATATGTATATACAACAACCTAATAGCATAGATACCCTCACGATAGATGTTCTTAGAATTATCAAGTGCCTGTAAATTCGCAATAACGCGACGTCTGCGTTATCGAAAATTTACCTCACCAGATCATCCTATTAACCTCCATCATAAGTTGTATCACGAGCACTCGTCACGTTCATATATTAACACGTATATATATGCAACATAATATAATGTTCGTCGTGTGCGCCACCTTTCCGAGTGCTCTTCCCGTCCGCATTGCAGCTTTGCAGTATCATCGGTAAAACGAGGTGCCTCATCAAAACGTTTCCAACCCAAGTCGACCTTGACGACATAGCATACTCCGAACCCGGATGCGAAACCGCAGATGCTACAACAATCCCCTTGCCAACTCGTCCAACTAACATGACACGTGTGAGCGTTGTAAATGCGTCCAAGCTTGAGTCGACAACCATTGGCGATACGTATTATATATACTTTACATAAATACACGTTGTATACAAACAAGTAGATTGTTCCTCATACCAAGAAACAATGACTCGGCTAACTCTATGTGAATAATCACTCTGAAGTCTAAAACGATGACTCGCCAGTCACCAGTGAGGTATGCCTAACCACTGCATGCCAATGTCCTTTCTATATACCACTATAGAAAATACCGACTTCCTATTCACATAAGAAAAGAATAAATGTTCCTTGCGCCGAAGGAATGTACGCTGAGCTAGTGTGATACACTAATAGTCACGTAATATACTTGGCAACGGTTGGAATTCCAGTTCCTAGGCGTTCATACTAAATATCATGTCTTAGAAATTTTGGTCCCAACTTCAAAACAAACTCAGGTTAAAGCCTAGATATCTACCCAGACACCTAGTTCGCTAAAACCTATGGCTCTGATACCAAACTGTCACACCCCGACTTTTCCCTCGTCGGATGCGACGTTTGGTGCCTTTGCCAGCGCAGCGGAAAGATGCATCTAAGACTCTGGTTCCCTGAACGCCAATTCTAAACCTCTAGGATTCCCGATCCCAACTGTCACCTACTCCAACCGTGCCGTTACCAAAGCTTAAACCTGAAAGACATGCTTAAAAAGTCAACATAAAGCTGGTGAGTTCATAAGTTTGCGAAACCAAAAGTTAAGTTTAATCCAAAATCACTTCAACCGAAATCTATGTAGTCCAAATCCAGGAACTAGTTGTGTAATCCCAAACCAGGGAATAAAGTTATGTTATTTCAAACCAGGAATAAAGTTTTACGAAAACATTTCCATAAGTTTTGAAAGCCATCATGTTATCACTATGTTAGAAATGATAGCGTTAGCTAGACGCATGAATAATACCACTACGACCGGAAACCATTACAGACAACGATATATGATTTTGCCCGAAACGATTAAGCTTATGACCGAGACAATATGCACCCGCCCGGCTCCCAGCCGACGGGTGGGGTCTGTCAGTCCCAATAGATCTATCCACATTTCCCCCGTTATGCTATCCAGCATATTCATGGTTTCCCCGGGACTTTACGTATCGTATAGCACAAATGAATTTAACACTAGTATAACATGATAATTTATGAAATATGTATAAAGCATGTGTCTCCCCCGAAATATAAAAACGTAAAGTGGGGCCGTGAACTCACGCAACCCATTTGATTTCCCATGTACGATTTTTCAAAGTGTTTGAATTGTTAAACTTTTCCCAAAACTTGATCACTTTAATTTCATCAGATTTCATAAAAGAAGCATGTCTTCCCCCCGAAAGCATTTATAAAACGATAAAAGGTGGGGTCATGAACTCACCTTAATTTCCATGCTAAGCTAGCAACAAGCCTGAAACCTCGACCGACTTCCTCGTGCCCTAATTACCAACAAAGGACACCTTAACAGTCTATCACACATAAGCCTAGCTTATTAACCGCTTACAAGATAGTCTACTCGACTGTCTAGACTCGTGTGTACCAACACGAGTCTAAATACGTTTCAACTCGACGAACCGACAATGACTTATCTTAATTCTTGTATTACATAGCACCCAAGTTACAAACTTGCTACTATTTATGTATAAACCATGTTGGACTAGTACCTCGAAACGTATAATTACCCTGAATCGTAGCACGTCTCGTAAATCATATAAGTATATTCATTTTGTGTAATTATATTTTAGAGGATACTCTTTAAGGAAAATACAACTTTAGTTATTAAAATCAATTAATAACATTTGTTACTTCTTCCCAAATATTGTTTAAAAATCATCTTTATTGCCACAAATAGTTAGACTTTGAAAATACTTTGATTCTGTATATAATGCACTTGTTCAAAAGACTTACGAGAATGTATTTATAGAAATAATAGCAGTTCGCTACGCTTTGGTTTTATAAAAATTTGGGTAGAGTTTCCTCTGTTTTTGTACAAACCAGACAACAACCGTTGTCTACAATTTTTCCCAAAATTAACTTTCAAACACAATTCATCAAATCCTTTTATCCACGATTCCGATTTATGAGACTCTATACGTTTCCACACTTATCTATACTTATATATATAGCAATATATATATAGTCCGACAATATAGTCCAATGTTGTTTAGTCCGATGTCCGATATCATAAGTCATGTTAAGTTAACCATTTACCAAATCGTCCGATATAATATAGTTACCGTTTATTATTTGGATCGTTCGCGAGTTAAAACTAATTCGTCCATGTCAATATATTTATAAAATTATAACATTCATAAATATATATAAATATTTACAAATATATAATGTTTATAAATATATGATAAAATAAAATGACAATAAATACAAACATAAGTTATACCGAATCACACGTGCGTAACCCGAAATCTGACCCGCGAGACGGTTGAACAAATCTGACCCAAGCCGAGCCTAACCGCGACTGAAACCCGAACCGAACACGGTCTCGTACCGAATCTGACCCGAAACCAACACCACCAAATCTGACTCGACTAGAGTCGGACCCGAACCAACAACCCGAACGAAAATGTAAATCGATCAGGACCACCCAACCTTATCTGAACGAAGACGTTAAAAACCACAACCACGACCCGAGCTTGACAGTAACGAACCGAGCTGATTTTCGAGGCCCAATCTGACCAGACGCCACCATAGTGCCAGGCCACCATCAAGCCATCGAAAACCACCACCACTGTCTGACCCAACCCGTCCCTACCGTGAACCACATCCACAGCCACCACGGGACCACCACCTGCTCCGAACCCAACCAAGACCATGTTCACCGCCGCCCCATGAACCACCGAGATGACCCCATCTGCACCCCCACGACCTGACGTGAACCCATCCAAACACCACCATAACCGGGCCACGAACCCCATCGGACCTCCATCGCCTTGAACCACCCTAACACCTCCACCCCTGCCCAATATGTGCCTAAACCATGCGCCGCCACCACAGAGCAGTGTGGTGGCCGGCCGCTGCAACTGGAATGAGAGACAGGGAGAGAGAGAGACCGGGAAGGAAGGTAGAGGGAGAGAGAGAGAGACGAGCGGGAGAGAGAGTGTAGAGAGAGAGAGAGTTTGTGTGTGTTAGGTTCTAGAGAGAGAAGCTATGTGTGGCGGCTGAAATGTATGAGGGGGAGGAGATGATAATGTGCTTTTATACCTAGGGTTCATTTGGTAGGTGGATGTCGCGTATATGAACCCGTTTAAAACGTATCGCGCCTCAGTTCGTGTTTTGGTTCAATAATAAATTACAAAATTTAGTCGGTTGTGTTCGTAGTTTAAAATAATAATAAACCGAGCCAAAATATAAATGCTTTCGTTATACGACGCGTGTTTTCAGAACACGCATTTAAATCGCGTTAAAAGATTCGATCACGGTTTCCTTTGTTAAAACGATCAGTTAATTCCCGAAACTTAATAATTAACAATATTTATAATAAAAAGTTATCTAAAATCACATCGGTATTATTCGGAAGTTGCCGGTTGTCACATCTTGTATAGACTATAAATATTCATGCATAGACTTTTGTAATACAAAATCAAGAAATACAAAAACTTCTTATCTTTTATCGCCATTCCTCTGATTATCATTGTTTACATGGTATCAGAGCAGTGTTTATGATCCATAAACATTCTTTGCTCGTCATTTACCAGACACAATGTCAGAAGAAGACAACAACAACCTAGCCATCCAACTAGCCAATCTCTTAAAAAGTGGAGTTCAAACTCAAACCCAGAACCTAAAACCAAATCCATCAGACAGCCTAAAAATTAGCCTTAACCTCACAAGCCAAAACTACCCTCTATGGGCTCAATGCTTCAAACTCGTAGGGTATCCAGACTGGTGGGCCGATGGACACAAAAAAGGGAAAGGAGGCAAAGTTGTTGCAGCCGTGGGCAATCCGGAGACTACCAACAGCGACGACAAAAACGAAAAAATAGCCGGAGATCAAGATAGCTCAGAGAAAGGGAGTCATGGTGGAAAGTGCTGCTTCGTGGCGGTAATGGAAGAGGAATCAGGAAGTATGGCAGGTAAAGGGTTTGGAGTTACAATCTTAAACCCTCCTCTTTCTAAGCTCTCCCATTTTAAATCCAAAACTCCCAATAAACACTTGTAAACCCTCGATTCTTTAGCCCCCAAATTCTCGAGTTATTAAATGAGTCACAAAGTTTAGAAAATACCAACACCCCTCATACTCCTAACTTAGATAAAAAGGAGTCAAAAAAACCTTGTAATATTGGGAAAGTTAACATGGCAACAAAAAATGACCAAGAAAAAGACTCATGGATATTTGATTGTGGTGCCACTGATACAATGACTTATGAAAAATCGGATATGTGCTCAATGTCAAAACCACAAAAAACCAAAATTCACACTGCAAATGGAGAAGTCATTCAAGTAAAAGGAGGAGGGACTATCCAAATCTCGGAAAACATGAAACTATCGAATTGTCGTTATGTTCCATCTTTATCTCACAAATTGCTATCAATCAATCATGTTACAAAAGAGCTAAATTGTATTGTGCTAATGCATCCTACCTTCTGTATCTTACAGGACATCAAGACGGGAAAGATCATTGGGCGTGGTACTGAGCGACAAGGGCTATACTATGTGGATGAAGTGACTCGACAAGGCACTGTAGTGCTTGCTCATGGGTCAACAGATAGAGAAGCTTGGTTATGGCACCGAAGATTGGGACACTCATCTAGTGGTTACTTACATCGTTTATTTCCTGAATTATTTCCAACAAATAAAGCCTTGAATTGTGAGACATGTTTTTGGGCTAAGAGTCATAGAAACACCTTCAAACCAAACGATACTAAGGTTGATTCTCCTTTTTTATTAATTCATTCAGATGTGTGGGGACCAGCAAAGGTTGTGGGGGGGCGGCAAAATTTTTGTTATTTTGTAACATTTATTGATGATTGCACCCGCATGACTTGGATTTATCTATTGAAAAATAAATCTGAAGTTTTCTCAAAATTCACATGGTTTTGTGCCATGATCAAAACCCAATTCAAGAGCGATATCCAAATTCTTAGATCTGATAATGAGGGGGAATTTGTAAACACCTCAATGAAACAGTTTTGCCAAGAAAAGGGAATACTTCATCAGACATCATGCGCTCATACTCCCGAACAAAATGGGGTGTCTGAAAGGAAAAACCGTTTTCTTTTAGAAATAACTCGTGCACTCATGATCGAATCCCAGGTCCCAAAATCTTTCTGGCCCGAGGCTCTTGTCACAACAAACTATCTTATGAATCGTCTTCCAACAAGAGCCCTTGACTTTAAAACCCCACTTCAAGCCCTTGCTAAATTTCATAAACCTCCATCAAACCTTACCCTTGAACCTCGTGTCTTTGGATGCTTTGTTTTTGTTTACCTACCAAAAATAGACCACTCCAAACTTGACGCGTGTGTCGAGAAATGTGTATTTGTTGGCTACGGGGTCAATCAACACGGTTATCGGTGTTACAACTCCAACACGTGTCATATGTATACTACGATGAACTGTGACTTCCTCGAAACCAAATACTTCTACACTACCCAACACACTGGTCATGGGGAAAAGGTAACCGATGACACATTGAGTTGGATACAATGGATGTCACCCTCAGAAGAAGGAGTTAACCACGAAGCCCAAACATTGTCACAATCCACCAGCCCTGAAGAAAGTACCACAAACAATGATCCTCCCAACCTGGCGTCCGAGGTAAGTAAGTCTCAAACTCAAGAGTGTGATAATTCATCTAATTCATTTACTAACCATGAAGAACATGAGCATGTTGAAACTCTTGAATTATCTGAGGATGAGTTAGAACAGGAATCACCACAGGTCGAACCAGAGAGATATGTTCTACCCCCAAGATCCAACAGAGGAGTTCCTCCAAAAAGGTACTCTCCCGAGAAAGAAGCTCGAAGCTCTCGATATCCAATGGCAAACTTGGCAGCGGGAAATTTATCTCCAGAAGCCAAAGCATTTGCCACATCTCTGTGTTCTGAAGAAATTCCAACTACAGTTGAACAAGCCATTGAGTCTAAAGAATAGAGAGAAGCAATGGAAGTCGAAATGGATGCTCTAAACAAAAATGACACGCGGGAAAGATGTACCCTTCCTCCTGGAAAAAAACCAGTAGGATGCCGATGGGTCTTCAACATAAAATACAAGCCAGATGGAACTATTAAAAGATACAAAGCTCGACTGGTGGCAAAAGGCTACACTCAAACGTACGGAATTGATTATTCTGAAACTTTTTCACCAGTGGCCAAAATCGACACAATCAGGGTTCTATTCTCTATAGCTGCAAATAAAGATTGGCCACTTTTTCAATTTGATGTAAAAAATGCCTTCTTACATGGAGAACTCAAAGAAGAAGTCTACATGGAAGCTCCTCCTAGATTCATTAAAGATTCTAATCCTAAAGAAGTGTGTCGCTTGAAAAAATCATTATACGGATTGAAACAATCCCCACGCACTTGGTTAGGCAGGTTTTCTTTAGCCATGAAGAAATATGTCTTCAAACAGAGTAACTCGGATCATACTCTGTTCCTTAAACGGAGGAATGGACTTGTAACATGCCTAATTATTTATGTTGATGATATGATAATCACAGGTAACGATGAAGAAGAGATGACAAGGTTAAAAATAAACTTGTTCAAAGAATTCGAAATGAAGGATCTAGGAAGGCTTAAATACTTCCTTGGAATTGAAGTCCTGAGATCAAGACAAGGAGTTTTCATCTGCCAAAAGAAATACATCCTTGACTTGCTAGCTGAAACATGGATGATTGATTGCAAACCTGCGGACACTCCTATGATGGTGAACCAAAAGCTCTATATGGAGGAAAATGCCAAACTAGCCAACAAAGAAGAATACCAACGAATAGTGGGGAAGCTAATCTATCTCGCACACACCCGGCCTGACATTGCTTACGCAGTGGGAGTTGTGAGCCAATTCATGCATCAACCTCAAGTTAATCATATGGAAGCCGTGTGGAGAATTATAAGATACCTCAAAGGAACACCTGGTCATGGATTGTTGTTCAAGACAAATGGGCATCTTGAAACGTCTCTATATACCGATGCAGACTGGGCGGGAGATAAAGGAAATCGGAGATCAACATCTGGTTATTTTACCCTCGTTGGTGGAAATCTCTTCACCTGGAGAAGCAAGAAACAAAAAGTGGTGACCCTTTCAAGTGCCGAAGCAGAGTTTCGAGGGATAGCACGCGGTTTAGCAGAGATACTATGGGTACGAAAACTCTTGACAGAAATCGGGTATCCTCCAACCCAATCCAGTAAAATTTTATGTGATAACAATGCAGCTATTCAAATTTCAGAGAATCCAGTCCGGCATGATCGCAAAAAACATATTGAGGTTGACCGGCATTTCATTAAAGAAAAACTTGAAACAAGGACAATTGAACTTCCGTTTGTCTGCTCAGAAGATCAACTCTCAGATATACTAACAAAGGCGGTCAATGGGAAAATTTTTAATCATTGTCTTGGCAAGTTGAGTATCGGGAGCCCCACTACTCAACTTGAGGGGGAATGTTGAAATATTTGACGAGTCAACATCTTTGACCAATCAAGACTTTCAAGTCAAATTTTCAATGGTCAATGGTCAAAGCAATATTTCTTCAACACAATTTAGTGTATTTCTTTATCTAGTTTCTTGTATAGACTATAAATATTCATGCATAGACTTTTGTAATACAAAAACAAGAAATACAAAAACTTCTTATCTTTTATTGCCATTCCTCTGATTATCATTGTTTACAGTGACACTGAAGAATGCATGTCAAAACCATATATGATGGTGATCACCTATCATGTATCGACCCTGCCAATTTTTTGAAAAATTGATTGATGCCCAATGGTTCACATATCTGAAACCTCTTGCAAGAAATAACAAGATTTGCAGAGGGGGGAAAACGAATGTGGTGGTAATCTGACCCCTCTATATCTATTAGACCTACAATGGTGGTGGTGTCTCCAATACGGTAGTAAGGATCGCCTGAGATCGTCAGTAAAGCTTCTTTCTTCAGTGGTAACGGTGAGTTAACCCTTATTTGTGTTTCAATATGTGTGTTTAACTAGCCAACTAAATGCAAAATGACTTAATTGTCCTTCTACTCAACAGAAATTTTAACAACATTTTAAAAGAATTTGTAAGTTCAAACCTCAAAATTGAACTTAAATTTTTAAAATTACATTAACTAGCCAATTAAGTTATGTTTTTCACAATTACATTGAATCCAAGAATGCCAATGAGTTGTAGCTCAACTATCACTGGAGGTGAAGTAAAGATTTTTGTTAAAGACCAGAGGTCTCAAGTTCGAATCCGACCCCAACCTGGTTTTATCGTAGTGGGCCTTCAAGCATCGGGTTTTCTCCGGCACTGGAGATGTTGGGCTTGGGGTGCTCAACACCCTTTGCGATCACGTCGTATGGAGTCGTCTTTTGCCATTGGGTTAGCTCGGGTATCCGGGCTTTTATTCGTTGGCCGTTCAAAAAAATATTGAATCAAGAATATGTCATTGAATTGAAAATAAAACTAGAAAACCTAATTTGTACATGAGTACCTCACAAGCATTTGACTCGCGCATAACTTTCAAGCCAGATTAGATTTGTTCTCTATTTGACGTTTATATTTGGGGAATTGGAATTAAATAATCCCAACTTTGTCGGGTTGAAAGACAATAATCCCAACTTGAAATCTAGAATCTAAGGCCCAACTTGTATTGGTTTTTATTTCACTGGATAAAAATTAACTGGGTTTAACCCAGTTAGTTTTCTACCTACGTGGCATGCCATAAAGTGCAAATGGGTCAATAAAATATATAAAATGGCATGCCACATAAGCAGGATACTAATTGGGCTAAACCCAGCTAGTTTTGGTCTAGTGAAATAAAAACAAAGACAACTTAGGCTTGTTAGATTCCAATTTTCAAGTTGGGATTATTATCTTCCAACCTGACAAAGTTAAGACTATTTAATTCCAATTCCCCTTTAAATTTTGACATTGTATCATGGTGATTTACATTCCTGATTGTTTATTAGTGTACATGTTTAGGTCACAAATTGATTTTGAAGGTTGTAACCTCTAGTGAAAGTTGGTGTTATTGATGAATTTGATGTTGTAGACACGAGATGGATATCTTTTTATCGATTTTGATGTTTGTTAAAAGACTTATAAAGCGTTCATTTTATGGATTGCAATGGAATTGTAACTACAATTCGCGCGAGAACTATAATTTGACTTGGAATTTAAATGTGTTCGTTTCATAAAATAAAATGAAATCTCGATGGAATTGAAATATGGATTCTCTTTCGTATGTTGTTGTTCAATTACAATTCTTTCTTTTGTTGTAACAAATGACATAAGAAGTCAAATATACAATTCCAATTCCATTCCATTCCGTGAAACGAACGCAACTTAAAACTTGGAAGGATTTTTTTTTATTGTTTCTTTCCGTTATTTAGTAATGTATAGGGTGATGTGGGGTGCAAAATAAATAGGTTATATTGTAGGTTTAGGACCAGTTTGGGTTCATCTCTTTAAACGGTTTGACGTCGAACTGAACCGGTAAAATTCAATCAATATTGCTCAAAGCCAGATTGAACCCGTATTGAAGCAGTAAAAACAGTCAAAAATGGTTAATAAATCATCTGAACCTGAACTGGTTTTGACTTTTTGTTGACCAACCGATTTAGGGTTACAAACTGGTTTGTGTATCCCTGGATGATTCATCCATTCATTAGTTAATTGTGTATCTTCTTTTTTTGGGCATTCATCCTTGGGCAAAAGACAGCCACAAGGTTGAATATAGAGCTTCGTCTTCAACTAAAAGAAAATTAATAAATAAAAATAAGAGTTAATTACACGGATGGTCTCTGTGCTTTTCAAGTATTGCATGTATGACCAAAAATAACACGTATGGTCCCAGTAGTATATGCTTGGCACACAGATGGTCCCTTATATGGACGGTCATCCATTCCAGACGTTAAAAACCCTCACATGGTTATCATGTGAGGGTAAAATGGTAATTTTAGTTATTTTTCCCATTAAAATAGCAAAACCCTACCAACCCTCCCCATTTTCCCTCGAAATTAACTGTCTGCTTCTTCCCCTTCTTCATCTTTCTTCTTCTTCAATGGAAACATGTCCTTGTGGTCAAGTAGCAGTTGTTCGTACCTCCTAGACTGATAACAACCCAGGACGTCGCTTCTTCGTGTGTCCAGATCCGGTAAGTATTTTGCTCTACCATCAAAGTCTGATTTTGGTTGTAATGTTGTTTTCTCTGTACATCAAGAAAATTTTCGTGGATTTATAGGTTGGGTTGACCCACCTATGTGCCCACGTGTTGTTCAAGTTATCCCTGGCCTTTTGAGAGCAAGAAACAAGATTGAAGATGAAAGAGATGAACTAAAAGAAAAAATTCGTTGGAAGAATAGGTTGATCATTATGTTGTTGATAGCATTAGGGCTACAATTTGAAATGTTGGCTGCATAATGAAACTATTGTTAAGTCTATATAACCAAATTAATGTCCAATATATGTATTTTGGACAAGTTTTGTACTGAAATGTGTTTTGCATTGAAATATGTTAATGAAGGTGTATTGAAAAAAAATATTCAAGTGGTATTGAATGCATTTATAGTGGTTTCTAGTTAATGTTTACCTGCCATATTCAATTCATTATGCAAATATGTTAATGTAATGTGTTTTGGTCAATTGCTGAAGTTGCAGTGGTAACAAGCAGCATGAATGACCCATATTGAATGCATTTTAACCTACCCATATTGAATGACCCATACAGCAACATTAATGACCCATATTGACCAAAACAATCTTCATTTTAAGTTTTAACCATTCAATCTGCATTTTAACCAAAACACAGTAGGAATAATGACCCATTAATAACCCATATTGACCAAAATACAACAGCATCAACTGCCCATATTGGCCCATATTTACCAAAACACAGCAGCATCAATCTGCAAATGCATTCACAACATAAGTTACCATCAATGACCCATATTGACCCATTCACAACATAACACAGTAATGACCCATATTGACCTATAACATAAGATACCAAAATGACCATTACAAATTGTCTAGCAAGCAAAACAGTTGACCCACATAAGTTTAACATTACAAGCATAAGTTACCATAAAAGGTAGTTTCAAAATACAACCATAAGAAGACAGTTTAAGATAGAACAGTTGACCCAAAAGCAGCAACATTGACCCATCAGCAGCTAACCATCAACAGCTTGTTCATCTCCACCAACTCTGGACTTTTTAACTTTCCTCTTTTTGCAAGTTCTTGAATTGTGCCCTTTACCTTTACAAACCCCACATTGGACACTCTTCCCCTTCTTAGTCATTTTCCCTTTCTTCTCCATCTCATTTTGCAATGCTTCCTGAGTCTGTTTTCCCTTTTTTTTTTCCAGCTCATCTTGCTTCTCCACCTGGTCCTTTCTCCTGTTCTTTTTTGGTCTGCCAATTGGGTTCCTAAAGAGTGGTGGGGTCAAGGTTGTGGGACATTGAGACTTTGGCCACATATTAGGACCATTTGTTAGGCCAATCTTGTGGGTGTAAACTTCCTTCCAAGTTTAGCTATGATCTTAAGATTGGAAGCAACTTGATTGATTACCCACTGTTCTTTAGCCATGAAATTAGCTGTGAGATGCATATTCTTTCTTGATTGGAGACAATGGTGATCAGGCTTGTAAGCTTTCACCATCTATGTGTCATCATTAGATTCTGCCTTTGAAATATACAACAACCAAGGACAAACAGCAGAATCTTTTTTTTTTTTTTGAACGGCCAACGAATCAATTCCGAGCACTCTCGGGCACCCTTTTGGCGAATCAGGTACTCGAGAGTACCCGGGCCATCAATTGCCACCAATTCCCGGGAAAACCCGACCACTCACCCGCCCGAAGGCACGACGGTGAAATAGTCAGTAAAACCGGTCGGGATCAGGACTCGAACCCAAGCCAATGGCCGGGTCATCCCTCATTTCCCATCCACCAATGTCCTCCAAATGTAGCTAGTGGGAATTGAACCCAAGCCTCCCATAGGAAACTTTAGGCCCTCAACCAACTGGGCTACAAGTGTTGGATGACAAACAGCAGAATCTAATCTCCTTTTTCATTTTTTATGCCCACTTGGTCCATCACTGTCAGCCTTTTGTTTTCTGTGGTCCCTAACACTAGATTCTCCATCATTTACCCCAGTCTTCTTAGGCCCATTAGCTTTTCTTTTAGGCCCATCTGCATTTGTTTTTGGTTTCTGGATTGCATCTTCTTTAGGCCCATCACCTTTTTTGTATGAATGGCAGCTTCCTTCACAAATAACTCTAATCATCTCTTTGTCATTTCTAAGGAATGATAAGTACCTTCTTGTTTCTACAGCATGCCTCCTAATTAGAGCCTTAGCCTCTTCAGTTGTTCCAAAAGTTTGAGTTACATAGAATCTTGCTTCTGGTGGATTTTTGCCATTGAAAACAAATGATAAGACAAATGAGTGATATAGATTAAAAAAAATTAGCTGAAAAATGCATTAGACAGATCAAAACCGCTTCTAGTGGTTTAAGACTAACCTTTTGTGCACGCCTTAGTTGCCTTAACTTCTTGCTTCTTCTTGTTTCAAAGCCTTCCATAGACTCATCAGTTAAACTATCAAATGATTCATAACTTAAATTATCACCAACTACATCATCTTCACTTTCAACCACCTCATGGAGACCTACATTAGCAGTATGTTAGCTACCAAAAAAACTCTTCCCCATTATCAACATAATCATTGAAATCCCTCATATCAACTTCCATCTATTCCACCTCATTATCCTTGTCAACCAAATAATCATTGTCTTCTGAATCATCACCCTCATTGTCATCCTCAACATCTGCATCAGCATCATTGTCATTGACATCTGCATCAGCATCATTCTCATTGATAACTGCATCAGTATCATTCTCATTGACATCTGCATCTGTATCAGCATCATTGTCCCCCATACATACCTCATTCTCATTAACATTAACATTCACATTCACATCTCCTGCTGGGAATTCTCTAGAAAAGTCAATGTCATCAAAACTAAGGCCATCAATGTCTACATTATCAACAACCTTATTGACATCCTCACCCGCATTGACATTCAAACCCTCATTGACATTCCCACCCTCATTGACATTCCTACCTTCATTGACACTCCCACCCTCATTGACATTCCCACCCTCATTACCATTCAAACCCTCATTTGCATTGGCTACCTGACCTGAACTACTCCCATACTCAAGTAACAATCTCCTCCCAGGGACTAACTTTTGTCTACGAACATTGGCTACCTGACCTGAACCCTCCACATCCTCTAATTCCTCAATAACTACTTTACAACCTTCTAGTGATTTTAAATAAGTATCAACATTAGTGTCATTGTGCTCAATGAAAAAGTTAATAACCTTATTTTCCCTAACATATTTTGCAAAAATGGCAACATCTAAATCACAGCCTAATGTTGTCCAAGTCCTTTCCAGGTATTTGATAATGATAGTAAAGTTTCACACATTCTTTAAATTCACCTAACTCTCGCATCATCCAATCAATTTCATGAACTGAAAACTCATTTATGTCCATATTATCTATGTAAACAGAACTACCATGAATATACCTTCTTCCAGGGAAGTACTTGAACTTCCCACCATAATGTAGCTTCGCAGTGAACTCGTTAAGGACGCCGTCTGTTAATATGTTATATTAAGAGATTAAATAAAACAAAGATGTTATTTCTAGGGTTACAAAATTTTAACTTTTCAGATGTTATGAAGGTTGAATTACGATATTTAAGATCAGGATCAGACTCATCGTACTTATCCCTGATGTTCCACCCCATTTGTGATGAGGATCGATCAAAATCGCCAAGATTGTATAGAGAGGAGGAATGTGAAGAGGGATTGTGAGAGGTTTGTGAAGAAATGAAGGGAAAATAGGATTAATAGGGTAGTGACATACGGGGAGGTGGAGTGGAGACCTAAATTGACTATATTACCCTCGTGTGATGACGTGTGATGACATTTAACAGACAGATTAGACGGACGATAGGGCTAAGGACCATCAAAGTAACAAGTTACTTAAACCCAAGATCATCCATGCTATTTTTAAGTTTAAAGGACCATAGTAGCAATATTTTAAAACCCCATGGACCATCCGTATAATTAACTCCAAAAATAAATAGCTAATATGTTTAAAGTTTATCATATTAAAATATTAAATATTTTATAAAGTAATTTAATTATAACATATTAGAGTAAGTAATTGGAACCAATAAAAAGAGTAAACTGTCAATTTCGTCCATGTGGTTTCTTCACTTTTGCCACTTTCGTCCAAAAAGTTTTTTTTTATTGCATCTGGGTCCCTGTGGTTTCAAAATTTTGCCATTTCCATCCAACTCGTTAACTCCATCTAAATTTTCCGTTAAATTTTTGTTAAAAGACCGAGATACCCTTGTTTGGATTATTTTTGTTAAAATTTCTATACTCTAAAATCTAAAGTAATAAATAAATAAAACCCATCCTCCCCACTATCACCATTCACCACCACCATGTTATAACCAGCTGAATACAGTATCGTAGTGTTGCCCTCCCTAACCGGAAAAAACGAGAAGCCCGAGAAAACAAGGAACCTGAATGAGGTTTCACCCCCAAAATAATAATAATTTTGTGTAATGATCATGTGAAGGAAAAACTTGCAATTTGAGGTGAAGGAACCGACCACCGACAAAAAGCATCATCAATTTTCATTATTTTCCATCATTGTGCATTATTTGAACATTTGAATACTTCTAGATTTTAATACAATACATGAAATCAAAACTTAAAAGCAACAAAACCAAACTTTATGAAAACAAAACATGTAATCGAAACTTAAAATCAAACATTCAGAATGGATCCTCGAAGGTGTGGCGGTTCATCATATATGCGAATTCTCGCTCCCCTCTCTCTCTCTGTGAATAATATTTCATCAAATCTGTGAATATGGTCGGTAAAACGTGAGTGGGCAGATCGATCTGAGGTCGTTAAATGGTGTTGTGTTGCGAAAATGAACCAGAGTTGTGTTCGAAAGAGGTTTTGCATTGGTTTGTGGAAGTTTCCGGTGAATCCATCTGAACCGGCAGTGGTTTGCAGGTGGCGAAGGTGATTACTATCGACTCCATTTGGACTACTAGTGACGAGAATGGACAGAGGTTGAAGAAAAATTAAGAGGGTAGGTTCTTGGACTTCTTGGTTGGGTGCCTGGTTAGGGTGAATTGTTATAAATCAATCAGAAAAAATGAAAAACAATAAATGTGTAAAAAAGACATAAATGCCCATCATTTAAAGTTAAAAGATTGGATGGAGTTAAGGAGTTGGATTAAATTGGCAAAATTTTAAAACCATGAGGACTCAAATGCGAAAAAAATACTTTTTGGACAAAAACAGTAAAAGTGGCAAAATCACAGGGACGAAAACTAGAGTTTACTCCAATAAAAATAAAAAAAAGTACATACAAAAGTGTGACTCCACTTGTTAGACCATGTGTAGTGGAGGAGGTTATTTATAACGCCCCTGATTCTGATTGGTTCACGTGGCAGCTGAGTCAGCATGAGGAAATGAAGTGAAAATGGGGTGTAGTGGTAGGGGTTATTTATAATGTCACGTGTCACATTTTGGTTGGTTGAGTCAAACAAGTTCTTTCACCTTGCCACGTGTCACATTTTGATTGGTAGTCAAACAATTACTCCGGCGTTAGATGTATAGCGCTTGCCCCATTTTTTGCCCCATAACGGTGTGGGGGGCGTTATTTTTGTGTCTCACGGCTTATGGCGCTTCCACTACAGGCACTCCTAGGACAAATACATTGTTGTGGTTTATCCTTGAGGAATGATATTTAAAACTACAGTAGTAAAAAATGCAAGCAGTTGCATAGACAGCAGATTCTTAAAAATATCTGTAATTATATCATTAATAAATACTTATAAAGTATCAACATTCAGTTGCTCCAAACAATACAAGGTTCCAAAGAATATAATCTTTTACACAAACAACAAAAAGGGAAAGAAAGAAAGGAAATGCAAGGACCATAAAAGGGCCAGACATCACCTTTATAAAGAATAAGTCCACAACAACATATATTTAGCAAGCTGACACATTGATCCCAGCTAATTTACATAAATAATCACCAACACTTGCAAAGAATTCACCTGCATATGGACCATAAAAAGACCAGACATCCTGCCTTACTCTTGTTTCTCTTCTTTTGGTTCATCCAAAACATATTCTATGTACAAATTCTTTAGAGCGATAAGAACTGTTGTTATCAATGGCCCCAATATCGCTCCCTGCGTCAAGCAAACTCAACGATAAATAACCAAATGATGTCAAGTATATGAAGTACAGAATGCAAATAACTCAGTGGCATTTTTAACCCGTTTACTTATAACGGGTCAGTTTGGGTTATGTCTTATGACCTTATCTTTAAGTCCATACGTAGTGGAACCCTCTCTCCTCCTTTCATTGGCTGCACAAATTTCAAGAAAACCTTCCAAAAATTGAGCGCTAAACTTTTAACGTCTGAGAGTGTTTTTGGAGGTTTAAGGCCCCAGGGGCGCTAAACTTGAATTTAAGGCCCCATTAGCGCTCCACTACACATGGTCTAACATGTGGACAATGAAAAAAAAACACCATAAAGGAAAATGGGTGATAGGAGTCAAATGCCGCGTTATCAAAATATTAGATTATTATTGGCTTATTGCAATAACATACCATTTGTAATCATATTTAACGCGTTATTTTTTAACTAAAAGAACTATGAAAAACGGGACAAAGTTTCGGGCCATCATAACACGACCTGCCCATTTTGTCACCTCTGCTAATCTAATTTACCTCTAAAGCAGATGGGAACAATGCCACTCCACCAATGATGCTAAGCCCGGTAAGATACGCGCTGTGACCAGGTATATCCTCTTGAATTTCAGCAGTGCCATAATCAATAAGCACAAGATGAATAATCGACAAAAGAATGGCAACTATATATCTCCCTTCCAGCACCAGTTGCAGCGCTGCTGGGATCGTTGAAAAAAAGTAAGGAAATATCGGGAGCAAAGGGTTGATAAACGCAAGCAACGTCGACGTATACAAGAAATGAATGTTGAATAATCTAAACAAAAGCCAAGTTAGACACCCTTGAAAAAATGCAATCTCTGCTGTAGCCAAAAGCACACCAGAAATCGCTTTATCAAGAACCTCGACGCATCGTTTTCTAGTGGACCTTGGAATCGGTATCATGTACATAACTTGTTCGGTAACCCCACCCGAATCCGACGTTATCAAAGAGTATAAAACCCATATGAAAACCATCGACTGCGAGATAAAATTCAAAAAACCCGCCGCCCCTGAAACAATCGATTCAATAACTTTAAACACAACCTTAGTACTACCACCCACAACCGATTTGCTACTTGCAAGCACGCGTTGAATAATATCTTTCCCTTGAAAAGCAATCGCTTTCGCTTTCTCCATCACATCCACTTTACTAATACTCGCCTCGTTTAACATAGCGTTAACTTCTGGATAAATCGCTGACCATTCACGATTAGTAACCATCCGTTTCAAACTCAGTATCTTTTCAGTATACAGGTTTGGCGTCGCCAACGCAGTAGAACCAACAGAACTATTCGTCACATTTAACGCACGCGGTACAATCAACAGTTTCATTTCGTGAACAATCTCCGTCACATTATACTGCAAAGCCAAACCATCAATCTGTTCATTAACCGTCTCATAAAACTGCGTCGTGTATCTACCCACCATCCCCGGGACATCATTCTCATCCATCCATTTCCTCAACCCTATCTTCTCCGCATAATTATTCGCCTCAACATGAGACTTAATCGAATAAACGACATCCTTCCCTTCGACCCCAATCTTATACGAAAAAAACATAATCCCCATCACCGAACCGACAATCATCCCAAAAATCAACCCGAATGCAACAACTGTTTCCAATCTATTCAAAACCCCTTTCGTTAAAAAAGCCGTATGATTATGATTATTAACCCTCTGTTTCGAATTTCGACCAAACGACAAACCAACAGACAAACTAGACTTCACATGATTAGAACTAAACACAAACCCTAACCCTAACAAACCAATAGCACCAATAACACCAAACTGTTCATATGCCATAACAAACACCCAAAACGACACTAACCATCTCAACAATATTAAAAACCCACTCCGTTGTTTATTATTATTATTATTATTGGGTTTCCTGTTCTTACTACGAACACTTTTAATAAACAACTGTGATCTCATTTCAACAAGGGTCTCGATAAAAACAGTGTATATAGATACAGGAACAGCTAAGAGAGTATCTGTAAGGCCTAGTTGCAAAGGCTCAGTCCAGAACAAAACTAAGGTTCGTTGGATAACACGAAGAGGAATGGAGCAAAGAATGGCCCAGAGAATGGGACGGAGATATTCTTGGAGTAGTTTGGAAAGAGCAAAGAGGATAAAGATGGTGAAGGCTAAGCCTGCGTGAGCCATGGCTATGTAGAGGGCTAGACGGACCTGTGGGTCGTTGGATAGAGAAGGTTTATTATTATTATTATTATTATTATTATTATTATTATTTGGTTCTGGGTTGGGTTTGGGTTCGGGTACGGGTGTGGGTTCGGATGGATTGGGTTTACGGGTGGAGGCTGATCGGAACATGTCTTGCCAAGGTGGTGAGGAAGAGGATGGGTTGGTGTTGGGATCGGAATAGGGTACGAGCTCCATTATTATTTATTATTATTATTATTATTATTATTATTATTATTATTATTATTATTATTATTATTATTATTATTAATAATTTTTGTATAGATGAAGTGGAGTATTTGGGTGGAGAGAGATGATGATTGAGGAAGTTGACCCACGGAAGAGTGTGGAAGGAGAGAGAGATATTTGTACTTCATGTGTCCGCAATGTAAGACTTTTTTATTTTTTTAACGACTTTTACTTTCGAGACACGTAGTTTTACTTTTTACAAAGAATACAATTTTCTTATATTTTCAGGATAATAATCTGTACTTTAAAAATTTATAATAACGATCTTAACTTTCAACGTATTGGCCTACAATGAAACTTTGTTAACTAAGAACTAACTCAGTTAGTGGATGCTAACGTGGGATGCTCACGCTGACGTGGATGATGACATGACATGCCACATCATCATCCACGTCAGCATCCAATTACTGAGTTAGTTCTTAGTTAACAAAGGTTTATTGTCGGCCAATACGTTGAAAGTTGGGATCATTGTTATGAATTTTTGAAGTACAGATTATTCCCGACCAATAGGTGAAAGTTTGAATTATTAAAATCCAATACGCCTATTTTTTTTCTTTTAAGGTTAGATTGCATATGTGTTGCCTTTTTTTAAGTATTTTCTTTTACTATTCTTCTATCTATCTATTAATGCATCCATAGTGCAACACGTAACAAACCACTTTAAACTGTTATGTCACCATCCCACATCATTCCAAACGATTTCAAACTACAACCCTTCTAATCCTATTTTTTTTTTCCTTTAATCATAAACAATTTCAAACCCCAATCTCATCACCTACTTTTCATTTATCCTACACACAAAAACTTTTTTTATTTAAAAAATAAATAGTACAAGAGGGGCCCCACTCCCACTCTAGCAAACCTTCCGCTAGAGCGGATAGACCACCTCCAACCCAAGTCCTCCAATGCATGATACCCTCCTCTTGGTCCATCCGATTGTAATGGACATCCATTACAATAACGTTGTGGATGCTTTTAATAGAGGAATGAATTTGAACAGTGTATATTTATTTGAAAATATGATATTTAATTAAATTGCTCATTTTAGTTAGTGTGTTATTAACTAGAACTAAAAAATAAAATTATTCCATATACAATACAGTTTTAATAAAGTTTATATCAAAATATAGAAAAAAAAACAAGCCCAGATGTGCAAACAGGTTTGAAAACTAAAATCCCATTTTGCATAAACTTCAAACTTAACAGTGTTGAAAACTGCAAATTATCTTCGGTATACAAGTGTTTGCGAGCGGTTATTACTGGAGGGAAAAGAGAGGGAATGTTTTGAAAGTTAGTTATAAGATAAAACATAAACTTTCACACTTTTATTATTGACACAATTCGACCCTATATATACTATTACAACCGGTGTGATACTAACAGACACAACCCTTCGATCTTAATTAAACTTAGGCTATAACTATTTACAAACCGGTGTGTCACAAACCGGCTTAACCACCAACTAAACTTATGACATCTAATATTAACATATGTTTATAATACATTTAACATAAGAATAAATCAAGTTTAAATATCTAAGTCTAACAATCTCCCCCTTAAACTTGATTTTTCTTCATGGGTTCTTCATTCTTCACTTGAGGACGATCGGCTCCTTTTCTTTGGTGGCATGTCTTCATCATTCCATTCGTTTTTCTTTAGTCCACCACTTGTGCTACCATCTTCGTCTCTAATTTCAACAACTAACTCGCTGCCTTTATATTTAAGATGGTACCATTCCATCATCTCCAAATAACGAACATACACAAGCCTTAGAGTTAATGCTATATCCTCCTTCTTTGCCACACTTGGTAGCCCTCTTCCATAACCAATTGACATAGCAACAATCGCCCAATTATCATCCCTTGTAACTTTATCATATCCACCAAACACTTGCACTTTAGTGTATAAATCCAATAAACATATTGGATATCCGGTTCCATCTCTTGGTGGCATAGGTGCTTTGTTCTTGATTTTTAAGAATTCTTGCATAAACCATTCAACGGTTTTTTCAAATTCTAATACAAATTTACGCTTGTACCTTTCAACCGTAGTGGTAACATGGATCAAATCCATGAAAACCAAACAATCTTGTAATCGCGAAACGTTGGTTGGGTACATGATAGGACCTTTCTCTATAATGCCTTCATAATTGTCCTTATCTATTGAGAATTCTTCAAATTGTCTAAAAACATAAGCCCTTTCTTTATCTTCTTCATCAATTCCCTTTTGTATGCCTTCAAATCTGACCTGTTTGCCTTTGTACGCATCACGCACGTTTTCTTCGTTCTTTTTCACCACATTCTTCTTTACATGAAAGTGAAGTGATCTTCACCATCACAAATTCGGCATGTAATAATTTTCCTTTTCTCTTGAATGATCGGCCAATGGATATGACGCACGTCTCCATCAAATTCAACTTCTAATCCTTCTTGATTCAATTTTTCTATACTTAAAACATTTTTACGAATAGTAGGAACATAGTATACCGATTTTATCTTGTGTACTTGTCCTCCACTTGTAATTATGACCGATCATTTTCAACGAAAGTATTCCCTTCTATAACCATTTGACCATTTGGTTGGCCTTTGATTCCAAATGATTTGCTAAAGATTGCGAATTGATCCTTGTATCCGCATCCATGCTCTCTTCTCGTCAAACTTGGATACCACACATCGTCCCATTCTTTCTCGTCTGTCCCTTTCATCATAAATTCTTTTTTTCCAATCTTCTTAGGACAATTTCTTCTATAATGGAAAGGCTCTTTGCATTTTCCACAACACATAGCGTGTGGATATTCGGGAACATCTTTAACTTGCTTATTAAATTCTTCTTGCGCCTTCTTTTTCTTATCTACTTGATTCTTTGGCGATGATCCGATGTGAAAACGGGAGAAATTGATGTTCATGGGATTCATACAATCCCTCTTGAGTTCTTCGAGCCTCTCGGCCACAACTCTATGATCCACATGATCAATACTATCTTCGGATAAAGGCCGCTTTCCTTTATCAATTTGAACACCTTCGGATTTCTCAATTACATCGAACAAACCACAGGACTTCATACGGTAATCTGGCTCTGATGCCATGTTGAAAACTGCAAATTATCTTCTGTATACAAGTGTTTGCGAGCGGTTATTATTGGAGGGAAAAGAGAGGGAATGTTTTGAAAGTTAGTTATAAGATAAAACATATACTTTCACACTTTTATTATTGAAACAATTCGACCCTATACATACTATTACAACCTAGAGGTGTACAAACCAGTTAACCGGTTTTAAAAAAACCGGTTTTTTTTAAAACCGGTTTTTTTTACCTTTAAAAAATCGGTTTTTTTTAATAACCGAACCGGTTTTAAAACCGGTTTTTAACCCAAAAAGCTCAAACCGGTGAAACCGGTTAGGATCGGTTATTAAACCGGTTTAACTTAAAAAACCGGTTTTTTTACTTAAAAAATCGGTTTTTTTTAAAAAAAATCGGTTTTAAAACCGGTTTTTCTTTGGTGAAGGATAATTGAAAAAAAAACCGGTTTTTTTGTAAGCGGTTTTTTTTTAAACCGGTTTTTAAAAAACCGGTTTTTTAAAAACCGGTTTCGGTTACAATATAGGTTTTTTTTTAAAAACCGGTTTTTTTGTACACCTCTATTACAACCGGTGTGATACTAACAGACACGACCCTTCGATCTTAATTAAACTTAGGCTATAACTATTTACAAACCGGTGTCACAAACCGGTTAACCACCAACTAAACTTATGACATCTAATATTAACATATGTTTATAATACATTTAACATAAGAATAAATCAAGTTTAAATATCTAAGTCTAACAAACAGTTTCAATACCTAATCACAAACATAAGTAATAATCTAGGATTTGTATATTAAATATTTTATTATTCCCATTTGGTAACAAACAGTTTCAATACCTAATCACAAACATAAGTAATAATCTAGGATTTGTATATTAAATATTTTATTATTCCCATTTGGTGTGACACTGGCGTTGTTTCTTTTTTGTTTGTTTCTTTTTTGTCTTGGGGTTTTGTAGCGTTTTCCAGCCGCTTGCTGGGCCTATATATATAAATATATAGTATTTTGGCCGTTCAAAAAAAAAAATTTATTATTAAAGAGAAAAAAAAAAGTTAATCTAGATTTAAACTCCACAACAGGAAACAAATGTAACATCCTAAAACTCAAGTGAATTTCTGTAAGTAAAACCAATGATGTATATGTAAATAAGTAAATTCTGTGATCATACAACACAATGATGATATGTAATCTTGAATAAAAGATTATTTTGGATGTTTATTAATCAAATATTGCATTTGCTAATCTGTCTTCTAAGACAAATATAAGCCAACAAACGATACACCACACCCATTCCTAGCAGTATCCATACTTCTTTCCATCCTCCTTTCAAGTTTACGGTATAAAATGACGGTGAACTCTGCAACGGCCTGCATCCGCCTATGCTTTCACACTCGTACAACTCATCACCCGTGTACTGCACTTTTAGTAGCAGCCTGAACCCATGGTACATGAACGATATATACTTTAACCATCGCATGAACTCTGGTATATTCTGCGCAACATAACATAAACAAATATCAGCTTACAACATATAAGTTATTTCTATTTATATGAATTTTTGACCCATTTACGTTTCAACGAGTCTTAAAACTTTATTTAACAGTAATTAATACCTGAACATAGTAACCTCCAGTTAGAAGAAACAACATTAGTATTAACGAAGCAACATTGCCAGCGCGTCTAACGCTCATTACTGCAGCCCCTAACATTTCACCTGCACCCTATTCATATGAAAATACAAGATCCGCCGTTAGTGTAGTAAGACCACTAACAATGTCGAAAAATGGATATAGATTAAATCCTTACTTGGCTAGTTATGGCTATTAGTAAGACAACTAACAATGTCAAAAAGAAACATTGTACAGTTTTCTGGAAGCCAACCATGAAATACAAAATGGACATGAAAATAGTTGGGTAAGTAACGTGCGCGATCATGTCACATAACGTGCTGCACACATAGAAAGCACTTAGCCTGTACATATCTGCTTTTCTTTCTTTTACCAGTGTAAATTTCTCAAATGGGAACACGTATACGGCTCCAAATATTGATGAAGATGTCCAAAAGATACACACGTAGAACAACAATCCAATCTGCATCGGTTACAGAAGTTAAAACGATACCATTTATGAAATGTGGATTCTTAACCAATGGAAGGCTGTGTAACGGGTCAAAACAAGTTGGGTCACACAGGATTGACCCAAAACATATTTTTTTTCTATAAAAAAAAATTAATATATAACTTTTTGACCCGTTAAGAGATAAAACATAACATGAATTGAACGGTCTTGATGTGGCTAACACAAGTAAAACCTGACCTGATCTCGTAGATGAGCCTCGGTAACATAGCTAGATTTCCACCATAGAAGGCCTAACAAGAGTGCAACTCCAAGAGATTGAATTATCCTTAGAATATCAAAGTAATCTCGCCATCTTTCTCTATATGTTCGCTTGAACAATATTAAAAACTGATCCCACCAACTTATCGTCCAATCTTTTTTCACTTGAATCGCTAATCTAAGCTGTTCGGGGACCTTTCCCGAATTTCTATGATTCGCGTCTTTCTCTTTGATTTCTAGCTCAATCCTGTACCTATGTTGTACATACTACTTCCATGGTATAGCCCAAAATATATTCAGTAAAAAATAAAAAAAAAAATTGATTATAAAGTAAAAAATTTAAGATAAAATAAGTTTTTACCCTGATGACTGCCCTTTCGTATTCCCAAGTGCCTCTAGGAGTGACGATATCATCAGGGGCGGAAATGTCATTTACTTGACCCGTTGCTAAATCTAGCAAAAACTCTGCAGGGTTCATCGCTATATCAGGAATGAACCTCATAGACATGAAATAGCTCATTGATTCTCTTGCCTTTCCATAGTACATAGGATGTCCTTCGGATAATAATAATATCTTGTCAAACATATGAAACACTTTACTTGACGGTTGATGGATCGTTGTCACAATTGTCCTCCCCAACTGAATCATAAAAAAAAAAAAAAAAAAAAAAAAAAAAAAAAAAATCGACAACATTGTCAATCCATTCTTTCAGTTCTTGTTCTTGATTTTTTTAACGCGTTTTACCTTAGAATTCTCTCTTAGAATCTGAATGAGTTTGGTTGCTGATGTTGAATCAAGGCCTGAAGTTGGTTCATCAAGTAATAACAATGAAGGATCAACTAAGATCTCATAACCTATACTTGTTCTTTTCCGTTCGCCCCCTGATATCCCACTTATGAATCCTCCTCCTACTCGTGTTTTTCGACATCTTTGTTTCATATTCAAAATAAAAAACAATTAACTAGTAAGGAAAACATTAATATTTATAAAAAGTTATACAAAATGATGTTTATACTTTATACTAGAACTAGAATTATAACCTAACCTTTCAAGTCCTAGTTCCTTAAGAATAACCTCAACTCTTTCATATTTCTGCTTCTGACTCATGCTGCCCGAAAGTCTTAAAAACGCAGCAAAAACTAACGTTTCCTCGACTGTTAATTGCGGGTAGAGCACATCATCTTGTGTAACAAATCCAATCCTATAATAAAAACAGCTTCATTAGTAGATCTCTATGTTTGATATTATGAAACATCATAATATAAACATAGTCTACCTTCTTTTAAGAGCTGGACTGTATGGAACATCATTATATGTGACACTTCCTTTAATGTTATCGCGTAATCTCCCCCCTATAACTTTCAAAAGAGTTGTTTTTCCACTACCAGATGGACCCATTAAAGCGAGGATCTCACCCGGTCCAATGCTTCCAGTTATGCCCTTTAGAATCTGCTTATAGTTGTCTTGTTCGCTGTTCGTGTGTGCAGCCACCTTTGACACAACCGCTTTCACTGGATTCCCAGGCGTTGCTTTGCTTATTTTCACCTTAAACTCTACATCTTCAAACTGCATTCAAAATAATAAACTTCAAATACGACGACAGGTTATCAAGACTATCTAGGAGCGTAGTGAAGAGCATAAGCGACGTTTATGTATTTCTTTTCAAACGTTGTATTGTTAAGCGTTTTAAGCATTTATGGAATTACGTTTTGAATTCTGATATCTGTAACAGTGACACGTCATACCTTTCCACGCCATGTCTCTTAGCAAATAATATTCTACGAACGCTAAACATTACCTTGAGAAAAATGGGAAGCGGACGATCTTTAATAGAGCAGCAGCTATCTTCTTGGATATCAATCTGAGAGCTCGAACGGCTTCTATGGAAAGTATGAGAACTTATATCAAAGTTACGAACAATCCCATTGTTGCTCGTCGGCGGAGGAGATGAGTTAGACAAGTCCTCGATTTCATCATGGCACCTAGAGTCCATTGTGAAGCAGAAATGATCATACGAATGTGTATTGTTTGATCAAATGTTTTAGATCAAAGTGTTTTCAACTAAAACATACCAAGATCAAACCTATATAGTGTTGAACATGTCAAAAGATTCATGCTCAAAAAGAGCTTGCGAATTTGTTGTTGTAACACACCCTTGGTACCACATCCTGACCAACTAACTACCTTAAGTTCAACATGTCAAGAACATGGTATGCATAAATATTAAAATAAAATTATTATTATTATTAGTTTTATACAATGGTCAAGTGTCATGAGAGTTTATTGACCCTTTGTTTGTCAAAAGTCATTGGAATGTACTATGTAAAAAAATGTGTAGTTTTTATTAGGGGAAGGAGTGCTACAGCTACTAGACTTTGTTTTTTCTTTCACTGATTTTAACCAATCCTGCACTGCCATATTACTTCACTGATTCACTTTTTTGAGGCAGCACTTAACTGATTCACTTTACTGAAATCTTTATTTTTAGTTTTTTTAAACAATATTAATTAAACGTATTATTAAACTAAATAAACATTAATAAAATAAACTTACAATATTAAAAGTAAATTAAAAATAAACTAAATAAAAGAAAAACTATTCGGAGTTGGAGGTGTTCAAATCGAGGTGCGGTAGATCAAGTGCGTCTAGAAGTTCCACGAGATCATTTCAAAGTCAGAAATGCGTATCGGAGTCTGTCAACTCCGCAAGGGCTTGGTCGTCGAAGAACGGTTGGATAAGGGGATCGCGTATGTGGACCGGTGATATCGCACGCCCCTCGTCTTTAATGTTCATGTTGTGCAATATCATGCACGTATAGACGATGACGCTACACCTAGCAATGGTCGTCGGCCTCAAGGGTCGTGCGGTAATTCCCCATTTTCCCTTTAATGCTCCGAACGCTCGCTCAACATCCTTCCTTGCCGCCTCTTGCGCCTTAACAAATTTCTTTTGCTTAGGGTCGGTCGGATATCGAAACGCTTTCACAAACGTTGAACAGGTTGGGTAGATGCAATCGGTAAGATAATATGCACGTTTATATAACTGGCCATTTAAAGTAAATGGACACTACGGCGCCGTTCCATTTCGTTGGGTAAGAAAAACTGGGGATTGTTGGAGGACATTTATGTCGTTGAGTGAACCGGGGGGCCAAAAAATCCATGCCAAAACCACATATCTTGTGAAGCAACCGCTTCTAGCATGATCGTAGGGTATTGGTGATCGCCTCGCATATATTGTCCTCGTAATTCCCTATGACATGCTCGCCATACTAAATGCGTGCAATCAATGCTACCGATCATGCCGGGAAGGTGATGTCTTTCTTCGTGTGCTTCATACAAACATGCAATGTCGTGACTTGTTGGTCTTCGTAAATACTCGGCCCCGTATAACTTAATGACGACATTGCAAAAAAATTGTAAACATTCGCGCGACGTCCTCTCAGACATATATAAATATTCATCGTATTCGTCTAGAGGATTACCGGTTGCGAGTTGTTTCACTGCTGAAGATAATTTTTGCATGGGCGTAAAACATCTGTTACAATTTTCAGAAATAGACGTCTCGACATGCGATACCTTAGTTTAACTGTGAGTCGGTGTATTTTGACACTTCAGCAAAATAGTCGTTTATTAACCAAGCATTGCCTCCCTCGCGATCATGTGGCGTGTATCTTTTTTTAGATGTAGTTGTGTCTTGCTCTGCAGCCTGCTTTGCAAGGTCCGTGAGAAACTCAAGGCTACTATCGCTTGAGTGTAAAATCGGGTGCACTTCGAGCGGGGGAATGATAACTTGATCATCTTCTATGTTAACTTCACTCATTTTTTCAAAAGTATGAATATAATTGCTCTGTTTTTATACTAAACCGTGGGATTGAAATGTGTTTTTATATACACATTTGATAAAAACGGTCACATAATATACATAATAGGACCGTTTGAAAGTCAAAACTTTCAAAAAACCACATAAAATCGGTCAAAAAGGAATTAAAACAATAATTTTTCGACCGTTGCATTTTACTTCCCAAACTACCAGCCCAGAAAACGGTTCACGGGACCCCTACCAACACGGGTGACGGCGGTATTACCGTGCTGGTAGTGGGGTACGTGTGTCCAAATCTGGTAGCGCCCCATTCCCTCTTAGTTCTTTTTTTTAATGGCTATGAACATCAATCTTTACACTTGCCATCATTATTTTAGAGAACAACATGGGTTTTGTTACAATATGTAAGGAACTTTATACCTAGACCAGAGTCGATGTTGAGAATTTAGGTACTGTCTCGTACGAGCTGGAAAAAAGGGTTCTTAGAAGACGATTAATGTTATAGTAATAAACATAGCAAAACTACGGTATTATAATGCATACCGTAATAGCTGACCAATGATTTGTGACGCTGTCAACATTCAACTATCAATTTGATGCTTGGATTGTGGATCAAAATAAGTTTATTTGCCGAAGAAACTTATTCAATGGTCAGTGCTAATCGCTTTTGGTCCCAAATCTTTGGGGTCGCTTTTTCCAATAAAATGTTGGTTACATTTCTTTATGTTATTTATACCAATAACTGGTTTATGGATGAGTGCTCTTAAAGTAGTCCGTCTGGCCTTGAACCTATGTGCCTTTGACTTCGTTTCTCAAGAAATTCGCGTGACGGAAGATCCTGAATTTGAACACTTTCTACACCAAAAATATTCTCTTAAACAAAGGTGCCTGTGCTTGGATGGTGGCTCAATATTAGCCTCATAAAAACTTATATTCCCTGAGGAGGTTCTACCATGTGGAAACGCTTTTTAATGGAACTTTAGCTTTAGCTGGTCGTGACCAAGAAACCACTGGTTTCACTTGGTGGACCAGGAATGCCCGACTTATCAATTTATCTAGTAAACTCTTAGGGACTCATGTAGCCCATGCCGGATTAATCGAATTATGGGCTGGAGCAATGAATCTATTTGAAGTGGCTCATTTCTTACAAGAAAAGCCTATGTATGAACAACGGTTAATTTTACTTCCCCGCCTAGCTACTCTAGGTTGGGGGTAGATCCTGGTATGGAAGTTATAGATACTTTTCCATACTTTGTGTCTGAGTACTTTATTTAATTTCCTCTGCAGTATTGGGCTTTGGCGGTATTTATAATGCACTTTTAAAACCTGAGACACTTAAATAATCTTTTCCATTCTTCAGTTATGTATGGAAAGATAGATATAAAATGACTACAATTTTAGGCATTCACTTAATCTTGTTAGGTATAGATGCTTTTCTTCTAGCATTCAAGGCTCTGTAATCTAACCCGTGTCAAAACTACAAAACCCCAACAACAACCAAGCGAAGTGGAAAAAGAGAAGAATTAGGTTCTCAATTTTCATGATCTAAATTTCTTTGGAAGACAAAGTATGAGAAAGATGAGTCGCGGGATAAAAGATGGAATATTCTATCAACTTTACTATTTTACTTATTTTCATTTTTGTTTAGAGTTTGTTCTTTGTTCTATGGAAACCTGAAAAAAAAAAAAAGGAAACCCCTGGAATTCAATTATGCTCTTTGTCTCATCTTAATGCCTGAGAGTTGGATAGGATGGCCTTTACATAAGGATTATATTGCTCCCAATTTTTATGAAATACAAGATGATCCTTGAATGATAAAAAAAACTAATCTTCACTTCTACAATTCTATAGATTCAAAGTTCTATTCTAGATTAAACAGAGTAATTGAAGTCTATGATCGATGTCGTTTGGTCGATCAAAAACAAGTAAAAATATAGTGTAATGGAAGTGAGTCGTCTTCACCGGGAATTGGTGGAAAGACTAATTTTGTAAGTGAACTATTAAGCTAAAAATCTAATTACTTTGTTATGAACTTGAATTTCAGAAAACGGATCGGAAAAAGTTGTAAACAATAATAATAAAGAAGCAACCCCCTCCGAACTTCTGGTTCAATGATTCACCCAAACCTAGTTAAATGATAGGATACCACATAGACATGGCTTTGTTGAACGGTTTTAAATCAAGTGATAATCAAACACAAGTTTTTAATAATAACATGTACAATTCAATTACCAACCCACATGTATCAGTTACCCTCCTAATAACATGTACAATGCTTAGGCAATGTTCTTGAAACCCCCCCCCCCCCCCAGGGGGATGACCGAATGCTATTTTGGAGAGCCGAACGCCAACTCGCAAATCGCTTCCACATAACTCTCAAATTGTAAATGAAATTGGCGATCTTTTTGGTATCAAACCGAACGCCTTGGGGATCAAATGAAAACTTGTTAAACACTTGAATCTTTTGACAAGTGGATTTTGGAAATATTAAACTTTTCTATTTTGTAAATTTAAATTTGCCAAATTTAGTCTAACTTAAATGTCTACAAAAAAAATATGGTATATTAACATGATAATGTTAAAGTCGATATATATTTGTATTTTGCGCAATACGTACCTGTGGGACATTTTCTTGAGATTCCAAATGTGATGGCGTTTTAAGAAGTGGAGTCTCAGGCATAGATGAAATATTTTTTTCTAGTTTTCACACTTCCCTTAAAAATTTAATTAATGACGTTGGAAAATTAGCAACCACGTGGAAAATTAAGAAAAGAAAATTGTCAAATACAAAACATTGTTAGCTTTTTTTTTGTTGCACCGTTTTAGATATGTTACACTCTAAGAAGTAACTTTTGTTTGCACAACTTTACATGATGATGTGGTAGCCTTAGAATTGTCCTTAGATCCCATATTGTTGTCCATACAATTGACATAGAATTCAATTTATTAGGTTATGTTAGATCTACAATCACATGGAAAAATTAAAAAAGAAAATTATCAAATAGTTAATGTTTTTACCGTTTCTTTTTGCACCATATGAGATATGGGAGCATTATTAACAAGCTTAGATGCAACATTTTTATCCATAGTATTTACCCACAAAATGTAACAAAGAGGAAAGTACAAATATTTTTATTTCACTTACATGGACAATTTTTGAAATTATAGCTAATAGTAAGTAACATTTGATAAAAGTTAAAGCATTAATTTGTTAACTTATGTTGGTGAAGCTTTATTTACAGAAGATGCACAACCCGATAACACATGTCCCTGTTCAGTAAGATAAGATAAAACTTGATTAAGTTTGCTATTTGTATCTGCCATTTGTATCATTATGTAGTTCAAACTCAAGTTGTGTAATCCGTTCTTTTGATGATCCTTTTGTTCAGAGTCCCTGCCAATATTAGCTAGAAGTCACACCATAGCCTTTTTCCTTGCTAAATATTACGGTGAAGGCATCCATGTCTGGATCAAGATTCATAGCTCCATCCCTGATTTGTGTTTCAGTATCATAAAAACGCTGCAATGTATATTACATGTTAGTTTGCTAGTCAAATTAAATAAAATTGTAAAAACAGTAATAATGCATTTATGATTATTAGAAGTAGATGATAGTTATTTCTTCCCACAACTTATCTTTTACTTCTTTTGTCACTGACTTCCATGCCAAATACTAAATCCGAACTTTTCCCTTACCAGTTCTCCCAAAAAAACTTGGAAATTCTGAACAGTTTGCCTCAAAAAACCTACCCAGCTCATCAAAAGTAACTTTGTGTTTCTTTCCACCAGAGTTTGTAAATGTTGTACGCAGCTTTGGTAACCTCGTCAACCCCCTCTTTTTTGTTTTCGTTTTAGGTACTTTGTTCTCTGTCATATCCATACTAGAAAAAATCGCTTTCATATTCTTCTGTCAAATCCATATCCGATCTCTCTAGTATAGATATGACAGAGAACAAAGTACCTAAAACGAAAACAAAAAAGAGGGGGTTGACCAGGTTACCAAAGTTACGTACAGCATTTACAAACTCTGGTGGAAAAAAACACAAAGTTACTTTTGATGAGCTGGGTAGGTTTTCTGGGACATACAAATCAGAATTTCCAAGTTTTTTGGGAGACCTGGTAAGGGAAAAGGTCGGATTTAGTTATTTGGCATGGAAGGCAGTGACAAAAGAAGTAAAAGATAAGTTGTGAGAAGAAATAACGGTTATTATCTACTTCTTATAATCATAAATGCACTATTATTGTTTTTACAATTTCATTTAATTTGACTAGCGAACTAACATGTAATATATATTACAGCGTTTTTATGACATTGATGCATGTAGAAAGCGTTTTGTAATGAATCGACTTGATCATATTCTTCGAAATCTTTTTCGGAATTGTAGAAGAAAACTCTGGCCAAAAAAAAAAAACCTTGAGTCTAATATATATTAACTAACCATATACCAACAGCAAAACAAATTGAAAGAATTTACATTGTTGGATTTTATCTTGATGTTGTAAAGCCATTTAAATTCTAAAAGGGGCTGATACATATTTGACCCATATGAACTGATTAAATTCAAAGGCATACAAGATTTAACAATTTGTAGTTAATAAATTACAAGCAACGTCAGGAAAACAAGTCGCTATATTTAGTAAATTTTATTGTGATTTAAACAAGCCACAACAATAAAACAGATTACTCCCTTTCTGCTTATTTGAAACGGTTAAAGGACACAAATAAAACTGCAAAGGTAGAAACAAACTGAACTCATAACATACAAGCATATTATCCATATTGTAAATATAAGATGCAAAAAGAATTCCAAAGAAAAGCCACATCACAGAAAATATTCACACGAACATCACGAACACATATTTCACACAGAAGAAATAGGCGACTTTAAAGACCATCCATAGCATTTTACATAGTATGATTATTGGACTAAGAACGATAAGCTTGGTTTTAAAAAGCGTGGCCGGGTGTAAGGCGAACTCGGGCGCAAGGTCCTCTGCTTTTGTTAACATAAAGCGAGCACGGTACAACAGTGAAAACGAGTGTAATCAATTAGCACAAGTGTTACCACTTTGACTATAAACATTCGTTGATTTTCATAACGGGTCGATACAATGAACATAGGGCACAAGTGTTACCACTTTGACTTTGACAATGAGGGGCTGTTAGACTGCATTTTCTACTTTAATAGTAATGCCGGTATTGGTCAACTGCGTTGCCATATCATGTTTAACAAACCACGAGCGTGTGATAACGGACACCAACCCTTCTATACCAGAATCTTAACAGCTTGACAATGAATCTAATGAGATTGTCCTACTTGAACGTGCAGCATTAACAATGAATGAATTCTGATGTACGTATACACACATTATTGTCTTCAGCAATAGTTCAGCCAACACAATAAAAAAGGAACATGTGTCAAATTTACCATTAGTTGCTAGGATTTTATTCACAACTAATTCTACATTCAGGTAGGTAGGGGAAAACTATAAACATTCATTGCTTGTTTTCCTATATTTATACTTAATAACATTATTGTGTTCCATCCATAATCTATTAGCGGCAAAAAAACAAAAAAAAAAAAAAAACGCCCTAATTGATTACCGGAACGAAGACACGATCAGATTTTGCTTATCAATAATATATGCCTATCAATCACAATAAAAACAAACATAATATATGCCTATCAATCACAATGAAAAAAAAACATGATTCCTAACCTGATTTGTGGTTCGGTTCCATCTTCTATGTGATGGAGAGCAGGAGATAAATATGAAGACAGGGTTTGAAAGCGATTGGGAATTAAAGAAAAAACTATGGGCGGCTCTGGTGGCTGGCAGTAGCTGCTCTCCTACGATATGAATGGTAAAGAAGATAAGAGAAACATAACCTAATTCTATTTTATATTAATAATACTAGTTTTTATCCTGGGAGCGTCCCGGGTTGAAATATCTAATATGACATAATAAAATATTTAATATTACAACATAATTAATGACTTGCCAATATATGATTAATGAATATTATTATTATTATTTATTTATTTTAAACAAAAATCTCTGTCATAAGTTATCATATTATTATTTTAAAAAATTCATGGGTATCACCTAATCCCAGACCCGACCCAAACCCACCATTTTTTTTAAACTAATCCTAAACCTGACACAATACCTGTCGTGTTACAAAAAATAGTCGTTTTTTTTCTCCGTTTTTTATATAACACTATGGTATTCGTTAAAAACATAATAAAACGCTCGTTAATTTGATATAAGTTTTTTCTTTAAAAAATCTCGTATATAAAAAATATTAACGTTTAAAAGTTATGGGAGAAAACATGAGAGATAAAATAATAAAGGTTTAATATTTATATTTAGTAGATTAGGTATTTAATAGATTAGGTTAAACCTATTTAAACCATATTTATTCATTTTTTTTAATTGGTGTAAAGTTGCCACATCACATCCTATGTGGCATCTCTCAAAGGAGAGATTGCATAAGAGTATGACATGTAGGATTAATCCCTTTGCAATATATATATACTAGTTTTTATCCCGGGAGCGTCCCGAGTTGAAATATGTAATATGACATAATAAAATATATTATTATTATTATTATTTTAAACAAATCTCTGCCATAAGTTATTATATTCAAATATAAAAAAAACGAATCTCTGCGTCGGGGTATAAATCTAGTGCCATTACAAATGAATTCGGAAGTTTGTAATCGATCATACTAAAAAGAACTAACATGAAATAAGAAAAAAAGTTAATTATTGAAATATCGAACGCATTAATCTAAGGGTTATGTGATGCGTTAAAAAATTCATGGTATATGATTGGGTATATAGTTCGGGTATTTGGGTATGTTGTTACGAGTAATTGGGTCGGGTATCACCTAATCTCAGACCCGACCCAAACCCACAATTTTTTTTAATCCCAAACCCGACACAATACCTGTCGGGTTACAAAAAATAGTCATTTTTTTCTCCGTTTTTTATATAGCACTATGGTACTCGTTGGAAAGATAATAAAACACTCGTTAATTTGGTGTAATTTTTTTCTTTAAAAAGTCTCGTATATAAAAGATATTAACGTTTAAAAGTTATAGGAGGAAACATGAGAGAAAAAATAGTAAAGTTTTAATATTTAGATTTAGTAGATTAGGTATTTAATAGATTAGGTTAAAGATTATAATAGATTATGTTAAATGATATTTATTCCTTTTTTTTTAATTGGTTTACATTTGACACATCACATCCTATGTGGCATCTTTTAAAGGAGAGATTACATAAGAGTATGACATGTAGGATTAATCCCTTTGCAATATATATATATATATAGATATATATATATATATATAGGGGAGGGTTATCTTGAGAACGCTAAATATCGCGAGAACCGTGAGAACAAGTGAGAAAACTAATCAAAATCATTTTTTTTCAATACAAACCTAATTATAATTAAAATATAACATTAATAAATAAATTTTCTTTCCAAATAATTCATCTTTCTTGCAAAAACACTTTCAAATTAACTTTTTACACATGTGTAAATGAAACAGTTTACACATGCATAAACAGTAAATTTACACATGTGTAAAAACAAATTATTTTCGTATACGTTTGAATTTTTACGCGTAAATTGTGTTTTTGAGATTGTATTTTAGTAATAAAGACAATTGTAAAAAGAAATTTTGAATTTGAATGGTTTTAGATGCCGTTCTCACGGTTCGCACGAAATATAGGTGTTCTCAAATTAACTTTCCCATATATATATATATATATATATATATATATATATATATATATATATAGACTAGATCTTTGCCCGCGTTACACGCGGTTTACCAACGTACAATTATTTTGAGGGGTAAAACATATAAAAAAATGTAGCAGAAATATTTTATGAAGATTTAAAAGAAACCAATACACAATGTATTCAAATGTCACTAAATATTTCTTTATACACCACATCTTTAGACACATTGAAACGGTGTGAAGATTCAATGGAGTCGCAGTTAAATACTCCACTTGGTGGTACATTTTGTATTCCATCATTTGTAGGATTATTGACCTTGCATCTCTTGGCATCTAGTTGTAATTTTCTAAATTTGCGACACTCGACCACATTCTTAATTTTTTCTTCATTCGAGAGAACTGTGAAGAAAAATAAATTACTTGCATAATACCATTAGCATATAAATAAAGATGTAAAATATATGAAATTCGTTTACCGTTAGATTTATTAGATTACAGTGTTCCTTTGTCATTACCTTAAAAAAACCATAAGTTAAATGAAAAAACACAAGTAATATAAAATGGAAATCAAAATTAATTTAGCTTAAAATGTTGCTATAATTAATTTAGATTAAAATGTTGCTATAATTAAAAATTCGAATTTTTTTTATTTAAATTATAGACGATTTTTAAAATGTATAGGTATAAAATGTAAAGATTTGAATATACCTAAAATAAACTTTATATATAATCCGTAGATTTTTAAGTTGTATAGGTATATTTTTTAAATATAATTTATTGTTTGTTAGTATCTATTGACTAAAAAAAGTCAAACCGTGTCAAACAATTAAGGTGGTTAAAGAAGTCAAACATTGCTAAAAGTATCAAAAAAAAAAAAAATAATTAACTAAAATGTTAAATTTATAAACCAAAAAACTACAAATTAATGTTTAAAAAAAATTATTGAATGGTTAATTTCAATCTTTCAATGTTTTAAATTTACCAAAAAACAGGTTAATTGTTTATTTCTAAAATTTGAATGTTTGTTTCTAAAATTTAAAGATGGCAATCTACCAAATTTATTTTAATTGTTTGTTAAATTTGTTTGATTGGGTTTAGTAATTGTTATTTTTTCTGTTGAACAAAATTTAAAATATTACAGTTAATAAAAACTCAGAAATTGTTAGAAGTAAAAAAACTGAATCTGTTTTGCATTCAAAGATTGTGTTTGAATTTTAAAAAACAAAGTCAAACCTTGATTCTTTATTTGCTAAAATTGCACGATTTCAATTTACCAAAAATTTACTTTTGATTGTTTGTCAAGTATGGTTTGTAAAACATAAAATATTATTCCATAATTAAAAAAAAATGGCATTAATAAGAAATTAATATGAATTTTTAAAAATGTCAAACCATATACTAACCGAAAAAAACAATTATTGTTTTCAAAAGGAAATTTTTTTAAAAAATCACAGATGGTTGTGTACAACATAAATTATTTCCATAATTACAAACATTGACATTAATAAGAAATTAATATGATTTTTAAAAAAGTCAAACCATTTACTAACCGAAAATAAGAATTAATGTTTTATCAATAATATTAAATATCACGGTTGGTTGTTAAAAATTAAATTATTTTCATAATTACAAAAACTGTTATTAATAAGAGATTACAATGAATTTTTAAGAAAGGTCAAACCATTTACTAAAAAAATAACATTATTATTTTAAAAACAATTTTTTTTTTAAAAAGAAACCCTTATCAACTATGTTTACTATCTTAGTTCCTAAACAACAAAATAACATTAATATATACCACTAATATCCATAACATAATATGCAAAATATAGTGTTTTTAACTAATAAGAATAACCCAAAATATTAGTGATTCTAAACATAAAAAACCCTAAAATTCACGAATTTTTAAAAAAAATTATTTTGAATGTTTAAAAATAAAGCAATTCAAATAAACATAGGCGTATTAATTATGATGAAAAAAATTCAAATTTAACTTTATTTATAAATGTATTTATATTTATATATGATTAATAATTTTGTGTTTAAAGGATATTAATGAAATGGTAATCAATAACATGAGCATGGAGCAACTAAATAAAAAAGATTAGAAACTCTACCGTGAGTTTTTACCGTCTCTGGGATTGAAGCTAATAATCGCCCGTCCTGTATATCGAGATGAAAAAACTCGTGTATTAAATGATGAAAGCATGAATATATTTAGATAATAGGTAACTGTATCAAAATCAAGGAAGGTAGTAATATTTTTTCTTTTTTAGGTTTTCAAACATTGTCCATACATTTGCATACGAAACATTTCCATACGTGCTTACCTGAAAATCTAAATAAAATGACATTATTCAAAAAATTAATTCATATAAATAAGCAAACATGAAACATCAAACAAAAGAAAAATCAAGCCCAAGAACAAAATTTCAAACAAACTGTTTGTTTATAAAAACTAACTAAAGATTTCAAATCAAAAATCAAACCTTGATATCAAAAGCATGTAAGCAACAGTCGCTCGGGTACAAATCTGAAACAAATGGATATACGATATATACAAAAATAAAAAAAGTAGGATTCTTTACCATGATCAAATATAAACGAATGTGAACCAATTAACACTTGCACTAAACAAACCATTGATTATTTTCCTTTAAATTGCCGTCTTTACGCCTTGGATCCACAATAACACACAATACATACAGATTGAAACCTAAATCATTAAAATCAGTAAAAAAATATAAAGACACAAAAACATTAATCGCCAAAAACAAATGAAGATATAAGATATTAGAAAGAAACATAGATGAAATCAGAAAGAAACGTAGGAGAGGCGATAGACGAACAATGATTGTGTTACAGGAGAATGGAATGATAATACCTTGAAGAAGGATCGCCAAGGATGGAGAATGATCGGTTGCTTCGTTTGATTGTTTTAAGGTTTAGAAGAGGATGGAGAATGATTTGTTATGAGGATGATTAGTTTTTTAGGAATGATAATATGCTTGACCAATTTTTACCAAAATAATCTTCAATCACCAAAACAATGTTTAGGAAAGTTATTAAAACACCTTGACCGATTTTGACTAAGTTAATAAATGATTTTTGATTTAAAAAAAAGAAAATTTTATTAATTCTCACATTGTGCCATGATGGATGAGCATTAATTGCTAGGGGCCTAAATGAATGACAAGTGTCCACAATTGCTCCTAAATATTATATGTATAGATGTGGTGGTGTAACGTGGGCCTTTTAAAAGTTGAGGTTTGAAGTGAAAATTGAATATAGTGGTAGTGGGAAAAAGATAAGGCCCATAATTCTATTTTTTTTGTTGAATTAAGAATTTCATTAAAAACAAGAGGGCTACAAAACGAGGACCTCCACAAGGATTACATCATATACAATGGGTATATACTTCAATCCTTCCACACTAAATCCTTAAAACTAGCCCGATGTTTAACAAAACGAAGAAGACTTAATACCCGCGACTATATCTACCGATTTATGTCTAGACTTGTGGAAGACAATACTATTTCGCTCCAACCAAATCCTCCAACAAGTAAGCATCATAATACCTCTCAAAATCTTCTTCTCCCACTTTGGCTTTTTAGCAATGTAGTCCATTTTCAGCAGGTCGGAGATCGAATCAAAACTGGCTCCTTGTATGCGGCACCAATCCCTTATTTTAGACCAAACACCCTTAACAAAAACACAATCCCTTATTTTAGACCAAACACCCTTAACCATAATTATAATTGGTTGTTTATTTAATTGTTTTTTTTAAACCATTTAACTTAAAAGTAAAAAAAAAAAGACAAATGTTATAAAAAAAATTACAAATAATATTAAAACACAACATTAATATTAACTAGGATTCTATTACCCCGCGCTTCGCAGCGGGAGCTCCTGTTGCGTTGAGAATTTGGTGGACGTTAAAGATCGTGCGTCATTGTGGAAGCTCCTGTTGCGTGGAGGGTTTCGTGGACATAAAAGATAATATTAAGTGACTGTTATTCTCGCGTGGGCTTAAAAAAAATATACTCGCGACTAAAAGCTAAAAGTATGGTGGTCAAAGCTTGAAATCCTAAAAGCTAAAAGTTTGGCCAAAGTGCAATGCAAGTTTAAAAAAGTTGGGTGGTCAAAGTTTGAAATCCTAAAAGCTAAAAGTTTGGTGATCAAAGTTTTAAATCCTAAAAGCTAAAAGTTTGGTTGTCAAAGTTTTAAATCCTAAAACCTAAAAGTTTGGCGGTCTAAGTTTTTTGGTCATATTAGAAGAAAATAAAGTTAAGCTAAAAGTTAGTGGCCAAAATTTTAGATCTTAAAAGCTAAAAGTTTGGTGGTCTAAATTTGTTGGTCAAATTGAAAAAAAAATAAAGTTAACCTAAAAGTTAGGCAGGTGTTAAACAAAAAGAGCAGAGGGTACACGCCAAATGTTACCTTGGTATTTTGTCAATTAAAAAGAGGGCATTTTTGTAAATGAACAGGGTAGGCACTATTCAAGTGTTCCTTTTTTATATGATACATATAATTTAAACATTACAAAATCCTAAATTACTTATTTAAACACTACATAAATCTAAACTACTTATTTAAACATTACATAATTAATCCTAATTTTATCCCCTACGGATAATAATTATCCCAGTCCTCTAAAGTGTACTCCGGTGAAGACACGGAACGATCGTTATCGCGACCTTCGGACCTCGCATCCGAGCGGATACGGCAGTTTTCACGATGAGGGGATAAATAGTATCGTTCTTCATCCATAGCATCCCTTACAGCTTCATACTCCTCCTCGGTTGGCTCCCGAGCAGGTGGGGTTGGGGTTCAGTTGGGTCTTCACCAACCGTAGCTGGCCCATTCCCCTTACAGCCATAACATATTCTAAAAACCATACAAGCTTCTCATTAGTGAAATCATCATCTGGGTGTGGGGGAGTGTATCCTGTAAGTGGAGGAATGGGGAGGTTCCAAGGATGAGGAGTGGACACTGGTTGAGTAGGTGTAGGAGAAGAGAACACTGGTTGAGGAGGAGTAGAACAGAACAGTGGTTGAGGAGGAGGAGAAGATAATATTGGTTGAGGAGGAGCAGAAGCGAACACTGGTAGACGACGTCTCCGGCGAGAGTATCGCCGTAGATTGGACGGTTCGGCAAGATCGTTTGGATATCCACTACCCATATCTGGTTTGTAGTTGGGTTTGTAGTGTAGTTTTAAAAAAAATGTGTTGTAGTGTGGTTGTTTGTGTAGTTTGTATATGTTTGTGTAGTTTATATATGTAGTAACTTTTTATTGATATCGTTTGGATATCCGCCACGGCGCCACCCAATTTCTAACTTTTTTATTGAATTACTAGGTTAGAGACCCGGGTGTATACCCGGGACATCCCCAAGTCAAATAAGAAAGTTGTTTTATAAAGATTGAGTCAAATAAGAAAGTTGTTTTATAAAAATTGTAATATATAAGTTATTTATTGGAACTTACGTATTAATATTCCTATGAATTTTGGTTGCAACGATCACAAGTATTATTTCTTGTTCCTCATATCATATCTCCTTCTGTCCCTACCAACTCGTGCGTCTCTTGCTTGTGCCACTGGTAGTCCCGTGTGGACACACGGTTGATATAAACGTAAAATGAAATAATTCAACCAAAATTATAAAATGCAACTTGTTTTACTTACTGAATGTTAGGTAATCCAATTGGTATGAATTTTGGTTGAATCCAAATAGCATATAAGACTTTTAATATAATGCAATCATGGATACATCAAGCAAATAAAGTTGATTTGCCAAAATTTATAAACAAAAACTTGTATCAAACGAATATTACCATATTAATTCTAATTGAGCCATCTTTTGTTCCCACTGCCCACACCTTTTGCACTTGTGCTTGCGTAGGAAAGGACCTTATAGGTATGTTCATTTGATTGGTTGTTATGAGCTGGTTATCTCGATAGAGAAAATAAAATTAGTCAAATATTTGGTTCACGTGCAACATAGGTTCATTACCAAGCTAGACATCTACAAACCACAAAACCCACTTCATGTTGTAGTAATTATGGTTAGTAAGGCACACTATAACACAATATAATTCACAAACCGTATGAAATAATTGATGCTTTCAGCCAACTTATTTAATAACCTCCTTACGTAAATAAACTAAACCTTGACATTATTCTTTGATTTTTTTAAGAACACTGGACAAACTCAAATCACAACTAAAAATGAATGTCAAACTGAATGATGTACAAATACTCCTATACAAATGCAAAATGCACATGCTCGATCATTTTCTCAACAGGTATAAATCCGCAATATATGATGAATCAGGCTACTAACCTAGAATTAGGGACTGGTCAAAATCGACCCACCTGAAATCGCAGTTATATCACAAATTCGTTATAATTACTAAAATCTATTCACGAACTTGGTTTATGTTTTAGTTGTTTAACCTATCCATCTTGCCATCTATACACGAAATTCATTAAATGTTCTAACTTGAACATGTTTTGACCTGTTAACTAACCCACCCATCTTGCCATCTCGAGTCCAAAATTACATAATTCAAGGTGCAACGATGTAATGATAATTAATCATATATGTCGAAAAGCAGTTTTTGACCATTACCCACCGAGACTATACCTGGTCACATGATGAATTGATGAGCAGTCACATTTTATTCACCAAATCTGAAAATTACACTACCCAGTTAGTGTAAGCAGGTTTATATAAAGTCGCTTCCATTTGGCCCATCAAAGATAAATAAATTAAAATGTGAAAAGTTGATGATGACTAACATATTTGATAACTGAAACATGGTATCTTGATATGTGTGGTTCCAAGTGAAAGGGATGCCTTGTAATTTGAAAAAAAAAAGGCATCGTTGTATCTACTAAGTTTGAACCGAACGACTTTCTCAACACAAGTAAAACATGATCAAAATGACACTATAATCACAAAGTTAGAACTTGCATACCCTTTTCAGCATCAGAACTCTATCTTGAAGCCCGCCCACCGCTCTATCATTCTCCTGTTCATCAATTTCGTGGGATGAGTAAGAAGTGGCCCTAATACCACCATCTTCAACGTCATCAAACAGAGCGGTTCTGCCTCCACGAACATCCCTGATGTAAATTTAATCAAGTTTAATTATATAAAAAGGCACATCCTAGTACATTGATAAATATACCTCTTTATCTCTGAAAACAACAATAAAAATATTCAGAACCAAAAACAATAAAAAGATAAAAAAAAAAACTGTATATAATATGCATACCTGATAATATGAGATAATCTGCACATTTTACCAACATTGAAGGAACATGCTTGCTGGTTTCTTGCTGCAAAGACACCAAGTACTCTTTAAGGGATGTAGATGAATACATTGTGCATTTAAATAGTGTATAGCACCCAAGACTACGCTTTTAATGGTTTCTGTGATCAAGTTTAACTTTTCATAAATAGTGCAATGACCAAGTAAATGGAAAATGAGTGACAAACAAATTCATACTACATTAGGCTGCAAATATAAGCATAAATGTATAAATTTCCCAATCATCACAGACAAATTATTCATTGACACCCACTCACCCACCCATCTATGTCCTCTTTTTGACTTCTGTTTCATCCTTTCCACACAAATTAAGACCTCCATATGCTTTATTTGCAACATTAGACAATAGATGTACACTGTATACAAAATCTTACCTCAAAACCATCTATCAATCAATCAACCATGCCTGAATGTCAATGCATCTCTCCTTATCCCCTTCCACGGGTGCCGGTGACAGCTTTTCTTTGCTGCGCTTCGTCGGCTAAAATTAATACGGAGCATTAATATACTTTATAAGAAAAACAATGGGTTCAAAATCAAACCTAAATCGAATTGATTGCTTTAACTTTTTGGTTTTTAGTAATTTTAAGAGCCGAATGACATGATAAATATACATATGTATTAATGTGTTAACAAATTATTTATATTGAATTTAGAATAAGAAGACAGAGAACTTGAAATAGAATATGAAACTTTTGAATAAACTATTTTTTTTAATTCGTTCAACCAATTACTGGTTGTTCATGACTCAACAGATTCAGAATTATTAAAATTACTGGTCGTTCATGAACTATAAGCCTTGAAGCAAACACCGATATCCACCCTCGCAACCGCAGATCTGATCTGGGTGTGACCAAATCAATCAATAATATCAAACCATAAGAACAATCAAAACCCTAAATGTTAAGAGGGTTTAAAAATAAATGAACAAAAGCATACCAGTGAAAAAGAATATAGAGCGGTGCTGCATGAAATACCAAATCTTAAAACCCTAGATTTTTGAATTGCGAGAAAGAAAAAGTGTGATGGGGGATGGGGCGGATAATTAGTGATAAGATTCAAACCCTGGATCTTGTATAACCTGTTTTATAAGAAAAACATAAATTAGGGTTCATGAACTGTAAGCCTTGTACAACCTGTTTTATAAGAAAACCATAAATTAGGGGTTAAAAAATATAAAACAAAGATTAGTAGAAAGAAAGAAAATAATAACATAACCTGTGATGGAAAGAAGATGACGGTGGTTGTGGGGAGTTGTATGACGAAGACGACGGAGAAGATGAAGAATCGTGAAGAAAATCGACGAAGATTGTATGGAAGGGATATGTAGATGCTTGAAACAGCCCCAAACAGCGATATCATCTCTTTCGTAACCCTAAGCAATTATAAAACAAATCTGAAAGAAAAGAAAGAATGTTATGAGTTCAATTATACAACAGATCTAAAAGAAAAGAAATCAGAATACCAACTTCAATCTTGATGAAGGATATGAAAGAGATAACAAATTAGGGTTTTGAAAACATATGGAGCGGCGACAAATAAAGGTTTGATATCTACGGTTCTAAGTATGGATACGGGTCATGTAAACGGGTGGGTCCGCCTTGTAGTGGTAGATTGTAAGCTTGCCATGTGGAGCTCTAGTAAAGGGACAAGTGTCCCCCTAGTTACTCATCTATTAGTAGACTAGCTGATTACCCCGGGAAGATCCCGGGGTTGAAAAATCTAATTTTACGTGGTAACCTATTGCAAATGGCTCAAGTGAACTAACCACAAAATCTCTCAATCATTGCATGTTCATAGTATTCTAATCAATAATAACTCATATTCTCCACAAAATCTAATTTTACGTGATAACATGAACACTTTGTGTGTTTTTTTCCTGTATGAACGAAACCCCACAAAAAATAGTCGATTTTTTCTCCGTTTTTAGATAGCACTATGGTATTCGTTGGAAAGAGAATAAAACGCTCGTTAATTTGGTGTAATTTTTTTCTTTAAAAAATCCTGTATATAAAAGATATAAACGTTTAAAAATTATGGGAGAAAATATAAGAGAGAAAATTTTAAATTTATTTTTAAATTCTTTTTTCCTAAAATAACTCAATTTAATTAAAAAAAAAACAATTCAAAAACACCAAAAACTCTCCATTATGATGCCACGTGGCACTCTCAAAAGAAAGTTGAGGCCTCCATTGCACGTCACGTCAGCATATACGTTTTCTTTTATATATATAGATAGATTTCAAATAATGATTTTTCAAATATAAAATGTATTTTATATATGAAGGTATTATAATACGAAAATAGTCAAACATATTTACTTTTGTATTAAATTAAATATTTAATTAATGTGAATTGATTTGTTTTATTTTGTTTGTTTAGAATATTGTAAGAAATATAGTTTTAATGATTTCAGTTACAACTATGATTATTAATATAATTAATAAAATTCAATTTAATAAATTTATAATATGCTTTTCCAAATCAATTATTATAATTAAATTTGAATTTATTGTATTAAATTAAATAAGAAAATGAGAGAATTCATGAGGGAGTGCCACGTGTCCCTCATGTGTTTTCTTTTATTATATAGTGTAGATGTAGATGTAGATGTAGAAGTGTAGATGTAGATGTAGATGTAGATAGATTTGATCCCTAGTTTTTTAATTGTTATTTGTGTATGATTTTATTTTTTATTTATCTTAAAACAACTTATTTTTCTAATTAGTATTTTGATTCACTACATGAAATCTAGTAATTAAGATACTACTTATAACACTTTAATTATAGAACGTAAATTTTTTAATACCTTTTTAACTATTTTATAAATAATATTATTTATGATGTCATCCGGTTCTTTGATCGGATTCGACCGGTTTGATATCCGGTCCGGTTTTAAAAACATTGGTATGAGGAAGGAATAAAAATTTTGAAATAAAAAATAACGGTATGTGAGTAAGATTTGAGAGGGAAAACAAAATTTTGGGGAAAGCTATGTTTAGTTTTTAATTATATTATTATTTGATTGGTTTTATTTAGGGATTAGCAAATGGTACTGGGTCCCGATATCGAATCGGTATTGGTACTGGATCATTTTTTGTATCGGTACCCACTCATTCTATTTTTCGGCATCGATACTATCTGTTCGGTATGGTATAGGTATTTACCGACTTTTACATGCGAATACCGTTATCGAACTGTATTGGTTTTTCAGTACCGGTACCAAGTTTTAGGTATATTAAGACCCAGTATAGCCCACTAAGACATATATAATTTATTATTGTTTATTATGGTCCATTAAGGCCCATCAAGGTCTAAGATTGAGTTCGGTAGGATTCGGTTTGAATTATCAGTGTACCGTCACGGACACTCATATATTAATAAATATTATGCAATGTATTTATAAATAATATGTTATTATTTAACTATAATTCAAAGAAAGATATTATAATAACTAGTGGTATTCTATAACGCGCGTTGCGCGAAAGACATTCAGGTTTCCACTTACGTTTCGTGACAGTATTTTATGAACGAACAATAACCGATTTTATACATACCATTCTTGACTTTATATCAAACACGTCTAACTCTTAACAACAAACAAAATGGAGAATATCCAATCATATATCAAGTAGAGTTCATGACTCAATGGCAACATAATATAATTTTATGGTTCTTGAAGGACGGCATGTTTCCGAAGTACTTGCATTTCAATATATGATCTTGACGAAACTACCTTTCACTCCTCTTTACTTCTTCGGATTGCAAGTGAAGTTGAATATGTTAGCAACATACAATTGATCGTCACATTATCATCTATTGAAACTGCATCCAACAAAAGTTAGCTCTTTGTACACTCCTCTTTACTTGGTTGTTTCGCGTTGCGACGGGGATGCAATATTTATAAAATGCGTGACGACAATAACAGGTAATCAACGTGAATAAAGAATGATACGTATATTTCCATGTTCATTTACAACACATTAACTTTTAGCATAATTCATGTTGTCTACTTGTCTGGTTGACGGGTATCAGCTGCCGAAATGCATCCACCGGGCTGAGTCGAACACTGTTACCACTTGCAGGATCGGAGCAACGTGAGTGAGTGACTTTTACCTAGTTGATTTTATCTAAAATAAGATGAAAAAGACAATCAAAAGAAAATTACCTAAACGCATTCAATATAATAAAATATAAAACAAACGTAAGCAGATAGACAGACATCCATATTTTCAATGTAAGCAAACCTTCTTCAAAATCTAGAAGCAACATAAGCCAACACCATTCGCAAACATACAGACTTCCAGCGGAATTATGTTTTCGGAACCCATGAGAAGTAATATAGAGTACGGTTTTGGTGTTTTGTAAACTTACCTCCTTGTCGAGCTGTACGTACGTAATGTGTCTCGTTTTCTCTGATATCCCTATGGATGCCATTAATAGTAAATAATAGGAATATTATGTACTTATGGTAAATTGTATTATCTTAGGAACCACCTTAACTACTTTCCTAGTTTTCCTAGATTGATTGGTCAAAGGTATTCAATGTATGTATTATATATACGGATGATTGAGGAATAAACAAGTCATTCAGAAAATTATCTCTATCTCCTTTATGGTATCACTAGCTTTTATCCCGGGAGTGTCCCGGGGTTGAAAAATATAACCATTCTAATAATACTAATACTAATAGTAATAATTATTACTCTTGTAATTAAATAAATAAAAAATAACCTTGCTATTAGGTGACACCATGTGTTGCAGTGTTGCGCGATTCTTTCTCCTAGCTTCTTTGGATGAAGTACACCTATCCATCTTTAGAAGAGTAAAATTCCAATTATAGCATGGCGATTGGCCTGAATTTCAACATCGTATATAAGAACATGGTTTAAAAGAAAAAAACATGATTAATGAATAACCTGAACACTTTGTGTTTTTTTTCCTGTATGAACAAAACCCCACAAAAAATAGTCGTTTTTTTCTCCGTTTTTTATATAGCACTATGGTACTCGTTGGAAAGATAATGAAACGCTCGTTAATTTGGTGTAATTTTTTTATTTAAAAAATCTCGAATATAAAAAATATTAACGTTTAAAAATTATGAGAGGAAACATAAGAGAGAAAAATTTAAATTTGTGTTTAAATTCTTTTTTTTTTCTAAAGTAACTCAATTTAATTTTAGTAATTGAGAATTGAGAGATAGAGAGATAAATTTAGGGTTTTATGTTTATCTTTTTTTAATTAAAAAAATAAAATAATTCAAAAACACTAAAATCTTTCAATGATGATGCCACGTGGCAGTTTCATGAAGAGTTTGAAGACACCATTGCACGCCACGTCAGCAATGTTCAATTCTTTTATATATATTAATAGATACCTAAAGTTCCTACCTATCCTCCTCTAATCGCTGCTACTGCAGCCCATCCCCTTATTGCCGCCGCTACAGCAGCCGGCAACCACCACCACTTTCCGCTCCCTTTCACCTCTGTTTTCTCCTTTCTCCCTACCCTCCACCGCCATGGAGTTTCCAGTTCATCCCGCCATGGCTGTAACCAACATTAAATCTATCATTCCTCTCATCCTTGAAGACGAATCTTCCCACTACTCGACTTGGACAACCCTCTTTGAAGTCCATTGTCGCGCATACCAGGTCTTTGACCACCTGCAACCACGAGTACCCCCTGCTGCCCCACCTGGTCCGTCTTCTGATCAGGACGCAGCCAAACACCTTGCTGCCATGGCAGAGGCCGAAGCCCTTTGGGCTCGTCTAGATGCCTTGGTACTGCAATGGATTTATGGTACAATTTCTAAACCTCTTCTCCACATTATTATCGTTTTGGGTCAGACCGCCTATGAGGCGTGGATTGCCATCCAGGAACACTTCAATGACAATAAAAGCGCTCGCCAAATCCACCTCCAGCAACAATTTTTTAACCTTCATCTTGATGCCTTCCCTACTATGGCCGCTTATTGTCAACACGCCAAACATCTCGCGGACCAACTAACCAATGTCGGCGCTCCTGTCGACAATCAACGCTTGGTCACGCAACTTTTGGCCGGTCTCTCTGACGCTTATGAAAGTATCTCCACCGTTCTCCAAAACCGGGACCCTCTACCATCGTTTACTGAATGTCGCTCCAGACTCACCATGGCTGAAACAACCAAAAAGAATGCTTCTGCTCGGGCTGCTACCACTGCCGCCACTGCCCTTGCAGCGACCACCACCTCCCTGCCAGCGGCTGCTGCTTCTGCTCGTGGGAAGTCTAGTGACAGACCACGTGGACGCGGGCGTGGGGCTGCTCGTACTGGCCGACCCTCTAATCCAACTCAGCACCCCTATATTGTTTTCCCCAACTCTTGGGCCGCTAGCCAGTGGCAATCCTTGCTGCAGAATGCTCAACCAAACTCTTTTTCACAAAACACCACACCGCTCTGCCCGTATCCCTCTAACCCTCGGCCACCGAACACATCTGCGGGTATTTTAGGTGCGGCCCCGGACCAAGCATACACAGCCACATTGTCTCCCACCGACATTCAGCAAGCCCTCTATGCTTTATCTCTCAATCAACCGGATCCCCAAGGCTTCATGGACACCGGGGCTTCGGGTCACATGAAAAACCCTCAAGGTACTAATTCTCCTTCTGTTTTTAATACTTGCACTAATAAATTTATTGTTGTTGGAAATGGTATGACTATTCCCGTGATAGGACAAGGCAACTTAACCCTACCACCACCATTCCCGCCTTTTAAATTAAACAACGTGCTTTATGCCCCAAACCTTATCAAAAACCTCATCTCTGTCCGTAAATTAACTACTGATAATTTATTGTCCATTGAATTTGACCCTTTCGGTTTCACTGTGAAGGATCTCAAGACCAAGGCCCACCTCCTGCGATGCAATAGCTCGGGCGACTTATACCCACTGACAGCACCAATCCCATCCAAGACCACCTCCACTGCTTTTGTTGCTACCACTCAAGACCGTTGGCATCAACGACTTGGGCACCCGAGCTCTTCTACATTGCATTCTTTACCATTATCTGTTTCTCGTACTATTAATAATGACAAAACTTTATGTCAAGCTTGTGTTTTTGGCAAGAGTGTGCGTTTGCCATTTTCTGATTCTTGTAATAGTACTTCTTTACCTTTTGATATAATTCACAGTGATCTTTGGACATCTCCTGTGCTTAGCACCGGGGGTCATCGGTATTACGTTCTATTCTTAGATGATTTTACCAATTTTCTATGGACATTTCCATTAACAAATAAATCTAATGTTTTCCCCATTTTTACTATATTTCACTCTTTTATCACCACCCAATTTGGTGCCAAACTTAAACAATTTCAGTGCGACAATGGTAAAGAATACGACAATAATTCTTTTCACAATTTTTGTCGTCTTCATGGGATGCATTTCCGCTTCTCATGTCCCTACACCTCGTCCCAAAATGGCAAAGCCGAGCGTAAAATAAGGACCATCAATAACATGATCCGCTCTCTTTTAGCCCAATCTTCATTACCACCCTCGTTTTGGCACCACGCCCTTGAAACCGCTACTTACCTCCTCAACATCATCCCAAACAAACACCACAAATTTCTCTCTCCCACCACACACCTATACCACTGTGACCCCACATACGACCACCTTCGGGTGTTCGGATGCCTATGCTACCCGTTATTACCTTCCACTACCATACACAAACTCGCAAATCGCTCTAAGCCTTGCGTCTTTCTCGGTTACCCCCTAATCATCATGGGTACCGTTGCTTAGACCTCACCTCCAACTCCATCTTCATTTCTCGCCACGTGCAATTTGAAGAATCTATTTTCCCGTTTTCCACCACTCTTCCCACTCAACCAACCGACTATCACTTTCTGGATCATGGCCTTAGCCCATTACTTTGGCCATCTCGTCACCCCATACCCAACACCCAATCTGCCACAAATTCACAGCCCACCACTCCTTCACCGGGCCACTCTTCATCCTTGGCCCAAAACCTTTCAGGCCCACCTCCTTCCCCTACGGCCCACTCCCGAACAGAAACACTCCACCCAACTCCACCAGCCCACTCCAGCTCGCTCCCTCCGGCCCAAAACTCCCCTCCCATTGCCACCTCTCCTCCTGGCCCAGCTTCACAAGCCCACCCATCACCCGAGCCAGCCCACACATCACCCGAGCCACCTGCTCCCTCTCTCGCTACAACCCACCCCACCCGCACCATGCGCACACGCGCTATGGACGGAATCACCAAGCCCAAACACCACTTTAATCTTCATACCACCACGGTTGTCCCTATACCCAAGTCCCCACAGGTTGCCTTGTCCTCGCCTGAATGGTTTAACGCCATGACCAACGAGTTTAGTGCACTTATTAAAAATGAGACTTGGGAATTAGTTCCTCGTCAATCGGATATGAATATTATCAGGTGTATGTGGCTATTTAAACATAAGTTTCGCTCGGATGGTAGTTTGGAGCGTTACAAAGCTCGACTTGTATGTGATGGCAGGAGTCAACAGGTTGGCATCGATTGTGGTGAGACCTTCAGTCCCGTAGTTAAACCGGCCACAATACGTCTCATCCTTACTCTAGCTCTGTCGCGTTCCTGGTCTATAAACCAACTGGACGTCACGAATGCGTTTTTACATGGTCACTTACAGGAGACGGTTTACATGCACCAGCCCATGGGATTCCGTGATACACGTTTTCCCAACTTCGTTTGCAAACTGAAGAAATCTCTTTATGGGCTCAAACAGGCGCCTCGCGCCTGGTACCAGCGGTTTACTGACTTTGTCTTATTGCAGGGTTTTTCACAGAGCAGGTCTGATCACTCACTGTTTATATATCATCATGGCCAGGACACAGCTTATCTCCTACTCTACGTGGACGACATCATTCTCACTACTTCATCCGATTCGCTTCGTGACCGGCTTATGGGGTCTTTATCCGGTGAATTTGCAATGAAGGATTTGGGCCCATTATCTCACTTTCTAGGCATCTCAGTCACACGGTCCGGCAACAACATGTTCTTATCTCAGCAGTCCTACGCCAGAGACATCATCCACAGAGCTGCCATGGACTCTTGCAAGCCTGTTGCTACCCCCGTTGACACTGGTTCTAAACTCGGCTCGGCCTCCTCTGCTCCTTTTCAGGATCCCACTACATATCGCAGTTTAGCAGGCGCCCTTCAGTATCTCACATTCACTCGACCAGACATCTCCTATGCAGTTCAGCAGATTTGCATGCATATGCACTCTCCCACAGATGATCATTGGAACACTCTTAAGCGTATCATACGGTACATTCAGGGTACCTCAGACTACGGGTTATCCCTCACTCCGGCCCCGAACATATCCCTTCGCGCCTATACGGATGCGGACTGGGCAGGTTGTCCAGACACTCGCCGTTCTACCTCCGGATATTGTGTGTATCTTGGCGACAGTTTACTCTCCTGGTCCTCCAAGCGACAACCAACAGTCTCCCGTTCTAGTGCCGAAGCCGAATATCGCGGGGTCGCGAATGCTGTCTCCGAGATTTGCTGGTTACGTAATCTGATGCTTGAACTACAGCAGCCTCTTCTCAAGGCCACCATCGTCTACTGTGACAATGTCAGTGCAGTTTATTTATCCGGTAATCCTGTCCAGCACCAGCGGACAAAACATGTTGAACTGGATATTCACTTTGTTCGAGAGCTTGTACAACGGGGGTGTGTCCGCGTCCTTCATGTCCCCTCACGTTATCAAATAGCGGATATCTTCACCAAAGGTCTCCCGCGCATTTTATTTGATGATTTTCGCTCCAGTCTCAACGTTCGTCAACCTCCCGATTCGACTGCGGGGGTGTAATAGTAAATAATAGGAATATTATGTACTTATGATAAATTGTATTATCTTAGGAACCACCTTAACTACTTTCCTAGTTTTCCTAGATTGATTGGTCAAAGGTATTCAATGTATGTATTATATATACGGATGATTGAGGAATAAACAAGTCATTCAGAAAATTATCTCTATCTCCTTTAGCCATATATCTACTGAAACTTGATTTAAGGGAAACTGAAAATGTTATGCTGTGTTTCAATTGCCATTAGTAAATGCTCAATTTAAGTTGAACTTTTTCTTTGTGACATTCGATCTATCTATAGAATATTATGTAAATAACAAATGTACACAATACATAATGTGCATAAAAAGCGTGGAACCTTTAACTAGTTACAAATTCTGGTTCATTAGACCACAGGTTAAATTAAATATCAAAGTTTTACAAGCTAAACATAATATGTGAGCCTTACAACCTAAAGTTAATATTAATTGACATAACATAATCAGAACCAAAATAAACAAAATGAATTGTGTGATCACTCCATGTTTAGTTAAAAAGAATATAATTCATGGGTAACATAGTCGTAGGTACATAAGAGAAGACTTTTTAAGATGACCCAATAGCCAGCCATATAACAAAAGCAATTAGACACAACAGTGTGTTATGAAGCCTTTTAAATTAGCTTATGTCAAGAGGCTGGCTATAAATGTAAAGTCTACGAAATCGGGTTAAGTCAAGAGGCTGCAAATGTAACGTCTTGAGACGCAAAATGGAATGAACAGTTGTTGAGGATGATTAGCCCATGTTTGTTGCTACACTTTACGCGTTTCATTTCCCTAGCCTGCCACCGCATCCTACCTTACCAGTGCACAGTGCCTGAAAGGAACAAACCTGCATCTCATCAAGTCGAATGCACCAACAAATGCCTATAACAATGTATGAATGTCTAAAACATATGTATGTGTAAACTGCATTTTTAATAATTCAATACATCTTTGAAAGATTGCTACTTCAATGTAGATACTGATCCGAGCATCTGAATCATATATATTCTTTGATAGATGAATGTGGTCTTGTTATTCTTGAACATTACACCATACTCATTAAAAGGAAAGGTGTCAACATAACCAAACAAAAAAAAAAAAAAACGGCCTTCAAAAAGTTAGTAGTGTATAACTATGACCTGATATTCATTTCCTTTTTCTAATTCCCACAAGCGTTATTGTTGATTATTTGGTGTTAAAATGATATAAAATTATTTATTCGTATATTACACCCCCTCAAATAATAGCGTACCTTCAAAGTTATCTTATTCCCGTCGCCAAAAAAGGGAATCCAGATCAGCCTCAGTTGATCGAGTCAAGTTTTTCTTTCTTTTTAGCGTTTTTTCTTCAGTTGCCCAAACTTTATCTACCTCTGCTCTATTGAGCGAACTCTGTCCACCTCAAAACCTTACATGAACATTCGAAGGTATGTGAATCAGGCTATGTTTTTTTGTTTAGATCGGTGAAGGGTGGTGGTCAGTGAAGGAAAGTGACAGAGAGAGAAAATGGGGGGGGGGGTCTGTCACAGAAGAGAGAGAGGGGGGGGGGGGGGAGGATTTATAAAAAAAGTTTAAAAATGCACTTAAGTTTTGGTTTTTATATTTTGGTCACATAGAAGTTTTGGTTTTTACACTTAAGCAATGCCACGTCAGCTTTGGTTAGCCACGTAGGATAAAAACTAACGTCGTTAAGTCTGGGAGTGATAAAAGAAAATAAGTTGAAAGTTTGGAGTGCTATTGGCCAAAGTAAAAGTTGAGGGTATTATCCACCAATAGGCTATAGTTAGGAGTATTAAAATCCATTTTCCCTTATTAATCACCTTAAATGTATTTGCATACTTCTAAGAAAAAAACAAAACTAGAGAGGAAGAGGGGGTGAGGTAGAGAGATAAAGACGATAGGAAAACCGACCTGCAACCACCACCATCGACCTCAATAACCCCCCAATCGACCACCGATTGACCACCTATCACCACCAACCGACCTGCAACCACCAATCGAAGGTATGTGAATCAGGCTATGTTTTTTGATTTAGATCGGTGAAGGGTGGTGGCCAGTGAAGGAAAGTGACAGAGAGAGAAAATGGGGGGGGGGTCTGTCACAGAAGAGAGGGGGGGGATTTATAAAAAAAGTTTAAAAATGCACTTAAGTTTTGGTTTTTATATTTTGGTCACATAGAAGTTTTGGTTTTTACACCTAAGCAATGCCACGTCAGCTTTGGTTAGCCACGTAGGATAAAAACTAACGTCGTTAAGTCTGGGAGTGATGAAAGAAAATAAGTTGAAAGTTTGGAGTGCTATTGGCCAAAGTAAAAGTTGAGAGTATTATCCACCAATAGGCTATAGTTAGGAGTATTAAAAACCATTTTCCCTTATTAATCACCTTAAATGTATTTGCATACTTCTAAGAAAAAACAAAACTAGATACACAATAATTAACATGCCAAACAAAATTCCGCATGTAAATAAGAAAGTGAAGATCGAGCTAATTAGATTTGTACACACCAAGCCATTTCTAACTATACATAGACAACATTGATATAAAATAGCTTTTCCTTCGATGAAATGGGAAGGACTAAATATCGAGCATCGAAGGTGATGTATTTCCAGCGGCGGATCTAGAAATGAATTTCAGTAGTAACGTTTTTCATTTTTTTCATTTTAGTAGCAATGTTTTCCAAATTTCGTAAAAAAAGCCAAATTTTCCACTACGTGCGCGAAGTTGAGCAGCGACGGACGTGACACCTAGTTATACACTAGGTCCGCCCCTGTGTATTTCCTAACATATTTTTTTGGGAATGCATAGTTCAATGGTGAAATTCTAGTTCTGACAACCCCGGGTCCCAAGTTCGAATCCTCCCACACGCTAGTCCTTTTCAACCTTAATGGGTATATTTTTTGATAGACGAGAATCGAACCTAAGACCCAACCCGAATAGAAACCCACCTAAGTGGTAAACCCTCCACCTCTGACCAGCTGGGCTGGACATCATTGGCTCCTAACGTAGAATTATGTTGCGGTTCAATTTGATTTCACAAATGTTCCATTGTCTCACATCATGTGAGACACATGAAGGACTAAAGGCTCAAGTTTTGTTTCAAAAAGTCATCAATTAGAATAACTATTATAGACAAATTATAGACAAGACTCACTAGGTAAAACATATAATCATATATAAATACACATGGATAAATGCTCAAGCCATGTCAAATGACGAAGATTTAAAGAATTGAAGATCAAAAATTGATGATCATCTACAAAGGTTTAAAGCTTCAAGAAATTGATTAGGAATTAGAGAGAAAATTAATTTAATCAAAGTAAAATCTCAATTGAACTGAACAAAGTTTAATATCAATTTGACGGATTTGGATGCATTACCCAAAATGAAAAGAAAGCACCGTGCTTTACCAAATCCCAACCTATGCTTAAAAGGTATCTTCAAAGTTGATGGGTTGGGTATGATTGATTTGATGACTGGTTAATCAAAGGTATGAGTGTGAAAAAGTGATTGTAACCTTTTATAGTCATTGCACAACGTTTAAAAGTTAAAAACCAGATAAAAAAAACTAACGGTTGATGTATCGACTGCGAGGTCATCTGGTTGTGTTTTCCCTATAAATACAAGCAAACTCCAACCTTTTTCATTCACTCATTTTGCTTGAAACTTTCAATATAATATTCTTAATATATCTCTAGTTCACTTGATATTTCAACATCTATTAAATGAAAGATTCAAGATCAAGAGAAAGAGAAAAAAACAAGAGTTGTTTTACAACTAAACCTTTATTTATTCTTGTGCATTGTGAGCTTGTAAATATATAGTTGTGAGAATTTTGTAAGGGACATCACTAAATGTCACACCACGCCAATGGCGGAAACACGTGGCGCGACGCTCGAAAGCATATCAAAGTCAAGATTAACACAAACTATATTTAATTAGAAAAGATCATTATATTAAGATGCCGAGAAGGAGTTCCTGGTTTCAACATTACATAAAACCACAAACATTAAGTTTCAAAGTGGGGTGTTTCCGTTTATGTCCCAACCCGATGGTAACAATAGGTGAAACCCCCAACCAGTGTCCGACATCCCAAATTCCACCGTACTAGCCGCATACCTGTTCAGCACTTAGTTACCTGAAAGATATGTTTAAAAAGACGTCAATATATAAAATATTGGTGAGTTCACAGGTTTTAGTTCCGTAATAACAACATTTTTACATCCTGTGCAGATCCAGCACAATTTGTGGCCTTTGTATGGAGTAGCTAGCTCCTACAAACTATGATGATGAGCAATCCCCTGAGTCCCATAACCAAACCAAGACTAATAAATATGCCCCGCTCCAAGTCGTTTCTCGGGACCCAACAACTTAAGTTCAGAATACGTGCACCCCAGGCATACGCCGATGCATAATCGACGCTATCGATTAGGGGTGGGCCTTGTCAGGCACCAATAGTACTATCCAAATATTCCTTTGGTTTCATTTACCTGAATTAATGGTTACAGTAGCGAGGACCCAACCCCGAGTGGCGAACAAAAACTCAAGTACTCATCATGCCACTTATCACATTTTAACCTTTGAAAACATTTCAACATGTGATAACTTTTGACAAACATATCTTTCCCCAGTTAAAACAGTAAAATGGGGCCGTGAAACTCACCTTAATTTCCAAGCTTAGCTAGCAAATAAAGCCCAAAGCTTTGACAGACTTCCTCGTGCCCTATTTACCAATAAAGGACACCTTAAAGTCTATCATATATAAGCCTAGCTTATTTTCCGGTTAAAAGATAGTTTATTCAACTATCTTGACTCGTGTGTACTAACCCGAGTCTTTAAGTGTTTTAACTCGACGAACCGATCGTGACTTATCATAATTCATGTGTTCACATACGATATAGTACTCAACTTGCACACCTGTTACTATTCGTGTGAAAACCATGTTGGACTACTACTACGAAACGCATAACTCGTCCCGAGTAATAGCTTGTCTCGTAAATCGGATAAGTGTAGTTGCCTTGTATAATTATTTTTGGACAATATACTTTGAAGAAACATAAGTATAATTATTGAAATTGACTAATAACATTTGTTATTTCGCTTCCCAAAATCCGAGTGTTTTAAGTGTTTCGAAGCATTACTTTCAAATAATTTTTCCCAAATAAGTTAAGCGTCTACGTATTTCAAATCCGTATTTTTGACAACGTTTTGGTTACCAAAAACCATTGAAGTTGACACAATTGACGCTCGACAAAACTATATATTTGTTTTGCAAATATTGTTCGATGTTTATCTTTATGGTTGTAATTAACCATTTGTCGAAAACGTCACAACTTTGGACAAAACCATTTGTTTAAAACACTTGGAAAGTTTATTTGTGAAAACATACGCAACAATATTAACCTCGTTGTGCTTCGGATTTTATAAATTTCGGCAGAGTTTCCCCTGTTTTTGTACGAACCAGACAACACAAGTCGTCTTAAAAATTCCCAAAACAATTTACAAACACAAGACAATCAATCGACTTATCCATTCCAAGCTACATGAGACATTATACGTTCCGTTACTTATATAAATTACACATGTTTATATAAGTGTGTATATATATACCTATATTTATAGTCCAAGAATTTAGTCCGATATCAATATTATAAGTCGCGTTTTTATTTACAATTACCAAATACTCCGATTATACTTACCGCTTATTATTCATATTGGTTCGTTAGCGAGTTAGTCGTTTATATTTATATATTTTAGAAATATATGTGTAAATAATAATATAATGAAATAATCACTAGTTATACCGAAACGCTTGACCGAAGCTCACTGAGTTGACCGGGTCTTGACCGAACCCGAAATCTGACCCGTTGACCATCAGTTGACCGGGTTGACCAAACCGAATCTAACCCGTCTAACCACGGTTCACCAGATCTGACCGGATCTAACCCGAGAGTACCATGCTTGACCCACGACTAGAACTTAAAGACAACACGCGAACCGAGCCAGATCTGACCCGAACCAAAACAGAGCGGACTCAAACCGCACCAGATCTGACCTGACCCGGACCAACCCGGCACCGAACCATCACCGAACCACAACCATAACCACCATCCTCTTCACAACCACCACCACGTCCACCCGCAACAACCGGACACCACCACCATTCAACCCCATCTGTCCCGATAACCGAACCAGACCACGTCTGCAGCCACCTAACCCGTCATCATCACCGTCGTACACCCCCCAGACAACCACCTCCAAACCTAACCCGATTAACCTTTACCTACCTCTTAACCATCAAAACCACCCCCAAAAACTCCCATTCTCGTCAGATCTGTTGCGTCAGACCACCCAAACAGCATCCTTCGGGCTTCAAACCCACTGCACCACCACCACCGAGTTGGGTGGTGGCCGGCCGAAGATAAACAGGGCGGAGGAGGAAGAGATCGGTTGGGAAAGATGTTGTTTTAGAGAGATATGGGTTAGAGAGAGACTAGGTTTTTAGAGAGAGAGTAGAGAGAGAGAGAGAGCATGGCGGCAGTAAAAATGAAGGAGAAGGGAGTATTATGATGCTTATAAAGGTAGGGTTTGGTTAGGTGGAGTGTACTGCGTGTTCGAACCCGTCTTAAAGTAACATCTCTCGGTTTTATTTCCAGTTCAAAAAGTAATAATAAAACAAGTCGGGAATGTTCGTATTGTAAAATATAGCTAAACCGAGCAATTTAAATGTTATTTTCGTCATCCGACGCGTGAAAACAGAACACGCGTTAAAATCGCGTTAATCGATTCGGTTGTGCTATCCTTCATTTAGACGACATGTTTACTTTCAAAACTTAATAAATGAAATTATTTATAATAAATATTTATTTCGAAAGTTCGATAACGGTTAAAACCACGCGTTTTGACGTTCGAATCCCACGTCAGTTCCTCTCCGCGTTCTCCAAGACACTGCGTTTTTGGCCGTTTACCGCGCCGATTTCTCATTCGATCGCATCAATAGTAAATACGTGTCGTATTTACATCTATTAGCCTTATGTTAGGACACTTTGACAAATTTTTACTGATGTCAATTCGTTACGTTAAATACGCGAAGTCTTTCTTTAAAGGCATAAAGGCTTCTACGAACTTTGAGAAGGAAATCGTAGTACTCATAACGGCTCAACTAACCATAATTAACCTTAAACCATGTTAATTAATTCGAAAACATGATTAGAATCACTTTAATCGTTGTACGAAATTTGCCGGTTGTCACATTCTCCCCCCGTTAAGAGTATTCCGTCCCGGAATTCAGTTCAAGTCATCCCATACATTAGTATCCTTGAACAGGGCGGGATGTTTGCGACTCGCGCAATCTCCTCTTTTCTCAGTGAATCTCCAGTTCACGTTTAGCGTTCTAACGAACACCATATAATGAGATGGCTACGACCGAGCTCTTGGATTTCGCAATCCGGCAAATATATCAGTTTTCCCGAAATAGTAGAGTTTTGAGTCAACCCGAATTCCGTCGGTCGAGGAATTGACAATGCTTCCTCAAGCCAGACTTGCGGGATTCATCAAGAGTTCCACTAAGCTCTTGCGATAGTTCGAGCTTACTCGTTGCGAGACCAATTTTAACCGATATCTCCAAGCCACTGGAGTACTAAGCGAAGTCACTCCATTACCGTTTTCGTGCTTAACAACACCCTTTCAGAGTATAACACTCAGCAAAGTCCTATACCGATTCGAAGTTCCTAAGGCTAACGCCTTGTTAGTACAACTTTCCGATCGGTTTGGCCACTTATTCAAGCAGATTTGAATCTACTAGATTTGTTGGTCGTCTCTCGAACAACTCAAGCCATATCATGTGTATATCTCTATCTGTCATTCAATGTACTAGAGACATACACGTATGCACTCCAGAGGACTTCGAGCAGTACACCCCAAACACTGGGGTGATAATTCCTATCACATAGGAAATTCTGGCGATGAAGTACACGAATTTGATTTGCCACTGACACCAATCGTATCACACAGAACACTTCCGTCTAGGACAATAATTCACTCGTTCGAGAATGGTAATCCATACTCATCTCAAATTGAGTATCCCAGACTTGCGTTCAAGGTTTGGCACACCCTGGGGCAGGATAACTACTAAAATCCGATATTGTGAACGTTGGCATCTAGTGTCTAGCCACGACTCTCCAAGAGTATAGGTGGCTATCCGTATGCCTCATATTATAACTGCAAACGAGTAGGGTATGAGAAGGTTCCAAACAGCAATCGATCATTACCTGTGTCCCATAACAGCCACCGGACACCTCAGGAGACATGACCGTTAGGTTCGCTCGTTTAAATCTCACTAACCGGGTGATCTTACTGGATTACAGAGAAGTCGACATTCTCGAGGACGCTCAAGGTTGTTTATAGTAGCGGATGGTATTCCTGTGTCCTCACGTGGACTGAAATCCACTATGCACTAACTTACACCCTTTCGCATAAGCGATTGTGGTTAGTGGTACCAGGGCGCCTAATATGAACTGACGGAGGTCGAAAGTTTTTGCGTCACTTTCACCCCTCAGCTCCTCAAACAGTAGACAGTGTATATTCGACATACGGGCCGTACAATTCCATAATCTGTGAGAATTAAAAGCTGACTTAAACGCAAGTGACTAGAGGCTCACATCACCTTATCACATTGGTCAACACGGGAATGATGTATATGGATCATCATGATATGGTTGCCGCAACAAACAGGGGACAGGGTTTCGACAACATCTCGACACGCTGGTCTCCACCTAAACAGTATACAGAGCACCGGTAGCTACCCAAAACAAGGGTATCCAGTACTTGTCCTGTTATATGTGCCATACGGGCAATGGTGTCCTATTAGTAGTAGCAACCTACTAAGTCAACTCTGAATAATACATACCACTCGCCCTTGAAATGACTATCAGATCCTATGCAGAGATCTGAGTGAAAGGAGTCCTGAAACTGGAACCCTCACTCGCCGAATATTCCATCTTTCGGATCTTTCAAGGTAAGAGGTGAAATCGAGTCATAGATGAATGCATTCGGCACACATTCCACGTGTGGGGCTTGGCAACTTCATACGCCAAAGCCGTCACTTAAAACAAACAAACGACCTAGATCACCCCACAAGAAGTAGTCCTGAGCCTTCCCATAAGGCATCACATTCAACGATTCAGGTAGTCACACACATGGTGCAACATGTAAGCTTTCGATCTCATCTTGATTAGTCATGGGCTAAACGCACTAACCAGGCAGCTCACATTACTATGGTGTCTCCAACAGTGTCTGTCAAGGACAGGGGATTTTGCTCTAGTACGAGCAATGCTACTGAAAAATAACTGGGAACACCCGTACCGACCCAAGGTCGAAAGGGTTCCACTATCCCAAGAATCTACGCAACGACACCAAGACAAGATAAACCTACCATCAGAAGAATAACAACATTAATCGAGCGGCTGAGTCGATCATCCATCTCAACAGGGTAGGGTAGTACCCTTGTAGAATAGACAAGGTTATATGCCCTTCAGGATTCAGGGTTTCATAAAACCCCAGAATCCTGTACCAGGGACTCCACCAATGCATACGCCATGGGTGGGTCCACAATGGTATTTCCATAATCGTCAGCATGACACGTCGACAGCCAACACGTCGACATGTATGACATCAAACGAACCCAGTAGGACGAGCAATAAATGAGTTGAGTCTTTCAACTCTTGCTAGTCCCAAAGGTATGGGTCATAAAATTGCTCACAATCATTCGATACGCTCGAGGTTCGAGACACATTCGAAATCCCTTATCACAAAGACGAGCCTCACCCCGCCATGTGTGGATCATGGGATTTCCTCCGACATGATTCGAGAGTGGTTAGTCGACCAAAATGCGCGTAAAAGGTTAAGGCTGGACATGGTGTCACTGATGCCTTAGATTTTGAAGAGGTAATGCTCACGAGACGCGCGAGCATATAAAGAGGTCGACACATGATTCGGTCAATTACTCAAACTACGAGATTCGAACTTTAGAGAGATACATGTGCTAACACTAGGACTAGAGTGTCTTAGTATGACTACTGGAAAGTCCGTTAGACACCCGAATTCCCACATTATCGATGGCGACACTACACAACCACTCAGCAACATAACAACAGCTACGTGGGTTTGGGGTAATGTCTTTATCCCGAAGGAACCAAGAGTGAAACAAACGACAAGTTATCACATCATCAAGTCAATCCAACAATTGTAGCAACACGTTCACGACACATTACGATAGTAGGGACAACACGACAATGATCGCAACACGTCCGCGAAACACATCAACAAGGGAATACCGCATCAGGAGCAGCACAACCACGGAGGTGAATCATCGACAGCGAAACGCAACCACATGGATACGCAGTCGGCAAAACTGTGCAACTACAAGAATGCACAATTGCTAGGGGTAACACCACAACATGAATTCACGACAGCAGGATGACACACAACCTAGCAAGTACCCCATACATAACTACAAGAAACTCCATTACGGTGAGCACGCACCCCGGTGCATTTCAGCTCACCTATGGTGGCAGAATCCTTATTTGTATCCTCAGCCACAAACCTATACTCCATAGGCTCATTGGTAGGTACGATTAGGTCACCAAGGGCATCCGCCATCATAACAGAAATGGGAACGATGGGTTCCACATAATTTAGTAGACTTATCAGGCTGACATCGTCCTTAGGGAGAACGACTGTATGCTCGATATAAGTCACTCGAGTAATGGCAACCGTATCATTGACAGACTTAAACCAAGCTTGAGAACCATTCTTGGCAGGAGCCAGGGAATGATAACGAGCGGTTCAACAAAAACCTCAAAGAGAATGGGGTTAACAGCAACGAACTCCATCGTGACACAAACATGGTTATAGCGGCTTGGCAAGGGTCTTAGAGATGTCTATGTCAATGACAGTGATCTTAGCAGGAGCCTTCGTAACAACAGCAACATCAAAATTGACAAAAGCCATAGAAACATCCTCAACACACTCAGTATGAACTACACTCTCAGCAACGACGACATGATTCGCTTGGGCCATAGAACAATTACAGCAGGAGCAACATCAGGCTCGGCGGGAGCCTTAGACTCGACAGAGTTACTAGATGTGTGGTAAATAGTATCCTTAGGACCTAGAAACCAACCAACATCTTTTTCAGTATCAAAGATAGTGGTCACAACGAGAATAGTAGAGGTAGAAGGATCATGATTTATCGGGACACCACGATAAAATAAAAACGATACAGACTCTGGCAATTCAGCCGACTCATCCTTCTCATTAGGGTCCTCTTGCATGTTATTTTGGCGCTAGCACCGATAGTCATCAACTGAAATGCCTCTCCGCCACCTAAGCGAGGCCAGCGAACTTTCTTCCTGATAGGCCACGCAGTGAGAGTATCGGAATACGACAAGAGATTAGACAAGTCACATTGTCCACAACGAATGGATCTCGCAACCTTAGTTTATAAAACACCGTGTCAAAGGGACGCAACGTCTCAATATCTATGGGGTTTGATGGGAAACACTTCGCATCAATTGCCACCCCAAATAGTCAACCAGTCTCGTCGTCCTGACGAGGGTAGCGGACGTTCAACATTGCAACATGAGCAATGGAATTGCCGTCCCATGGGTAAGTTTAGTTGACAGAATAACGTGACCACTTCCAGTAATCCGTTATTTGATTTTCGAGGGGGATTTCAATGTCAGCCAAAGCGTTCTGTGACATTTGACAATTACGGATCACACACTTTACGATTTCGGCTCCCGAAATGTGGTTTCACTCCCCAAGTATTATGACGGATTCAGACGCAAAACGCACGTCGTGATCTTATATTCAATATATATGTATGTCTCCATATATATTAACTAACTTGGATAAACTCATCTCCGACTCGACTCACTTTACCATATAATTACTTTCCCATTAAGTAGTTATACTAGGATCTTATCGGTCGAGATTTCATTTTTTTCCATATTCGACTCGACTCAGCTTTCCATATATTTATTTTCCCATTAAATAAATATACTATGATCTTGTCGATTCGATATTACATTTTACAACCATCGACTCGACTCACTTTACCGTATAATTATTTTCCCATTAGATAATTATACTAGGATCTTGTCGATTCGACATTACATTTTACAACCATCGACTCGACTCACTTTACCGTATAATTATTTTCCCATTAAATAATTATACTAGGATCTTGTCGACTCGATATTACATTTTCAACACCCGACTCGGCTCACTTTACCATATATTTATTTTCCCATTAAATAAATATACTAGGATCTTGCCGATTCGACATTACATTTTACATCCATCGACTCGACTCACTTTACCGTATAATTATTTTCCCATTAAATAATTATACTAGGATCTTGCCGATCGATATTTCGTTTTCAACACTCGACTCGGCTCACTTTACCATATATTTATTTTCCCATTAAATAAATATACTAGGATCTTGCCGATTCGACAACATATTTTACTTTGTTAAGTTTGCATACTTAACTCAGTTTTAAACGTGTAATCGTTATGGATTATTTAACGTTAATACCCCCATGTATGCTTTCCCAACACTTAGGAAAGTGTTATATACATTTTATAAAATAAATCTACTCGGAAGCGCGACACGGCTGGATGATTTCGCAATCAGTCCACAACTACATAGGAACAACCAACATTGTCGATCCAGACGGGGGCTATCATGCCTTCTAGATAAAGATGATTAAGCCTATTAACTCAGCAAGGTCGATTCTGCCCTCCAATAGGGGAAGAAACGCCTGACCCTTGAAGACAACTTAGGCATGTGTTAGATCAAGGATGACTTATTTACAATAGCAACACGGCAGCACACGGGCCACGAGTCTCAAAACTGATCTACACGGAGTCCCGGGCTCAAAACACACTGGTTTGCAGGGACGCACCCTAAGTCTTCACTGGGTTCCAAGTTTAGCATTCCACGCATCGTACCAGGCATTCATCTCTTCGGTAGGCAATGCATCCTCGTACGTCCGCTCCATTGAAGAACTTTGTGCGGAGGCATTAAACTCCTATACAAGGAAGTTTTCGTCTCCTGTCCCTATCCGATGCGAGGGTTTTCGTCAGATTACTCATATGAATAGAAGTTCGAGCTCTTCCGTGTTCGTACCTTAGAGGTAATGCTGAAGAAAGCTCATTCAGTTGCGAGGATCGAAATCAAGGGATATCAACAAGACCTCCCTTTTAACTCATTGGCCAATCAAAAGCTAAGACTGAACCTACAGAACAAGAATAGACAAGACAAGGAGTGATCACCAACCCCAGCCCTAGCGCCCACCAAGGTTACCGTGCACCACAAGTTATTATTACGTGTGCACCCGTAATGATAATCGGTGTTGCTAGGTAATTTTTGGTGCCCGCTAGTTCCGAGCTTCCTGATCCAAAAACAAGGATTTCACACAATAAAAGAACTAGACTAGCTTCGCTTTCACAACATCAGCAACACGACAACGTCCACTAGCACGATAAAGGTTAGTCCTTCCGATCATCCCGTCCGCAGGTAAGCGGGTGAGTTCGTCGTAGACCACCGCGTCCTTCCCGCTTGCCGATATCGGTAATCGATGCAGAAGTGCGGACTAAAGTGAAGTGTGACACGACATCCTTACATGCAAGCTATCTGTAGTACTTATATGCATTAACTAGCACTAGTTAGAAAATCGGATCTCTACACAATATAAACATTCATATCCTTATTTTCTAACATTTTATATATTGACACACATGGCTAGTCGGTCGGAATTTCCCCTTGTACAACCCATGTACAATTTTCTTTCTTTTCTAAAAATATTTCGTTGTGTTTTATTTTTGAAAACTTCGTTTTCGAGCCAAAACCGGTTATAGTCTAGATTTTTCAAAAATACTAGTTCGCTATAACCTTGGCTCTGATACCACTTCTGTCACACCACGCCAACGGCGGAAACACGTGGCGCGACGCTCGAAAGCATATCAAAGTCAAGATTAACACAAACTATATTTAATTAGAAAAGATCATTATATTAAGATGCCGAGAAGGAGTACCTGGTTTCAACATTACATAAAACCACAAACATTAAGTTTCAAAGTGGGGTGTTTCCGTTTATGTCCCAACCCGATGGTAACAATAGGTGAAACCCCCAACCAGTGTCCGACATCCCAAATTCCACCGTACTAGCCGCATACCTGTTCAGCACTTAGTTACCTGAAAGATATGTTTAAAAAGACGTCAATATATAAAATATTGGTGAGTTCACAGGTTTTAGTTCCGTAATAACAACATTTTTACATCCTGTGCAGATCCAGCACAATTTGTGGCCTTTGTATGGAGTAGCTAGCTCCTACAAACTATGATGATGAGCAATCCCCTGAGTCCCATAACCAAACCAAGACTAATAAATATGCCCCGCTCCAAGTCGTTTCTCGGGACCCAACAACTTAAGTTCAGAATACGTGCACCCCAGGCATACGCCGATGCATAATCGACGCTATCGATTAGGGGTGGGCCTTGTCAGGCACCAATAGTACTATCCAAATATTCCTTTGGTTTCATTTACCTGAATTAATGGTTACAGTAGCGAGGACCCAACCCCGAGTAGCGCTGGCAAATCGTGTCCCTAACAGGTTAACAGGTCTCTGACGCACGCGAACAAATCAAGTTCTAAACATGAACACGACTCGTTTAACTCATTTATATCTCATGTTTATAACACAGTTTTATGTTTTATGTACCAAAAAAGGGAAATGAAAGATTTTTGCCTCTTAATTCTAAGTATTAAAAAAAGTCAAAAAATCAAATAGTGTACTTTTCAGTCAAACAGGTCTTATCGTGTCTTAACAGGTTACCCATTGCCAGCCCTAACCCCGAGTGGCGAACAAAAACTCAAGTACTCATCATGCCACTTATCACATTTTAACCTTTGAAAACATTTCAACATGTGATAACTTTTGACAAACATATCTTTCCCCCAGTTAAAACAGTAAAATGGGGCCGTGAAACTCACCTTAATTTCCAAGCTTAGCTAGCAAATAAAGCCCAAAGCTTTGACAGACTTCCTCGTGCCCTATTTACCAATAAAGGACACCTTAAAGTCTATCATATATAAGCCTAGCTTATTTTCCGGTTAAAAGATAGTTTATTCAACTATCTTGACTCGTGTGTACTAACCCGAGTCTTTAAGTGTTTTAACTCGACGAACCGATCGTGACTTATCATAATTCATGTGTTCACATACGATATAGTACTCAACTTGCACACCTGTTACTATTCGTGTGAAAACCATGTTGGACTACTACTACGAAACGCATAACTCGTCCCGAGTAATAGCTTGTCTCGTAAATCGGATAAGTGTAGTTGCCTTGTATAATTATTTTTGGACAATATACTTTGAAGAAACATAAGTATAATTATTGAAATTGACTAATAACATTTGTTATTTCGCTTCCCAAAATCCGAGTGTTTTAAGTGTTTCGAAGCATTACTTTCAAATAATTTTTCCCAAATAAGTTAAGCGTCTACGTATTTCAAATCCGTATTTTTGACAACGTTTTGGTTACCAAAAACCATTGAAGTTGACACAATTGACGCTCGACAAAACTATATATTTGTTTTGCAAATATTGTTCGATGTTTATCTTTATGGTTGTAATTAACCATTTGTCGAAAACGTCACAACTTTGGACAAAACCATTTGTTTAAAACACTTGGAAAGTTTATTTGTGAAAACATACGCAACAATATTAACCTCGTTGTGCTTCGGATTTTATAAATTTCGGCAGAGTTTCCCCTGTTTTTGTACGAACCAGACAACACAAGTCGTCTTAAAAATTCCCAAAACAATTTACAAACACAAGACAATCAATCGACTTATCCATTCCAAGCTACATGAGACATTATACGTTCCGTTACTTATATAAATTACACATGTTTATATAAGTGTGTATATATATACCTATATTTATAGTCCAAGAATTTAGTCCGATATCAATATTATAAGTCGCGTTTTTATTTACAATTACCAAATACTCCGATTATACTTACCGCTTATTATTCATATTGGTTCGTTAGCGAGTTAGTCGTTTATATTTATATATTTTAGAAATATATGTGTAAATAATAATATAATGAAATAATCACTAGTTATACCGAAACTAGGGGTGTACAAAAAGCTCGCGACTCGAGGCTCGCTCGAAACTAGCTCGAAAAAAGCTCGAAAAAAGCTCGGCTCGAAGAGGCTCGTTTTGTTTTCGAGCCGAGCCGAGCTGGCTCGTTTTGTAATCGAGCCGAGCTCGAGCCAGGGGTGTTCAGCTCGTGGCTCGGCTCGTGGCTCGGCTCGATGGCTCGACTCGTGGCTCGGCTCGATGGCTCGACTTAGGCTTGTGTAATTTAGAAAAATAAAAAAAATATACATGATTATGTGTAATTTTATTTAATTTTATTGTTTTTTATTTAATAAATATTTGTAAAAAAATAAAAAAAATTAAAAAATTAAAAAAAAATACATCGAGCTGGCTCGAGCCAGCTCGAGCTCGGCTCGAACATTTACGAGCCGAGCTCGAGCTCGACTTTTCAGCTCGATCAGAAAAACGAGCCGAGCCGAGCTGGCTCGGTTTAGGTTCGAGCTCGAGCTCGAGCTGGGCCTGGCTCGGCTCGACTCGGCTCGTGTACAGCCCTAACCGAAACGCTTGACCGAAGCTCACTGAGTTGACCGGGTCTTGACCGAACCCGAAATCTGACCCGTTGACCATCAGTTGACCGGGTTGACCAAACCGAATCTAACCCGTCTAACCACGGTTCACCAGATCTGACCGGATCTAACCCGAGAGTACCATGCTTGACCCACGACTAGAACTTGAAGACAACACGCGAACCGAGCCAGATCTGACCCGAACCAAAACAGAGCGGACTCAAACCGCACCAGATCTGACCTGACCCGGACCAACCCGGCACCGAACCATCACCGAACCACAACCATAACCACCATCCTCTTCACAACCACCACCACGTCCACTCGCAACAACCGGACACCACCACCATTCAACCCCATCTGTCCCGATAACCGAACCAGACCACGTCTGCAGCCACCTAACCCGTCATCATCACCGTCGTACACCCCCCAGACAACCACCTCCAAACCTAACCCGATTAACCTTTACCTACCTCTTAACCATCAAAACCACCCCCAAAAACTCCCATTCTCGTCAGATCTGTTGCGTCAGACCACCCAAACAGCACCCTTCGGGCTTCAAACCCACTGCACCACCACCACCGAGTTGGGTGGTGGCCGGCCGAAGATAAACAGGGCGGAGGAGGAAGAGATCGGTTGGGAAAGATGTTGTTTTAGAGAGATATGGGTTAGAGAGAGACTAGGTTTTTAGAGAGAGAGTAGAGAGAGAGAGAGAGAGAGAGCATGGCGGCAGTAAAAATGAAGGAGAAGGGAGTATTATGATGCTTATAAAGGTAGGGTTTGGTTAGGTGGAGTGTACTGCGTGTTCGAACCCGTCTTAAAGTAACATCTCTCGGTTTTATTTCCAGTTCAAAAAGTAATAATAAAACAAGTCGGGAATGTTCGTATTGTAAAATATAGCTAAACCGAGCAATTTAAATGTTATTTTCGTCATCCGACGCGTGAAAACAGAACACGCGTTAAAATCGCGTTAATCGATTCGGTTGTGCTATCCTTCATTTAGACGACATGTTTACTTTCAAAACTTAATAAATGAAATTATTTATAATAAATATTTATTTCGAAAGTTCGATAACGGTTAAAACCACGCGTTTTGACGTTCGAATCCCACGTCAGTTCCTCTCCGCGTTCTCCAAGACACTGCGTTTTTGGCCGTTTACCGCGCCGATTTCTCATTCGATCGCATCAATAGTAAATACGTGTCGTATTTACATCTATTAGCCTTATGTTAGGACACTTTGACAAATTTTTACTGATGTCAATTCGTTACGTTAAATACGCGAAGTCTTTCTTTAAAGGCATAAAGGCTTCTACGAACTTTGAGAAGGAAATCGTAGTACTCATAACGGCTCAACTAACCATAATTAACCTTAAACCATGTTAATTAATTCGAAAACATGATTAGAATCACTTTAATCGTTGTACGAAATTTGCCGGTTATCACACTAAGCTTGTTTAGTGATTAGACAATGTGATGATCACTACCAGTTGAGATTAATAAGACGTAAGGAGATCACTTCCTTGATAAAAGTGGTACGTTTGTATAATGTGATCACTTCATTACAAAGAGTGGAACATTTGTAAAAAGTGATCACTCACTTGCTTAGTAAGACGATTATGTAACAAGTATCTCTACTTGATTAAGAGAGACGACTAGTGAAGAAACTATTGATCAGAGGATCGAGGAGATGACGTAGAGAGATTAATTAACATTTCTTGAACCTCTATAAATCGATTTTGTTTTTTCTACCCTCACCTCTTTAGTTATTTGCATATATTTTGTTTATTGTTTGATTGTGTTGTTAACAAGTGAAAACGAGATTCAACTTAAGTTTTATACAACACATATAGATTGTATATAATATGTTATTTACTTTGAAGTGAAAATTTCACAAACCCTACGCACGTCAATCCTCCTTTGACTCAAGGCAGAGCATATAATGATCTAAGTGAATCTTTATATCTTGAGTGTAACATATATACATCCATGGTAAGCGCTATTCGATTTCATCTACAAAAAGATAAGTTAATTATTTACATGATAGAATTTCATTTTATGTTATTTTATAGTACAATTTTGACTTGTTTACTTACGGTTCATTCATTTCGGTTGGATTGCAGTCCTAATGAAGTACTGTAAATCGTTTTTAAAACGGTTTAATGTGGTTAGGGGTAGGGATGAGATCAAACTTTTATCAGTAGCTCATAGTACCGACACCAAAGTTCAGTTAAGACCAAAACCAAATATCATACCATATACATTCGATTAGTATTGGTATGGTACAGTACTGTATCGTTAAAAGTCCTAGACTCATAGCATGTTGCACTATTAAAATTGAGCTAAATTCATAAACAAATATTGTACGTATATGTGGTACGCCATTAGTACAGTACCAATATACAGTACGAAATTTCAGGATCAATTTTCAATATCCATGTGATGTTCCAAATTTTAAATCAAAAGAATATTGGAATTTGATAATCCAAACTGTGAGTCTCATGACTAATTGGCCTAAACTAATTCATACTTAAGAGACAATTTGATCAACAATCCTAATAGCATAATCAACACAACTTGATTATACTCGATTTCGTTAGTGCGTTTCTCCGTTTCGTTCATAATTGTCATTGTGAAAGAAATCAAGTATAAACCTTTGATCAATATACTCTAGGGATTGTTTTTGACAATCCAAGTAAAAGTGATTATTAAACTTTAAATCGATTTTTTATCACTTAGTTATAGTTTGTATTATTACTAAAATCCTATTTAAACAAAAAATGTGAATCCGGATAAATCAAAAATTTTAATGGGTAAACGAATCGCAAAATTATAGTAGTATAAAACTAATTTTAATAAAGATTAACTTAAATAAAAAAAAAAAGATTTTAATAAGGAAAGTCATTGAAATTTGAATTCAAGAGATTTCCTAGATATCCCAATGAAACGTCCCCTACTTCTCTATATATACAAACCCTCTTCTATCATACAAATTAACTTAATACAACCGAAGGATTTCTTATATACAGTTTTCTGGGCATTATTTGTTATTATTCAAGAATCTTATTATAATAATTAAGGTCAGTTAACTAAACTCATACTAATAATAATAATAATAATATTCATAATTGTACGTGTTGTTATTCAAGAATGTTATAATAATAATAATAATAATAATAATAATAATATTTTGTTTTGTTTGCAGATTTTTGAAGTTGAATATGGTTGAAGTTAAAGGTAAAAGTAAAAGAGAAAATAAACCTACTCGACTTGTTCTTACCTGTGCGGATGATTTTGGCCGGCTTAGGTGTTTCTTGTGTCAGAAGATTTATACCGAGGAACGCAAACTATATGATCATATGCTTGATCATAGTAAGTCCGATTGGCGGAAAGTGCTACCGAAAGAACTAAGCAACTGCATCTCCGTCGTTGTCTGTCATACGTATGCATCACTTGATAATTATTATGATGAAGAATCTTCTGATGATGTTGAGGAAGAATGTTTAACGAGGCGAGAAGGTGAGGTGGATGATTTGATGAAGTTTTTGCCTGCATGGAAGGTCTCAGGTAAAGGTAAAGTTAAAGATAAAAGGGGCCGACCGTCTTGCATTAAGCATGTCGTTTTACCACGATCAAAGAAGTTGAAGTCGATGGTGGACAATGAGGAGAAGGGCAAAGCTGTGGTTGAAGATGTCGAGGAGGAGGATGAGGGTTTACTAGAAGCAGCGCGTTTGCTGGCATCGAAGTTTAAGAGAGATGAAGCTGTAGTACCAGAAGGCGTGAAGTCGAAGGCGGATGTGGCGAAAGGAGGCGGTGGTAAGGTGGTTTTTGATTTTGATCTCAATGTGGCTGCAACTGAAGATGAAGAATAATCGTATATTGATCATGCATTGGATTAATCTAACTAGCTGCATGTTTGTTAATATGTTTTTGTTTTATGGAGAACTAATTTTAGATGAATTAATGATGATTTCTTTCAATCTTTGGATCATTGTTGGGTTAATTCTAAGTTTAGGTGAAAAGTGGAAGAAAGTAAAAGTTGGAGGATGGTTATGTTAATTGCTATGAATGAATTAAATTAGAGATATACATTTGTTTAATTTAGATTGTGGTATTTGATTTAGTTAGAGATAGTATTGGTTTAGAATACCTTGTTTAACAAGTAAATAATTTTAATACCTTGTTCAACAAGTAATTAGTAAATACAGGGCTATTTGTTTAGGTTTTACGTGTGGCTTTGATTTTATACAATGCGATTTGTGTCTAATCGATTATTATTATTGTTATTTCATTATTGTTCCTGTCGTCGTCGTATGAGTGTGGTGATCGATTCAATTGACTTCAACAATCATGTAATCAACGTCTTTTTTTTTCAACTCTCACTGACATAAAATGCTTTGTTAATCGGATGTGTAATGATTATTTTGTCGGATTTTATCAAATCCCTATCCAATCTGTCTAAAAATACAAAACCAATGAAATGCCATAACAATGCATGAACAAATGCCTATAACAATGTATGAATGTCTAAAACACATGTATGTGTAAACTGCATTTTTAATAATTCAATACATCTTTGAAAGATTGCTACTTCAATGTAGATACTGATCCGAGCATCTGAATCATATATATTCTTTGATAGATGAATGTGGTCTTGTTATTCTTGAACATTACACCATACTCATTAAAAGGAAAGGTGTCAACATAACCAAACAAAAAAAACGGCCTTCAAAAAGTTAGTAGTGTATAACTATGACCTGATATTCATTTCCTTTTTCTAATTCCCACAAGCGTTATTGTTGATTATTTGGTGTTAAAATGATATAAAATTATTTATTCGTATATTACTCCCCCTCAAATAATAGCGTACCTTCAAAGTTATCTTATTAGCAGACTTTGCTCCCGTCGCCAAAAAAGGGAATCCAGATCAGCCTCAATTGATCGAGTCATGTTTTTCTTTCTTTTTAGCTTTTTTTTCTTCAGTTGCCCAAACTTTATCTACCTCTGCTCTACTGAGCGAACTCTGTCCACCTACAACACTCAAAACCTTACATGAACATTCGTGCGCAGGCATATTAAAAAGCCAATTGTATATAGAAAGCTGAAGCCTTGGACCTCTTTTTAATTATTTTGGGACCAAAAATCACTATTTTTAGATGGTATCCTTTTAGGAACACATGCCAACCATTGCTTAAGTATAAGGGCAACACATTTTTTCCAAAAAGCTACACACAAAAACATTAGAGACTAATATAGAAATTCCGGATGCAAAATATATTGCTAAATAATTGTATATTTCCTAATACGTCTTATTATTATGTTTTAAAAACGACATCCAAGACGAAGTATTTCACTTTAATGAGCTTAAAAAGACAAACCTATTTGCAAAAAAATAAAATGTTAAGGTTTGGCTTCTATAAGCTCCGACAAGGCTGTATCTCGACTGGTAAGGAGAAAGTACCTCTCCCTCACTCGATCAAGGCAAGCATTTCGATAACCAATGAGATTCTATTTTATTGATTCTACGGTGCTTTGTGAGCCCTTTAAGCAGGTCAGGTGTGGATGATTTATACCATCAGAGAAGAAAGTTTGGATTTATCAGGCACAGATTTCATGGTATGATCTGGAAGACCAACAGAAAACCCAAGAATCATATGTAAACAAATCAAAAGACATTTAAAAATAACCCACAAAATCAAGAGAAGGAACACATTGTTTAAATCAGATTCCGAAATCACATAATCAGCAACCATATACCGAATCTAGCACCCATGATATCTACCGAATTAAGCGTCCTAAATGGATTTTTGTTCTAAAATCAGTATATACAGAGTTTAGCATCCTAAACGGCGTTTTGTTCTAGGAAGTCTAATTTATCACCCGCCTAAAATTTAAGACTTTAATGGTACTGAACGCAATGTTGTCATCACAATAAGCAACCTCTCATAAATGGTACTGAACGCAATGTTGTCATCCCATTCAATTTGAACAAAAATGTTGTAACAATTTCAATCCCAATTTCAAATAGGTGTAGAAGATTAGATGGGAGCCTAAAATTTAAAAATACATTCACATAGGCATTTAGCCTCTATGTTACTATTAGTTGTCCACTATATTTCATTTAAGAACAATATATGTAAAAATACATGATAATAACTATCAACAATAGCTTCAATTAAGGTAAAACCAAGTGAAAAGTAAAGAAATTTATGCGAAAGCAATTTTGTGTTTGGGTTGGTTTTGGTTTCAGCCCGCCGCCAAGGGCGGCTCGGTTTCTAAACGTCAACGGCTCTTAAAATGGCTAGGTGGATTTTGTATAAGAAATGTAGAGAGAATATGAAAGATGTTGTTTTATTGTAATATTTTGGTACATTCAAATATGAGGAGATAACATCCTCTATAAATACATGAAGAAAAATAAATAAATGAGAAAGTAGCTAGTCTTTTGGGCACACAATAAGGAGCTAGTCTTTGGGGCATAGAATAAGGATGACTTTGACTAGTCAAAGTCATAATCTCCAATACTCCCCCTCAAGTTGGAGCGTGAAGGTTACGAACACCCAATTTGCCAAGTAATATTTTTTCTTCTTCGAACACTCCCCCCAATTTGCTAAAGAATAGGTCAAGCATGTAACCATCCAACGATAAATGAGAGGTGAAAAATATGGAAACGGTTAACCAACGTCTATATTAGTTAACCAATCTTCAAAGCTAACTTGAAACAGTCCACAAGCTCATAAAAGAAGGCGGATATCATGGGATCTTTTATTTATTTCATTTGTAAACTATAAATAGGGGCATGATGAACGAAATAGGACACTTGCTTGACACCCACTTGAAACTAACTTATTTCTGATCAAACACCTGATACTCTCTACACACACACACAACACTACATTATAAACTTAGTAGTTCGTTCATCATACTTTCAAAGTTGTAAACATTTTACCATTTTAATATTAACAAACATGGTATGGGCTTAGACTCCTCCCGAGGTTTTGTGCTGGCGATCATCAAGTGATCAAGGGTTTTCCTCATACATCGAGTGTTGTTCTCTTGTTGCATTACATTTACATACATTAATCTTTCCTTGTTTCATCATTCTGTCAGACAGTTACATCCTCAGGATATAACTGTCCATCCTGACCAATTCCTTTGCCATCCTGAGCATAGTTGTCAAATTATTGTTTCTTTGTTATCTTAAACTGCCATCTTGAACATATAACTAAGCTTTTAACAAATTACACAGTTTTAACACTTTACCTCACATTTACTAATTTGGAATACAAAGTTATTTTATCAAGTAATTTTTTACCAAAACAATTTGGCGCCCACCGTGGGGCAAGTGGCACTATTTTTAACAAAAACTTTGTTAAAATTCATTTTTAATCAACTCATTACACTAAAAAATAAAAACATTACACTAAAAAAACCATTACAATAAAAAATACTAACGTAAGGTTGAGGTTGAGTGTAACATTTGCCATGCCGAAACATGATGAAAGTCTTGTCCAACCTCTGAAAGATACTCGATGTGAGTAAAAACTAGGAGCACGTATTCTGTTTCGCCAAGGAGATTCCTAAAGACTTGTTTATATGCTATTTAGAAGTTTTTACACTTCGTTTTGAAATCTCCGTACTTGTGGGAGATTGAATCACAAGTACGTTTTGTTCCCCCGACGAGGTTATCAAACTTGACTAGCACTTAACCTCACTATGGTCCGCGACTTCGAACGCCACGGCTCGTAGACGCGCCATCGCCGTGCGATTGATTGTGCGCGATTATCAACGCGAGTTCCTTCTCTTCGGACCATTGCACCATGATTTCGAATGATTTCTAAAGAAAGTTTATGAATTGTTGTAGAAGGATAGGAAGATGAAAAGAGAAGAAGATGAAGAATGGAGAAGAAGATAAGTATATATTGGGTGAAAATGTAAATTAGTAATTAATGATAAATGGTAAAAAAAAGTTTAAATATTCAACGGTCAAATGACTGTTTCAAGTCGTTAGCGGACGCGAGCGTGGTGGCGTCTCCTCGCTCACGTGCATGCCAGTGCGTGTCAGTTGTGGTGCTCGTGAGCCACATGGCTTGATGGGTGGCTCGCGTCTGCTCGCTTGCAGGCCACAACACATAGTCTTAGAAAAAGAAAAATAGGAATCGAAATTGCCAGTGCCCAAATCCAAAACGACGTCGTAGCGAGTAAATCCATTTAAGAGGGTGTTTGGGATTGCATTTGAAAACAACTTATTGACTTTTCCAAGAAACCAATAAGTTAAGCGAAACATTACAAAAAAAAAAAAAAAAAAAAAACAATTTATTGACTTTTTGACGCTTTTCATCACAAAAGCTAATCCAAACATTTTTTTTTGAACGGCAAACAAATCAATCCCGAGCACTCTCGAAGTACCCATTGGACAAAGGAGCACTCTGAGAGTAACCCGGGTCCACCAGTAATTTCACACTAGTCCCGGGAAAAATCTGCCGCCCGAAAGCCCACTGCGGTAAAACCCGGCCCACCAGCATCATTTTGATGCCAGTAAGACTCGAACTCCCTACCTTCCATAAGGAAAGCAAAGAGAGTGTCACTCCACCATAAATAGATTGACCCCAAACACGCTTTTTAAAACTCATTTTAAAAAACTCACAAGCCAATAAGAACTTTAAAAAATAAATACATGTTTGCATTTCCAAACTAAAGTTATAAGTTTATCCAAAATACCCTAAAACCTAAACACCCTTTAACATAGGGCTGACATAACAGGTTACACGAACATGTTAAGACACGAACATAAAACCTGTAAACACGAACACGACACGAAATCTGATCGTGTCATTTTTTTTTTCAAACACGAACACGAACCTGGGTATAAGAGGTTAACACGATAAGACACGATAAGGAACACCTGATAAAATAAGCTAACATGACAAGACACGATAAGACACGACAAGACATGATAAGAAACACGATAAGACCTGTTAATACACGTACACGATAAGACCTGTTAATAGACGTACACGATAAGACCTGTTAAGACACGTACACGATAAGACACGAACACGAAACAGGTAAACACGAACACGACACGAAAATAAACAAGTCTTACCGTGTCGACCCTGTTATAGACACGAAACCTGTTAAGATCAATTACGAAACCTGTTAAAATCATGTATGTTAGTGTCAGGTTATCGTGTTCGTGGCTAAATTGCCGGACTCAACACAAACTCGGAGAGATGATATAGACAAGACGACTCCATCACGCAGTGTGTGTGTAATCGTATTGGCGAGATCAATGGAAGAAGAATCACAAGACATATTATTATTAACCTCACTCTCAAAACTCGGCGTCCCCATCCCTCCAGAAGCTTCCTCCGTTAAACATCTATCACCAGAAGCATTAATAACGATCTGTGCTCACTCACTTCATATAATATCCAACAACTCCGAATCGTTTCCCATCACTTTACCAGACTCTATGGCTGATCGTTTCACCCTATGCACCGATCTCGCCTCATCTGTTAAAGACCTAGGTTACATCGCTGATATCAGCTTTCATAAGGTAATATAATAATAATAATAATAATAATAATAATAATAATAATAATAATAATAATAATATAGCATGTTATCTGTATCTGTTTGTTTCGTTATTAGGTTTATTTGAATATCGTGTTTAAGTGTAGTAAAGTTTTTGCAATTGATTTAATAGTTAGGAATTTGAAGAGTTGTTGATTGATTAAGGTTTCATGATTTGTATCAGTTTGCGTTTTGGAAGGAATGATGTTATGTTATGTTTTGTTTTGTTTGGATTTGGTTTGATATAGAAGCTAGTTTTGATGAATCTTAGTGATGGAATTGGATTCACAAAAAAGTGTTTGGATTAAGGTGTCGTTGTTTGTATCGGTTTGCGGTTTAGGAGTAATGGTATTATGTTTTGTTAAATTTAATTTAATCGTGGGATGAATTGGACATACAAGCTAGTTTTGATGAATCTTATTTATGAAATTAGAGACACAAAAAAAGTGTTTGGATTAAGGTGTCAGTGTCACTATTGGTATCGGTTTGCATTTTGGAAGGAATGAGGTTATGTTTGTTTAGATTTGGTTTAATTGTTGATTTAATAATCGTGTGATGGATTAGATATTGAAGCTAGGTTTGGTGAATGCTGGTGATGAAATTAGATTCACAAAAAAAAGTGTTTGGATTAAGGTGTCACAGTTCATATCAGGTTGCAGACTTGCATCTTTTAAGTAATATAATCTTATGTTTTGTTAAAATCAAATTTAATCGTTGACTGAATAGTCATGTCATCATAGTTGTTAATAGCGACCATAGCGCCCGCTATAGCGAATAGCGTAGCGCTCATGTGTCGCTATATGGTTGATAGCGACAAATAGCGAGGAAAGCGACAAATAGCGAGGAAATAGCGAGATTTTTCTATTTTTAGTATTTTTTTGGGTAAAATATACATATAAAACATCTCTAAAAAGTTCTTCCAGTGTATCGCTAAACATGAAATTGCGCCCGCCATTTCATCGCTATTGCTATGTAGTGTATCGGTAGCTTGTCGCTATCGTCCGCTATTCGCCATTAACAACTATGCATGTCATGGATTGGGCATAGAATCTAATTTTGATGAACCTCTTTAGTGATTACATTAGACTCACAAAAAAAGTGTTTGGATTAAGGTGTCTCAGCTTATATCAGTTTGCATTTTAGAATTAATAATCTTATGTTTTGTTAAATTCATTTTAATTGTTGACTTAATAATCATGTGATGGATTAGACATAGAAGCTTGTTTTGATAAAATTAGATGCGCCTATTGTATAATTATTGTTGTGAAATTATTCTTAGAAACAGAATATATCTCTTGCTTACGGCAGTTCCTGTATCCATCTGAAGAAGACATGTATAAGTTGATTAGATTTTTGGTTGGGAGGCTCTCTGAATCGTCTCGAACTGCAGTATCGCCAGAAACAGAGGATGATAATGCGGCTGCAACGATAAATGTTGATATTCTGGATAAATCTATCAAGGATGCTAATGATGAGGGACGGGATTTGCATGCGAAAGTTGAAGACCTGAAACTGAGAACTGATGATGTGGCATCACATTCAAATCCATATGCTGAAGATGTTGTGACTGCTAATGGTAACAGCAGTGGCTTAACAGATGATACTCAGGAAGATCGTCAACATAAACGTGACCAGTCAACAATTTCTATACAAGACAAATCATCCACGGCAAGTATACAATTGCAATTTTTTTGTATAAAATTATAATGCAAAGCATTTGCATTGTTATCAATGACAACGGAAAACAGAAAACTTAACGACAAAACTAAGGTGGAAGGACACATGATGCAATTTCTTCTTTTAATTGCATTAAAAAGAGTAAATGTTTGTGTTTTGATGAATGTCTACTATTTTCAGACATGTGACAGGACAGAAATTCCAATAAATCAAGAAAATGTGTTTTCGGATGAGACGAAGCCAAAATCAATGATGTTACAACAATTGGAAGAGCAACATGATATGTTGAAAGCAGCGATGGAAATGGCTTGCGATGAAAAAACCCCTCTGGAGTCCTACGTTACACAGCTCAGCAAGCAAATAGATGCAAAGAGACATAATCTAGCGGAAATGGAGTCAAAATGGTAACTGTTTGAAAACCTTAATGCCGTATTCAGTTTATATCTGTAAATGTATATAACCAACTCACTGTCTCTAAAATCTGAATAAACTTAATAATTATGACAGGAAAGCAATCATAAAGCCTTTACAAGAGAAGAAAAGAAATTTAGAAGAAGCTCTGTGTTCAAAACAACCGGAGTCTCAAGAAAAACATCAACTGTGGAAAAAACTTGAGCAGGACTTGGAGTCCACATTGTCTGAAACAAATCAAAGGTAGAAAGTATTGACTAACACATACACAGTGCTTATTTCTTTGAAATTCTTAATAGGCTCTTATGCTTAGTTTTAACTCAGAGAAAAGGAGCTTTCCAATTTGTCAGCAGAAATTGAGAGACTGCCCAAATTGGTGACTAGGAGATCCTACATTGAGCAGATAAAAGAGATTACTAAAAACAGCCGAAAACAAGACATTGACATAGAACGTATTTTAAAAGATACTCGAGATCTTCAACTGGAGAGCAACATGATTCAAGAACGCTTGCATCGAACTTACGCTGTGGTAGATGAAACACTTATAAGGTAAAAACATCAACTGCATTTCATTTTTTCATCGAAAGTGTTTCACGTCATATAGGTCGGATGGTTTAAAAGGCGCTCAAACCGTATTCTTTATGCATAAAACCTCTTGGATCATTTGATCAAACATTTAGAAGATTATTGAAATAATATAGTTTTAGTAATTATATCTGATACCCTAGTTATTCAAAATTTATTGAAGTTTTTGGAGAAAGTGTTTCATGTCAACCCAAATGGGTCCAACGGGTCAAAAGGCTCTGGTGGTGTATTTCTAAGGCATAAAGTCTCTGAAATTATTCTAATAAAAACATTTCATATTTTCATTAATGAAATAAAATCAAGATTGTTCAATGTACTAGAACTAATCCTGCTTTTTTAGGGAAGCAAAGAAGGACCAAGTAGGAGAGCAAGCGCACATTTTGCTGACGACCATCCACGAGAGTTTTCAACAAATTTCGGAAAAAATCCTTGCAGCTGACAGAACGCGTAGAGAAGAAACAGATCTTGAAACTAAGCTTTCAAGTATTGCTACCCGAAGTTTAAACATGGACAAACTACAAGCAGATCTTGATGCCATCAGGAAAGAAAACGAATACCTTGAATCTCGCTTGGGTAATCCTTAAGGCCCCGTTTGGTTCACAGAATTTCTTGTAATTGGGATTTCAACAACAGGAATCAGAATCTTCCCCTCTCTTACGTCCATCGCCACCACTTGCCGCCACCACAGCTAAACAGGTTTATTCTGTCAGACGCATCATACAGATTACAATTACTTCGACATATTTCAGTTCTTTTGAAAATTTTAAACCTTTGATTAAAGTTTGTATGAGCCGTCTTTCGTTTGATTTCTCGTTCTCTATCGTTTGTCGTCTTAGAAAATCACCATTTGTTGTAAACATCCATATCATATTTGTTAATATTCAGATTTTGATCTTATGATTTTAAGATATTATAAAACATCATGTGTTGATACTTGATAGTATGTGTATTTGTTAAAGTGAACTAAGAAAGAGTAGATTTTCCAACATTCTACAATACAAATCGTTTGTAAAACAGCGTAAATTTCTGTCAGTTGTATGTCACCGTTGCTATTAATGATTGTTGTACATCACTAGTGGGTTGGCTTGTGCGATGTGACGGGAGTTCTTATTACCAACATTAGGGCTGGCAATTTAGACACGAACACGATAACCTGAAACGAACCTACACGATTTTAACAGGTTTCGTGTTTGGCCTTAACAGGTTTCGTGTCAATAACAGGTCGACACGTTAAGACCTGTTTATTTTCGTGTCGTGTTCGTGTTTACATGTTTCGTTTTCGTGTCTTATCGTGTACGTGTCTTAACAGGTCTTATCGTGTCTTATCATGTTTCTTATCATGTCTTTTCGTGTCTTATTGTGTCTTATCGTGTCTTGCCGTGTCTTATCGTGTCTTGTCGTGTTAACTTATTTTACTAGGTGTTTCTTATCGTGTCTTGTCGTGTCTTATCGTGTTAACCTGTTATACACAGGTTCGTGTTCGTGTTTGAAAAAAATGACACGATTAGATTTCGTGTCGTGTTCGTGTTTACATGTTTCGTGTTCGTGTCTTAACAGGTTCGTGTCTTAACAGGTTCAGGTAACCTGTTATGCCAGCCCTAACCAACATTATGTTTTCGTTGTGAATCCACTCTTCATTGTCATCGGGTAGTTGAAGTTAGTTGAAGTGTGTAATTATATCATGCCAAAGTTACCAATCCAAGAACTTGCGAAAGCCATTTACAATATTAAAAAAAAAATACTTTATTAGACTAAACTAATATTTTGACCCGTGCCGCGCGTTGATGCGGCAAAGTCGTGTTTGTGACTTCATTAGGCGCATAACGATAATGAGATTAACCGGTGCGCGTATGCGTCTTTACGTTTTTTTTACTTTGTTGCACACGTTAAGTTCATGGCATTAATGTCATTAGACATAGATAAAAAAAAGCATATCTCGAACATTCTGACGTTGGTTGTCGCAACTCACATCTTGAAACTGTCGTCAATCTGTTGCTGGGAAAGCACGTTTGATATGCCACCGCCCCCGCCACGCTACAGTTTGGTGCCATCGCCATTATGACAGATCTCTTAAGGATTGTGACATGTAATGTCCGATATATCAAAGTTGGTTCGAAAAATGCACCGCCTGCCTAATCATGACACTTTTGAAAAGGAAAAGAGAAAAAATAAGGCAGAAACAAAGAACCATCGCCCTTCTCACGCGCTCAGTAGCGAACCCACTACCACAACCGATCATAACCATTAACTTCAAATGGAGTCAGATTCCTAGCTCAGTGGAGGAAGAGTGGCAGCTTGAGACATTAACGTCTGATCTCATGTCTTTTGATTTTGGATCGGGTTTCGATGAGTGGGGGGCTGGGTGTGAGATGCTTTGGGTTTTTTTTTTACTGTGGAGAGCCTTTGATAAGGATCGAACAATGGACAGAAAGCAGAGAGAGGGATTAAGCCAAACTGATCGATGATTATTATTAGCTTCATAACGACTATTTAACAATCATACATCAACTGTCAAGTAACTAACTTTCCCGCCCGTTTGACTAACTCTTATTTTCCCAATTCTACCCTTAAACTTCTAACTATTACAACTTTGGTCCCTGAGAATTATTACAACATATCAATACTTTCCCCCTGTAAACATTTTTTACCTCAAAAATGAAAATCATGAAAACGAATCTTTAAATCTTCAGCATTCTCCCATGTAGCTTCTGTAACTGGCAGATTGTCCCACTGAACTAAAACATCAACAGAAGCCCTGCTGCCACTTTAAACATTTTTCTAGACAAAACCTGAAGTGGCTTGAACAAAAACCTTGGACCTTTTGGCAGTGGAATTGACTGAGTAACATTGCCATGTGCCTTTTTTAACAATGATACATGAAATACAGGGTGCACTTGTGCATCAGCTGGCAGGTCCAATCTATAAGCAACTGGTCCTATTCGTTCAATAATCAAGAAGGGTCCAAAAAACTTGGGGCCCAACTTATTAAAGTGAGTGGCCCTCAAAGTGGACTGGCCATAAGGATGAAGCTTAACATACACATGATCTCCCACACTGAACTGTCTTTCACTTCTCTTTTGATCTGCAACTTGCTTCATCCTGTTCTGAGCCCTGAGAAGAGAATGTCTAAGAAGCTGTATTGTCTCTTCTCTATCAGTCATCATTGTATCAACAACAACAATTCTAATGTCTTTTGGCACATAAGGAACAAACAATGGAGGAGGATAACCATAAAGGGCTTGGAATGGAGTAATTCCCAAAGAATTATGAAAATTAGTATTATACCAATATTCTGCAAGTGTTAACCATCTGACCCATAGTGAAGATTTATCCATAACCATGCACCTCAAATAGGTTTCTAAGCACCTATTAACAACTTCAGTCTGCCTATCCGTTTGGGGATGATGAGCAGTGGACAAAGCCAACTTAATTCCCTGCAAAGCAGTAAATTCTTTCCAAAACTGGCTAATGAAGATAGGGTCCCTGTCAGATACAATGATCTCTGACCATCCATGCAGCTTAAAGACTTGATCTAAAAACTATTGGGCTACTTGAGCTGCAGTAAAAGGATGAGACAATGCCAAAAAAATGATTGTACTTGGTTAGCCCTATCTACTACAACCAAGATTACATCTTTGCCATGTGATTTAGGCAATCCTCCAATGAAATCCATTGAAAGATCAGCAAACACATGTTGGGGAACATGCAATGGTTGTAGCAAACCAGGGGATACCCCAGTCTCATACTTAGCCTTTTGACATACCCCACAACTTCTAATAAAGTTCCTGACTTGCTTATGCAATCCCTTCCAAAAGAAATAAGATTTGATTCTCTGAGTAGTAGCATGAATACCTGAATGTCTACTGGTAGGCATAGTGTGACAAAGGGTAATGATGTCTTTTTGTAACTCAACATCATTACCAACATCTACCTTTCCCTTCCTGAACAAAGTATCTTGCCTCCATTCATACTTGTCATGAACTTGGCCATTTTGTAGCTGTTGAAGAACCATTTTCAGATGATCGTCAGTTTCCCAAGAGGATTGAACCCTCTTCCATAGTGCAGCATCAAAAGTATGAAGAGTAATAGCCATTAAATAGGATCTTGAACCCTGGAAAGGGCATCAACTGCACCATTATCTTTACCCTGCTTATAAATGATCTCAAAATCATAGCCCATTAGCTTAGAAAGCCATGCTTGTTGTAGTGGAGTAGTGATCTTTTGGTCAAGAAGATGCTTCAAACTTTTCTGATAAGTTCTTACTATAAAATGACCCAAGGACAAGTAATGATGCCAATGTTTAACAGCAAATATGATTGCTAACAACTCCCTTTCTGTGACACCCGCCAAGTTCACTAGTCGAGTCCGTACAATTAACTGGTTTATTTCACTATGTGTTTAGAATAAGTGTATCGGTGTGCCTCATTATTTGAATGATTATGTGAAAATAAACTCTACTCGAACACCATGACCATTATAAGAATCAACAAAAGCATATGGATTTTATAAGACAAATCATTACAACTCAAGCTACTAATCCACTAGATCTCACATACCTATACACACACACACACTTGCTATTTGTTGATTGGATTATGAATGAGACAAAATGGAACCTTCCAATGTTAGACAAAACTACAACTCATCCTACATTATACCATTTCCTAAATTAATTCTCATGTATGTATGACACACTACCTAGAATGTATTAGACATGTGACTAAATCAAATCCATATCCTCATGCATGAAATCGGCCAAATCCACATCCAAATAAAGACAAATGGTTACATGCATGCCATTAGAGACAAAACTAACTAATTTACACCAAAATGGAAATAACTACTCACCATTACATGTCCCTAGATAACCACCTATCTCCTCTTACACCATGCCATTAGGTGGTTACATGCATGCCATTAGATCCTAGTGATAGTTTGGAATTGTATATGTATGGAGGTGTCATTGTCAAGTGTTGACAACCAAGTCTATGCTTCCATTTCTTGGGAACTAGCGATTGATTACAAGGCAAGATAGGCTAGATCCTAGTGATAGTTTGGAATGAAAAGGATAGGTGTTCTTGTCTCTAGTGAACCGATTAGTTGGCATGGACATAAGAGGAGATAGGTGGTTACATGCATGCCATTAGAGACAAAACTAACTAATTTACACCAAAATGGAAATAACTATTCACCATTACATGTCCCTAGATAACCACCTATCTCCTCTTATGTCCATGCCAACTAATCGGTTCACTAGAGACAAGAACACCTATCCTTTTCATTCCAAACTATCACTAGGATCTAGCATATCTTTCCTTGTAATCAATCGCTAGTTCCCAAGGAATGGAAGCATAGACTTGGTTTTCAACACTTTACAATGACACCTCCATACATATACAATTAGGCCGATCCCATTAGCAAATAAGCACATATGTATTTTCCCAAATTAGGCAACAAGATAATGATCTCAAGCACCTTATACACTAGTCAACTCTACCATTAGTAGCCCACAAATAACAATCGGCCAAGAAGCTTGAGATGTCACTATCAACTTACAAAACCTATCACTTGGTCTTGTCACTATATTACCACATTTAGGCAATGCACTAACTTTAGATCACACCTCTACACAAGACAACATACCACTTCCATGACAAGTCTCAATCGGCCGAAGACTATAGAGGATTAAGAGCTTGCATTCGTCTATAGGTAAGGTGTAAACAACTCACTTACATAGAAATAGAGTGTACTATCCAAACACCAAGGATCCATGCTTTTTGCTTGCCATTAGAATGACTATATAAGGAGGCTTGGATGGAACATAAACACTTGCACCAACAATCACACAAACTCTCATCTCTCTCTCAATAACCATCGACCCCACCATCGAGCCACCTAAGAGAGCAAGCAAGGCATAAGGAGAAGCTAGTAGGATCACTACCATCGGCCACTAGTATTCCCATCGATTAGGTAAGTATACTAGCTACCACATTGCTGCTAACTTGTCTTAAAACTATCGGCTATGATGTTAACCCAACTACCGACCCCTTTAGACACCATGAATCGACCACACACACTTATAGATCATGCATTTTGTCACACACTTGTAAGAATACAACTATCGTGTAATCACATTGTTACCTTGGCTCACTTAGATCATCATTCAAGCGACCTTTATATCAAGTGGATCAATTGTGTAATGTTTAATGAATCACAACTTGACATGATCAATATAGAGTCAGCCTTTATGTCAAAATACTTGTTTTGTTTATAAATCATCACGTGCACCAAGAACGTGGCCCACATACACTGAAACTAAGGTCACAAACGTCGGGTGAACAACTTGTATGGTAAACAATAGGTACACACAACTTAAGATGTCTTTGACGTTATAGGGCACCTTTTGTCGGAACAGTAGTTACTTCTGCTTTGCTATATCATATAACGAGACATCAGGTGATTTTCGTGGCCCCTTTTTACGGTTTTACTATTTTGCAACTTCGGGGGAGAAACATGCTACAGATCAACATATGTACATGACAACAATATGTGTTACATGAGTTAGACCCACAATTGTCACAGATCAACAAAAATTCCCCGGACAACTATAACCATTAGCTTAGCAATAAGTCGTGGATCATATGAATAGTACTATATGGGTTGACACCCCTTTCACTGTTAGTCGCGCTAACACATATGAATGCATATTATCCATACTTTACAATGTCCCGTGACAAGGCATTGGGGGCGGGGTGAACATGAATGTCGTGGTTTGGTTATGGTGCTCATGGTAACTATATTTTGCATGGACACAGGCAACGAAACTTTCTGAGCAACAAAACTGGTTTATCGAGTCAACAAAACCTACGAACTCACCAACTTTTTAGTTGACACTTGTAAGCAGGTTTTTCAGGAAACCAAGTAAGGATGTTAAGGAGCCAAGTTTAGGATTGCATGAAGAAGGCCTTGTTTTGTGGTTTTGACGTAGCAGTTGTTAGGATTTGTAACTTGAATTCGACTATGTGACTTATGTGTTTGATGAAATAAATGTCATTAGTATTTCTCATGTAAACAATGTTTATGATCACCATGTTCGTCTCACCTCGCGTTTCCGTCTTAGTCGGGGTGTGACACTTTCATAAATTGATAGGGATTGTTGTCTTGCAGAAAGGCCCTTGCTTATGAAAGCAATTGGGTGACCTCCTTGCATCAACACAGCCCCTATCCCCTCCCGGCCTTCCCTGAGGCATCAGTCTCAATAACAAATGGTTCAGTAAAGTCAGGTAAGGCTAAAATAGGAGGATAAATCATAACATTCTTCAGTTTATTAAAAGCAACAATAGCCTCCTCATTCCAATTAAAAGCATCTTTTTTAAGTAGGTTAGTTAAAGGTCTAGCAATGTTACCATAGGATTGTATGAACCTCCTATAGTATCTAGTTAAGCCCAAGAAGCCCCTCAGCTGCTTAATGTTAGTGGGAACAGGCCATTGACTGGTAGTTTCCAATTTCTTAGGATCAGAAGAAACCCCTTCTTTAGAGATGATATGGCCAAGATATTCTAATGAAGCACCACCAAATGCACATTTTGACTTCTTGGCATACAATTGATTAGCTCTTAACACCTGTAACACTTGTTCCAGATGATATAAGTGAGAGTCCAAAGATGGACTGTACACTAGGATATCATCAAAAAATACCAGGACAAATTTTCTCATAAACTTCTTGAAAACATGGTTCATTAATGATTGGAAGGTGGTTGGTGCATTGGTCAAGCCAAAAGGCATGACTACAAACTCAAAGAGCCCTTAATGAGTTCTAAAAGCTGTTTTAGGAATGTCATTAAATCTAACTTGGAAAAAATGACTGCTCTTCCCAATTCATCAAACAAGTCTTCAACTAGAGGAATAGGATAACTGTTTTTAACAGTTGCTTCATTAAGCCTTCTATAATCAATGCAAAACCTCCAAGTGCCATCCTTTTTCTTGACAAGTACCACTAGGGCTACAAATGGACTTGAATTGCCCCTTACCACTCCAGTTTCAATCAATTCTTTGGTTAGTTGTTCAATAATATCCTTTTGAGCAGCTGGATATCTGTAAGGCTTCAAGTTTACCACCTTGGATTCATCTTTTAACAGTATCTTGTGGTCAAATGCTCTATTTGGTGGCAGAGAAAAAGGTACTTCAAACACATCCTCATACCTTATCAATAACTCCCCTATCTCATCATTGGAATATGTTTCCAATACTCTAGTGCCATGTTGGAATTCATCACTGGACTGTTGTAGTTGAAGACTGAACATGTGTGCCTCTACAATTTTATTCTCTTTTTCCAAATAACTCTCCATAGTGTCCACTGAACATAGTGTTACTTCATACTCTCCATAGTGTTCACTGAACATAGTGTCACTTCATTACTATTGATTCCCTTGAGTTTACATTGAGTGTTTCCAATGGTAAACTGCATAGTGAGATCAACAAAATTCCACACAATCTCTCCCAATGTTAGTAACCACTGAATTCCCAACACCATATCATAGTTATCTAATGGAATAACTAAGACATCAGTGGTAAACCACAAATTCTGCATGCTCCATTGAAAATTTGGGCAGTAACTGGCACACTCAATTTTTGACCCATTTGCTACTCCCACTGTCATGTTCTCAATAGACTTGATGAGACATTTCAGTTTGAGAGCCAATCTTTTGTTCAAAAAATTATGAGTGGATCCTGAATCCACTAGTATCCTCAATTGTACATTCCCAATTTTCCCAATTACAATCATAGTGGAAAATGATTGTATTCCTGTCAAAGCATGAATGGAAATATGTGGGTCAGGCCAGCTTTGTTGATCCAACGGTTCCAACACCTCTAACACATCAGAATCTTCATCTAATCCCACAATTTCAAGAACAAACAGTTGCTTGTTAGGACATTTATGGCCAGGTGTAAATTTTTCTGTACACCAAAAACACTCTCCTTTGGATCTTTTCAACTCAATCTCCTTACTAGTCAATTTCTTGATGGTATTTAATTTTCTTGAAGTTGGTGGGACAGGTAAAAGGGGTAAATGAGACACATTGACAGGAGGTTTAACAGTGTTTGATTTTTGGTTAAAAGAAGTGTTAGTGGGATATCTTGGGGAGTGGTTCTGGAAAGATAAGGACTTATTAGTGTTGTTTTGCACTTTAGCCAAATAATATGCTTCCTTCATGGTTGTGGGTTTAAACATTTTAACTGGTCCACCTATTTTAGGCTTAACAGCTTTCAAAAAACACACTTACAACATAGGTTTCAGGAATTGATACCTTCAAAAGACATGCATCAAACTCATCACAAAATTCCTCTAATGGTCCTGTCTGAACCATTGATGTTAACATACCCATAGCATCTTTAAAGAGTACTTTAGAAAATCTGTTTACAATGGCTTCAGCATATTCAGACCAAGTGATTTCAGAGATATGAACCCTCTTTGTTTTCAGATAACTTTGGTGCCATTTAACTGCCTTCCCTTCTAGATGAATAGCAACATATTTGACCTTAAAATTGTCAGGAGTTTCATCAACACTGAAAAAATGATCACATCTGTACAACCAATCATCAACATCAGTCCCATCAAATTTTGGAAAATCAATTTTCCCAATCCTGTGTAACCTCTCATTTCATGTTGAAGAACCAGTGGCTGCCATGATCCCTCCAATATTATCTCCACTGTTGGTGGTACCATTATTCATTTTAGCCAGAAGAACTTGTACACTAGCATTGAGGCTAGCAATAGTTGACTTAGATTTCTGCATGAATGCATCAATATTCATTAAAGAAACTGAGTGTTCATCCACGGTTTTCTTGAGTGTGGATTTCTCTTGATCAGACCTGCTACGACTAGTCATGATCAACAATTGATGAAAAGAATCAGAGATTCAATGAAATAATTGAAAGAACAAGAATTTGTTATGATTTGATCAGTCACAAATTTATTAATCAAAAGAATCGACTGATCACAAGTTGATCAAATCAATAGAATGTAATGATCACTAATTGACCACTACTAGCTTGTTAGTGAAAATTGAACCGGTGGAATGAAAGAATTGAATCGGAAGAATGAATAGAAATGAACAGAGCTGATTGGAATGATGGAAAAGATGATCTGATTAGTAGAAAGAAATGAATTTGGTTGAAAATATGGTGGTTATGGTGGTGGTTTGTGGTGGTAGCAGAAGTTACTTAGGGTGGTGGATATGGTAGTTAGTGGCGGTTATGATTTTAGAGGGCCGAGGACAGCTAGCTCTGATACCATTGATAAGGATCGAACAATGGACAGAAAACAGAGAGAGATTAAGCCAAACTGATCGATGATTATTATTAGCTTCATAACGACTATTTAACAATCATACATCAACTGTCAAGTAACTAACTTTCCCACCCGTTTGACTAACTCTTATTTTCCCAATTCTACCCTTAAACTTCTAACTATTACAACTTTGGCACCTGAGAATTATTACAACATATCAGCCTTCGGCTACGGCTGCAAGGTTCCAGGTTACATAGGCGCCAACATTCTGGAACAAATGGGCCCCTTAAAGGTTAACTTTTTAGTTTGGCACATGTCGCTTAATAGGTTGCCTACTATGATGTTGTTGTCCAGGAGAAATATTTATGTGGGCTGTCCAAGATGCGAGTTTTGTGGAGATGAGTATGAAACTTCGGATCACTTGTTTGTGGCCTGTGGTTTTCCGCAAGCGGTATGGGATTACGTGTCATAAACTCAAAATGGTGTAGGACCTCAGCATTTTTTGTTTTTTGGAGTCAAAGACATGCTTGAGATACACACCCATATACGGGGTTCACGGAAGTGGAAGTGGATGATACAATCTATTATTTAAGTAGCAAACTAGCAATCTAGAGTATATCGAGAAGGTGGAACGATTTGGTGTTTAACCGGAAGGAGGCAAGCCTACACAGGATTAAGGAGGAGATCCAAAATCTTTGGTTCCTTTGTATTAGGAATCGTGCCAAGTTAGAAACAATTATTTGGTCTCAATGGTGTGAATTTCAGTTATCGGCTTTTACTATGTAATGTGGTGTATTTTGTGTCTCTACTTTGGTGTGGGCTATAACACGTTGTTTATCCTTGTTATCATATATCTCTTTATTATCCCACTAAATTGAGTAGTGCCGTCACAATCTTCATAAAAAATTTTCAGTTGTTAAATACTTTAAGTTTGAAGACTTATTCAAGTTGTTGGTGTCGTCTGGTGGTTGGGGTGGTTTTGTTACAGCTGGACTGCCCGGGTTTGAATCTTTGTGTCCCGGTTTTGGTTTTTATTTTATTTACCTGGCTTTGTAATTATAGAAAATTTTAAGGGTATTTTGGTCATTTTGGTGCTTGCCACGTTTTCTTCTTCCCTTTCCTTCTTACACGTAACTGTCCACCTTCCTAAACACAATCATAACTGAATGCATTCTCTCTTCTATTTCTTTGTTACACACACACACACACACGCAGGTCTCTTCCTCTCTCTATACACACACAGACATCTCTCTCTCTCTCTCTTTCTCTCACTGTTTCTATACAATACGACGGGTGGTTGGGGATGTGACTGGGGTTCCTCATGAGGGTGGTTTGGGATCTCAATCGATGGTCACGAAGAACAGACGGTCATGAAGATGAACATGCGTCGTTTTTAGGGTTTCAATGATGGTGGGTTTGATGAAGGGTTTGATGGTGGTGTTTCGTGGGTGTGGATGGTGGGGTTCGGTGATATGGTTATACACGGTGGTCGTTCATGTTGATGGTGGTGGGTTCGATATATGCGGTTGCAGACGCCGGTGGTTGGTGGTCATCAGCAGATCTTCCGATCATGGTCAGGTAAAGGTTATTATTATTATTGTTATCATTATTATTAAAATGGTTGTTTGGGATGTGAACAGTTCACAATAGTGGTTTAATGATGATGGTGAACAACGAAGATCAACAAATGGCTTTTGCCAGGGTTGTGATGGTGGTTGGCTGAATGACGTGTTATGTGGCTGCGGATGAAGGGTTTGGATCATGTGTCTGGAAATGGCAGTGGCAGAATCCCACGTAAATTTTGAAAGGTAATCTATGTATCTTAGATCAATGTAATGATCATCGGGTGATACTATATTTGAATGATTGTGATTGTGGAGAAGGTAATCTATGTATCTTAGATCAATGTAATGATGATCGGGTGATACTTTATTTGAATGATTGTGATTGTGGGGAGAAACATTGTTTTCCGAATGTAGTATTGAAGGTTAAAAAACTTTTGCGGAAAGTCAACCTCAAGGATGTAGCTGTGAAATTTTCTTATAGAGTTTCTTGACACCTAATATTCTAGCGAGGGAGAGATAAAGCTAGAGAGAGAGAGATTAAATAAAGTATCTTGACTGCTAATCATTTGCGGAAAGTCAAGCTCAAAATGAAGCTGGTATGTTTACACTATGATTCTAGACTGAATTACAAGTTTTGTCCTTTAAGTTTATACCATTTTTCAACGAATGTCCTTTAACTTTAAAATTGATTGGTTTTGTCCTTTATCTATCAAAATCATGCACGTTATGTCCTTTATACCTAACTCAGTTAGTTTTCTCCGTTAAATCTGATCACTCAAGGGGTAATTTAGTCTTTTTATCATTTTATTTAAAATATGTTAATAAATAAAACAAAAACCCTTTATCTCCTTCATCCCCCTTCTCTAATCAATTGCCTGCAAAAACCTATCACCAATCCACCACCATAAAAACCACAAACCATTTTTCGTGCTCCTGTTTGTCTGTCCACCAAACACAACAAACACACACATACATATGACTAGAGACAGAGAGAGAGGAACCGGAGGATGAGCTCCGGTCACCTTCACCGGCGGCAACCACAGCAACAACTAAGCCCCCCACCTCTTAACCATTTTGCACCCACACCCATCTAACCGAGAAAGAGACAAGAACCGGAGAGAGATAAAGAGTGACAGAGGAGAGAGAGAAAATCGTAGAGAGAGAGGGGACCAGATCAGATCTAGAGAGAATGACGGACGACGGCGGCGTGTACAGCGGTGGTGATGTTTGTAGGTTCGGGTCAAGGACAGGAGTCCAGATCTAGGTTCTGATTGAGGTCAACGACGGGTCTGTGATTCTGGACATGGGTTATGGTCGTAGGGGTTCACAGTGAAGATGGTGATGATGATGATATTATAAGCTTGATGGTTCTTGTGATGTTGATGAGTCGAAGGTTTTTTTACCAGTTTTCACATCTGGGTAGGGGGTTTTGATGCCATGGGAGGGTAAGGTGGTGGAAGGCGGTGGTGTTAATAGTCATGGCGGTGGCAAGTGGTGGTGTTGACAGTCATGGTGGTGGCAAGTGGTGGTGTTGACAGTCATGGCGGTGGCAGCAGGTGGTTCGTGTGGATGGTGGTGGTGGTGGTGGTGTTAAGTGGGAGAAGTAGAATGAGGGTGTAAATAAGTAAATTGGGGAAGAAGATACAAGGGTGATTTTACTATTATGCCCTCACGTGCAGGTCACATGACCAAACTTAACGGAGAAAACTAACCAAGTTAGCCAGAAAGGACATAACGTGCAAGATTTTTAAAGATAAAGGACAAAACCAATCAATTTTAAAGTTAAAGGATACTCGTTGAAAATGGTATAAACTTAAAGGACAAAACTTGTAATTCAGTCATGATTCTATTTTAAGTTATTTTAAAATTTGGCTGAAGATTTCTTTTGTCTTGAATGTATACTAATGTTTCCTCTCTTCCGCATTGCAGCCCGTTTTGTGTATACCCAGCTACTAATTCCGACATATCATACATTGCATATCAATGAGTTAAAATGCATTTTGAGTTTGATATGACTCAGGTGCTTAAAGTTCAAGAATAAATGGGTATTTTTCTTTATAATCTTCTTTAGTGTTTATGTTATTTAGATGACATTTGCCTTACATGAATTAGGGTATTTTTTTTATCTTAATACGAGTAGGTTGTAAAGTCATGTCGTTTCAAGGAAAACGGCTAATTTGTGCTATTGTCTTAGCTCAACATTTTTAAAGAAAATGCATGATATTAATGGTACACATTTGGATGTCAACGAAGGAGATGGGTGAAGGGGTAGGGTACTTTTTCCTAGCGCTCTCAGGCGCACCCTACCCATTATCCAGCTCCTCCGCCTAAAACAACACACCTAAGAAGATAACACAGCAGCGCCAAAGCGCACTGCTCACTCCGCGCAGAAGCACCAGTTGACAGCGCCTGGGTACATCCCCCCTGGAGCCCAACTTGCCATCTCCCATCAGGTGTCATCTGACAACTGGCCAGCCGCCTGACACCGTCTGACATCAGAGGAAAAGGAGTCCCCTCTACTGAACCAGCCACAGTGCGCCACGTGTATCAATGGCAGGACATCGCCCAGCCGGCCAACCACGAAGCGCCACGTGGCCCAATCAAGAGCAGCCCTCCTCAACTTGGATCGCTTTACCTAACTAAGGATTGAGATCCAACTAAATGGGCTCATAAACAACCGGCCCGGGCCTCGGGCCCAAGCTCATTGACAATCAAAGTGGGCCCGATGACCCCAGGCCCACGCACCTCCTATAAAAGGAGGACTTGGCCTCCTTTCTGAGAGAGGCCAATCCACCAATTAGAATCAATACACTTGTATCATTACTTGTATCCCTTATCAATAAAGATCATCCTTTTCAGTGGACGTAGGTCTCACTAGACCGAACCACTTATACCCTTGTCTACTATATTATTCTTCTTGTCGTTTATGCATATATCCATAGATTAACCATCGTTGTGAGCAAAGGATTATACCCTGCAGCGAACACGAGTCATTGCACTCCACACTTATTATCCCATTACCCACGTTTTTTATACTCGTTGTTTCTTCATTGGCGCCATCCGTGTCGGCTGAAAGAACCAAACAACTTTCAAAACTACATCCTTTAAGCTCACCAAATGGCTGACCTAACCCCGGTCGGAGCCGTAGGAGCAACTCCTTCTGCAGTCATTCAGACTACCAGAACGGGAATGCTCCAAACTCCTGATAAGGGCATAACACAAGCAGCCACAAGGGAAGAAACACTGCCCCGGGCGGTTTCTTGCTCAGACTCATCTGAATCTGACATACCCACTGCACCGGTGGACCCCGACGAGTGGCTTTTTCGCAGACAGCTCAAAAATACCAAGATCTATCAAAACATGTTGGCAAAACTCCAAACCGACAAGTCCAAAAGCAAGGCTTCCCCATCGGCTAAACACAACCGAAAGGGGAAAGAAAAGCAAGCCACACGTCCCAAGTCTCGGGGTGGAGATCGCAGTAAGAACACACGCGATCAGGACCTAGCAGACTCCACATCAGAGTCTGATGGCTATCAGCCAACCAACGACTTAGACACAACAAAAGTCTCAAAATCCAAAAGGCGAAAACTGACAAAAAATCAATCGGCGTCATCACACAAGAAGGAAGACGACGACTTAAACAAGCCATACAGGCCCAAGTCGTTCGCTCTCAGCTCCAAATTTTGTCAGCGAATAGCCATCGCACCTATAGAAAAACAGGCAAAACTCCCAAGCAGCATCGGCAGGTACGATGGCCTGCGAGACCCTACTGACCACTTACACGACTTCGAGTGCGCTGGAACCATAGTCCTCTGGCCTGTACAAGTCTGGTGCCACCTGTTCGCGCAAACCCTTACGGGCGCAACCAGAGTTTGGTTTGACAACCTTCCGGTAGGAGGCATCCTAGACTTCGATGACCTTATCCAGAAGTTCAAAGACCACTTCTCCCATCTCATGCGACACAAACGAGATAAGGCCCACATCCTCCTATGTCAGCGCACAGACAATGAATCAATAGAAGACTTCATTGTGCGCTACAACAAGGAGGCGCTACAAATCGGCTGCGGAGAAGAGCTCACGCGCGCAGGCTTCATTAATGGAGTACGCAGCGAGGATTTAATGAAAACATTATCCGGAAAAACGGGCGTCCCAGATTCTTGGGAAGAAGTCATCAAAGCCTCCAAAATATATGCATCCTCGGAGCGCTCCATCAAGCAGCAGCGCGGCTACAACCAAACAAACAACTCTAACAGAAACAAAGGCAAACAATCCGGCTGGTCACGCATTTCAGGACCAACGGACGAAGGTAAATACTCACCTGCCAACGACGCGCGACAGACAATCACCAACAAGCAATCAAGGGACCGGAGAAGCCAACCCAAAAAGAATACCGACTGGACGCCACTCACAAAAACTCCCTCATAAGTGCTCAAGACAGAGCAGGTCACTTTCAAGGAGCCCAAAGTACTGGGCAAAAGAAAGAACGTCGACCACACCAAGTATTGTGAATACCATAACGATTATGGTCACCTGACGGACAACTGCTACAGCCTAAAACTAGAAATAGAGGCGACACTAAAGACGGGCCAGCTCGGTCATCTTGTTAAGAACGTCAACAAAGGTGGGCGCAACATCAACCAAGACAATAAACGCGAAGAACCCGGAAAGAAACAAATCCGGAATCTACAAACGAGTTACATCCGGCATACCCCGCAACATCATTGTAACATGATCTCCTCCGCGGGAACATGCCAGAATAAGGGTAAGCGCCCAAGAGAAATAGATGACTCCTGAAAGGAGGTGGACGTCCTCCTCCCCTGGGTGCGAGGCGGACCCTCCGCAACAGCGCCACTAATTGTCACCGCCGTCGTAGGACATTACCGAACGCAATCCATGTTTCTAGACGGCGGAAGCAGCACTGACATAATCTATGATCAGTGTTTTCAACAACTGGACGAGGACGACAAAGCCCGCCTCGTTCCAGTTAATGCACCAATCTCAGGCTTTATCGATGAAGTCATCATGCCACGCGGCATAATCACCTTCCCGGTCACTTTGACAGACGGTACCCACGAACGCACAGAAATGTGTGACTTCATGGTTTTACCAGTAACATCTCACCACGACGTCCTACTAGGGCGGGAAGGCCTGGCGAAGTTCAACGCCAACGCCTCCACTCCCCACCAAATGGTAGGCCTCCCCACTCGAACTGGCGTCGCAATAATTCGAGGGAACAAACAATGCCACGCAATCGAGGTGGCAAAACCACAAAAAACGCAAACCCGTTTGGAACCGGAAAACTGGGTCCTCAACCCCAAATTCCCGGACCAAACGGTTATCATCGGTCATGAAATCTCCAACACCATAATAGCGCACCTCAAGCAACTCTTGGTCAGAAACATAGACATATTCGCCTGGAAACCATCTGACATGATCGGCGTTCCACGAGAAATCGCGGAACACAAACTCAACACTTACAGATCTGTGGAGCCAGTCGCCCAGAAGATGCGCAAAATGGGGCCAGAGAAAACAAAGGCGATGAATGAACAAGTCAACGAACTACTCCACGCAGGCATTATCCGCCCAATACGCTACCAAACCTGGGTAGCCAACCCAGTCATGGTAGGAAAAACAACGGGCGGATGGCGCATGTGTGTCGACTACAAAGATTTAAACAAAGCCTGTCCAAAGGATTGTTACCCTCTTCCAGAAATTGACTTAAAAGTGGACTCCCTCGCACCATATCGCTTCAAATGCTTCCTCGACGCCTACAAAGGCTACCACCAGATCCAAATGGCAAAGGAAGATGAAGACAAAACGGCCTTCCGCACGGATACAGGAATCTTCTGCTACACCAAAATGCCTTTCGGCCTCAAAAATGCGGGAGCCACATATCAGCGACTCATGGACAGCGCTTTCATTAACGAGATAGGCGTACGCTTGGAAGTATACGTCGACGATCTCGTCATCAAAAGCAAGGACGAAGACAACATGCTGGAAGACATTCAGAAAACATTCAATCAACTGCGAAAGGTCCGCATGAAGCTTAACCCCAGCAAATGTTCCTTCGGCATGGAAGAAGGGAAATTCCTGGGAGTTATTGTCACGCGGGACGGGTTTCGCGCAAATCCAGACAAAGTCCTCGCCATTGAAAGAATGCCTTCACCAACATCCATCAAGGAAGTCCAAACCCTAATGGGACGCCTCGTCGCCCTCAATCGCTTCCTTTCCAATTATGCTTCTAAGTCTTTTCCATTTGTAGACACTCTAAAGAATTGTCTCAAAAAAAGTAATTTCCGCTGGACCCCTGAGGCGGAAAGAGCTTTTCAAGAAATGAAAGAATGTCTTATGAATTTACCTACTCTCACAGCACCATTACCCAGGGAACCGTTAACCCTATACCTCTCTGTCACGGAGCGGGCAATCGGCGCGGTACTCCTTGTAGACCGAAAAAAACGTTCAAACACCCATCTACTACATTAGCAGAACCCTGCTAGATGCAGAGACCAGGTACTCTACAATGGAAAAACTAGTGCTAGCTCTCATTCACGCATCGCGCAGACTGCGCAGGTATTTCCACGGGCACCCAATAAATGTCCTAACAGACTACAGAATCAACGATGCGTTACGAAAACCTGAAACCTCAGGTCGCCTAGCAAAATGGGCAATCGAACTGGGTCAACACACTATCAATTACAAACCCAGACCCGCAGTCAAGGGACAAGTACTCGCTGACTTCGCCACCGAAATACCGACAGACAAAATTGCAGAATGCTTACCCGAACAAGACCCCGCACCACCAACGTCCGGAAATGAAAGCTGGAAACTCTACACCGACGGCGCCTCAAATAGCGACGGCGCAGGCGCAGGTTTACGCCTAATCAGCCCAAACAAAAAAGAATACACTTACGCCATACGCTTAGATTTTGCCGCAACAAATAATGAGGCAGAATATGAAGCGCTACTAGTGGGACTGCGCATCGCACAGCAAATGGGAGCTTCCCACCTCGAAATACACGTTGATTCACTGCTAGTAGCCGGACACATCAATGGCACATATGACGCAAGGGACGCCACAATGGCCCTATACCTACAGCAGGCCAAGCTACTCATGCGCAAATTCACTTCTTGCACGGTCACCCACATCAACCGGAGCGAGAACAAACCCGCAGACGCATTGAGCAAGATGGCTTCCACGGTCTTCGACCACATGGCCAAAGACGTCCGTGTTGAACTACAAGAAAGGCCATCCGTCCCGCCAAGACAAGTAAACGTCATCCAAACAGGTACTACATCTTGGATGGCGCCACTCAAAGCATACTTGACATCTGGGAAATTACCCGACAACAAGGCGGACACACGAAAAATCCAACACAAGGCCTTGCACTATGAGTTGACAGAGGGAATCCTCTACCGACGATCATACTTGGGCCCCTTACTGCGATGCGTCGACAAGGAGGAAGCCTCCTTCCTCATCAGAGATATTCACGAGGGTATCTGCGGATTACATGCAGGACCCAGAATGGTGGTTGCCAAGTTAATGAGCGCAGTATACTATTGGCCCGGCATGCACCCAAACGCAGTAGCAGAATTGCGCAAATGCGATTCCTGCCAACGCCACGCGCCAAACACCTTGCGTCCCAAAAATGACTTGGTACCCGTCACAGCGGCGTGGCCATTCCAGAAATGGGCGATAGACCTTGTCGGCCCATTTCCCACAGCGCCAGGAAACGTCAAGTTCTTAATAGTGGCAATCGACTACTTCACAAAATGGATCGAAGCAAAGCCACTAGCAAAGATAGACGGATCACACACCAAGAAATTCATATGGGAATTCATCATATGCAGATTCGGCTTAGCGTACCAGATCATAAGCGACAACGGAACCCAATTTACAGACCAACACTTACAAGAATGGCTGGCGCAAATGGGGGTCCAGCAGATCTTCACATCAGTCGATCATCCCCAAGGGAACGGCCAAGTCGAAAGAGCAAATCGAAGCATCATCGAAGGTATCAAAAAGCGACTCGGAACCAAAAGAACCGGATGGGTGGACGAAGTTCCACATGTCCTATGGGCAAACCGCATACTCGCAAAAACCAGCAATGGCGAAACCCCATTCAGCCTAACCTACGGTTCCGAAGCCGTTATACCCGCAGAAATCGGATGCCCCTCCGCAAGAGTACTCATGGCGGATAAAGGGCAAAACAACAAAGAACTACGACTAAATTTAGACCTACTTGAAGAGCGACGAGAACTCGCCGCCATCAAAGAGGCCAGATACAAAAATCAGTTGGAGCGCTACTACAACCAAAAGGTTAAACTACACGAGTTTGACATTGGGGATTATCTTTTCCGAAACAATAGCGCTTCCAACACGGAGAAGCAGGGAAAACTTGCTCCAACCTGGGAAGGGCCTTACAAAGTTCAGGAGATCTTAGGCAAGGGCGCCTATGCGCTAGAGAGAATTGATGGTACGCCCGTCCCGCGCTCTTGTAACGCGGCACAGTTACGTTTCTGTTATATGTAACCTTTGTAAACACTTAGGCTACACATGCCTAAGTCCTTTTCTAAAGGATTCTATGAAGTTCTTACCGCCTACCTTATTGTGTGCACTACTTGATCCTCGGGTCTTCAAGGCATAGATATTAAGCATAACTATCGTCGGACTCAGTAATCAAATCCAAACACACCATCACACAAGAAGTTTAACAATATATACAAAATAAACTTAGAAGTTTTTATATATCACCAAAAAAGGGCGTTCAAGCTGCCCATAGCTTTACAAGCAGAAACAAAAAACCATCCTTAAAACACTAATCCCCCCAGACTCTTCAAAGTCCACCAGCTGCTCCTCTATACCCTCTGGAGTCGTCCCGGATGCCTCCCCACCAGCTGTTGCTTGCTTCCCTTTCTTTTGCGCCTCCGCACCCAAACGGTCGGATTCTTCAATAAAGTAACGGAGGGCGCCAGCAGGATCAGCATACTGATTACAGTCCGCCACTATCTTCAGCATAGGGAATTCAACTTGCTCAAACTTAAGGAGTTCAGCTTCATACTCCTTCTCCCTGGGTTTATCATCATGCGCACCTTCAGTTATACGCCCTCCATTCAGCGCATGGTAAAACCCAGTGTCAAATCCCTCGGCCTCCCCAGCAGCGCGCGCAGCAGCAGCAATGGCAGCAACCTGGTCGCCGAGATTGGGTTCATTCCAGAACCGCTTAAAAATCTACAAACAAGCGATAAAACAGTCAGAGATAGACTATACAGAATGACAGAGAAAGGTAGGAAAATACTTACCCCGGCGATACCCTCAGTCATCACCCAGCGAACAGACTCTTGGGCCTTCTCCTGCGCAACATTGGCTTCGTCCAGAAGACTCTTTGCGTTTTCCGCCTCCGTCTGCGACAAAGTTAGGGATTCCTCTAAGGAGGCCCTCTCCTCCGTCAGCGCAGCCTTCTCTTTCACCCAAGCCTCCTTCTCACTCACCAACTCAGACAGCTGGGAAGAAGCATTCACAAGCTCTCCATCTTTGGCACGCAAATCAGAGCGCAAGCCTGCGACCACCGAATCCTTATCAGCTAACACCTTGTGATGACCTTCAGCAGACTCTTACAGCTTGGAATTTTCATTCTTCAGCGCCTGGATCTGATCCTTAAGTCTCATCGTCTCTTGGTTAGTGACTTGGCAGGCTTCAATCCACCTTTGATGAGCTAGCGCATGATCACGCTCAAGCTCCTTCACCTTATCCTCAGATTTGTACGCCCTATCCCTGTACCTCTCAACCTCAGACTTCAGCTTCTCCTCTCTCTGCGCCTGCACTGACCGCCTGGCGTTAAAATCAGCAATATCACGGGCACACGCTTCATCGCGTCGCTTCAACGACTCCACAGCAGCAACCTGAAGCGCTTGCCCAACACAGATGTCAGTTATCAGCTGCGAACGAGACAAGCTATCCTGATACTCCCTCTCCTTGGGAGGAACCACTTGAGACACAAACTCCTCAGCAGTAAGAGGATTCGCAAAGCGGGAGTTCTCCCGAATACTCCAGTGCAGGCGCCAGATTATATCACCCGCGAAGTAACCCGGGTCACTCCGCTCAACACTTGACCTTCCACCAGAAGGCATGTCACCAACCTGCCCAACCACCCCGGCATCACCACCACCCCCAGGAGAACTGCCAAACGACACTTGCTGGGAGGCAACCCTGGTGGCCTCCTCATCTGCCTTAGCCTTGGCCTCCGCCTCGGCTTTCTCCTTTTCTAAACGCAGCTTTTCAGCTGCTGCTTTTTCCTCCTCAGCCTTCCTGGGTATCTCCTCCAAACGCAGCTTTTCAGCTGCAGCCCTCTCCTCTTCCGCTTTCTTGGCAGCAGCTTCATTGGCCCGCTTCTCGGCCTCAGCTGCCTCTTGTTCTGCCAGAGCTTTCTCAGCCTCCGCTCGTGCCTTTTCCTCCTGCCTTTTCATGGCAATCTCCACCTCAGAAGGGGTTGGACCGGCGGAGGAACCAGGAGCTTGCGGAGAAACAACTACAACAAAACAAAGCATAACACTTAGGAACATGTTACTACAACGAAGACAAGAAAGACAAGCTGAACGTAGCACTTACTAGTCACTTTCTTCACAGTCTTCTGTATAAGAGGACGGCGCTCCGGCGGCGGACTAATTTCCAGCGTAAACGGCGCCGGCCCGGCTCCACCAGACCTTGAAGACCCAGACTTCCCACTCTGGACTTTACCCAGTTTCCGCTTCTTCTTCAATGGAGTCTCAGCTACATCAACATCTTCAGGGGCGGAGGAAGAAGATTCCGCACGCCTATCACGCTGACCAAAATAAGGTCCTTCACCACCTGCACTCAAAGGCGCAGATTTAGCTTGAAATAACACCTTATGCTTATGAGCACGCGGCGCACTCTTCTTACGACCACGCTGTAACATTTCGCATTTAATTATTTGTACGTTACGGATTAAAACAACAAGTCTTATTATTATTATTATTTTTGGAGATATTTTGAACCCCTATACAATGATAATTATTCATATTAATACATATATATATATATATAAAAGTTTATAATAATAATAATAATAATAATAATAATAATAATAATAATAATAATAATAATAAATCTAGTTAGTTAAACCCACCAACACACTACCCATCCTTGAGTCCAAAACCTCTTTATTTTCTTTAAACCTTTAACCCAAACCTTCCCTTTTAAACTGAAGCCCAGATATGTCCAGCCCAAATGAACGCGGCCCAACACTAAGCCCAAAGGCTGAAGCCCACACCCCTCCCCTCTCTAATCTGATAAAAAAAAAAAAGAAGAGTGTCCCTGCTCGGATTCGAACCCGGACCACCCTCCACACGCACACACGTAATCACCACCTGAGCTATACACTTTAGTTGGTTTAAAACCAACTTATTTTATATATATGCTCACTCGCGTCTCTTTTTCTTCCTTCCTGTGTCGTGCAGCACCAGCATATATGGAATGGTTTTTCAAATTTTGACCATTCAATTAACTTAATGGAATGATTACGTGATTTCCGGCCTTGTCTGACCATGATACACGATGATTATTGACCAATTGTTACACAATTAAACACATTACGCGTTTGACATTAAATCCTTGGTCAACCTTACCATTTCTTCGATTCGTTGATCCACACTATAAATTGAACCTCTGAATACGATCACAACTCGCCATTTTATCTTTCTCCACCTCTAATTCTTCATAATTATACGCTGTTCTTGCTCTACGAATCGTGTTTTTGACTTGAGCTTTGACCGAGCAATTCGTAATCAAACCATTCTTGTAAGTGTGATTATTATGGTGGGTTTTGTTAATCGGAACCTACACAACATTAACCCCATGATTAATTGGGTTAATGTTGTGTAAATCAATCTATTGCTGAATCTAGGGCTTGAACGATTGAATTGGGGATAAGGGGATCTGCTGCCGTGTGTATTTATTTAATTCGAAACGATATTCAACACCAACTGATCAACAGATCAGTTGGTTGGTCTCTTTTCACAAAAACATGAACCGGCCAGATGGCCAGGTTCGAGTCCCACAAGGCACCATCTTTTTTTTGGTTTAACTTATATATATATATATATATATATATATATTCATTTATATATTTAAAATTCATTTTTAAATACCAAAACCCTTTTATAAATTCTACAAAAATTATATTATGTTAATCTAGTGAAAAAGTTAAACATACAATTTTTAGTTTTCAAAAATTTATTTATTTAATATATATAATAAATAAATTAAGTTTGTTCCATTTTATTTATAAAAATCTATAAAAATATCAAAACAACCTTATTAATTTCCATAAAAATTATTCTGAGTTTATATAATGATAAACTTTTCTGAAATAATTTTTATTTCTGAAAAATCAATTATTTACTATTTTTAATCAATTTTTGTTAGTTTTAATCATAATTAAATCATAATAAATCCAATTTTTAATATTTTTGCACCAAAATTTTATACAAATTATTTCTGATCATTTAGAACAGAAATATAATTTTTAAATTTATAATTCTTTAATTTTGATAATTTTTAATTATTAAAGTTAAGGTTTGACAATTTGTAATAAATAGATTTAATAATCTATTTTAACGAAAATAATTTTATAAAAATTATTTTTATACTTTAAACACATTATTGTGACCATCTTAAAATTAAATTTCATAAAAAGATTTTTGGTTATTTATTTACTAAATTTCTCACAATTGGCGAATATTTTTAATATTAATCAAACGAGCAAATATCCCCAATTCGAAGCCCTAGAAACTTATACATCTATAGACTTGATAGACTTAGACATATTTATTACCTCATTATAGGGTGATACTTGATACATTTGGGCAACACAATTATCCAAATTTCTCAACAGATATAACATTTTACCAAGGTGAGTTTTACATAGCCCCTTTTATTTATCACCATTTTTGGGGTGAAACATGTTATAACATCATTATTGCAATTCAATCATCAATGTGTCTATGTGTTTTCTATGTTGCATTATGTCTTGAGCATGATTAGAGTAAGCACCATTCTAGCATAATCATTAACTCCGTACAAGCCGACGGTATACATTGATAGATCTATTGGACTGACAATCCCACCCGGATACGTGCCTCCTACAAAGGTAGCGTGGGTGTTTGTTATCGTATAACATATTCAAGTGAACCATGAGCGTATGGGATGTATCATATTATAACAGTCACCAGGGTTGGTTATGCACTCGATTTATTTCTAGTATGTTCTCACATATGGACTAGATTGACATGACACATGAATTGCACAACATTTTTATTCAATTATCAAAAACCTATGTAATTCTCACCAACTTTTGTTGACCCAAAACATTTTCAACTTAACATGTTTCAGGTTCTATTTGCTTGAAGATTTGAATTGATGCTTGAAGATATGTGTATAGTTTTATTCAATTTGATGTACAAATTCTAGAACAATTGTATGTAATTTATTTAAATTATTTAATGGAATTTATTATTCACCATGAGCTACTGAACAATCATCAATACGTGACATCCCGATGTTTCCGCCATCGGTTGGGGTGTTACAGATTGGTATCAGAGCCATGGTTATAGGGAATTAGGTTATTAGAAAAATAATCTAGTCTATAACCATAGGATTTAACCAGTACTTGCTTCTTTTACTTGCTATTCTCTATCTCCTACTTCTTATCCCTACTTTCATCCTTACAAGAAGGCTGCTCTCCATCACTGGAACTACTCTTAAACTAATAGGACAAATTCCTTAGGTTTAACCTGAACCCCCTTGAGATCTCGTCGAAGTTCTAGATTTTAATAACGAACACGTGCAATCTGGAAGGGTGAACGCCTGTATTCTGAGTCTTCTGTCTAGGCTGGCATTGCGCATATATCCCAATCAGACGAGGGACCCGGATGCCTACCTGGGAATTCTCGGGATGAGTGTTCACTTATAGGCTAAAGCATGTCTTCATATGTTATTAGAATCTGGAATCTTTGATAAGTCAACGTTTTCGTTTATTCGTTTTAATTAATGAATAAATGATTACATTCCTTATATTACCTCATTCATTTCATGCCTCATTGATACTTCATTGTGTCCCTTACAGATCATGTCTCCACGCCACAGCACTCGCATTAACAGTGGTGACAACCATGAAGAAGAGAGCAGCAACCACAACCACGACCACAACACAAACCACAACAATGGAGGTGATGCCCAACTAGCTGCGATTATTTCCCAACAATTGGCGCAACAAATCACAACTCTGGTTTCTAACTTGTTGGCTCAAGTCATCCCAATGAATGGGAACAGCAATGGAAATGGAAATGGCGATGGAAATCACATGAAGAACGGAACCTTAGTTCGGAAAAGCGAGAAAACAAGTATTGTGGCCGCGGTAACTACCAAGAACCAGAAGCGTAAGACCAGGAATCCTAATGTAAACCTCACTACACAAGCCTCTAACAAGAAGCCTTATACAAGAAACTTTCCATTATGTAACACATGCAATCGACATCATCCCACTGTTTCAGCATGTCGCGTGTGCATCAATTGTGGTAGGTATGGCCATTTGGTCAACACATGTCGCGAGACCCCAAACCCTAATGCCAATCAACCTACCAACCCTGCTCAGGCTGATAATCCTAATCGATACAACTATGGTCAATGCTATGAATGTGGGGACCCAAATCACTACCGTAACCGATGCCCTAAACTAAACCGAGATCAAGACCCTCCAGCTACTTAACAGCAAGTTCCACCATTTAAAGGTTGTTTGCTTTTAATTCTATGTAATGGCGCTTTTGATTCAAGTAATAAATTCAAGTATTGTCATAACAACTGTGTGCATGCTTGTTTGAATGTGAACTAATTGCTATATCTATAATCATACTTGCTTACTTGTACAACAATTAGTTGACTACCAAACACCTACTTAACGATTGGTAGAGGTCATCATGTCTTTCCAACAGTCGGGAGAGGCCCTACCACCTGCTCAACGACTGGTGGAGACAATCAAACCTGCTCAACAATCGGTTGAGTCATAAAAGGACACAAAAACTTAATGTAAGGTAAATTGATAATTACGGTCCGGAACGTAATCATGAGTTTACAGGTACGTTAAGGTAGTGTGAAATTTTATCAAGGTTTTCGGTAGTTGACTAATTGTGAACCTAATGTCTTCCTTTAACTTCGGGACGAAGTTCCTAAAAGTAGGGGAGACTGTAACATTTCGCATTTAATTATTTGTACGTTACGGATTAAAACAACAAGTCTTATTATTATTATTTTTGGAGATATTTTGAACCCCTATACAATGATAATTATTCATATTAATACATATATATATATATATATATAAGTTTATAATAATAATAATAATAATAATAATAATAATAATAATAATAATAATAATAATAAATCTAGTTAGTTAAACCCACCAACACACTACCCATCCTTGAGTCCAAAACCTCTTTATTTTCTTTAAACCTTTAACCCAAACCTTCCCTTTTAAACTGAAGCCCAGATATGTCCAGCCCAAATGAACGCGGCCCAACACTAAGCCCAAAGGCTGAAGCCCACACCCCTCCCCTCTCTAATCTGATAAAAAAAAAAAAAGAAGAGTGTCCCTGCTCGGATTCGAACCCGGACCACCCTCCACACGCACACACGTAATCACCACCTGAGCTATACACTTTAGTTGGTTTAAAACCAACTTATTTTATATATATGCTCACTCGCGTCTCTTTTTCTTCCTTCCTGTGTCGTGCAGCAGCAGCATATATGGAATGGTTTTTCAAATTTTGACCATTCAATTAACTTAATGGAATGATTACGTGATTTCCGGCCTTGTCTGACCATGATACACGATGATTATTGACCAATTGTTACACAATTAAACACATTACGCGTTTGACATTAAATCCTTGGTCAACCTTACCATTTCTTCGATTCGTTGATCCACACTATAAATTGAACCTCTGAATACGATCACAACTCGCCATTTTATCTTTCTCCACCTCTAATTCTTCATAATTATACGCTGTTCTTGCTCTACGAATCGTGTTTTTGACTTGAGCTTTGACCGAGCAATTCGTAATCAAACCATTCTTGTAAGTGTGATTATTATGGTGGGTTTTGTTAATCGGAACCTACACAACATTAACCCCATGATTAATTGGGTTAATGTTGTGTAAATCAATCTATTGCTGAATCTAGGGCTTGAACGATTGAATTGGGGATAAGGGGATCTGCTGCCGTGTGTATTTATTTAATTCGAAACGATATTCAACACCAACTGATCAACAGATCAGTTGGTTGGTCTCTTTTCACAAAAACATGAACCGGCCAGATGGCCAGGTTCGAGTCCCACAAGGCACCATCTTTTTTTTTGGTTTAACTTATATATATATATATATATATATATATATTCATTTATATATTTAAAATTCATTTTTAAATACCAAAACCCTTTTATAAATTCTACAAAAATTATATTATGTTAATCTAGTGAAAAAGTTTAACATACAATTTTTAGTTTTCAAAATTTTATTTATTTAATATATATAATAAATAAATTAAGTTTATTCCATTTTATTTATAAAAATCTATAAAAATATCAAAACAACCTTATTAATTTCCATAAAAATTATTCTGAGTTTATATAATGATAAACTTTTCTGAAATAATTTTTATTTCTGAAAAATCAATTATTTAATATTTTTAATCAATTTTTGTTAGTTTTAATCATAATTAAATCATAATAAATCCAATTTTTAATATTTTTGCACCAAAATTTTATACAAATTATTTCTGATCATTTAGAACAGAAATATAATTTTTAAATTTATAATTCTTTAATTTTGGTAATTTTTAATTATTAAAGTTAAGGTTTGACAATTTGTAATAAATAGATTTAATAATCTATTTTAACGAAAATAATTTTATAAAAATTATTTTTATACTTTAAACACATTATTGTGACCATCTTAAATTTAAATTTCATAAAAAGATTTTTGGTTATTTATTTACTAAATTTCTCATAATTGGCGAATATTTTTAATATTAATCAAACGAGCAAATATCCCCAATTCGAAGCCCTAGAAACTTATACATCTATAGACTTGATAGACTTAGACATATTTATTACCTCATTATAGGGTGATACTTGATACATTTGGGCAACACAATTATCCAAATTTCTCAACAGATATAACATTTTACCAAGGTGAGTTTTACATAGCCCCTTTTATTTATCACCATTTTTGGGGTGAAACATGTTATAACATCATTATTGCAATTCAATCATCAATGTGTCTATGTGTTTTCTATGTTGCATTATGTCTTGAGCATGATTAGAGTAAGCACCATTCTAGCATAATCATTAACTCCGTACAAGCCGACGGTATACATTGATAGATCTATTGGACTGACAATCCCACCCGGATACGTGCCTCCTACAAAGGTAGCGTGGGTGTTTGTTATCGTATAACATATTCAAGTGAACCATGAGCGTATGGGATGTATCATATTATAACAGTCACCAGGGTTGGTTATGCACTCGATTTATTTCTAGTATGTTCTCACATATGGACTAGATTGACATGACACATGAATTGCACAACATTTTTATTCAATTATCAAAAACCTATGTAATTCTCACCAACTTTTGTTGACCCAAAACATTTTCAACTTAACATGTTTCAGGTTCTATTTGCTTGAAGATTTGAATTGATGCTTGAAGATATGTGTATAGTTTTATTCAATTTGATGTACAAATTCAAGAACAATTGTATGTAATTTATTTAAATTATTTAATGGAATTTATTATTCACCATGAGCTACTGAACAATCATCAATACGTGACATCCCGATGTTTCCGCCATCGGTTGGGGTGTTACACACGCGGAGGCGGTGGACGCACCAGTTCCACAGAAGACCCAGTTGATTCCCCATCAGAGGAAACAACAAAATAAGGGGTCGTTTAGTGTGGAACAGAACATAAAGGATCAGGATTTATAGGATGCTCACGTGAAATAAGCAAACCAGTGGACTTTAACTACAGATATGGAAAATAGAACCTATCAACCATCTGATCAATCACAGACACCCTACCCTCCGCAGGGTCTCTCCACTCCAAAGGGGCTTTATCCCGCAACAAAAACGCATCAAACTTTGACATCCCTGAGTAAAGCAAGATGAAATTCAGTCAACAGTAATAAAAACAACGGACAAAGCAACATGGAGACAAAAAACTTACCAGGTGTAGTAACCACAGGCTCCTTCCCCTCCACAAGCTGAACACGGCTCATACCCAACAAAGCCAACATGGCTTCCGAACACATACCCGTGTCAAACGGGGAAGCATGAGCCACCAGATCTTTAAACCATGCTTGCTCCCTGAACCCCTCCATAACAGAATGATCAGGCAACGCTCGGCAACAACCTTCCATGGCATATCCACAAGTATGACCCCCCTCTTGACATAGAAAAATCTCTTTCCAGTCATGAAGTGACTTAGGAGAGGTTGTCCCAACCGGTGGTACATGAGCACGGGGGACGAAATTGAACCAGGATTGCTCCATGTTCATCACATAGAAGACATTGAACCGTTCAAAAGATGGTTCAATGTCCAAAGCACGACAACAGGCTTCGAAATGAACTAGACGAAGCATACCAAACCCACTAACCTGGGTTACATGAACACCATACTTCACCAACGTGTCCACCTGGAACTTGGTAGCAAAAAGACGGAACCCACAAAGAGCAAGGTGGGCCCCATACAAGCTCATCTTCCCTGGGGGAGGGGCTAAAGCAGTGCCTTTCCCAGTCGGCAGCTCCACCTCCCATGACGGATCAAACTCCATGGCCTTCACAAACTTGGCAAAGCTCTTCTCACCCCACTTACAGGTGGTATTATGGATCAACTTCTTGGATTTTTCAACAGCTTTCCCAGGGTTTCCCCCAACATCAGACCCTTCAGACATACCGACAAAAGCTTTTCAAGAAAAACAAAAAAAAAATTAGAAAGAAACTCGCCGGAAAACTTGAAGGTTCACCGGAGAAGATGAAGTTTCTTGAGAGAAGTTTGAGGGATTTTTTTGTGAAGAGTGGAATAAAAAGAAAATCCAAGGGCCTCCTCCGATATATATACCCATCGCATTTAATGCGATGGGAACAGCTGGCAGAAGACCCTTCACCTTGCCAGAAGAGGAGGCATCTGGACGCTACACGTGGCATACAGCTGGATGGCAGCAGTCATCTCGCAGCACGTGAATCCACGCGTCTGTCATAAGGACGACCTTTCACTTGCCAAACGTCAGCAGGTACTCTGACACTGCCCCCACTCGCGCGCGTGTACGGCTACTCGCCTGACACACGAAGAATAACCACCCACCCACGTGCTGACGTGACTGACAACTGTGCAGACATCCCCTCTGCACCCTAACACGTTCACCAACCGTCTCAGCTTCTCCAGCACGTTTCCTAATTTCAAGGAAACCTTTTAATTTTTAATTAAAAGGATTGCACATTAAATACCCCAGACTGCCACGTCATCACTTGGTGCTGGGATGACGTAAAATCTAAAAGACGTTCTCCGCCAGATTTTACTATCTCACACCCAAAATGCCACGTCATCACTTGGCGCTGGGTTGACGTAAAATCTAAAAGACGTTCTCCGCCAGATTTTACTATCTCACACCCAGAATGCCACGTCATCACTCGGCGCTGGGTTGACGTAAAATCTAAAAGACGTTCTCCGCCAGATTTTACTATCTCACACCCAGAATGCCACGTCATCACTTGGCGCTGGGTTGACATAAAATCTAAAAGACGTTCTCCGACAGATTTTACCATCTCACACCCAGACTGCCACGTCATCACTTGGCGCTGGGTTGACGTAAAATCTGAAACACGTTCTCCGCCAGATTTTACCATCTCACACCCAGACTGCCACGTCATCACTTGGCACTGGGTTTACGAAAAATCTGACAGACGTTCTCCGCCAAATTTTACTATCTCACACCCACACTGCCAAATTTTACTATCTCACTTGGCGCTGGGTTGACGTAAAATTGAAAATGTTTTCACCAGACTTTGCCATTACCGGCCGAAAGTGAAAAATTTTCACCTGCGCTAAGTCTCTACTCGGCGCCGGGCTTTTATAAAAAGAAAAAGAGCCATGTACAAAGATAAGGGGACGCTTTTATCTTTCCACAGGCCACCAGAGTGCAACGCGCACTCTTTCCTCACATTAACATATTTTTCCAGAGATGCAACGAGCACTCTTCTTTACAAACATGTTGCAATACACATATCCTACAACAGCTTTAAACAACACAACGGAGAAATACACCACAAAATTACACATTAGTCCAGCGCCCCACCAGATCTCTAAGCAAGAACAGGAGACACCCTGGACTTGGGGGACTTGAAGGGGTAGGGTACTTTTTCCTAGCGCTCTCAGGCGCACCCTACCCATTATCTAGCTCCTCCGCCTAAAACAACACACCTAAAAAGATAACACAGCAGCGCCAAAGCGCACTGCTCACTCCGCGCAGAAGCACCAGTTGACAGCGCCTGGGTACATCTCCCCTGGAGCCCAACTTGCCATCTCCCATCAGGTGTCATTTGACAACTGGCCAGCCGCCTGACACCGTCTGACATCAGAGGAAAAGGAGTCCCCTCTGCTGAACCAGTCACAGTGCGCCACGTGTATCAATGGTAGGGCACCGCCCAACCGGCCAACCACGAAGCGCCACGTGGCCCAATCAAGAGCAGCCTTCCTCAACTTGGATCGCTTTACCTAACTAAGGATTGAGATCCAACTAAATGGGCTCATAAGCAACCGGCCCGGGCCTCGGGCCCAAGCCCATTGACAATCAAAGTGGGCCCGATGACCCCAGGCCTACGCACCTCCTATAAAAGGAGGACTTGGCCTCCTTTCTGAGAGAGGCCAATCCACCGATTAGAATCAATACACTTGTATCATTACTTGTATCCCTTATCAATAAAGATCATCCTTTTTAGTGGACGTAGGTCTCACTAGACCGAACCACTTATACCCTTGTCTACTATATTATTCTGCTTGTCGTTTATGTATATAACCATAGATTAACCATCGTTGTGAGCAAATGATTATACCCTGCAGCGAACACGAGTCATTGCACTCCACACTTATTATCCCATTACCCACGTTGTTTATACTCGTTGTTTCTTCAATGGGTAGTGCATCACTTTAGCTATGCGTTTAAGTTTCAAAGTGTTTTTGTTAAATCTTTTGCAATCTGGGTATTATTTTTACGATGTTTCTTTTCTTCTTTTTTTTTGTGTGTGTTTAAAAGTCATATTCTAAATGTGGGTCCTTTTCTAACAGCGTCATAAACATGTTGCATTCATACATCCTACCAAGTCGAGGTTAGTCTACTACATATTTAACAAAATTAGCGCCTGTTTTATAGTGTTCTCATTAGTTTATCCATTTCTTCCTTACCCAGCTCTACAGCCATAGGGCGTTTTTGGCTCTGCCTTGACTTTTGGGTCAGGGCCAGGCTGATCTTAAGGATGATCTTGGCGTTGACACAAAAGTCAAAGTGGGGCTAAAGACTACCTAAGGTTGTCGAGGTATATAAAGAGAACATGGATAAGCTAATGTAAGAACGTTATAGACCAAGCGCTAATTTTGTTAAATATGCAGAAGCCTTGAAAGATTTCAAACAGATTAGGTGCTTCCAACAAGAGAATAATAAATGAAGAAAGAAGAGTGGAGAAAAATGGAAATGGAATTCTTCACAAAGGGAGGGAATGCAAGGGGACAACAAATTTAGTCTTCTGCCTTATTGAGAATGTTGAGCGTAACTGAAAAGCAATGCGGAATTAATGAGGTACGTTTAATTGTTTATTATCTTACTTTATTTTCTAAATCTCCTGTTTAAACAAAGGCAGCTAGCTATATATGATGTTACTTACAATATTAGGTGTTGATTTATATTTTTTTTATACAACCAGGCATGCAAAGGTCTCTACAATATTTATCCAAGTCGGGTGGCTATTGTTGCCGTATCTCAAGTTGAAGTTATAATGTGGTTAGGAGTTTGGGTTTGCTAGAAGAGAGAGAGAGAGAGAGAGAGAGAGAGAGAGAGAGAGAGACTGAAAGAGAGAGGGATAGAGAGATGTTTGTGTGTGTGTATAAGAAACAGATTAGAGAAAAAATCCTGAATCAATAAAAATTTGATTTGGAACAACTAAGTTTATGATATCTTTTGCTCAAAACATCTAGCATTATAGGATAGTGGTAAAGTTAGCATTCCCCTGGATCGTTAAATGTGTTGGTGACACATAGATGCGGCCGTAAAAAACCACTAGTTTTAATAATTATTTTGTTGGCCGTTAAAAATAAACTACGAGAGTGTCCTTATGTTATCAAAAGGCAAAAGTAACATGCATCATAATAACACTAGAAGGGTGCTCGCGCGTTGCGGTGGGGACACAATACAAAAACAATAGTTTCATAGAATGGTAACTGCACCAAATACAACTCTACCCCATTACATCTTCAAGTTTGTACCCATATAAAAATATGTCCTTTACCCGTCTGGTGTAACGTTATACAAACTATTGTTATGTTTACAATATATATTCAGAATGAATTTATAACATACTATTATGTTATTAGAAAAGTATAAATTGAAAACTACATTGAGTTGAGAAAACTTAGAAAACCCATGTAAAAACCATCTAATTTTTTTTTTGAAAAAAATATGCAAGGTTACATGTATTTAAACGTTTTGGGCAAAAAAACAAAAAAAAACGCCGATTTGATATTTTTTTTAAAAAATAAACAAAGTTTGCGCTGTTACATATGTTAAAAAGCTGAAAACATATGCTAACATCGCAAACTTTGTTTAATTTTCTAAAAAAATATACCATTGGTGCTTTTTTTTTTTTTTGGCCCAAAACGCTTAAAAACATGTATGTTACCCTGTGTATTTTTTTCAAAAAATAAAAATAAAAAATTTTTAGATAGTTTTTACATGGGTTTTCTAAGTTTTTTAACTCAAGGGGGGTTTTCAATTTATTTTTTCCCTATATAATTTTTATTTAAAAAGATGCATAGCTACATATGCAGGTGAAATTAGCAACATGACAACTGTTGCAATGCAGATTGTTTGCATCTTCTCTGTATGTTGGTTCCCAAAGAAAGTGCTTACACTTTCTCATTATAGTTGTCAATCATTTAATCGACTCACTGGTTTAATCAATGGTCAAACGAAGCTCTATTCATTATGCGAACCAATAGACATGTTAAGGAGATTCAGTCCCCAACTTGAGCAAAAGGCAATGTTCTAATCATAGGTCTAATATATTTGGGCTGACACTTTCAGAAAAGAATATCTGATAAGAACCTACACAATTTTAACATGTACAAGTATGAGCTTAATAGGTTTTGTGTCCTAAACAGGTAGACACAAAATATACCTGTTAATTTTCATGTCTAAACAGGTTAAATACTTGCTTACCTGTTTAGTATCCGTTAAGACATATTAAGGATTTTTTTTTTAAATATAGATTGTGGGGGTGGAGTATTGGAGTTATATGCTTTTATTAGGTGGAATTCTACCTTTTTAATGCTTGATGTATACCCATTTAACGTGTCGGATTTGGAAAACATGTTCATGTATTATCGTATTAACCTGGTATAAAACAGGTATTATCGTGTTAACTTGATATAAACTCGTATTATTGTGTCTTATCGTGTTAACCAAGTGTAAACAGGTTCGTGTTCGGGTATGGAAAAAATGACACGATAAGTTATCGTGTTGTGTCTACATATTTCATGTTCGTGTCTTAACATGTTCGCGTCTTAACAGGTCGGATATAAAAAAATGTTGTCCATATTAAATTTGAACTTTTATTAAATAGAATTAATTAAATGGAGTTTATTAAATGAATTTATTAAATAGATAAGTTTATTAAATGAAATTTGTTAAGTTGGTGTGAAATTCTAATTTTGTTCCTCTATAACCAATTATATAGTAGTAGTAGTAGTATTAAGTGAAAATCATGATGTGGAGAGCCATTCTTAACAGGCTCCCGACAAAGATGGAATTAATTAAAAGGGGCGTTCCGATTCAAAACAACGCGTGCACGTTTTGTAATGAGGATGAAGAGATGACGCTTCATCTTTTTACCGGGTGTTTTTTCACAGCAGAGATTTGGTCGAGGGTGCAGACTTGGTGCAGAATTGCTACTATGATCGTCTTTGATATTTCCGATTTCCTAAAGGTTCTTGAGCTGCAGAAATTCTCGAGTCAAGCTGCATATCTGTTGACAGGAATCATCATCACCACTATGTGGGCGATTTGGAACGAAAGGAATAACAGGAATTTTCATAGCAAACGTCGAAGACTGATTGAAGTCGTGGAGAATATAAAGTCTACGTCTTATTTTTGGATCCGCAATAGATCTAAATTGAAAAATGTAGATTGAAATGTCTGGTGTAGTTCTCCTTTAAACGTTTTGTAATGTCGTTTTTTGTGCCCTTGAGTCCTTGCTTTGAGGACTTCTTGTGACGGTTTTGAATGAAGTTCACTTTAAAAAAAAATATAGTAGTAGTATATAGTAGTAGTATAGATTCTAATTCAATCTATAGTAGTAGTATAGATTGACGATATATTAAAACTAAATTAAAACGGTATTAGTTTTTACAATTACACTTATTTTAGTAAATACTTTTATATGGATTAAAGATAAGGTTCAGGGTGTAGTACACTATAGTACCAAAGGTTTGAATATTATATAATTAAATAATATATAGAATTACATGGTAATAACGATATACATAAATTTAAGTTATGAAATATAAATTAAATGGTAATGACGATAAACATAAATTTAAGTTACGAAAAGAAGTAAAAAAATATATATTTTACCGGATTATTTATAAGATAATGTTAAAACAAATAAACAAATCCATGATTGTTCGGAAGAGGTTTAATCAAGATGTAACGAATAGAATAGGATTAGGATAAATCAAATCCAACAGATTAAGGATATACACCAAACAAATTTCAAAAATTCGATTACAAGTAGTATACAACTCCAAAGAGCAATTTTCATCTATAAATAAGTTGTAACTTATTCATTCATTCATTCTATACAATAATAATATCATAGCATATATGGCTGGTGGTGGTGTGATCTCTTCCCGTAACACAAAAGCTTATCCCGGCGAACTAACATACAAAGTCCTCATAACATGTCTCGTCGCGGCTTGCGGTGGTCTGATTTTTGGTTACGATATTGGAATATCGGGTGGAGTGACATCCATGGCCCCGTTTTTGGAGGAATTCTTTCCTGATGTTTATAAAAAAGAGTCCGAAATCAAAGCTTCTAGCAACCAATATTGTAAGTTTAATAGTGCGACATTGACCATGTTCACATCATCCTTGTATTTGGCTGCACTTTTAGCATCATGCGTTGCATCCTACATAACCAAGGCTTGGGGCCGCAAAATCTCCATGCTTTTTGGCGGTATTATTTTTTGCGTTGGAGCGTTGTTGAATGGTGTTGCGGTGTCTCTTTGGATGCTTATTGTTGGTCGGATTCTTCTTGGTATTGGGATCGGCTTTGCTAATCAGGTAATTGATTAGTCCATACTTGCTATTTGTTTGTTGGTTGTAGTTCATACTTACTATTGTTGCAATATATATAGTTTCCTTGATAAAGGTTTAATTTAATTTTTACTTAAAAGGTTATAATGTGATCTTAGTTAATCATGTATATGTTCATTTAATTTTTGTAGTCTGTGCCTCTATATCTCTCGGAGGTGGCTCCTTACAAGTGGCGTGGCGCATGCAACGTGTTGTTTAATCTCTCGATCACTGTTGGAATTCTAGCGGCGAATGCTGTAAACTATGGATTTGCCCAAATCAAGGGCGGATGGGGTTGGCGTTTGAGTTTAGGCGGTGCTATTGTCCCCGCTTTAATCTTTATCGTTGGCTCTTTAACACTCGCGGATACTCCAAACTCCCTTATCCAACGTGGAAAATTCGAAGAAGCCAGGGATAGATTACTACAAATTCGCGGTGTGGACAACGTGGATGAAGAATTCAAGGATCTAGTTGAAGCAAGTGAACAGTCTAAAAACATTAAAAGCCCATGGTTGAATCTTTTTAAAAGAAAATACAGACCGCAAGTGTTTTTCGCGATTATTATCCCATTCTTCCAACAGCTAACCGGCATGAACGTGTTCATGTTCTATGCTCCGGTTTTGTTTAAAACCATGGGGTTTGGGGACAACGCGTCGCTCCTTTCCGCTCTCATCACTGGAGCTGTTAACTCATTAGCAACTCTAGTTTCAATCCTTTTCGTCGATAAATTTGGAAGACGCTTCTGGTTTCTTCAAGGAGGCATTCAAATGCTACTTATGCAGGTAAAAATATTTATAAATCTATCTATCTAGTTTAATTAACCCTTAAATTAAGTCCATTTCATATATATATATATATATATATATATATATATATAGGCTAAGTATTGGGGAGAAACCCTCTAAAATGAAGAAACTATTGCAAACCCAACTAGTGGCCTAGATTGCTCCACATCACCCATTACTAGAAATATTATTTTATAGGCTGGAAGGGTATATTAGTCTTTTTCCTTTTCCCCCCATTTAATATTTTGAATCTTTGACTCCCTCTCTCATATATAAAGAGACATACTCTCTCTCTTCCACCATAAACACCAGACACTACCACCTCTCTTCCACCACAATAATCAGCCACTAGCACCTCTCTTCCACCATAAACATCAGCCACCTCCACCACCAACCACCAGCTACCATCGCGACACAAAAGGCTCTGTAGTCGAAGTTACCTCAAACCAAGACGGGTTCATCAGAAATGGGTCGCTGGCAGATGGGTTGGGTTTAACCCTCGTCCCTGGTCATCACCGTCGTCGTCCCAACTCCGACCACCAGCCACCACCGTCGTCGTCCCTGTTTTAGCCAACGACGAATTTTCTGCAACTGAAGAGTGAATAAAAAGTATAGATGGAGCTTTTTTAGCCGGAGACGACGGTTCTGCCATTAAAGCCGGCGAAGAAAGAAGAAAAATCGAGGAAGAAGTGATGGCAAACAAGAGGTGGTAGAGTATTTGATACTTTATTTTCTTTCTTGGAAACAGGGTAAACCACCACTACTCATTCACTCTTACTTAATTTTATATATTTTTTTTTTTTGTTATTTTACAAATTTTAATATTTGATGATGTTCCTTTTGTTTTTACTTGTCTACGTGTACACCATTTAACTAATTTATTATTTATTCCTTTTTAAGTCTTTGGCTTATCACTTTTGTATACTGCTTTGTTTTTAAATGTTGATTGTTTGTCTAAGAAATGTGTTTGTTGAATGTTAAATAGGTGTATTGATTTTAATTTCGAAATTAAATAGGTGTATTGATTTTAACTTCGAAATTACATTCTAACTTCGAAGATGGATTGCTTTAGTTATAGCAAATCCTTTTGTTTTTTTTTTTTTTGCGGTCAAAAGTATGTTTTTTTATGCAGTTTTAATGTATGATGTTTGCAGAGTACAGAGTTTTGTCTGTTTTTGCAGTAAAAAACATCTGTTACACACGTAACAGAGAAATGTCTGTTTTTTGTCATGGTGTTGCAAGTGTTTTTTATATATTAATGGTGTTTCAAGTTATTATTTTGTCTTTTTAGATTGTTATTTTTGTCATGGTGTTGCAATTGTTTTTTATATATTAATGGTGTTTCAAGTTATTATTTCGTTTTGTGTTCATGTTCGTAGTACCTTTGTGTGTTAGTTAGGGTGTTTTTAGCGTCTATATTTTTTGCAGTCAAATTCTGTTTTCTATGTTTTCTAGCATATCAAATTCTGCAAAATGTTTACTACAGACTACTAAAGTTTTTGCTGTGTTTTCCTGTTACACATGTAACACTCGTGTGTTTTTACACCATGTCTGTCTTTTTTTTTTTTTGTTTTCGAATGTATGAATTCTTTATGTTACCTGTGTGTTTTTTACAGAAAATGTCTTTTTTTGTATGGCCTCTATTTTTGTATTATGTATTTCTTTATAAAGAATCATTTTTATTATTAAAGAATAATTTGTTAAGGTGTTTTATCTGTGTTTAGTTATACCATATCTGTGTGTAAGTTAAGGTGTTACGTGTGTAGCATATTTTTTTTTGCTGTCAATGTGTTTTGTGTGCAGTCAGAATTTTTGATGTTTGCAGACTACAAAGGCTAAGTATGTGTTTGCAGACAAAAAACGCCTGTTTACACACGTAACACTCGATTTTGCCATCGCTCCTTTTTTGTATATTAAATAAGCTGTTTTCCGCACACAACATTAGTTTGTTTGTTTTTGTTTTCTCATATTAAAGATGTCCACATTTACTCTGTGATAACATATGTTACAGGTGCTTTTTTTAGTCCAATCATGAATTCCAACCCCAGCACTCCCCCTTTCGAGGTTTTTGAGGCCCGACAGCATCTCAACCCAATTGCACATGAGCCACCTCAAAATGAACCGGACATGGCAATTGCACCTGAATTACCCCCACATGTTGACTTAGATGTACCCCCTGTTGAAGCTGAACCTGAACCCCTCCCCCCTGTTGCCCCGGTCATCCCGCCTGTAGAACCGGTTATATCCATAGATCAGGCAGACCATTTGTTTGTAAGCGACGATGATTTCGATTGGAATGCGGCATATGATTACGTTTTTCCCGAAGAATATCCGCCACCAGAAGACTATATGACACCGGAAGATGATGCGCATGATGTAGCGCACACACCTGAATGGGCTGTTGGTTACGAAACAGACCCAGGGGCTGAATACGAAGAACCATACGAACCGAAATATAACAGACCTGGGGTGTCGATTATGTCTCAGGAAGGTGGGCGTATTAGGGCAGAATGGGAGGGTATAAGTTATACCGAGGAACAGTGGGCTTTTTATGTCAAATATGGTTATTGGATGCCGTCTGCTACTGTTGGTTGCAATGCAGGATGCCTGGGTTTGCACATTACATATGAAGAATTGGCTTTTTATGAGAAGAATGGTTATTGGAAGCCAAGGGGTGGTGTATGAATCTTTTTTAATAGTATGTTTTTGTTGTTGATACACTATGAACAATATGTTTTTGTAGTTTTTTTTATTTAGTATGGATCATTTTAGTTGTTGTTTTTATGCATCTTAACATATGATGTTTGTCTCATATTGTTAGTTTAATCTTAAAGTTATATATTATGTTTGTTTGTTGGCTGATACATCTTAACATATCAAGTCTCGTTACGTATGCAACAATTCTAATACTGGTACAATAAAACGAAAAAAAATATGGTCTAATAAAAAAAATAATAAATAAACATTTTTTAAATAATATAAACGGGCAACTCAGCTTTAACATATGTAACACAACACATGTTACATATGTAACACGGGCGTCTGACAGCTTATTTAAGAGTGTGGAAAAAGTAAGAGAGAGATGATGTGACATGTGTGGGGTCCACACTGTCATATCTGCTTTTCAGAAAATGGCATTTGACCCTTTTGCCCTTTTTTTGTCATCTAGTCTATTAATTTAAATCAAAAAGCATCAATTAAATGTGGACCATTGATCTAGTTTGATCAATGGTTGTAAGAAGGTTTACAAGGTTTTTACAATTTGAGTGGGTTTTTATTTAAACCTTCCCCTATATATATATATATATATATATATATATATATATATAATGTTGTTTTAAATTAGTTTATGCAAGTACGTACTTATAAATGTTATTTTTGTAGGTTGTTATCACGGCTGCAATCGCAACAAAATTTGGGATAAATGGAAGCCCGGGCGAGCTAGAGAGCTGGTACTCGATTCTCGTAGTTTTAGCGATTTGCATATACATTGCCGGGTTTGCATGGTCTTGGGGGCCGTTGGGTTGGCTCGTGCCTAGTGAAATCTTTCCTATGGAGATCCGATCTTCAGCGCAAAGCGTTACTGTTTCGGTTAACATGATATTCACCTTCTTCATTGCACAAATCTTCCTCCAAATGTTATGTGCCTTGAGGTAATAATTAAACAAAGTTGTAATCTATATTAATAATATTCTTGTACAAGTATATGTGTGCGTATCATAATATCTTATGTATTTGCATGGTTTTGTTTTCAGGTTTGGATTATTTATATTCTTTTTGTTTTGGGTGGTGGTGATGACGATTGTGATTTACTATTTCTTGCCTGAGACGAAGGGGATTCCGATTGAAGAGATGGGTGGAATTTGGAAGGAACATTGGTATTGGAAAAGATTTGTTCCGATGGTTGATGAAGAAATGGCACAAGTTAAGGATACAAACTAGGATATATATATATATATATGGTGAATATACACTACAAGGAAATATCGCTATTGCCTTGAAAAGTCGCTTCTAATGGCAATAGCGGCGACATGTTAAACGAATTATTCGTTTAGGTTTAGTTTACTGAAGTTTAAGGGACTCTTGGTTTTAATTGTTTTGTAGTTTTGTATTATGTATGACTTTATATATATTTAAATGTTTTATTTTTTGTTATACCGTTTTATTTTATTATGATACTAGTGGGTTATCTTCTGTGTTTTGTGACGGGTTCAAAACACAGACAAAAAAATAGAAAAAGCTTGGAAATCATGCTTAATCACAATTGAATTGACACCCATGCTCCATATAACCTACACATTTTATAGTTTTTTTTTCTTTTATTTAAGTTTTAGTTAAACCACTACATGTTTGTGAATGAATGTTTTATTTAAAGTCCTTAAGTGGTAGTGCTTTTGCACTTGGTACTTACTTGTCTTGTATTTTGCAATCAAACAATTTTCATCAAGGCCGTTCCTGAAAATCTCTGAAAATTCATGTATCATATTCAAACTGTTAAAAAATAGGCCTCTTAAGCCCAAGTTTAAATGTTAAATGAGTTATATATAAAAAAATAGATATATATATATATATACACAAATATTTTTTTAAAATCATGCCCTCAAGATTTATGGACCCTCTCCAGTTGGCCTCATTGGAACTCCCCAAAGACGCCCCTGATTTTCATTATTCAACCGATGTAATACGTCGCGGATCTATAACCTAGTATGTGTAATATATAACTAGTTCATAAAAATAAAAAATGGTAAATATGAATAAAAACATTCAAATATTAAAAATAAACAAACATTAGCACAAATATTATTGCAGATGGATTATCGGACACTTTGATCCAAGCCATAGCCAAATATCTATTCTTCATTCGACGTCTATATATTTACATACAATTCTATCCGGTGTGGAAGTTGTAGCTTGTTCCATTTCAAGGATGAGTGGTATAGAAGAAAAAGGGTGTGCAAAAAAAATTTAGGTTGATGCATTCACATCTTATTCATCAACTTCTCCCATATCTCTAAAATTTAAAAAAAAAAATGTTAAAAACTCACTACATCTCATTCACAATTTCTCTACCCTATCCCTACATTCCCTATATTTTGAAAAATCGCTACAGTAGTTTTTCATATATAAAAATCTATTGTGTATCATTCATCAAATTATTGTGAGTGTATAAAAACAAAAAATATAATAAACAAGTGTTTTTGATTAAGATAAAATGGTGGATGAGGTATGAGGTTTTGTTAATGAAAGCTAAATTTTAAAAAGAATAACTTTTAGTTAAATAATAGCATAGAAAATGGTGGAGGAGGAATGTATGCTATTAGTATCTGTGTAAATATAATAACTTTTTTTTTAATAACGACTGCGTCCACGCCCCTAATACCCCAACAGTAATTTTTTGACCAACTTTTCTCGTGGATGCCCAACACCAAACCCTCCCATGGCCCCGCACCAACCCCGACGTGATGTTCCGTGCCCATATCGCCAAACTAGAGTACCCCACACTCATGCCTTGATATTACTACGAGTTTTCTAAATCAACTAGGTCGCCTGGCAGAAAGTTATGGCCCCTGTTGAATGTGGTGGTTTGTGATTCGGGTCGTTGTGTGATGCGAATTTGGCCATGCTAGCCAAATTGTGGCGGCGCTTTAAACAGAGAGTACAAGTTTATGCAGAAAAGTTACTTGGAGGATGCATAATAGTTCCAGGTCTGGAATTGAATTCTAGGGAGGTTGTCGGTTATAGGTCCCTGGAAACAAATAATGAAAGTGTCACACGATTCGGAAGACTATGGCTTGGATATATACAGTTCCTTTCAGGTTCTACCAGGACAGGGCAGCAGGGTGTCTCTTTGGAATGAATGTTGGTTGTGCATGTGACAACCGTCCTTTATACTTTATCGTTGTTCAGCCCTTGTTATATTTCCGCATGTACAAATTTAACCTTTATATTTTTTCTTCGTTTCTCTTGTATAAATAAGATTATTAGATAATATTAATTCCTTGTATTCAACTTATACAAATATGTTCTATTTTGCTACATACAAGAATTCATATGGCGTTAAATTAATAAATAAATAAATGTTTTAACAATTACGAAAGTTTTAAATTTTAGAGAAGTTTAAAACTAAACATTAAGAAAAACTTATCAAATTTTGTATAAATGATACTTTTAAATAAAAAGACTAGACGTTCATTATTTGAAGGTTACAAAAGTTTTAAAGTTTAAGAAAAGGTTAAAAGTTTATAAACTTGTTAAAACTCTTTTGAACTAACAAGATTATACCTTATTTAATAAAATTAAAACTCTAGGGGGGCTAAAACGTCGACTTTTGAAAGTTTAACCAGCTAGTTTTCCCTCCGCATAATATGTTACATTTTTCAGTGACCATTTTCGTTCACCGGCGCATATTCCGGCGGGTTGTTAATTCGACCATTAATGTGTTTTAATGATAATTTTTGAATCCCATACATTTTGTCATCAAGTTTTAACGATTCCGAGCATTTAAATGAGCTAAAAACACGATTTTAAGGAGCCTTAATTAGACTCATGATGTGTAATGGCCGAAATGCTTAATCGCCTCACTAGGTTCATTTTTAAGTGCCTATCATATCAACTGATGACATCATTCAACTTCTGCACATTCACGCGACTCAAAACCACGAAAAAACACACCTTAACCTCGTCCAAAAGCGTTGAATTGGTTCTTCATCTTCGACACTTTTCATCATTCAATTTCGATCTCATGCGCTATTGTTGGGTTCTTTGGAATTCCCAAGTTTTATCTTGTGACGAGTTTGTTTGGATTTATCGCGCTTAACAAAATTGTGAGTATACTTATCCCCTTTTTGGTTTTCTTACACTTTTGGGGTGAAGCATGTAAACCTATGAAACTTACGTTTGCACATAGTCATAAACATTTTTACATGCAATTCTTGTACGTGTTATGCTTTGAATTCGTGTGCTTTATGCTTAAACATAGACGTAGTATACTTGTGATCATTACCTACTCATAAACATATTCATAAACATTTGGGAGCCCAGTGGAAAGTACCTAAGCATGTGGGAAGGAAAGTACCAATGTGAGTGGGAAGTCCTAGGTCCCGCCTAGTGGAAAGTACCTATGCATGTGGGAAGAAAAGTACATATGTGTGAGGAAGTCATAGGTTATTCTTAGTCTTTGTCATCACAGATGTTAGATTTTGATTCGCATTGTGTGCTTACGTGTTTACCATATTGCCTTGAATAAATCATGACACTTGAATTATAAAACATTTTTATACCTATATATTATACATACACAAACTAAGTGTACTCACCAGCATTATTGTTGACGTTTTATTTTATATATGTTTTAGAGAATGCTTGATGATTGTCACTTAGGCTTGTACTTAGACTTAATAAACAAGCTTTATGTATCATTTTGTATGAGACTTGATGTAATGGGTTGACTTTGATGTTTGACTCTTAATCATGAATTTAATAATATTTACACTTTAGTACCATTAGCTTTTGAACTATCGTCACTACGTGACACCTCGATGTTTCCGTCATCGGTTGGGGTGTTACCGTGCGACGTACCCCTGTGCAGGAGGTTTCCTTTACTCTTTTATCTTGAACATGTCAAAAAAAAAAAAAAAAAAACGTGGCGGAACGTATGTCGGATTGTAATGGCATCATGGTTATTGCCTTCAAATTGAGTCGTATTCCTAGCTAGGTGGAGGTAGAGTGGCAGCTTGAGACATTAACGTCCGATCTCATGTTTTTTTTATTTTTTATTTTGGGTCGGGTTTCGATGATTTGGCTGGGTGTGAGATGCTTAGATTTTTTTTTTGTTTACTGTGGAGAGCCTTAGGCTACGGTTGCAAGGTTCCAGGTTACACAGGCACCAACATGCCGGAACAAATGGTCCCTTAAATGTTAACTTTTTAGTTTGGCGCATGTCACTTGATAGGTAGCCTACTATGGCGTTGTTGTCCAGAAGAAATATTGATGTGGGCTGTCCAAAATGCAAGTTTTAATTGTGGAGATGAGAATAAAACTTCTGATCACTTGTTTATGGCCTGTACTTTCGAGCAAGCGGTTTGGGATTATGTGTCACAATGGTTTTTTTTGAGTCAAACACCTGCTTTCAGAGACGTAAGCTGTTTGGGATCTCAGCTTCTTCCTCATTTGAAACAAAACTTAAAACATCACCACCACCAAAACCCTCGTCCAGTCACTAGGATGTAACCCTGGGTTCATACCCTACGCTTTCAGAGACGTAAGACTCGTTCTCAGACAGGTCAACGGTTGAATAGCTATGTAAATATGTCACCGTGAGACCGGGAAGTCGAGATGGGACAAACAATGGGCTTACGATAGAGCCCTTGCTAGCGGTTACGTCCTAGTGACTGGACGTTCTGTTTCAAAAGACACGAGGGATAATGCAAAAAAAAATTAGGATAGACCTGAGATGCGACCGTAGTGGCGAATACCAATCTACAGCCACAGTACGGGTTTCGGGTAGCAAAAAGATTAACTGTCCATTTATGTTAATAGGGAGGCTACGCAAAGACGGTTGGAAATTGGAGGTTAAACACCCGAATTATAACCACGACCCTTTTAAACATGTTGAGGGTGACACTTTTGCTAGGAGGCTGACACCACATGAAGAAAAGATGGTGGAAACGCTTTATTTTCAGGGCCTGGAACCAGCAAACATACATTTGGCTATTAGAGAACAAAACCCGAATAATGTATGCGTTCTACGAGACATACACAATACCATTAGCAAGATTAAACACATAATTTACAGCGACAAAACTCCAATGTAGGTATTATTATTAGTTACTATTATTGTTAATTATTATTATTATTGTTGTTGTTAAATATTAAATATTGTTATGATTATTGTTATGCAGATACTCGAGAGTATCTTGGTTGAAAAGAAATTTACTTACTACACCAAGCAGAATCCGGAGACAGATGTTGTTGAGAATATTTTCTTTTCACACCGGGTCTCGTACAATCTCTGGCGTGCCTTCCCACATGTGTTGTTGATCGACGCCACCTACAAAACGAACGAGTACAGAATCCCGTTTGTTCAAATTGTGGGTTGACGTCAACAAACAAATCATTTTGTATCGCCCATGCATTTATCGTTAAAGAGAAAACGAGTAGCTACATATGGGTGCTAGAGAGGCTCAAAGATTTGCTGGAGAAGTGTATGGAGTCACGTATAATTGTTACAGATAGAGATCTGGCTCTAATGAATGCATGTGCTACAGTTTTCCCGAATGCTACGAAGTTGCTTTGCAGGTATCATATTCAACAAAATATTATTATTATTATTATTATTATTATTATTATTATTATTATTATTATTATTGCGTTGCAGGTATCATATTCAACAAAATATTGCAAAATATCATAAAGCAGGATTTCCAAAAGAAGAATGGGAAATATTTTTGCAGTATTGGGCTCGACTGTGTAAATCTGTTGACCCAGATTCTTACGAATACAACCTTGAACTGCTCTACAAACGACTGTGTCGGGACGGTCGAAAGGGTATATATTTTATTTTTTTTCATTACAAGCGTACATATTTTCTTTATTGACATCGTTATTCTGTTTTTTACAGAGGTTTATGACTACATGGAGTCAGCTTGGCTCCAAGATTATAAAGAAATATTTGTGGAAGCATGGTCAGATGCAAACCTTACATTTGGTCAGAGTACGACCAACAGGGCCGAGAGTCAGCATGCTTTGATTAAGAGATACATAAAAGGCCCGAACAGCTCGCTCCACGCGCTTGTGATGAAAATAGACAAAGTTATGGAGTCAACCCGCGTAGCGATAAAGCACTCCTTCGAATACAGTCGATCAACAAGAATGTGTCACCATGAACTACCGATGTTTCAAAACGTACTCGGTAGGGTTTCCCATACAACGCTTGATTTGATGCTCGGGGAGTTCAATAAGATACAGTGTTTAATAGAAAAAAAGAGGTCTTGTGATCACCGACTCAAGACGAATTATGGATTTTCATGTGCCTGTCAACTGCAATCGTATGATATAAAAGGTAACATCATTTTTTAGACTTATTATTATTTTTTTAGGATATAATAGTCAAATTTATAAATGTTTGAAGCGTTTTGTAGATGACTTGTGTTGTCTAGTTCGTACAAAAACAGAGGAAACTCTGCCGAAATTTTTATAAAAATCCGAAATTTTTGTAGATTATTGATTGTTATTGTGATTGAATATATATATCAGGTACACAAGAGCCACTGGCTGATATCGACGTCTTCGGGACACGACTTGACTATTTGCCAGAAGTAGCTGAGAATCCCGAGTATGACTTTCAGCAGGAAATGAATGCATTCGCTGAGCAACTAAGGTCGCAACCGCCGCAAGTGAAAAAAAGCATGTTGCAGAAGATGAAGGACGTGTTGAATCCGATAATGACTAAACATAAACCTCCTGAGGTACAAACCGATACTCGAGGGCGGCCAACAACAAATGAAAAGCAAAAAAAAAGGAAGATAAGGCTGCAGTTAGTATTATTATTATTATTATTATTATTATTATTATTATTATTATTATTATTATTAATTTATTATTATTATTATTATTATTATTATTCTTGTTGTTATTTTTGTTATATAAATTTTTCAACGTAGGGGAAAAAGCCGTTTAGATGAGGTAAACAATCAAAGAACAAACCAATTGTTTACGATAAACATTTTCCACTGTTGGTAGGGGAGAGGTACAAACTACTGATATACACATTCATACATGCATATATATTTATACACATATTAAATCTCACTGTTTGACGGTCACAGGTACAAACTCGAGATCGACAAGTTTAAGGAATGGCTTCTATCTCAATATCATGAATACATTACAGACATTCAAAATGTCCGTGGAGACGGTAACTGTGGGTTTCGATCCGTAGCTGTGGGTTTAGGGTGGAAAGAGGATATGTGGCACTTCATCCGCACACAGCTTAAGGAGGAGATGCATGATAACACAGACTGGTTGTGGCCAATTTTAAACAATGTAGATCACAATTGCTACGAGATAGTATACGCGTCATTTGATTGGAATGGAGTGGGACCAGCGACGGAGCAACATTGGATGGAGATGCCCTCCACAGGATTGCTGATTGCTCAGAAATTTAAGGTGGTTGTTCAATTTCTATCTTCGCATGATCTCAGTGAGACTTACTTCCCTATGTTCGATGGTCCACGCAACATTCAAGAGCATGCGTTCGTATCATTTGCTTTTATTAACAAAGATCATTTCATCAAAATTGAGTTAGCAGAAGGCGCCCCAATGCCAAAACTGAATAGCACATGGTGTGAGTTTCGATCTGAAGAGGCAAGTGAGTGGGAGATGATATATGACGACCGTATACAAAGGGTTGATGTTCCATCACCTCAATACTTTGACTTAATCTAGCTTATCGTATGTTACTGTTTTTATCATGTATACTAAAATATTTAACGGAAAAAAATTGTTGTGTACGTTAATTTATGATTATGAGAAGAATTTACTTTTTATTTCTTATAAAAAAACACAAATATTAAGCTTAGAATACATAAAACGTGCTAAAAAAACAAACAAAAAAAGGTTCACAAGGGTCGTGGAGGCCACAATGGGCCGTGGAAGATATAAAAATGGAAAAAGACGGGTCGTGGAGGCCTCGACGGCTCGTCCTCAAAACCTATCCACGGCCAGTTGTGGCCTCGACGGTCCGTAGAGAAAGAAAGCTTCCAAGGGAAGCTTCGTTTAATAATTACTTAAAAAAAAATAAAAAAAACGATGGACCGTGGGGGCCTCCGCGGCCCGTCAAAACACAAAGCTTCCCTTGCAAGCTTCTTGTAAATTTTAAATTAAAATAAAAAAAAGCCCACAGACCGTGGGGGCCTCCACGGCCCGTCAAAACACAAAGCTTCCCTTGCAAGCTTCCTGTAAATTTTAAATTAAAAAAAATTAACAAAACCCACGGACCGTGGGGCCTTCACGGCCCGTTGGAAAAAGCTGAAAACACAAAAAGGGCTCGGGAACCAATCAGATCTACACAACCACCCTCTCTATCTCTCTCTACCCACACTCCCTCTCTCTCTGTCGCCGCCACCATCAACAACCACCACCTCACCCCTCCTCTGCCCCCTGCATCTCTCTCTGTCGCCCTCCTCCACCCCTCCTCCGCCCTCCTCCCTCTCCCTCTCTCTCGCCGCCACCATCAACAACCACCACCATCCACCCTCCTCCACCATCCCGGCCACCCGTTGAGGCCTCCACGACCCACAACCACAATAGAACCCACCACCGCCACAGCACCCACCACCACCACCATAGGTATTATTATTATTCTCATTATTGTTATTTTTATTATTAATATTGTTATTGTTATTAGTATTATTATTATTAATCTTGTTATTGTTATTACTATTATTATTATTATTATTATTATTATTATTATTATTATTATTATTGATGTTGTTATTGTTATTAGTATTATTATTATTATTAATCTAGTTATTATTATTATTATTATTATTATTGATGTTGTTATTGTTATTAGTATTATTATTATTAATCTTGGTATTGTTAGTAACTTGATTGGTTAGTAACTTGATTGTTTTGGTATTATTAATATGCTTTGGTATAGTCGAGTGAATTCGTTTGGTTAGTAACTTGATGGTTTTGGTATTGTTATTGTTATCATTATTATGTTTAGGTGCGCCTTTATGTTAAATATAGCCTTTATGTTAAACATAAAGGCGCGCCTAAACATAAAGTTGGTATTTAGTTCGTTTATTGTTATTGTATTGGGATTTTTTAGACGACTTGTGTTGTCTGGTTCGTACAAAAACATAGGAAACTCTGCCGAAATTTTTGTTGTGATAATGATCTTTGTTTTGTGTTGCAGATATGGCACCTAAAAGGAAGCGCGCTCCCGGGCCTGAAGATGGGGATCCTATGGCGTTGAATGAGATGACCGACTGGGTATACAGGTCCCACCACGATCCTTATGAGGTCCCCCAGTGGGACAAGATGGAGTCACATCCTGTTAGCCCATCGCGCGGCATTGACTGGGCTGCACTTCGGGCCATCGATGGGGCGGCTAGGTTTTTGGAGTGGATCCCCGCCGACAGCCCTTGGGGGCGGATGTTTGCTGACCTCCACCAGGATGTGCATCGGCCGCTTACGATCGAGTTTATCTCGATGTTTTGCTACATGCCGCTCCCAACCGGTGTGGATCCCGATACTGATCATGTTCCTGAGATACAGTTCAGGATGTTTGGAGGGCTCCACACGTATTCGCTAGACGATTGGGCTACCAGGTGTTTAGGGTGGTACACAAAGGACGAGCTCGTCCAGGATATGTACGTTGCAGGCTTGACCACTTTGCCTGACGACATGCTGGTGGCATGGTGGCCCACTGTCGGTGGTGGTGTAGCGTATGCGACGGAGGCCGAGAGGTATTATTATTATTTTCAAGTTTTAGCATTATTTATTATTATTGTTGTTGTTGTTGTTGTTTAGTCCGTTTAGGTTTTTAGTTCGTTTATTATTATCGTTATTTTAGACGACTTGTGTTGTCTGGTTCGTACAAAAACAGAGGAAACTCTGCCGAAAATTTTATAATGTTATTATTATCCTGTGCAGGACCAGCAACATGAGGGACCCTCTGATTCGTTACCTACACCGTGTGATTACCTGGTCTATTTCCGGGCGGTGTTCGTGTAATGAATGGTTCGCACAGATCGACCTTTTCTATTTGTACTGTGTCCTCAGGGGGAGGCTGGTTGCGCTGCACAAGTGCTTTGCTGAGTACGTTGTCGGCTACCCTCTTAGGCATTCAGCTGGGGCTATTCCGATTGGGGGTTGGTCACCACCATTGTTGTAACATTTCGCGTTTGATAATTGTACGTTACGTATAACTTGGATAAAAAAACGACAAGTTCTATTATTATTGTTTGCATTTAATTATTTTGTGGCATTTTGAACCCTAATACTGTAATAATTATTCATAATATATATATATATATATATATATATATATTAAATATATGTTAAAAATAATTATGCTGAGGCCGGGGTTCGAACCCGAGTCCTCAGCCGGTTCATTATACACACACACACAAACCAACTGCTCTAGCCATGAATCTTGTTTTAATCCGGGCACGTTATAATTATAACATGACTTCAAAAACATCTCAGTTGACTTGGAAAGTCAACTGAGATCAATGACTTACCAAAATCACAATCTTTGACTCGTAATTAAGCTGGAATGGACATCACAACGTGATTACCGGCCTGGAACGAGTCACACACACATCAATTATCCTTCAATTCATACCCATTTATACGTTTTGACGCGTCAACATTCAAAACAAAGTCAAACATGCCAATTCGAGCATCCAAGCCCCAACACTATAAATTGAACCTTTCTGGACCTTCACAACTCGCCATACATTCTTTCTAAACCTCTAATTTCTCATAACAAATCGCTGTTCTTGGAATTCTTGTTCATGTTGACTTCGAAGCTTTGACTGTTCGTTCGTAATCAATTCAGCATTGTAAGTTTGATTACTGATGTGGGTTTCATTAATCGGAACATACACAACATTAACCCCATGATTAATTGGGTTAATGTTGTGTGATTTACTCGATTGCAGAATCTAGGGCTCGTTTGCAATTTTTGGGGATAAACACGATTTCAATTATGATATTTATTTAAAATAAACTGAAACCAAACACAACCACTGGTCTCGACCAGGTGGTTGTGTCTGGTGCTCTCTGCCTAAGCCACGCGGATTCGATCCCCGGCTGTGGCAATCTTTTCTTTTTTTGTTTGTTTTATTTTAAAAACTAATAAACTAATATATATATATATATATATATAGGCTATGTATCCATTGGAAACCATGTTGAGTTGGAGAAACCCTTGAAACTCATCCTAGGGTCACCATCTCTCCACATATACCATCTTACTTTTGGCATGAAGGGTAAGATGGTAACTTCAACCCACCCCAATCCCCAATAAAGAGAAGCAAGATCTGATTTATTTTTAAAAATCACTTTTCATTCTCTCTCTCTCTCTCTCTCTCTCTCTCTCTCTCTCTAAATCAAACAAGAAAACCATGGTAACTTCAACAGATCTGACTCTTTCTCTCTCTCTTCTTTTTAAAAATCACTTTTAATGGTGGTGGGTAGGGGCGGAGGTGGTGGGTTTGAAGGTTGATGACGACGGGGGCTGGGTTTGAAGGTTGATGACGAAGGTGGTGGCTGGTGTTTGATGACGAAGGTGGTGGCTGAGGTTTGATCACGAAGGTGGTGGCTGGTGGTTGATGACGAAGGTGGTGGCTGAGGTTTGATGACGAAGGTGGATGAGGGTTGATGACGAAGGCAGTGGTGGTTTTTGAGGGCGGTGGTGGCTAAGGGTGATGGATCTGTGGTGGTTGAGGGTTGAGGATGGTGGATCTGCGGTGACGGAGGTGGTGGCAGGCTGAAGACGGTGGTCGAATTCATGCTTTGTAAGTTGTTGTTCTACTGTTATTATTATTATTATTATTATTATTATTATTCTTTTGTTTGTATCCTACCAAACTAATGACTAAAAGACATTATACTTTGGCATTATTCTTTGTGAATAGCATTATACATGTGTTGTTTTCAAATCTATTATTATTATTATTATTGATATTGTTGTTGTTGTTTTCAAATCTAGAGATTTTGAAGGGTATAATATCTTTTGGTTTTAGTTTTCATTAATGGCTTGCACATAACTTTTGGTCGATCCAGGTTCTTTCAGGTCGATCCGGGTTTGAAGATGTGTACAAGTTTGAAGATCCGGTACGGTTGTGTGTGTACAAGTTTGAAGATGTTTATGAAATAAAATTACAAATCTATTTTATTGTTTGGTTGTCATTTTTGTTTGATTTTAATTTAATTATTTGATTTGTTTTTTGTTGTTGTTTATGAAATAAAATTACAAATCTATTTTACTGGTTTAGATAGTTACATAAGCACCATTAACTATGATACTTATGTAAATATGTAAAATTGCTTTTTTTACAGTGTGGTAAGAATGTAACAATATGCGTACTTAGTTAATCGATCAACAATTACATAAGCACCACTTGAAAATGTAACAATGTAACAATGTAAATACATAAAATGTAACAATGTAACAACGTAACGCATAAGTTGTTACAGATCAATCTGACTTATTTGTTACCTATAAAAAGGTTAAAAAATTGAAAAAAAATGTAAAAGCAAGGAAAAAAGAGAGGAGAGAGGAGAGAGAGTCAGGAGAGAGAAGAGAGATGAGAGAGATTTAGGAGAGATAGGAGATATGGACAAAATGCAATTTTCCTAAAATACCCTTTTGCTTCAAACAAATAAAAAAGATAACTCTTTTAATAATATAATATTAGTTGATCAATCTCATCCATTGATGTTGTTTGATCAAGGGTTACAAATGAGTTTCATGGGTTTCTCCAACTCAAAGGGGTTTCTATTTTATCCATATCCTATATATATATATATATATATATATATATATATATTAACTAGTATGTTAAAATTAGTTTTTAAAATACTAAAACTCTTTTAATAATTCTACAAAAATTATTTTAAGTTAATCTAATGACAAAGTTTAACTTACAATTTTTAGTTTTCAAAAATTTATTTATTTAATATATTTAATAAATAAATCAAGTTTATTCTATTATATTTATAAAATTATATTAAAATATCAAAACAATTTTATAAATTTCCACAAAAATTATTCTGAGTTTTTATAACAATAAACTTTTCTGAAATGATTTTTATTTCTGAAAAATCATTTATTTAATATTTTTAATCAATTTTTGTTAGTTTTAATCATAATTAAATCATAATAAATCCAACTTTTAATATTTTTGCACCAAAATTTTATGTAAATTATTTCTGTTTATTTGGAACAGAAATATAATTTTTAAACTAATAATTCTTTAATTTTAATATTTTTAAATATTAAAGTTAAATTTTGACAATTTGTAATAAATAGATTTAATATTCTATTTTAAAGAAAATAATTTTATAAAAATTATTTTTATACTTTAAACTCATTATTGTGATCATCTTAAATTCAAATTTTATAAAAAGATTTTTTTCTATTTATTTACTAAATTTCTCTCAATTATCAAACATTTTTATTATTAATCAAATAAGCATTTATCCCCAATCTGAGGCCCTAGAACATATACATTTGTAGATAGACTTAGACATATTTATTACCTTATTATAGGGTGATATTTGGCATTGTTGGGCAACACATATTCTATATCACGAGACTTAACATTTTAAGGTGAGTTTACATAGCCCCTTTTTCTGTTTTACATTTTGGGGTGAAACATGTTTAAACATTTTATACACTATCATTTACTCATTCTTATATTGTTGAAACTTGTGATTCAATTACACTATCATTTACTCATTCTATCATTTGACTGTAACAAAAAGACACAGTACAATCATTAACATTGATCAAGCCGCCTGTTTAGATTATAGCGTTATAGGTCTGACAAACCCATCCCCCCGCATAAATTCAGGGATGATCGATAACAGTAACAACATTAAACTAACTTGCGAGTTAGTCATCAGTCGACACAAGGTTTGATTGTACAAAGACGCATTGTTACATGTCGGTATCATACTCTATCATCATACAACTGTGAATGTTGTACAAACTATTGTCATCAAGTATTTACAAAAACCTATGTATTCTCACCAACTTTTGTTGACCCAAAATATTTTCAACTTAACATGTTTCAGGTTCTACTTGCTTGAAGATTTGAGTTAATCCTTGAAGATGTGTGCATAGTATTATTCATTTTGATGTACGAATTCTTGTAGAACAATTGTATGTAATTTATTTAAATCATTTAATGAAATTTATTATTCACAATGAGCTACTGAACAATCATCACTACGTGACATCCCGATGTTTCCGCCATCGGTTGGGGTGTTACAGACTGGTATCAAAGCCATGGTTATAGGGAATTAGGTTATTAGAAAAATAATCTAGTCTATAACCATAGGATTTAACCAGTACTTGTTTCTCTTACTTGCTTTTCTACTTATTTCTAATCTCTATCTCCCTCCTACTTCTTATCCCTACTTTCATCCTTACAAGAAGGTTACTCTCCATCACTGGATCTACTCTTGGACTAATAGGACAAAATCCTCAGGTTTAACCTGAACCACCTTGAGATCTCGTCGAAGTTCTAGATTTTAATAACGAAAACGTGCAATCTGGAAGGGTGAACGCCTGTATTCTGAGTCTTCTGTCTAGGCTGGCATTGCGCATATATCCCAATCAGACGAGGGACCCGGATGCCTACCTGGGAATTCTCGGGATGAGTGTTCACTTATAGGCTAAAGCATGTCTTCATATGTTATTAGAATTTAGAATCTTTGATAAGTCAACGTTGTAACACCCTAAACCATTTTACAGAAACTGGCAGCGGAAAAACCAACCGAAAAATTCTTTTCTTTAATAACAACCTTGAACGTTTAGAAACCGATTCTAATATGTATTTTTGGTGTTACATCTTAAAATATTTCTTAATACATTCTACGTGACTCATCTCCATTTGATTATGTGATCGTGACCACGTACAATCCGCCTCCTCGCTTGATCTCCGTCCTTTCCTTGCTTCTCAAGATGGACAAGACATCCTGCATTCACCACAAAACCATTTCGTTAGTTCAATAGGTAACCTCATGTAATCTACTCATGACGCGGAAGTAACATCCAACAATACTCTGTGATCCTGTCCAACCGCCTTCATTCGAGTTCGGGTGGGTTACCCCGATCTGAACCTCCACGTCTCCTGCAATCATATGTACATACCTACGTTTCCTATCATTCACATAACAAAGGTTAATAACCCTACAATGCGTCCAACATACACCTCCCCTCCATATAATTTCACAATACATACAAGCATACACTTCCTTCATATAATTCTACAATACATACAAGCATACGCTTCCTTTGTATGATTCTACAATACATACAAGCATACACTCCCTTCATATAATTCTACAATACATACAAGCATACGCTTCTTTCATATAATTCTACAATACATACAAACATACCCTTTGTATAATTCTACATTACGTACAAGCATACACTCCCTTCATATAATTCTACATTACATACAAGCATACACTTTGTATAATTCTACAATACATACAAGCATACAACTCCTTCATATAATACCACCATACATACAATCATACAAGTCCTTCATGTAACTTACTTGACCCGTCATGTTACTCTTTCTTCGCTAATCTCTACGACAAATATGACGTTTCCAGCCCTATACTCAATCTACTCATAATTACCAACCCTTATATGCATGAAACTCTCTCTCAAACCCGAGCATGTGTACCCATATGTACAGCACATTCTCAATCTACTTAATCATGACAATCTACTTATCGTATTTGATACCATCGAGCAACATATCAATTAAACTACACGCACTTGTATCACTCCGTACTATGATCATATCACAAAACTAACATTAGTATTACTTGCTACACCTTACATAGCCTTACATGAGGTCCAACAATATTAATTGATGCGTTAAACGCTATTACGAGTCGCGTACGTAAGCGAAACATCAACATACTATAAAATAAACTAAAAAAAATATAAATTTCCAGGTCCCACCGTAAGGGAACGGTGCCACCGTACCCTTACGGTGGACCACAAAACCCAACGGTGTATCCCCTCTGCCCTACGGTGGGGAAAGCATTGCAGGGGCCACCGTAGGGGAACGGTGCCACCGTACCCTTACGGTGGACTCTGCACATTCCCATTTTGTTCCTCCTTTCCACCCCTTCTAGACCCATTCACGCCGATCCATTCGAAGCCACGTTTATTCCAATATAAACTCCAGTTCAAGCCTTAACCTCGTTATTTACGTTCCATCATCTCACGGTCCTCATACTACTTACAAACACATATACATGTTAAGATTCATTATCCTAAGTGGAATAAGAACCACTTACCTTATGTCTTCCAAGTTGATGCTTGCTACTTGCCTCCACTTGACCCATTAGCCACTCATGCTTGAGCCCATGTTGCCTACGCATTCATGTTATCATTCCCACCATTCCGTTAGCATACACAACCTTGCATACTATCAATCATATTACATTTACTTGTTCCCATGACTTTCATTGGTCAATTACTAATATGCATATCACATAATTAACTACCACATTGTTTATCAATCAAGCAATCCAACATATCATCATGTACGACACCTAGATAATTTAACATATATCACATGATTTCCTTAATCCCATATTCATGTTAGGAAACATACCACATTATTCCCACATCAGTTGACTTTCCAGAAAGTCAACTTCAACAATACAACTTCCTTTTTACAAACATATGTGTGTATATCAACATACTAGGTCATGTGAATTTCACCATAAGCAACATATTAATATCTCACTAACATACAAGATCATTCATCATACCAATTAAGCATAGTGTACACACTACTAATGCACACTTCTTAGGAAATCATACAATCAACTAGATTCTCACATGAATACTTTCTAAGACACAATCTTCATGTTAACCTACTATCAAGTATATCTACTATCACCTTACTTCACATTTGTCATGACTTGCATACAAATTCATACATCATACTCATCTAGACATTGCATCATACACATGGTGTGCGTACAACCTTCTAAGCTCAACGTACAAGCCCCTAATACACGCATTCCACCAAAACGCATAATCACCTTCAATCATGACCAATTTTTCACATGCACATCATCAACTACACATTATTCCTACAATTACATGGATTTACAACTAATTTAGCAACATCAAGGTTCTAATAAAAACCCAATATCATCATCTTTTGCAAACAAGCAACCTTTAGTGATTAGCTCATCTCTAAACCATTAGAGATGATCAATATCATTTACAATCAAGCAATAATACGAATTTAACATGTTTTGCTCAAAACCCACATGTAGGGTTCGAAATTCATACCAAATGAGAGCTAGGGCTCTTACCAAAGCTCCAAAACTTGTAGAAAACTCTAACTTTGCAACCCATCAAGTTTACCCTCAAAAACCCCTTTGCATCTTGCATCAATTGTGGTATTTAGGGCTTTGTTTGGTCTTGAGAAGACCTCCCCTTGGCTGAATTCGTTTATGCCATGGGGGTGTTTTCTTAAACTTGTTATTAACCCACTTATTTACATGAATGACCCTTCAAATATCCCCCAATGTCCCCTTTTTAAGAAACTTAACTAACTAAGTTAGTTTCTATTATTATTTGCCCACTTATACAAACAATAGCATTTATTAGTTTATTCCCATATTAGAACATAACACTCATTCTTATGCTCTATTTTCCGTTTTATTATTTTGCTAATCGCGCCTAATGGCGAACTTAAGCAAAATGGATTTTTGGGGCGTTACAAGTCTACCCCCCTTAAAGAAGGTTTCGTCCCCGAAACCTCTTTCATTACTACCCTACTAGGCATTCCCTACGTACTTATTTACTCTGACGCTTCATTCAAAGTTTCATGCCGCATCGCAAGTCTGCATTATAGACTATACTACAACTTTAACCGTGAATAGATACAATTATATGTCCACGCTTCCTAACATTAACAACAAGCCTTCATGCAGTATCAAACATACCGAACTATCATTGCCATCTTTCACCTCATCAACCCTACTGATCTTTTATTATTGCATCATTCACAATTAGTATTCATCCTTATCTCACTTCAGTATTCCACTATCATAAATTCCTTTTTAATTACTTCAATCATGTAATTAGTTAGACTATATACCTGCGTATATCCCAAGTCTTAAGATCCTAGTTATCTCTTTCGCAACATACATACCATTTCATTCCTCATTCACTCTCACTTAACTTGAGAGTTAGGTATAATTACCTAGGCACTACTGAATCGGTACATCTACTATATGCACCACTTACTGTAACGCGTATGTCCGTTACTGAGCAACACCGAGTCTAACAAATATTCATTCATCTTTTGACCTTTAAGGAGTCAACTTTCCAACTACATCATGCTTGAACTTTCCCTCATTCATACGTGGGTATATTTCAACCTATATAAATTTCTATTTAACAATCACAAAATATCTAAGTTTACTAACCTTCCTTTTTACAACGTTATCCATCCAGCTACGTGTCGACTTAGCTTGCTTCTTCCCAAGTCCATGCCATACTTAGCTTGCTTTAGCTCATTCATCATGAGTTCCAACATGTCAACACCATATCACCTACCCTGTGGATTGCATTATATCCACAAATTCGACCATTCATATCTACAAAACCATTGGTTGTGCATACCTTTCTCATTCATAACAACTGACTTTCAATAGTCCATACAAAATTTGTTTCAATTAGAATGTCTAATTATATACATCTTTCCTTTACAATCTGTTTCTATCGTTAACTACCGTATATTTTTACCCATCCTTACACATCAAGGTCCTTCCAACCTTGCCCCATTAAGGTTCTCCTACCTATCATACATGATTTCCACCCTATGAACCGTTAAGGTCCTCCCCACCCTTATGACCCGCTAAGGTCTTTCCATCCATTTTGACCCACAAGGGTACTTCTACAATTTTGACCCATAAGGGTACTTCTACCATTTTGACCCATCATGGTCATTCTACCATTTTAACCCATAAGGGTATTTCCACCATTTTGACCCATCATGGTCATTCTACCATTTTAACCCATAAGGTTATTTCCACCATTTTGACCCATCGTGGTCATTCTACCATTTTAACCCATAAGGTTATTTCCACCATTTTGACCCATCGTGGTCATTCTACCATTTTAACCCATAAGGGTATTTCCACAATTTTGATTTGATCCGCACTTGTCTACGGACTCAAACCTTTCATTCCATCTATTCACCCACACGACCACTTACTTTCCAATTCTACCAGGCATACCTGTAATGATTCTCATGGTCTCACGTGCATCGCATGCTTTTTGTGCACTGGCCAGGTGTACAGTCCACATGCTATCCACGTGCCTTCATGTAATCATTACCTTATGCCCGGGGACTGGTTTTCAGCTTCGTGCCACATTTCAATTTCCTAAACAACATGGTTATTTTTCCTTCTATGTTTTATCATCCCTGAGGATTTTCCTCCACCGGTACTAATAGTTAATTATTACGTACCTGTGATTGTTCCATCTTATCTACAATTCCCGCGATCTATCTTGGATCGTGTCCTTACGACCTCTTCATTATCCACAAAAGCTCACCTTAACATAAACACCACAATTAGCCTTTAACATGTCATGTGAGTTAATATTAAATTCTACCTTTGGGCCTTGATCGAGTCTTGGATTGTACGGGTCACTGCATTCAGGAGCACACAAGTTTGAGTTCAAGTACATACTTCCTTGTACTAGATTTCACTCAAACCAGGGCTCTGATACCAACTTGTAACACCCTAAACCATTTTACAGAAACTGGCAGCGGAAAAACCAACCGAAAAATTCTTTTCTTTAATAACAACCTTGAACGTTTAGAAACCGATTCTAATATGTATTTTTGGTGTTACATCTTAAAATATTTCTTAATACATTCTACGTGACTCATCTCCATTTGATTATGTGATCGTGACCACGTACAATCCGCCTCCTCGCTCGATCTCCGTCCTTTCCTTGCTTCTCAAGATGGACAAGACATCCTGCATTCACCACAAAACCATTTCGTTAGTTCAATAGGTAACCTCATGTAATCTACTCATGACGCGGAAGTAACATCCAACAATACTCTGTGATCCTGTCCAACCGCCTTCATTCGAGTTCGGGTGGGTTACCCCGATCTGAACCTCCACGTCTCCTGCAATCATATGTACATACCTACGTTTCCTATCATTCACATAACAAAGGTTAATAACCCTACAATGCGTCCAACATACACCTCCCCTCCATATAATTTCACAATACATACAAGCATACACTTCCTTCATATAATTCTACAATACATACAAGCATACGCTTCCTTTGTATGATTCTACAATACATACAAGCATACACTCCCTTCATATAATTCTACAATACATACAAGCATACGCTTCTTTCATATAATTCTACAATACATACAAACATACCCTTTGTATAATTCTACATTACGTACAAGCATACACTCCCTTCATATAATTCTACATTACATACAAGCATACACTTTGTATAATTCTACAATACATACAAGCATACAACTCCTTCATATAATACCACCATACATACAATCATACAAGTCCTTCATGTAACTTACTTGACCCGTCATGTTACTCTTTCTTCGCTAATCTCTACGACAAATATGACGTTTCCAGCCCTATACTCAATCTACTCATAATTACCAACCCTTATATGCATGAAACTCTCTCTCAAACCCGAGCATGTGTACCCATATGTACAGCACATTCTCAATCTACTTAATCATGACAATCTACTTATCGTATTTGATACCATCGAGCAACATATCAATTAAACTACACGCACTTGTATCACTCCGTACTATGATCATATCACAAAACTAACATTAGTATTACTTGCTACACCCTTACATAGCCTTACATGAGGTCCAACAATATTAATTGATGCGTTAAACGCTATTACGAGTCGCGTACGTAAGCGAAACATCAACATACTATAAAATAAACTAAAAAAAATATAAATTTCCAGGTCCCACCGTAAGGGAACGGTGCCACCGTACCCTTACGGTGGACCACAAAACCCAACGGTGTATCCCCTCTGCCCTACGGTGGGGAAAGCATTGCAGGGGCCACCGTAGGGGAACGGTGCCACCGTACCCTTACGGTGGACTCTGCACATTCCCATTTTGTTCCTCCTTTCCACCCCTTCTAGACCCATCCACGCCGATCCATTCGAAGCCACGTTTATTCCAATATAAACTCCAGTTCAAGCCTTAACCTCGTTATTTACGTTCCATCATCTCACGGTCCTCATACTACTTACAAACACATATACATGTTAAGATTCATTATCCTAAGTGGAATAAGAACCACTTACCTTATGTCTTCCAAGTTGATGCTTGCTACTTGCCTCCACTTGACCCATTAGCCACTCATGCTTGAGCCCATGTTGCCTACGCATTCATGTTATCATTCCCACCATTCCGTTAGCATACACAACCTTGCATACTATCAATCATATTACATTTACTTGTTCCCATGACTTTCATTGGTCAATTACTAATATGCATATCACATAATTAACTACCACATTGTTTATCAATCAAGCAATCCAACATATCATCATGTACGACACCTAGATAATTTAACATATATCACATGATTTCCTTAATCCCATATTCATGTTAGGAAACATACCACATTATTCCCACATCAGTTGACTTTCCAGAAAGTCAACTTCAACAATACAACTTCCTTTTTACAAACATATGTGTGTATATCAACATACTAGGTCATGTGAATTTCACCATAAGCAACATATTAATATCTCACTAACATACAAGATCATTCATCATACCAATTAAGCATAGTGTACACACTACTAATGCACACTTCTTAGGAAATCATACAATCAACTAGATTCTCACATGAATACTTTCTAAGACACAATCTTCATGTTAACCTACTATCAAGTATATCTACTATCACCTTACTTCACATTTGTCATGACTTACATACAAATTCATACATCATACTCATCTAGACATTGCATCATACACATGGTGTGCGTACAACCTTCTAAGCTCAACGTACAAGCCCCTAATACACGCATTCCACCAAAACGCATAATCACCTTCAATCATGACCAATTTTTCACATGCACATCATCAACTACACATTATTCCTACAATTACATGGATTTACAACTAATTTAGCAACATCAAGGTTCTAATAAAAACCCAATATCATCATCTTTTGCAAACAAGCAACCTTTAGTGATTAGCTCATCTCTAAACCATTAGAGATGATCAATATCATTTACAATCAAGCAATAATACGAATTTAACATGTTTTGCTCAAAACCCACATGTAGGGTTCGAAATTCATACCAAATGAGAGCTAGGGCTCTTACCAAAGCTCCAAAACTTGTAGAAAACTCTAACTTTGCAACCCATCAAGTTTACCCTCAAAAACCCCTTTGCATCTTGCATCAATTGTGGTATTTAGGGCTTTGTTTGGTCTTGAGAAGACCTCCCCTTGGCTGAATTCGTTTATGCCATGGGGGTGTTTTCTTAAACTTGTTATTAACCCACTTATTTACATGAATGACCCTTCAAATATCCCCCAATGTCCCCTTTTTAAGAAACTTAACTAACTAAGTTAGTTTCTATTATTATTTGCCCACTTATACAAACAATAGCATTTATTAGTTTATTCCCATATTAGAACATAACACTCATTCTTATGCTCTATTTTCCGTTTTATTATTTTGCTAATCGCGCCTAATGGCGAACTTAAGCAAAATGGATTTTTGGGGCGTTACAACGTTTTCGTTTATTCGTTTTAATTAATGAATAAATGATTACGTTCCTTATATAATCTCATTCATTTCATTGTGTCTCTTACAGATCATGCCTCCACGTCGCAGTACTCGCAATAACAATGGTGGTAATCATGAGGAAGGAAATAGCAACAATAACAACCACGACAACCATAACAACAACAACAACAATGGCATTGATGCCCAACTGGCTGCGATCATTTCCCAACAAATGGCACAGCAGATCGCGACTCTGGTTCCTAAATTATTGGCTCAAGTCATACAGATGAACGGTAATGGAAACGGCAACGGCAACGGAAACGGTAATGGAAACCACCATGGAAACGGGAATGGAAACGGGAATGGTCTCCCAGCTTGCACTCTTAAGCACTTTAATTCCTGTAATCCCCTAAGTTCAGTGGAGATGAAGGAGCTACTGGTCTCCTACAATGGTTTGAGGGTATTGAGAATACATTCATTAACAGTGAGTGTCCCGATAACTTTAAGGTCCGTTATGCTATGAGTGTTCTTCACAAACGAGCGCTCACTTGGTGGAATGAGGAAAAGCGCACCCGAGGAGCTGAAGTTGCACTTACTATGACCTGGGATCAAGTCAAGGAGATAATGAAAGATGAATTTTGCCCACGTAACGAGGTCAAGAAATTAGAGGACGAGTTCCACACCCTTGCTCAGGATAGTGGGGAAAACCTTGCTTATAATACTCGCTTCCATGAGCTCAGTCTGTTATTGCCCCATAAGGTCACTCCGCTACCTGTAGCCATCGAGAAGTATATCGGTGGTTTGCCCATGCAGATTCAGCTAATGGTATGGGGAAGGAACCCTGTTACCCTAGAAGAGGCCAAGCGTCTAGCAGCTACCTTAACTGATAATCACGTAAAGAACGGGACCTTAGTTCGGAAAGGCAATAAAGCAAGTATTGTAGCCGCGGTAACTACTGAAAACCAGAAGCGTAAGGCCAGGGATCCTGATGTCAACCTCACCACCCAAGCTTCTAACAAGAAACCCTATATAGGAAACTATCCATTGTGTAACACATGCAACCGACATCATCCCACTGCTTCAGCGTGCCGCTTGTGCACCAATTGTGGAAAGTATGGCCATCTGGTCAACACGTGTCGTGAGACCCCAAACCCTAATGCCAATCAACCCACCAACCCTGCTCAGGCTACTAATCCTAATCGATACAACTATGGTCAATGCTATGAATGTGGAGACCCAAATCACTTCCGTACCGATGCCCTAAACTGAACAAAGATCAAGACCCTCCAGCTACCTAACAGCAAGTCTCACCATTTGACTATTGGTTGCTTTTATTCTATGTATTGACTCTATTTAAGTAATAAATTCTAGTATTGAAATTTTTCTAAGAGTTGTTTGCATGGTATAATCACAATGCATGTTTGTTTGAATATAAACTAATTATCTAAACTCATACTATGCTTGTTATACTTATAAACTTGCTTGCATAAACATGTTATCAATTTGCAATCTATGTGTATAATAAATGTCATCATGCCTTTTCAACAGTCGGGAGAGGCCCTACAACCTGCTCCACGACTGGTGGAGGCTATCAAACCTACTCAACGATTGGTAGAGTTCATTATGCCTTTTTCAACAGTCGGGAGAGGCCCTACAACCTACTCCACGACTGGTGGAGGCTATCGGACCTGCTCAACAATCGGTGGAGTGATAGAAGGACGCAAAACTTTAATGTAAGGTAAATTGGTGATTGCGGTCCGGAACGTAATCATGAATTTACAGGTACGTTAAGGTAGTGTGAAATTCTATCAAGGTTATAAACTCTAGTTGTCTGGTAGTTCATTAACCCACACAAAACACGAGACAGTCTATTCTATTCATGTCATGCTATAACCCAAATTACAACTATTTTATTTTCAACCCTGTGTTTTTAATAAACTTCGGGACGAAGTTTCTAAAAGTAGGGGAGACTATAACATTTCGCGTTTGATAATTGTACGTTACGTATAACTTGGATAAAAAAAAACGACAAGTTCTATTATTATTGTTTGCATTTAATTATTTTTGTGGCATTTTGAACCCTAATACTGTAATAATTATTCATAATATATATATATATATATTAAATATATGTTAAAAATAATTATGCTGAGGCCGGGGTTCGAACCCGAGTCCTCAGCCGGTTCATTATACACACACACACACAAACCAACTGCTCTAGCCATGAATCTTGTTTTAATCCGGGCACGTTATAATTATAACATGACTTCAAAAACATCTCAGTTGACTTGGAAAGTCAACTGAGATCAATGACTTACCAAAATCACAATCTTTGACTCGTAATTAAGCTGGAATGGACATCACAACGTGATTACCGGCCTGGAACGAGTCACACACACATCAATTATCCTTCAATTCATACCCATTTATACGTTTTGACGCGTCAACATTCAAAACAAAGTCAAACATGCCAATTCGAGCATCCAAGCCCCAACACTATAAATTGAACCTTTCTGGACCTTCACAACTCGCCATACATTCTTTCTAAACCTCTAATTTCTCATAACAAATCGCTGTTCTTGGAATTCTTGTTCATGTTGACTTCGAAGCTTTGACTGTTCGTTCGTAATCAATTCAGCATTGTAAGTTTGATTACCGATGTGGGTTTCATTAATCGGAACATACACAACATTAACCCCATGATTAATTGGGTTCATGTTGTGTGATTTACTCGATTGCAGAATCTAGGGCTCGTTTGCAATTTTTGGGGATTAACACGATTTCAATTATAGTATTTATTTAAAATAAACTGAAACCAAACACAACCACTGGTCTGGACCAGGTGGTTGTGTCTGGTGCTCTCTGCCCAAGCCACGCGGGTTTGATCCCCGGCTGTGGCAATCTTTTCTTTTTTTTGTTTGTTTTATTTTAAAAACTAATAAACTAATTTATATATATATATATATATATATATAGGGAAAGATCCGGTACAAATAGTTTTTTTGGTAAGAACTGTGAGAATCAAAGGAGGGTATTTTTTTTTTATTTTTTTTTCAATTTTTTTCCCCATATTGTTAAACATGTATTAGAGTATTGAAAACTAAAAAAAAAAAAAATTGGTGTAGAGTAATTACGTGTAGAGTAATTACATAATTACTCTAGTGTAAACTAATGTATTTACCTTAATGACGTAATTACACTAAAAAAAAAAATTTTATTTTTTTTTGTATTATTCATCTAGAAAGAATGTTTAAGCACATAGGAAAAAAATTCTAAAAAAAAAAAAAAAATTTTACCCCCTTTGATTCTCACAGTTCTTACAAAAAAAACTATATGTATTTGATCTTTAATCTATATATATATATATAATTACTAGTATTTTAAAATTAGTTTTTAAAATACTAAAACTCTTTTAATAATTCTACAAAAAATATTTTAAGTTAATCTAATGACAAAGTTTAACTTACAATTTTTAGTTTTCAAAAATTTATTTATTTAATATATTTAATAAATAAATCAAGTTTATTCTATTATATTTATAAAATTCTATTAAAATATCAAAAACAATTTTATAAATTTCCACAAAAATTATTCTGAGTTTTTATAATAATAAACTTTTCTGAAATGATTTTTATTTCTAAAAAATCATTTATTTAATATTTTTAATCAATTTTTGTTAGTTTTAATCATAATTAAATCATAATAAATCCAATTTTTAATATTTTTGCACCAAAATTTTATGTAAATTATTTCTGATTATTTGGAACAGAAATATAATTTTAAACTAATAATTCTTTAATTTTAATATTTTTAAATATTAAAGTTAAATTTTGACAATTTGTAATAAATAGATTTAATATTCTATTTTAAAGAAAATAATTTTATAAAATTATTTTTTACTTTAAACTCATTATTGTGATCATCTTAAATTCAAATTTTATAAAAAGATTTTTTTCTATTTATTTACTAAATTTCTCTCAATTATCAAACATTTTTATTATTAATCAAACAAGCATTTATCCCCAATCTGAGGCCCTAGAACATATACATTTGTAGATAGACTTAGACATATTTATTACCTTATTATAGGGTGATATTTGGCATTGTTGGGCAACACATATTCTATATCACGAGACTTAACATTTTAAGGTGAGTTTACATAGCCCCTTTTTCTGTTTTACATTTTGGGGTGAAACATGTTTAAACATTTTATACACTATCATTTACTCATTCTTATATTGTTGAAACTTGTGATTCAATTACACTATCATTTACTCATTCTATCATTTGACTGTAACAAAAGGACACAGTACAATCATAAAAATTGATCAAGCCGCCTGTTTAGATTATAGCGCTATAGGTCTGACAAACCCATCCCCCGCATAAATTCAGTTATGATCGATAACAGTAACAACATTAAACTAACTTGCGAGTTAGTCATCAGTCGACACAAGGTTTAATTGTACAAAGACGCATTGTTACATGTCGGTATCATACTCTATCATCGTACAACTGTGAATGTTGTACAAACTATTGTCATCAAGTATTTACAAAAACCTATGTATTCTCACCAACTTTTGTTGACCAAAACATTTTCAACTTAACATGTTTCAGGTTCTACTTGCTTGAAGATTTGAGTTAATGCTTGAAAATGTGTGCATAGTATTATTCATTTTGATGTACGAATTCTTGTAGAACAATTGTATGTAATTTATTTAAATCATTTAATGAAATTTATTATTCACCATGAGCTACTGAACAATCATCACTACGTGACATCCCGATGTTTCCGCCATCGGTTGGGGGGTTACAATTGTGATGCGTGTATGCCCGGCCGTCTTGTGGATCCATATTGAGGACCAGAGTTTACCGCGTCTGATGTTGCCTAGGTATGATTATAATTTATTTATTATTTATTGTAATTTATAATTTATTATTATTTAATATTATTATTATTGTTGTTGTACGTTTCAGGTGGCTAAATATTACGACTATGCAGCAGATGAAAGTGGCGAGCAGGGTCCCGGGCAGCCGTCCACCGCGTATTTCCAGCGCGCTTAGGGTCCACCTGGTGACCGTGGCGAGCATTTTGTACCACAGCCGCTAGTACATATTGAGTGGCCGCTTGCCCTGGAGGTTCAGGTGCCACACGTTCGCGACGGCGATCCACCGGAGGAGGTAGAGATGCCAGAGCCTGCCCCTGATCCGACAGCATGCTGCCCGCGTTTATCACGCTGTTAGGTTGCCTGATACCATGAGCCAACTACTTCAGCAGGTTCTGGATCAGATTGGGTCGCTTCAGGCTGAAATGGAGTCAATTCGGGCTGAGATGGGGTCGATGCGGGTTGATATGGAGGGAATGCGGACGAATATACGGTGGTTGGTGCAGAGCGAGGATGATAGGAGAGCACATTTTGGTATGGAGCCGCGTGGGGCGTCCACCAGTCAGCAGGGTGGGGCGTCAACCGGGTGGGTCGGGTCAGCGGACGGGTCGGGTCCTTAGTTTGTTTGTTTATTTGGATATTGTATTTTGAATAGTATCGTTTCTTTATTTGAACAACATGTTTTATTTTGTATGTAAATGTTTGAATATTATGCTTTATTTTGTTTTATTGTTCGTATCTTTGGTTTTGTTTAGTTCGGCAACATAAACGTTAATAAAAACCAAACATTCATATTCACATCCATGAAAAAAAATCATATTATACAAATAAAAAAAAATAACATTTATAAAAAACCAAACATTTATATTCACATCTCTAACCCATCTTAAACACCCACACTACACTTATAAAAAACCAAACAATCATCACTCAATCATTGCCAATAATTACCAATGATTGGTAACATTTAGGGTTAGGGTTAGGGTTAGGGTCATGGGGGCCTTGACGGGCCGTCGTTTTTGTCGGGTGGTGTTATTACGGGCCGTCGAGGCCTTAACGGGTCATGTAGGGTTGTGCAAATAAAAAACCATATATCCCAGGCCTTAAAGATAAGGTTTAGGGTGTAGTACACACTACTATAGTACCAAAGGTTTGAATATTATATAATTAAATAATCTACATCTATACTATATTATAAAGCATTTGACAAAGACTTCTTAAATTTTAAGAGGTACAAGTTTAATTGCTTATGATACAACACCTAATGCATATATAACTACTTTTTAGGGGCAATTTTGTCTTTAAAACACCATATTAATCAAAATGAAGTCAAGAGTTAAGTGATGTTTATGAGAAACTCATGACATTTAATTCTATAATTACTTGGAACACATTAAATATAAAACATATAAAAGATCATTTATAAATTGCGAACGATTTGGTGGGTGTTTATAATCATTATAGTGCTACATGTTTTGTTATAATAATTTGAAAGAATTACACAAATTGTCCTTTAATTATTACTGAAATTGCATCCTCTGTTCTTTTTGGAAAATTTTCACTCCTTCTATCCTTTATTTTATCAAAATGTTACACGGTTTGTCCTTTAGCCTAACTTAGTTAAAAACTTGGTTAACTTTATTTTCTAAGTTTACACTTTTAGCCCCTATAGTTTGATCGAACTCTAACCCTTGATTGACCTTGAATTCGACCACGACAAATTAACAAAATCATAGGGCTATTATAGAACATCAAATTTCGATCAAAAACATGTATAATAATCGTACTAACCTGATCGTTTTCGAGGCTAAATCGAACGATTAAAATTGCGACTGGTTGATCTTGTTCATTAAATTGCGAACGATTTGGGGGGTGTTTATAGTTATTTTTGCACAGGATCGGTCGACTAAGGCATAAGATATTATAACAGGTTTCAATTTATGGTATAGAACTTAGAAAATAAAATTAACCATGTTTTTTTACCTAAGTTAGGCTAAAGGACAAAGGGTGTAACAAATTGATAAAATAAAGGATATAAGAAGTGAAAAAATTCTATAAAGGATAGAGGATGCAATTTTAGTAATAACTAAAGGACAATTTGTGTAATTCTCTCTAATAATTTTTTATACAAATTAGGTACTTTATAAAAGTTAAAAGTATTATAACTTGATAATACTATACGAAATCGAGAAATCAATAATGAAAAATGTGATTTAATCGTGAGGTAACGATTTGCATTTGAAATTATTACATTATATTGATACACCTAAACATGCCTAATCATATCTAAACGTTACCGGATCCTATGACCAGAGAAAAAAATTCGTTTTATAATTAATTTTAAACAAATATTTCACGTAATTATGGTCAATTGATCATGATTAAGTTAGATAGAAGTTAATTTTCTTCTACAAATTGTATTACATATTGTAATATGTGAATATTCGATGTCAAATTTTACGATGATTTTAATATATTGTAGATTTGGTTGATTTATTATTAATAAAAAAAAAACTCTAGAGTTTGCTAGATAAGTATTATTTGATTATTTGTGTTACAAAAATATTATTATAAAATCTTGTATTCCTAATACTCTATGGATACAGGATTGAAAGTAGAAATGTATGTTATGGAGAAAATTTGTCTCGCGTCCTTAATTTTTTTATATGAAATAAGTCAAACTTATTCGTGTTGATAGTATTATCTTATGTTTAGAAGAAAGAGAAAAGAAAAGTTACTATGTTGGTTTTATTTTTATACACCTTGAATGTAAGTTTCGTTTATAACATACTTGTGTGTGATAAATACAATTCATCTAAGCATAAGCGAACAAGTCATGAAAGTTTTTTTTTTTTTTTTTTTAGTTTTTTTATTTTCATTTTTATGTTGTTATGTTATGGTTTCGATTTACTTATTTTTTTTATAACATAATTTTGAACTTTTTTAATATGGCGAGTTAACTCGCCGCCACACGTGTTTTTGATTCGGTGTTTTTTCACTTATTTTTTGTTCGGTTTATCTGTCCCGCCGCAACGCGCGGGTTCCCACTAGTAGAATTAAAAAGTAATGACGATTAAACATAATTTAAGTTACGAAAGGAAGAAAAAAAAGATATTTTAGCGGATTATTTATCAGATATTGCTAAAATAAAATAATAAACAAATCCATGATTGTTCGGAAGAGGTTTAATCAAGATGTAACGAATAGAATAGGATTAGGATAAATCAAATCCAACAGATTAAGGATATACACCAAACAAATTTCAAAAATTCGATTACAAGTAGTATACAACTCCAAAGAGCATTTTCATCTATAAATAAGTTGTAACTTATTCATTCATTCATTCTATACAATAATAATATCATAGCATATATGGCTGGTGGTGGTGTGATCTCTTCCCGTAACACACAAAGCTTATCCCGGCGAACTAACATACAAAGTCCTCATAACATGTCTCGTCGCGGCTTGCGGTGGTCTGATTTTTGGTTACGATATTGGAATATCGGGTGGAGTGACATCCATGGCCCCGTTTTTGGAGGAATTCTTTCTGATGTTTATAAAAAAGAGTCCGAAATCAAAGCTTCTGCAACCAATATTGTAAGTTTAATAGTGCGACATTGACCATGTTCACATCATCCTTGTATTTGGCTGCACTTTTAGCATCATGCGTTGCATCCTACATAACCAAGGCTTGGGGCCGCAAAATCTCCATGCTTTTTGGCGGTATTATTTTTTGCGTTGGAGCGTTGTTGAATGGTGTAGCGGTGTCTCTTTGGATGCTTATTGTTGGTCGGATTCTTCTTGGTATTGGGATCGGCTTTGCTAATCAGGTAATTGATTAGTCCATACTTGCTATTTGTTTGTTGGTTGTAGTTCATACTTACTATTGTTGCAATATATATAGTTTCCTTGATAAAGGTTTAATTTAATTTTTACTTTAAAGGTTATAATGTGATCTTAGTTAATCATGTATATGTTCATTTAATTTTTGTAGTCTGTGCCTCTATATCTCTCGGAGGTGGCTCCTTACAAGTGGCGTGGCGCATGCAACGTGTTGTTTAATCTCTCGATCACTGTTGGAATTCTAGCGGCGAATGCTGTAAACTATGGATTTGCCCAAATCAAGGGCGGATGGGTTGGGCGTTTGAGTTTAGGCGGTGCTATTGTCCCCGCTTTAATCTTTATCGTTGGCTCTTTAACACTCGCGGATACTCCAAACTCCCTTATCCAACGTGGAAAATTCGAAGAAGCCAGGGATAGATTACTACAAATTCGCGGTGTGGACAACGTGGATGAAGAATTCAAGGATCTAGTTGAAGCAAGTGAACAGTCTAAAAACATTAAAAGCCCATGGTTGAATCTTTTTAAAAGAAAATACAGACCGCAAGTGTTTTTCGCGATTATTATCCCATTCTTCCAACAGCTAACCGGCATGAACGTGTTCATGTTCTATGCTCCGGTTTTGTTTAAAACCATGGGGTTTGGGGACAACGCGTCGCTCCTTTCCGCTCTCATCACTGGAGCTGTTAACTCATTAGCAACTCTAGTTTCAATTTTTCGTCGATAAATTTGGAAGACGCTTCTGGTTTCTTCAAGGAGGCATTCAAATGCTATTATGCAGGTAAAAATATTTAAAATCTATCTATCTAGTTTAATTAACCCTAAATTAAGTCCATTTCATATAATATATATATAATATATTTATATTAATCTTATAATGTTGTTTTAAATTAGTTTATGCAAGTACGTACTTATAAATGTTGGTATTTTTGTAGGTTGTTATCACGGCTGCAATCGCAACAAAATTTGGGATAAATGGAAGCCCGGGCGAGCTAGAGAGCTTGGTACTCGGATTCTCGTAGTTTTAGCGATTTG